>OZ029919.1:31713560-32938560 GCA_964023275.1 Norana najaformis | reverse complement strand
AGCTCAATTAAATTTGGGTTCCATGTAACCGACAGCGATATATAAGAATCTTTGTACCATTGAAACACATCATAAGCAGCTCTGGTTTCTATGCACAAGTATGCATGCATAAGTATGCATGCATAGGTATGCATGCGTAGGTATGCATACATAGGTATGCATGCATAGGTATGTATGCATAAGTATGTATGCATAGGTATGTATGCCTAAGTATGTATGCATAAGTATGTATGCATAGGTATGTATGCATTAGTATGTATGCATAAGTATGTATGCATAAGTATGTATGCAGAAGTATGCAAATGGCAAGATAAATGCAATGCCCCTTTTCATCACCCCTCTACAGAACTCCTCAGACGACTCTCCTCGTTGGTACCTACACAAAAGGATCTTTCGATCGAGGCAAAAACAAAACCACATCAATCCAGAATTGATACCCACTTCGAGAGGGATGGCAGGTTGAGCTGTCACCCATCCAAGTATTAACCAAACTCCTTCAGTTCATAACACTTGCTAGTGTTGTTATCCGGTTTTAGGAATTATAAATTATGATTCTAAATACGTGGTAATTTGCAAAAAAGGAACAGCAATAAACAGTAATAAATATATTTACCAAAAACTGTGGTAGCTGTTGTCGATTAAGCTGCCGAAACACGGAATATCAGCAGCTGAAATATTACAGAAAACTGTTAAACAATTACTAGATGATTTTGAAGCAATTCTTAAAGTAGAGTTTAAGATTTGTGTAATTCACTGGCAACTCAGTTATCTGCTTCAGTGATTCAAGTTTCTTACAGTGCATTACTTACTTACTTACTCGTCCGTTTCAGCTGGTTACCTATGTCAGCTTATTACCTGCTACAAAGTAATGGTTAACTGAGCTCTTTCAACTTGCTACATATTTCAGTAAGTCGTTTCAGCTTGCTCTCTACTTCAGTATGTTGTTTGACCTTAGTATCTATTTCAGTATGTTGTTTCAGTTTACCATCTATATCAGTATGCCATTTCAGCTTTCTACCTATTTTCAGTAAGCCATTTCAGCTTGCTGTGTCGTTTCTGCTGATTATCCATTTCAGTACGTCGTTTCAGCTGACTATCTATTTCAGTATGCCACATCAACTTGCTACTTATTTGAATAGTGCCATTTCAGCCAGGTACATGTTTCAAAGTGCTATTCAAGCTTGTCGTTTGTTTTCAATTAGATGCTTTTTCAGCTTGCTACCAATTTCAAGACACAAATCCGTTTCAGCAAGTTAGCTGTTTCGGCCGTTCTTTCTACATTTCTCAGAGACCTCAATCTCCTCCAGAATGGACCGGGCTTTGGGTCGCCATCGACTGATACTTTTCTCCTCATCAGAAAGGCGCTATCGAAGTCATACCATCAGATAAGAGGACGAAACATGAGACGCCGACAATTACGCAACGAAGGTGCAACGCGGTAATCACCCTCGATGGTAAGCCATCAAGATGTCAATGCGCTGAGCAGCTGGAAAGACGGAACAGCACCCGCCATTCAAGAGCCAATAATCGCTAAGCACACACTTGGAAAGAGATGAGAGACCGAGGACAGACAGACAGACAGACAGACAGACAGACAGACAGACAGACACAAACACACACAAACAGACAGACACACGCAAACACACAGACACACACAGACACGGTGAGGACAGATTCATGTAGAGGCAGACAGACAGAAGATACATATAGAAGGAGAAACACAGACAAGCACACAAACACACACAAACAGACACACACATACAAACACACACAAACAGACACACACATACAGACACACACATACAGACACACACAGGACAGTTTCATGGAGAGGCACACAGAGAGAAGATACACACAGAAAGAGAAACACAGACAAGCACACAGAGAGCACAGACATCGTGAGCCAGGCAGACAGACTTACAGACAGAGACATAGCGACACAGACAGACAGAGACAGGCATAGAAACCGACAGGCAGACAGACAGACAGAGTGAGAGCATGAGTCAATGGTCGGCTTAAGAGCGGTGCTTAACAGCGCCATCTGCTGAGGAATATCGAGAGGCTAAGTGGACGCCCCAAGACGTCATTGCTAAGGGCCGCTAATTAAGAGAGTAATTGCTCCTAATTACCTCACTCCAACCCACTCCTTTGATGTTCCGCCCAGGGCAAAGAAGGCAACAGCTGATTTCGTAACAATATTCCACCTCCTCCGCCTCCTCTTTGTCCTCCCCTCCTCCGCATTCCTCTTCCTCCTCCTCCTCCCCTCCTCATCTTCTTATACCTCTCCTCTTCTTCTCTTCTTCTTCCTCTTTAAGTACTATCCTTTCCAATCCTCCTCCTTCTCCAACCGTGTATTTGGGTTTCCAAAAATGATGGGTTCCTGGGTTCCCCAACGGTGGCTCTGGGTTTCCTCAACGGTGGCTCTTGGTTCCACAACCGTGGCTCTCTGGGTTTCCCCAACGGTGGCTTGGGTTCCCCAACGGTGGCCTGGGTTTCTCCAACGGTGGCCTGGGTTTCTCCAACGGTGGCTCTGGGTTCCCTCAAAGATGGCCTGGGTTCCCAAAAATGGCTCTGGGTTCCCAACGGTGGCTCTGGGTTTCCCCAACGGTGGCCTGCAGGGTTCCCCAGTGGTGGCTCTGGGTTTTCCAACGGTGGCTCTGGATTTCCCCAAAGATGGCTCAGGGTTTCCTCAACGGTGGCTCTGGATTTCCCCAAAGATGGCTCAGGGTTTCCTCAACGGTGGCTCTGGGTTCCACAATGGTTGTCTGAGTTTCTAACTTGATATTCTCAAACATTGTGCTTTACAGGTGAACAAAACCAGATGTAATTCCACTCATTCATCTGTCTCTACCAACTCTCTGATATCAGGGACTGCTGATGATGACGACTACTATGATGATTATAATGATGACGACAAAGCCGATGATTAATGATGACTATGATGACTATGACGACGATGGTGATTATGATGATAATAATGATGACAACAAAAGACGATGATTATGATAATGATTTTGATAACGATGATTATGACAAGTACGATGATTATGATGATGACGACGACGATAGTGATGACGATGACATCATTGGTGCAGGGTATCGTGGTGGACATTTGGTACTACGTTGGCCTGGTGCCTCAGCTTCAGCGGTTCAAATCCAAGTATGTAATGTTCAGCAGACAATTTATTATCAATCTTTCAAACCGCCGTATGACTCTGTAGACCTTGGATTACATGTCTGCGAACCTACAGCGGCGAGGGCCATGAGGCCGATTTAACCGCTTGGCGGCCCTATGCAAATACACGGCGTGCTGCCGTAGTATTGTGCATGGGATAATGGGATACTATAGTTTAAAAAAACTTTCTAAAAGGAGTTGTTTGCATGGTTAACTTCTTCAATTCTGCAAGATGGTTACAGTGCAAATTCTGATTTAAAACAAGCACTAATGTCTCATTCCACTGAAAATAATAGCCAGAATAATGAATTCTACGTCAGTTTTTGTAAGTGCAGAAAAATTCTGACTACGATCAGTGGCTCCCTGTCAACGGGGCCCATGCAATCTTATATTTGGCATAGGCCCCACTCGTTAAACCAGTCCTGGTGGGACCCAGTCAAAACGGGAAGCGATGTTGAAGACTGTAATTCGATAAATTCTTCGAAATTGAGCAACGTCAACGTCACGCAGTCCCTACAGAACACGTGGCTTTCCAACAACAGAACACATGAATTTCCAACAGCAGAACACATGAATTTCCAACAACAGAACACATGAATTTCCAACAACAGAACACATGGATTTCCAACTACAGAACACATGGCTTTCCAACTACAGAACACATGGCTTTCCAACTACATAACACATGAATTTCCAACTACAGAACACATGGCTTTCCAACAACAAAACACATGGCTTTCCAACTACATAACACATGAATTTCCAACTACAGAACACATGGCTTTCCAACAACAGAACACATGGCTTTCCAACTACATAACATATGAATTTCCAACTACAGAACACATGAATTTCCAACTACAGAACACATGAATATCCAACAACAGAACACATGGCTTTGCAACTACAGAGCACATGGAATTCCAACAACAGAACACATGGCTTTCCAACAACAGAACACATGGCTTTCCAACAACAGAACACATAGCTTTCCAACAACAGAACACATGAATTTCCAACTACAGAACACATGAATTTCCAACTACAGAACACATGAATTTCCAACTACAGAACACATGGCTTTCCAACTACAGAACACATGAATTTCCAACAACAGAACACATGAATTTCTAACTACAGAACACATGAATTTCCAAATACAGAACACATGAATTTCCAACAGCAGAACACATGAATTTCCAACTACAGAACACATGAATTTCCAACTACAGAACACATGAATTTCCAACTACAGAACACATGAATTTCCAACTACAGAACACATGAATTTCCAACTACAGAACACATGAATTTCCAACTACAGAACACATGAATTTCCAACAGCAGAACACATGAATTTCCAACAACAGAACACATGAATTTCCAACTACAGAACACATGAATTTCCAACTACAGAACACATGAATTTCCAACAACAGAACACATGGCTTTGCAACTACAGAACACATGGCTTTCCAACAACAGAACATATGAATTTCCAACAACAGAACACATGGCTTTCCAACAACATAACACATGAATTTCCAACTACAGAACACATGAATATCCAACAACAGAACACATGGCTTTGCAACTACAGAGCACATGGAATTCCAACAACAGAACACATGGCTTTCCAACAACAGAACACATGGCTTTCCAACAACAGAACACATGGCTTTCCAACAACAGAACACATGGCTTTCCAACAACAGAACACATGAATTTCCAACAACAGAACACATGGCTTTCCAACAACAGAACACATGGCTTTGCAACTACAGAACACATGGC
This sequence comes from Norana najaformis, assembly GCA_964023275.1. Lineage (NCBI taxonomy): Eukaryota > Metazoa > Annelida > Clitellata > Crassiclitellata > Hormogastridae > Norana > Norana najaformis. The sequence continues at coordinate 32,933,591 of OZ029919.1, read as the reverse complement.
TTTCCAAACAACAGAACACATATGGCTTTCCAACAACCACCCAGAATACTGTTACATTCACTGAAAAGTAAGTTGAGAATGTCTGCACGTTCAGTCTCTGACAGCTGTTCCTGACAGAGGCGTGCATGCAATAGGCCTACATGAATAATTCGGCATAAATTATCTTCTACCAAAATCTAGCTGTGCCTGCAGGCGGCGTGTTCAAAAATCGGGAGTTATATTCGGCAGGGAGGACATCACATGTTTATGAATCGTGACTGCTAACCAACAAAGTCCCTCACTGGGTAGGCCCACGGGTCAGGAGCCAGAGAAAGTGAGACTGAGAGAGAGAGAGAGAGAGAGAGAGAGAGAGAGAGAGAGAGAGAGAGAGAGAGAGACAGAGACAGAGACAGAGAGAGAGACAGAGACAGAGACAGAGACAGAGACAGAGACAGAGAGAGAGACAGAGACAGAGACAGAAACAGAGACAGAGACAGTCAGAGACAGACATACAGAGAGAGACACAATGAGACAGAGAATGAGAAAGAATGAAATACAGACTCAGAGAGAGACAGAGATAGAGACAGATAGAGACAGACAGAATGAAAGAGAAGACAGAGCCAGACAGACAGAAAGAGACAGACAGACAGAGACAGAGGGACACACAGAGTGTGGGTGTGGGTTCGGGACTCCTCTGCCTACCCGCATGGTTCCCCAGGCAAGATTCGACGAAGCATGAGGTCTCGTGATGAGCAAAACGAAAAATACACAGACTGCGCACATCTCGTCATCAGCGCTCACAGCGAAAACCTCCCATGACTCGCACGCACCCACAGCGACAAACACACATACACAGACGCATACAGGCACACACAAACGCGGATATAAAGAGGCCTGGATAGCCCACGACCCATCGGACACGCAACACAGCAAATACTCACATGCTGGTCGTTAGCGCGATGCCCCAAAACGAATCGGTTAGTCTTGTTAGAAACGTCCACAAAACGCCAACTGGAACCAGTTTTCCATTATCTCCAGTCTAATACATATCCATCAACGTTCCACCTGTGTTCCAGTCTCAGCTAATAACGCAGATCTCTCAGTAACAAACGTTCCCAACAGTTCCTAACTAAACACGGACTTGCCTCTCTGGTAAACGACGCACTCATCTTAACCAAGACAGTGGGCGTGGGCGTGGCCAGCCGAACTGACAGCCTCTGGTTGGTCGTCTGAATGCGCGTGACTAAGGCCTGGGGACGTCGTGATTGACAGGTCGAGATGCAGGAAACGGGATACCCATGACCCCGGGGGCAAAGTAGGGCTTGCCTCGCCGCAACGCACGCTCCCCACCTCGGCAATAATCGAGTGGGAAGGGACGGAATTAATTGTAGTTGGGTTGGTGAGAGAGTGAAAGTTGGCGTTTGGAAGCTCGGATTGCATATATGGTTAAAAAATCGAGATTTATACAGCGCCCAGTGAAAGCGAAGTCGCGGGAACTGGCTTATTATTCACAAGCGGTCATTTAAAAATTGTCACAGTGAAAGTAAGCTATTAAATAAAAGATACACTTTTGTAGCGCTACCAACTTTGAGGATCAGTTATGAAATTATGGCGATAGGAAGGGAAGTCAGCAGAAGGGTGGCCATGCCCCCACACTCGAAAATCTTGGGTTAGAGGTGCTTTTGACCTCACCTTTGACCCCCAATGAATTTAATTTTCGTGTAAATAAGTTCGGGTTTGGAAGTGTTGGATGCCTGGAAGAAAGTTAATGAAGGTGGAAAGTCGGTGACTTATATACTCCTCCCCAACTATCGAAACCCTGTCAAAATTCTTGGGGTGGGCGAGCAAAACTTGGGGTGTAGTTTACCCCTACTGCATAGAAATCTTTTTTCAGGATTACAGCTTTGCGGACTAACACTAATCTTCTACATTCCTCTTTCACAGATCCTATCCTGACACCCCTTCTTCCTCTTATCTCTCTCTCTCTCTCTCTCTCTCTCTCTCTCTCTCTCTCTCTCTCTCTCTCTGTCTCTCTCTCTCTCTCTCTCTCTGCTCTCCTCTCCAACCCCAAACACCACCCCCCCCCCCATAGCTGCCACGCTGTCTTCCCATCTCACTTTTGGAGCTTGACCTGGTGCCGAACCCTTTTGCCTATCGATTTTGTTTTGACTGAGCGCCTGTGAATAAGCTGGTCCCCGCGTCGGGGCTTTTGTTGGGCGCTGTAGAAATCTCGGAATTACGATTACGATTCTAGACAATGACCTGATTACGGCTTGGTTTTGGCTCGCCATCAGTTGGTGCTTTGTGCATTGGAAATCGTCGCCATAGAAGCTCCTCACAAATTATAACAATGACAGAGAAATGTAAATGATTACTTTACACGTTATAGATTGGTAAACTTTAACGTTTACCACACTGTAAAAAAGTTGGTCAATAATCATTTTTTCCCAGCGCGGCAATCAAAATGGCGACAACTCTCATATGGATGCAGTAAGCAGATAAAGAAACTGGGTCGACACTTCTGCTAAAAGCGGAAGTCTATCACAACTATGCTTCCGCTTGGAAGTTAACGCAATTATAGATCCATTAAAATTAATGATTTTGGGATTGAAATGGTAATATCATATGATTCAATTTCAACCTCGCTGTGCCCCGTTATTCGGTGAATAAACCCTTTGATCCCCGAGAGGGTTGCAACCTCAGGGACAAAGAGGAAAGGCTTGAGCGAGAGGTAAACAGGACTTCCGGTTGTTTGGGTGATGTCATGTGTGTGCTTGAGCCAGAAGACCCATCCACCCTGCAGGGACTGTGCTTGTGTGTGCCACATAATCTAGTCTTTCCGTCTCATCGGGCTGACCCTCGGGAGTGACCGGATTGCAAAACCATCTAAAAGTGCCATCGATTAGATGACTAGGGCATGCCTATAGTGGCGCTACACAAGTTATAATATCGGAGTAGAAAATACTATTTAGAACCGCAGCGATTGAGAGTGCTCTATTCTACACGAATCTGAAAATTCTTAGCACTAGTTCTATGAAACCCTTCAGAGCCAAAAAAGACAAATTACCTAATAAACTAAGCAATCTTCCTAGTGGCGAAAACCTCTACAGTTTTTAAAAGGCGCTAAGCAAATGAGCGATTACAGTTACGGTGACTATACGGTCCCTTGCCTTAACATACGGGTTGTGTTTACTGAAAACTTTTCTGTCAGCAGAAGCAATGTCAACGTCAACGGCCCTTGCGCCAACAGATGTCGCCACACAATGAATAAAATTAGTAAGCTCTGCTTAGACTAGACACCTTTAAATCGTGCGCGCCGATGCTATAATTACAGTCGTCTTTTTCTTTCGTTCAATGGTAGCTCAAAAAAACATAGACAAGTTATAGTCGACGTCAACGGCCATAAAACTCTGCCACTGCCTTCAGTCGGGTGGTGCCAATCCCAAGGCTGGATAAAGGAGGAGGGCGACGTCAACGGCCATAAGATGTCGTTAAACAGTGGAACTACTACTAATTAACAGCAGCCATAATTAAAACACCCTTATAAACACTGTCTTGTCTTTAGCCATCTTTAGACAGACAGACAGACGGACAGACGGACAGACAGACAGAAACAGACACACCCTGCATGCGATCAAACGATGCCAGACTCGAGCCTGCAATCACAAATTGCTAATTCCGACTGACTTTCGCAAAATTTCATTCAATAATTTAGCATTTATTTAAAATAAACATCTCGACAAAGAATACGGGTTTCCTATTTCCCAATTGCTAGGCCTTTCTGAGCAACTTGACAAAGATCAGATTACCAATTCAAGACCGAATGATGTACCTGTCGCACCTGCCTAATTACGCCTCTGACCTACGAGTCCAAGCATCAGATTACCTTGAGTTTATCTGATCGAAAGTGGGTTATACATCTGGTTACCTTACTGAATACCTTAGAGGAATGATGGACTGAATGGATTAAATTTGGACTGATAAGCTGAATTACATAAATGGAGTGAAAGAGTTTCGAAGACGTGCGACCAAAGTCATTAGCATTTCTTTCGAGTTATCAGTGCATTGGCATATTGACATCATTATATAGGGAAGGAGAAAGACAGAGATAATTGTAATTTGAGATTTATAAAGCGCTTCTTAGAGGATAAACTCAAAAGAGGTGCTTCCAACCCGTAGGAGTAAAATCACTGTTGAACAGTACAGTCTTCAGGCGCCTGCGGAACACTGAGAGGGGGAGAGAAAGGAGCTAAAGTCCCAATTCTCGAGGGAGACGATTCCAGCAAGTGGGACCAACGTAGGCAAAGCTTCAGGACTGGGACGCAGCGGTTCGCATGCGAGGGACAGACAGGAGATCTTGAGTGGCCGAGCGAAGGGTGCTACGGCCCATCAACGAGGAGACCAAAGTGCAGAAGTCAATGAGATAAATAGAGAGAAAGACGTGGAGATAAATCGAGAGAGAGAAGGACAGACAGAGACAGACAGAGATAGATAGATAGATATAGATAGATAGATGGATAGATAGATAGATAGATAGATAGATAGATAGATAGATAGAGAGAGAGAGAGAGAGAGAGAGAGAGAGAGAGAGAGAGAGAGAGAGAGAGAGACCAAATGAAAACAAAGTCTTAACAAGACTCAGGCCAAGCAGAAGAAATGAAAACGAAGTCTTAACAAGACTCAGGCCAAGCAGAAGAAATGCAAGGGACTTGACAACCGACGACCATTGAAGTCATTTATCTTAACCACGATAGTTCTACAGACATAGCCATGTTGTAGCGCCTTTGTTTTGGTCTAAAATGGCGCTACACAAATAGCCACTTACATACATACATAAAGACGCGCACATACATACATAAATATTCAAGCACACACATGCATACATACATACATACGCATCGTTGCCAAACGGCTGCCTAATCAATCTTATGACAATCTATATCTATATATAAACAAGTATACATATATATAGTTGTTTATGATAATCTATATATACACATAAGTTTACATATATATATATATATATATTAAGTTACTAATGATAATCTATAAATACATAAATCTACATATATATTTCTATATATTAAGTTACATATTTATTCTACTTGTTACTTTACTTAATATATACACAAACTCACAATACACACACGAGACTACGTGCATGTGACTGAAATAATTGCATAAATATGCATGTATACATGCAAATGTATATGTATATATGTATATACCTTATTTCCAAATGAGTAAATCTAATAGAGTTGCTTTATCAAAAGATATGCCTATCGACAGAGAACAATTAGCGGTGAAGGCTTTGTGGTCGGACACAGACAAAAGATCAAAGAGCCGCTAATCTTCGGCTAAAACGCACATCAAAGGAAGCCGCCTATCAACCTTTCTTGAAGAAAGGAATCGTGGATACTTGCCGACTGCGGGTCTAGACCTTTCTCGGAAAGTCGAAAACTGTCAGATTTCATCAGCGAAACGGATCTGAACCCGTGTTTCAGTGTTTGCAGCAGGTATGTATCAAGACTCTTGATATAGCGCCTTTTGAGAGCCTCACAACAGCGCCTCAGAATTTCTATCTTACTAATCGAAGCAAGTGCGTTTTAATACAGCTTGAAAATGCTAGCCGAAAAGTAATTACGTGCAGCGGATGACTGGACATCGTAATCGTAATTCCGAGATTTCTACAGCGCCCAACGAAAGCCACGTCTTGACCTGGAACCGAACCCTTTTGCCTATCGATTTTGTTTTGACTGAGCGCCTGTAAATAAGCTGGTTTCCGCGACTTAGCTTCTGCTGGGTGCTGTATAAATCTCGAGCTTACGATTACGATTGCCAAAGGTCACGTCCCTTTGTCACCTCTACATCCTCTCTCCTCTTTCAAGCTCCCCTATTGAAGCACATTAGCACACTGGTAGAGTAGGAGGGTAAAACGGAGGGAATTTTAGGATACACATATATTATGGGGTGGACGGGACGCGGTGGCGTAGTGGTATGGTCTGTGCCTCGTAACCGGAGGGTAGCGGATTCGAATCTGCCTCAAGACAACTGCGTAGCGACCTTGGACAAGTTGCTCACCCACTGCTGTCTGTGAGGAAGGTAACGGGAAACCACCTCACTCATCTCATCCACGGGTGGCGTAAAGCCAGTGGACCTGCCTTCGGGCGGAGAACTCATCCTCATCATTATGGGGTCTTTAAGCACTGACAACCCCGTCCCTCTGGTTCCACCCACCCCTTTGGTTCAACTGAACCTCTCCATAGCACAGAGGGTAGGTAGAATGGTTCTTTTTCCTCTTTTGAAGCCCCCCTATTGAAGCACAGTAGCACAGTGGTAGGGTAATATGGAAGGAGGAATTTTAGGATACACCTATTATGGGGTATACATGCACTGACAACCCCGTCCCTCTGGTTCCACCCACCCCGTTGATTCAACCGACCATCTGCGATTACGATTACCAAAGACCAGGTCCTTTTATCACCTCTAGTTCCTCTCTCCTCATCGTTTTGGGGTTTGGAATTCAAATCCCTGCCAGGGCAAAAAGGTGTTTCAAGATTTCTGCTCCCCGGGGAAAATTCAGCTGCAAAATTGGTACACTGCCTGTTGTGAAGACCCACAGTAGCACAGTGGGAGGGTAAAAGGGAATGAGGAGTTTTAGGATACACCTATAGACCCCCTCACAACCCCATCCCTCTGGTTCCACCCGCCCCGTTGGTTCAATCGACCCTCTCCGAAGCACAGAGGGTAAGTAGACTTGTGTGTCGGTTGCGTGTGCGTCGGCCAACGGCCGCTTAACTCGATTTCGACCGAATCCAAGTCATAGGTCGAGACTGAATGAATTTGCCGGTAGAGGGCCACGGGGAGGAGGGAGAGAGGGAGGGAGGGAGAACGGACGGAGGGAGAAAACAGGGACGGACAAAGGCGTTGAAGGACATTCAGACGTAGAGAGGGCAAAATGAGGAAGAGATATGGATGGACGGCGGGAATTTGGGAGTGACGTACAATCGGACAGACAAACAGACAGACAGACAGACAGACAGACAGACACACAGACAGACACACAGACAGACACACAGACAGACACACAGACAGACACGCAGACATGCAGAGAGAGACACAGAAGAGCGAGAGAGGAGACAGACACAAACAGAGAGATACAGACTGGCAGAGACAGAGGAGGAGAAAGACGAGGAGGAGGAGAAGAAGGAGGAGGAGGAAGAGGAAGTGGTTCTCATGGAAACCTCAATCCGGAAAGCTGTTAGGAACAAATTTCGGATCATCGGAGATAATTAAGAGATAATCAAGAGCCAACTGAAGCAGACGACGGTGGAAAATTCCCGCAAACTGCAGCGTCTGACGTGGACCGAATTCTCCCTCGAAGAGACAAAAGTCACGTGCATATGGAAGAAACTTGTCCGTGGTGCAACCAGTCCTAGGCTTCAGGACGGTTGAAGAAAAGCAAGACAAGTGATTTCAATGAATTAATCAAGAGTTTCTTGCACTTGGAAAGCATAGGCCTCCAATGGTCATTCACCATTCAACGGCGAATCCATGGCTGGCTGTTACGTCTGGTCAGTGTGGTCAGTTTGGCCAGTTTGGTCAGTATGGTCAGTTTGGTCAGCATCGGTGCCATGGTCGCGTTTCGAAAACACGGCCCTAGATACCGGGATTTCTTGGAGGACCTCGACACGGTTGTAAATGTAAATGTAAATCTCCAAAATATCAGCGCCACACAAAAACTGCGACAGGAGACCAGCTTTACACCGGCGCTATATCAAGTCAAGTCCGCAAGAGCCAGGCCGATTGGTCAGTATCTGTCAGGTCAGAATCCCGGTCGGGGGTCAGCCCAGGAAGATATAACGCGGTGCTAAGGTTTGTATTGTATTGTAATGTATTTGATAAATCATATAGCGCTTCTTACAGAACAAACTACTCAGAGGCGCTTTCAGCATGAGAACCCCGGGAAAATAAGAACGTCTTTAACCAACGTTCTGACTGAGCTCTATCACCAACAGTGACCCTTGCACGAAACGATAGCGGAAGTTCATTCCATAGAGATGGGCCAACAACAGCAAAAGCCCTCTGCTGAGCAAGCGAGGACTTAACACGAGGAACAAATAGATCCAGACGACCTAGAGAACGTAGAGGATGGGATGAGGTACTGGAGGCTAAATGAGATCACATTCGGCTGCGATTTTGCGTCATTTCAATCGCCAGCTTTTCCCACACGGCACCGCGCCAAATCGACCGGACACTGGAAAGCCATTTAAGGAAGTCGATGACGGAAAAGTACAATTTATCAATTATTTACGCCGCTGCTGACGATTCCCGCAACACTTAGGAACACATGACGATATCCCACACACCGATTCGACACGGGCGCTCCGGAGGGGCGACGGACGGACGACGGAATCACAGCCTAATCTGACGCATCCCTCGTCTGCATTGAAAAGCAGAGAAAGCATCAGTATTTGAACAATTTAGTGATTTTTGCGAATGCACACAAACCATCTCTCTCCACGCGGTGTTGATTGCCCTGTCTTTACAGGGCCACTTCAGAAGCAGCGAAGAAAACGCAGCGATGACGTCGGCTAATGCGTGACGCCCCCTCCGCAAGCAAAATGGTGGCGCATGCACATACCCTGGCCGTCTTTGTCTCGTTGCTGGCAGGACGCCCACCCTGGGGGTTATTGACCATAGGCGGAGTGAAGACGATTCGCTTTGTTTATATAGGGGCAGGGTGGGAAAAACGGGAAATATGTGCAGTTCAAACACATAAATGGATGGACATCGATATTTCCTGGCGGAGGGAGAAAGAAGGAAGAGCCATTGTGCGCGCACGCTAACAAACTATTAAGACGAACCAAGACGTACAGCTATGGCAGTCGTTAATGATTGTAACTTTAATCGATTCATATAGCCCCACTTTAATCAATTTATATAGCGCCTCTGCAAGAGAAACTTATCAGAATCGTTTCCTACCAGACAGCAAAACAGTTTTCAAGCGCTTATGGTAGAGATGATGATGATGACGAAGATGATGATGACGACACCATGATGAGCGCATTAGACCTTCCTTCTAGAACAATCATGTGCACAAACTTATTTCACAACACGGATACAGTTCACTTGGAGGCTAATCTCGTAATCGTAATCGTAAAATCGAAGTTCCTAAAGCGCCACTTCAAAGCTAAGCGCAGGGCACCAGTTTATTCGTTGAGCGCTGCGTTAAGACAGTGGGGTTGTCCAAAAGATGCCATGTCAAGAACCAAGTCCTGTTGCCAGAAGACCAGAGAGAGAGAGAGAGAGAGAGACAGACAGACAGACAGACGACAGACAGACAAACAGACAGAGACAGACAGACAGAGGCAGAGACAGAGAGACAGAAGAGAGGTGTGAACATAAGTTCTGAAAGCAAAATCAAATCTCCATCTTGCCTCGTCTTTGGTCCTCAGACTTCGCAGGTAGCTTTGCCGGAAATAAACTATCTCTCCGCGAAATACCACCACCACCACCTTGTCGTAAACAGCGACCTCTAAGCACCTGACCATTCAACGTGCCAGTGTGACCTTGACCTGTGGCCAATCAGATTCAAAGGTCAGTACTTTGAATATTCATGAGTTTACCTTCATTATGCACCGGGTTAGCGCAGCCGCATAAATTAATTAATCGGTAGCGCTAATCAGAAAAGGTCTTGCCAGGTGACAACTTCAAGGCAGGTGTATCGCCTACAAAGCCACCGAAGCCAGTCACTGCTAATCTAATCTAATCTAGCCTAATCTAATCTAGCCTAATCTAATCCGATCCAGCCTAGTCTAATCTAGTCTAATCTGATCTAGCCTAATCTAATCTAGCATATCTAATCTAGCCTAATATAATCTAATCTAATCTAGCCTAATCTAATCCGATCCAGCCTAATCTAATCTAATCTAATCTAGCCTAATCTAATCTAGCCTAATCTAATCTAATCTAGCCTAATCTAATCCAACCTCCATTCTCTTATAGTTTGTATTCTTTCACTTTTCCCCGCGTGCCTCCAATTTCATAATTTCTTATCCTGCCGATCAAAGTGCGAGATGTGGTGGTCAACAGCACAGGGCGAGGGTGAGATATATGGGAGGAGCGAAATGTGAGGGTGAAATACATCTTCAGTAGGCGTCTGGACAAGTGGGGAACAGTTTACCCCAACAAACCACACCCTGCATTCTTAAATTCCTCTCAAACGCGTGTTGGAATTTGCTGACTAAACCGAGGATGGATGGGATTGAGAAGTCGGTTTAAATAAAATCAACTGCTCATCAGACAGGAACATGCCGGAAGAGAGATATAGAGTTCGCTGAAGGAAGTTGAGATTTTCCTTAGTGACACAAATTGTTGCAAATGTAGGCCCTATATCTTGCACGTAATTCAACAAAACGCCCTCAATCCAATGACCATAAAATGACCGATGACCAATTACCATATGATCGATGACAATAATACGATCGATGACCATAATATGACCGATGACCATATGACCGATGACCATAAAATGACCGATTATCATAAAATGACCGATGACCATAATATGACTGATGACCATAATACGACCGATGACAATGATACGACCGACGACCATAATATGACAGATGACCATATGACCGATGACCATAAAATGACCGATGACCATAAAATAACCGACGGCCATAATGTGACCGATGCCCATAAAATGACCGATCACCATATGACCGATTACCATAAAATGACCAATGACCATAAAATGACCGATGCCCATATGACCGATGACTATAAAATGACCGATGACCATTATGACCGATGACCTTCGATTTCAATTTTCCACAGCATGTAGGCCTACATCCCTCCTGCTCGGAACAACCTCACATCTGCAGCTCTGGAATTCATAATTACACACAAGAAAGGCCAACAATTCTCCTTCCCGTTTCAACAAAACACTACTCCATCCGAACCGGAGACCTTCGAACAAAGTGTTCGTCGACCCAACCATCGAATGGAATTGGCGTTCGGTTGCTCCAGCCGCGGTAAACACCCGGGGACCGAGTCTCCAACGCCCCGTCCGGATTAAGTCCTCGCAGGGGGGATTTGCCCCAATAAGTACGCTCGCCGCATATTCCCTCGACGGCTTAACGAAATTACCGGACGCGAACGCCTCTGAATCGAGTCCCGCTCATGTTTAATTCGCAAAGGCGGTCGTCCGAGGAGTGGCAAGGCAAACAAGACGAGACGCTCTTCGGGACGCAGAAGAGCAGCTCGGAAAGCAAAGCGCCGAATTAAAAGGACTGCGAACAACATGCGTCCGGCGAGAACAAAGGACGGACGGGAAATCCGGAGAAAAATGACCGAAAATGACCCAAAAAGACATACGCAGAATTAGCTCGCTCTTGAACGGTAGCCTAATGTGTCTGGTATAAAGGCGAACACTAGTGCGGTAGTAAACATCTACTGTCTGGTTCTATATATAGGTACCTGTCTTTCCATTTCTCTCAGCTTAAAAACAACCCACCCTAACCTCCTCTCCCCTCCTCTCTCTGGTCTCCTGGCACTTGGTTCTTGACATGGCATCTTTGGAAAATCCCACGGACTTGACGCAGCGCTCGCGAAGTTTCGAGTTTACGGTTACGATTACCTGAGCATAGGCGTAATTTCAGGGGTACAGAAGTACCCCTACCTCCAATTTACACTAGTTTCACCCAGAGCAAATACAGTACTTTACTGAAGACTGTATAATGATTTACTTTATTGCTGGTTGGTCAGACAACTACGTCGAGTAGCTCAATTAGTGCCTGCTATCACCAGACATCACTTCTCCCATGCAGCGTGGGGACCAACAAATCCCAACTGAAGTTTTTAATGTTTGGCAGAAACTGATTTGTGGATAAAAGAGGAAAAGTTGGCCGTCTTTAATAAAACCAGTTTCCTTTTTCCGTCCGCCAAATAAGCACACATCAAAGTTCTTTATCGATAATTAACATTTGCTGACGTTTTATAAATAAATAATCTCGCCGAAAGCTTTTGCGTTGACGGCCAACCATGTTCAATGTTCCATCAATCACTTCATTAGCTTTATCTCTCAAACTCGAAGAAGTTAAACAGAACACATGCAAGACAAACTTGTTCATTTATTTATGTATTTATCTAAGCACGCATTTAAAATTGGAAACATTAAGAAAAAAATAAAAATAATGTCTCCGTCGTCGGAAAGTACATCGCTAATGGATGTGGGTGGGCAAGGAAAGACAAATAAATAAGAACAGATGGCAGAGCGGGCGAAAAAAACGAAACGCCACCATATGCTTATTAGAATCGACCGTCCATTACTTTGACTAGGGGCCGGAAAGACTTAATCCGGTTGGGAGCTAGTAGTTTCTAGTTCTCTATATAAACAGTGACAAGTACAGAGTGCAGAATTTCATGAGTCTAAGTGGGTTGTTGCGTATGAAAAATGTTTCAGCCATATCTGTTAAACCCGCCTTCTACGTAATAGGCTCCTAGCTGTCTCCCTGCCCTTTTAAAAGCCACGGCATCTGGAGGCATAATGGCAGACGGCAGATGGTATATAGACTGATACCCTGCCTTCTGTTTCGCTCAGTTCCTCCCACTAGCGTTCTTGGCTTTCAAATCATAAAACACGGACAAGACCCCGCGGTCAAAAATGGCTCCAACTTGAACAGACACGCATAAAAATGCCTTTATACTCTTGAAATAAATGTGGCTTAAAAGCTCAGACACAGCAAGCACTCTGGCCTGGAAATATCTGATTGTCGGTCACAAAAATTGTGCACAGCCTATCTTTAGCGTTTTATGATTTGAAAGCTCAGACAGCAGTTACTTTGGACCATAAATAATTATCTAATAATCGCCCACACTACTGTGCTCAGCTTGTCTTTCTGAACACATTGGTATCGCTGTTAATAGACATTAGCCTACTTGCAATAGTCAAGACTTAATGACACAAGATCTTTCTTACATCTCTAATACTAAAAACAGGGATAACTCCAGTACACGCCACTCCCGTGCGTACTGTATTGAATTTGGTAACTTATATAGCGCTTCTTACGGTCCAAACTACTCAGAGGCGCTTCCAGCATGAGAATCCCGAGGAAATAAGAACGTCTCTACACAACGAGCTGACTGAACACCATCACCAACAGTGACCCTTGCACGAAACGAAGGCGGAAGTCCATTCCATAGAGAAGGGCCAACATCCTTCACTGTTAATGTACTTCACTGGATGCCGGTTCAACAGCGCATCGAAATCAGGACTCAATGCGAAGGTCCGCATGGCGGTGCCGTTTGGGGTATACCCTCGTCAGTTTAGTGAACTCTGTTGCTCAGTTCCAGGTTTGGTATGGCTGGATACAGAAATCTTCGTTCCACAGCGAGGTGAATTTGTTCCTTTTGCACGCAGTTCTTCTTCTATTACTATTATTATTTAAGCCAGATTTAAGCGAAGACTGGCAATTCCAGAGAACAATAACCGGCCGGAAGACAGCCTCAGATCAGTGCGACGAACATTCTACCCATTCAGACCATGCTTCTTCGCTCCCTCATAATTTCCCTTGTCTTCTACCTGACCGGGAACAGATGTCTACGCGCGACCTTCCATCGATGGAAGAAGAAGCGATTGACTCCAGCTATGACAAAGCATTTACAATGGTTAACAGGAGAAAAGACGAACGTTATCTGAAGGATTTAGTTCAGAAGAAGCAAGCAGACGAATTCATGATCTCAGAACTCGCACTCGACGCAACGAGGGAGAGCACCCAGTCGCAAATCAAGGCCTTCATCGACAACAATACAACGAAGAACAAGACGGCTGAAATCAAAGAAGGAGAGAAGGGCGTGCCTGATGCCAAGATTAAAGAAAAGGAGAGAACCTGGAACAGGTCGTCGAGACCCAGCCGACGGGCCCCAACTGATCCTCTGGGTCAAGGAGCCACACCGCCTGTCGAAGGTCACCGGCGGGTCGAGGAGACTTCGACTCTCGGGTCAGTGAAGCCCACGACGCAGGCGCCTTCGAAGCAGACGACGACGGCGATGAAGAGGAGGGAGTTGGTGGTGCTGGATGTTCGTCCGATCCACACCGGAAGTTCTTGCGCTCCAACGAAGAAACGCCCACAGAACGCTCTACACTTACGCGACCGCTAACTCAGGGTTCACACTGCGCTTACAGACAAGATCACGAGATTCGGAGGTGCAGCTAGTCGACCTGTTTCCAGTGTGCCAGCCTGGACGCCAAGCAGCTCTAGTTGCTCCAGCAACAATAGATTTGTTTCATAATTGAAGTGATGTAACAATAGATTTGTTTTATAAAAATAATATTAGTAATAAGTTACTAATAATATAGAATAGGTAATAAAATTATAACACTATCATCATTACTTATTATTATTATTATTGTTATTATTATTATTATACAATAGATTTGTTTCATAATTATTATTAATTATCATTATTATCATTATTAATAATTATTATTATTAATTATTATTATTATTATTACTATTATTATTATTATTTTTACCTTTCTTGCCTCGAGGTCTTTCCTCCACTGCTGTCATCTAGCAAACAGCACCCTGTATGCATGTATATACATATAAGTATGTATATATATACATGTATAAGTGTACGTATATATGCCTATATATATATATACAACTCAAAGTATATATAAATATATAACTAAACTGTTCGTGTAGTTTCAAATTAAAAGACAGATTAGTATTACACGGTTGCCTTAATCTGATTAGAGCTTATCAATGTTCTTGGTAATTGGCGAGTGGGGGTACGCGGTCTGTCTCTCTGTCTCAGTCTGTCTTTGTTTGTCTGTCTCTGTTTCTCTCTCTATGTCTCTGTTTGTATGCATTTAGATCTGTCTCATTCGGTCTGTCTATCACTTCCCGTCTCTCTCTGTCTGCTGTCTCTCTCCATAGCCGTCTCATTTCCAGCTAATATACTCGTGGTAAGCCAGCCAGCCCTGGTCGGATGACGTACAAATGGTCAGTCCAAAATGACCAGCACAAATGGTCAGTCCGAAATGACCAGCAGAAATGGTCAGTCCGAAATGACCAGCAGAAATGGTCAGTCCGAAATGACCAGCACAAATGGTCAGTTCGAAATGACCAACACAAATGATCAGTTCGACATGACCAGCCTAAATGGTCAGTCCGAAATGACCAGCAGAAATGGTCAGTCCGAAATGACCAACACAAATGGTCAGTTCGACATGACCAGTCCAAATGGTCAGTTCGAAATGACCAACACAAATAGTCAGTCCGAAATGACCAGCAGAAATAGTCAGTCCGAAATGACCAGCCCAAATGGTCAGTTCGAAATGACCAACACAAATAGTCAGTCCGAAATGACCAACACCAATGGGCAGTTCGAACTGACCAGTCCAAATGGTTCATCCGAAAACAGTTACCTAAATGTTTCATTTGGAAAATACCTTCGTTCGCCGGAGCCGTGAATTGAAGACATCTCCCTGCGCCACGGAAACCCTGAAAAATGATTAGAGGAAAATAAAACTAATCAGGAAACGATTCGGGAGGACTTTTCAAAACCCCACCGAAACCACCCACCCACCCAACAGACAGCCAGGGTCTGCAGCCTGTCTGGCGAAACGATTTGTATCAAACAACCATTTCGGGGTTGGGGCTTTTCGGATCTTACGGAGTAGTTTACCCCGTTGCCTTTGAAGTAAATCACCCCGTATCCAGGCCACCCCTCAGACTGGCGTTTGTGAGCTATATGCTGGCCGGGGCTATTAAACTCTCTCAGCAGTCTGGGGTCGTGACCCTAGTTGAAGTCAAATGAACCTGTTCCGGGTTTGCAAAATCAATTAGTGACGCCGGTAAGTGGAACGGAGCTGAGGGTTCCGCATCAGAATTTCAGCATCACTTGGCAGCACCACCAGCAGCAGCAGCAGCAGCAGCAGAAGGCAGCCGAGCAAGTGACCGCAGAGGGCTGATTGAAGCAGAGACTTCGGGTCAGAGGTTAAAGCGGGTGTAGTGTGTGATGAGGAATAAAGTGGCGCCACTTGGAAGCTGTGAAACAGAGGGGGCCCAGAAAAGGCAGAACCGGGCAACCCGGGCACCACCTCTAAGAATGCATGTACGTACGTATGTATGTATGAATGTATGTATGTACGTACAATCGTATGTAAGTAAGTAAGTAAGAATATTCTTTATTAAGAATAATCGCACATCGGTTTACAAGTATTTAAGAACACAAGAAAACTTAATGTTCATACAACATTATAACAATAAAACATTTACGCGTTAAATTGTCAGCAGGAGGAATAATACGATCATGGGTGTGGGGCCGTATGGAATAACTGAGGGTTTTAATTGGTGGGAGTAGCTGATGTAAGACACGATTTGGGTTGTTCAAGATTGCTTTAAAGAGATGAGCATCATCATCATCAGTATGTATGTATATAATGCATGTATGAATATATGTATGTATGTACATATGTATGTATGTATATGTATGTATGTATATGTATGTACATATGTATGTATGTATATGTATGTATCTATGTATGTATGTACATATGTATGTATGTATGTATGCATGTATGTACATATGTATGTATGCATGTATGTATGTATGTACATATGTATGTATGTATGTATGTATGCATGTATGTATGTATGCATGTATGTATGTAAGAGTATGTATGTATATATGTATGTATGTACATATGTATGTATGTTTGTATCTATGCATGTGCGCATGTAAGAGTATGTATGTATGTATGTATATGCATATATGTATGTCAATGCTCTTGAAGATAATGTCTGGTATCCCCAGATACTAAGAATGTCCGGAGATCCAATCTTTTCCTACTGAATAATACGTGCTGTTACGTGCAGCCGACTCAGCTCAACATACATTCGGTGTTGTTGACCTGAGAACAGTTGGATACCTGTGTATGTTGTGCTTTTCACAGGCACCAAAGGCCCTATAAAAATGTTCTTATACAAGCATACATAAGTACATACATCTATATTTACATACATACACAAATACATAAACACATACACATACATACATACATTCATACATATTTACATACATACACACATACACACATATACACATACATATATGCATATATGTATACAGGCATACATACGTACATGCATACATACATATACGTACAAATATATATACATACATACATTCATACACACATACATATACGTACAAATATATATACATACATACATTCATACGCACATACATATACATACATACATACATAAATACATACATATATTGTAATACATACATATGTATATATATACATACATACATAGTTATACCTACATACATACACATATACATTCATACATTCATACAGACATACATACATACATACATACATAAACATACATATACGTACAAATATATATACATACATACATTCATACACATATACATACATACATAAATACATACATATATTATAATATATATACATACATACATAGTTATACATACATACATACACATATACATACACACATGCATACATACATACACACATGCATACATACACACATGCATACATACATACACACATGCATACATACATACACACATGCATACATACATACACACATGCATACATACATACACACATGCATACATACATACACACATGCATACATACATACACACATGCATACATACATACACACATGCATACATACATACACACATGCATACATACATACACACATGCATACATACATACACACATGCATATATACGCTTGCTCAGATTGGGCTTTCGCTGTTGGTCATGTGTCTCCCGTTAGTCTCTGCGTCTATGGGTTGATTGGTTCTTTGCTGCCGTTTAGTTTCTTCATCCGATTACGTCACCGTTTGTCGGTGGGAGCGTTCGCTGGTCGCTCGTCGCCTGAAGCCGACGTCTTGTCACTTTGCCAGTTGTTTTTACACTTGTAAACAGCTTAGGAGGTAAAAAATCTAATTTATTCTGAAGCTGGTGTCCGGCTACAAATCCCTAAACAACTGCAACAATGTAAACATCTACATATATGTTCCAATATGAATATCATATACATATATAGCCTATAAATATATATGCATGCATGTATATATACGTATAGCCTAAATATATGTATATCTATACATATGTAAAGTCTATATATATATGTATATGTATGTATAGCCTATACATACATATATATATATATATATATATATATATATATATATATATATATATATATATATATATATATATATATATATATATATATATATACAGAAGCTTGCCGTGTAACCCTATGCTCGCTGGGGGTCTGCAGGGGAAGCAGTTCATTGGAATCTACGGGGGGGGGGGGCCGCCTTGTTGTTTAGATGACAGCAAACAGATTTTAACGAATTCTGAAACATGACTCCCATTGCGCGGACTTAATGGCCGCCAAGGCCCCCACTCACGAATCTAATTAACTTACCTACACGTATAGGGTAATATTAATAACAACCTCACCATAGCACATACATTTAAATGCACAGCGGTATAATATATATATATATATTTGCAAATAAGATGTGCATGTATAATTATATATTCCATGTATATGCATATACTTTTAATAAGTACCTATGAATATATATGTATGCATTTATGTATATATATATATACATATACATATACAAGTACACGTACACATACAAGCAGATACACAAGAACACAAACAAGTACATACGCACATACAAGCACCCAAACAAACAAACCAAAGTACATACGCACATACAAGCACACACACAAACAAACACAAGTACATACGCACATACAAGCACACACACACAAACAAACACAAGTACATACGCACATACAAGCACCCACACAAACAAACACAAGTACATACGCACATACAAGCACCCACACAAACACAAGTACATACGCACATACAAGCACCCACACACAAACAAACACAAGTACATACGCACATACAAGCACCCACACAAGCAAACACAAGTACATACGCACATACAAGCACACACACAAACAAACACAAGTACATACGCACACACAAGCACACACACACAAACAAACACAAGTACATACGCACATACAAGCACCCACACAAACAAACACAAGTACATACGCACATACAAGCACCCACACAAACAAACACAAGTACATACGCACATACAAGCACACACACACACAAACACAGCACAGTCTTAAATCAACGATGTTCAGTTGCATAATCATCCCACATATCAGTTGCACGTATCACTGCCAAACCCCCCGCCCCCCAGGCCAATTTTAACCCAGCCCATGTCTCCCATTAGCCAAGCATTTTGTAAGTTAACCCAGTCCATGATTAACTCAGGTTATTCATTTGTTTTCTTGCGAAACAACATGTGAGCTAATCCTAATGATAAATCGTAAACTCGGAATTCTATAGGACCCAATGAAAGATACAGAAATTCAGACTTTGTTCCAGTAAAAATGCCACCTGTTGAAACCAAGTCATCTGGGACCCTACAATACGTATGTATGTATATATGTATGTATGTATGAATATATGTATGTATGTATGTATGCATGTACGGATATATGTATTTATGTATGGATATAGGTATGTATGTATGTATGTATGTATGTATGTATGTATGCATGTGTATTTATGTATGGATATAGGTATGTATGTATGCATTTATGTAGGGATATATGTATGTATGTATATATATGTATGTATATATATGTATATATGTATGTATGTATGTGTGTGTATTTATGTATGGATATAGGTATGTATGTTTGTATTTATCTAGGTTGTATGTATGTGTATGTGAGTGTGTGATCATTTGTGTTTAAGTTCAAATAATATCAATTTTAAATAAAGTTGGTTTAGATGCCTTAGATCTTCATTTAGTTCATATATCAAGATTTATATATAGAAAGACGGGATAGAGTATCTCTTTTACAGCAGTTTGTAAACATTTTAAAAATCCTTATTAATTTTAAGTTAAGTTTAAACTAAATTCAGATCTAAATTTAATACATACGGAATTTTCATTAAAAGGAAGAGGACTTATTGGTAGGGCGTTATGGGTTTGAGTTATGAGTATGGCGTTATGGGTTATGGGTGTGACTTATGGGTAGGGCATCATGGGTGTGAGTTATTGGTATGGCGCAGGATGGAGAAGGTTAGCTGGACAGAGCATGAAACAAATGAAGAGGTGCTTTAACAAGTGGAGAACGAAACAGACGAAATGGATTGGACACATACTGAGGGGTGATTCCCTTCTGAGATATATCATAGAAGGAAGAATGGAGGGAAAGAAAAGAAGAGGAAGAGCTAAAAAGATGCTACTAGACTGGATGATGGAGGACGGATAATCTGAAGGAGGAGGCCCAACAAAGTCAGGAATGGCGCCCTTGGATGTTCGAACCTTCCCGGGGGCAGAGAGCTTAAAGAAGAAGGAAGATGATAACATTGCTGGTATGCAGTGGAAAGCAATTACTCCTGGCACAACAGCTATTGTTTCCAATCCACCTGCCCCTAATTGCTGATCAACGGGCTTAATTCTTTTTCAAAAATTCCCTCTGACGGGGCCCACACGTGAGTCTCGCGGATGGGATTAATTTTCCGAGATAGATGAAGAGTTGAATGTTCTTTGCAGGTAATTACGTCGGTCGGCACAGAAATTGGAATCGATCAAATGACCTGCACACCTCGAAAGAACATTCCAGAGATTCAGAAAACTGTCTACCGGTGTATACCCAAATAAGGCCCGGGTAAAAACAGTTCCAGGAAATACAGTGATTGGTTCACGTGACTTGGTTCACGTGACCTTGCCTTGTCTTGTCTTCAACCGTCATCGAGCCGAGGATTGGCTGCACAACGGACAATTTTGCGCCATCTGCTGCTGTAAGGAGCTACATTTCTATTTGGTTAGTTTACATTCATTACATTACAAAATAGCTACGAAATATGGCCTAAATTTGCGTCTCTTGTAGTAAAAGGTCGAACAATAATTCAGTTGCACGTCACCAGATGTCGAAATTTCTTTCTAAATTAGAACTGTTACGTCGATACCATTTGCTGCCGCTTTGTAATCGTAATCGTAATTCTGAAATTTCTACAGCGCCCAACGAAAGCCACGTCGCGTGGACCAGCTTATTCACAGGCGCTCAGTCAAAACAAAATCGATAGGCAAAAGGGTTCGGTTCCAGGTCAAGATCCAAAAGTCAGACCGAGAGACAGCTTTGCAGCTATGGGGGTGGTGTTTGGTGTTGGAGAGGAGAGAGAGAGATAAGAGCAAGGAGTGTACCAAACTCGTGTTTTATTTTAATTACGACTGACTACAAGTGCAAATTTCTTGGGTTTCTAGTTCATCACCTGCTAAAATATTGTTTCTTATCAAATGTAACCAGTGATGTAGGAACCATATTTACCCACAGAACCGATCCGGAACCAAACCGGCTCGCCTGCCGAAGGCCCATAGATAAAAACTGACAATATGCAGTCTATCAATCCTTGGGGAGATGATTGACAGAGGAAGACTTTTTGGTGGGTGGTTGGCTCATTTGGACAAAGAAACAGAAGAGGTAGGGAGGGATAAAAGGCATTCCTAAATCAGGGCCATAACCTGCCAAGGTGGCGGTGAACCACCAACGGAAGCCACCCAGGAACTGACTTGGGTCGGGTGTCAGTCAGTCACAGGACGAGTCACCCCTGGAAACGTGGAACAAAGGAAATCAGACAAAGATGCACTAATTGAACAGAAAAGACACGTCGAAAAGGAATGTCTGGAACTATCAGACACTGTAATATATCCAGAATGCTGATATAGACATAATAAATGTCCACAACAAACACAGTCATTGTGGCCTATAGCAGCCAACAGTAAAGTGGTTTTATAATAATTAGACAAAACTGTCTCACGGTAGGCAACAACGAATGTGGCCTGACACTACACATTTTGTCTGCACTCCTTCTAGCCACAATAGTGCATGCTCTTAACAGGCATTACTTTTAACCATTTACAGTAGTAAGTTAACACTGACCATATGGTATTCGTTCCTTGATCAATTCCCTGAGATGTCATTATTGTCTCATACCTTTGTGTAACAGGATCTCACCAGTGCCTCATAAATTGTCTCAGCTCGGATTTCGTAAAAACATTTCAGAAAATAATCATATTATTCCCGATAAATGAGATTTCTTCAGCCTCATAAATACCAGTAAAGAATGCAGTAATATATCAATTACATATTGTTACAGACAGGCTAATATGGTTAATACTTTACCACCTACTTTACAGATTGTTAAACCTGTTCACATTTGTGCAGTAATTTTTTTAAATTGGAAAACCTACGATTCACTGAAGGTTTATTCTAATTAGCCATGTGGTAAATCTAAATTTAGGTCAAAAGATTAGATTGAATAGATTTATTATTATTATTAATTATTAATATTATTATTATGTTAACCTTCTGAAAAAATGAAAGGTAACACAGTTGACAAAAACAACCAGAACAGCTTCTTAAATAATCTGAAGACACACCTTTTAAAATCGTTTTGATACCTATATTCCTGCGCCTATGAGTCTCTTAAAAGGCGCTATACAAATGTTTCGGTACACAAATACGTTCATTTAAAAGTATCATCAGAAACGTCACAGCTGTTGAACAGTTAAGTTTTGAGGCAAACACCTAAACCTACACCACCCCGTAGACGAAAACACGCAAAACCGAACGTTGTAAATCATTCATAACGCTATTGAGGTTCTTAACAGACAAAATGCGCTATATAAAAAGCCAGGTACATACATCCATCCTTTCACATCGCCTAGTAGGTCTATACTGACTAAAGTTGTGTTCCTATAAAAATTGTTTGGCAGGCTTGTTTTCTCACAACAGATTGCACAGCAAGGAATGCAACAATAAGAATACCTTTCCAATTAATCAAAATGATTTGATTTTCTTGGATTTAATAAATAAAGTGACTTTTGATTGCCAAAATCGGATGACCCACAACGATAACGGAACACATGGAAACAGCGTCAAACGTCCGAGATCTCGTTTATGGTGCGAGATGCTGGGGTAACAGACAATCGCACACGATGTTTAACGTGTTTTGTTGTTTTTAGAATCTGTATTTGTTAAATCAAAATATTCCAAAATATGACCTAAACGGTAAATTTTTTTATTAAGAAATGGTTAGTTTCTCAGAAATTTGAAGCTGTCTAACTATTAAATGTTTGACTTATTCTACCCGGTGCGATCTACTTGCTCATGGGAATTTCAAAGGTGAAAAACGAAACTTGATGGAGAGGTTTTAGTTTAGTTTATTTTTGCTGGTTGTCAGACTTTTTGCTTGAAGAGTTAAATTTGTTTTGATATGTTTGATGAAGTGAACCTTCGACATGCTAGGAATAGGTACCGGTAATTTAACTTTTACCTTTTCAAACGGAATTGTTTGACAGTCGAAATGCGATGTAAAAAATGACAACACGAGATCGCGTTCAAGTCAGTAATCGTAAACGCGAAAATTATAAAGCGCCCAACAAAAACCAAGTTGCGGGAACCAACTTATTTACAGGCGCTCAATCAACACAAAATCGTTAGGCATGAGGGTTAGAAGCGGTTCTAGGTCAAGAAACAGGCAGTCGGACAGTCATGCGGCTACGATGAATGGTTTTTGATATTCAAGCGACAAGATAGCTAACTAGAAAAAGAGGAATCAGGATTAACACTCGCTGACCTGACTCTGAGGCAATTGTAAAAACCGACACTAGATGTCGCCAGCATCTGAAGAAGTCCAAACCATATAAATCACTTTTTGGCACTAACACACAGAGTTTAGCTGATATCGGTATGTGAACCGACATCCTCACACACAGGCGCATTGGCGGATGCTTTAACCAATGTAGCTAACTAGGCCAGTGTTGTAATATAAAGTGTACCTCCAGTGCTTTTTCAGACGGAACGCTCTGGAACGGCGTTCCGGCACCTTTCTTCGGCTAATAAAAATAATTTAGTTTTTAATAAAAGAATTGTGTTACTAAGTTATTTTAATTATGTGATATAATGTAACTTATTTTAATTCAATTTCTGTGTTTACAACTTTACACTGTTTTCAGTGTTTATTGATTGATGAAAATAATGAAATTTTAGCACAAAATTCCATAATTGTTCAGTTCCGGAACCTTTTTTTCTAGAAAAAAGCACTGTATACCTCCGTTATTATAGTTGTAGTTTGTCACTTGAACAATATGCATTTTTGAAGGTGATAGTTTTTGGCTGATTATTGTGTCGATGCTTTGGGGATGTACGAATCCCCTTCTGAAGAGCGGTGGTAAAGGAATTGAAGATGTGAAGCAGGGAAATGTTGCACTGAGAGTCGTTTCGCAGCTGAAGTTTCTGCTTCTGAACTGGAGGGTAAATATAACTTATTGTTTTTTATTTTGTTTTGCCTCTTGGATGTTTTGTATCTGTTTTTAACCTGAGGTAATAAACGTAATCTGTAAGAAGAGAAAAAATTGGCAGTTTTGCTCCTGTCAATACCAAGTATACACCTGACTTGATGGCCATATTCTACTAGAGCTGATTTAATTGAGTCTTGATTTATGCAAGTATGTATGTATGTATATATGTATGTATGTATGTGGGTATATATGTATGTTTGTATTTGTGTATGTATGTGGGTATGTATGTATGTATGTCTATATGTATATGTGTGTATGTATGTATGTATGTATATATGTGTGTGTATGTATGTGTATGTATGTATGTATGTATGTATGTATGTATGTATGTATGTATGTATGTATGTGTGTGTATGTTTGTATATGTGTGTATGTTTATGTATGTTTATGTATGTGTGTATGTTTGTATATGTGTGTATGTTTATGTATGTGTGTGTTTGTATATGTGCATATGTATGCATACATGTATGTAAGCATTGTATGTATGTACATATCTATGTATGTATGTACGTATGCGTGTGTATGTATTTGAACATTTATATAGCGCCTTTTAGGAACAGCATTCTCTGAGCTGTATTCTCTGAGTAACCCAGGAACACTTTGACAAGCGCTGTGTGCAGTCTGCCTTGAGCTGTTCAGAAATGCGCTCCGTGCAAACCTTAACCAGATTTGTAACACAACCTTCGTCTGTCAGTCATCTTTTTTATGCGGGGCTCGTTGTATCAAAATTCAAAGAATTTTTAACGAGCTGTTCGCAGTCATCCGAAGCTCCTTCGCGATATGCTTGAAGCTGCGGTCGGCCCAAGGAACGGGTTTTGCTAACGTTGAACAGATGAGTTAATTGGGTTTTGTTTGTTTTCCTTGTTTGTCAAAGTACATGTTGCCTTTTCTGCTCAACCAAAGTGGCTCGCTCCTCTTCTACCTAACCCTGGCCAACGTCGGTAAGTTGAAAGTCGCTTAGGGAGAAGAATGAGAAAGCTGTCGTGTTGTTTTTACTTCTCTGCCTGTCAGGCGCTGGTGGCTTTAATTATAAGACGTGCTTTGCTAAGGCTGAAGGTTTTTGAAGATTTGGTGCCTCTGAGGGCCTTTAAAAGCTGTAGACAAATACCCGGACAGTGATACATGCATGCATACACACATACATTCATACGTACCAGTGTATGCTTACATACTTGTGCATACATACAAGCAAAGGGTGTGGCTGAGCCATACCCAGCAGGGATTAATTCCAGCTAGAAGGAGAGAGATGTACATACAAACATACATACATTCGTATGTATGTATGAACTTACAGACACCCACATACATGCATCCATACACGAATGTGGACCCAATTATTTTGGGGTATGATTCAACCCCTTCCTATTTTCCCCTGTGCTAATGCTTTAACAAAATAACAACCCTCTCGGGTAGTTAGGAAAGGTTATACATGTTTTTACAATTTTCCTACAAAAGGAAGATTACTGAGAAAAATACTCAAACTTATGAATATTATAATAAATCTAGAATAAGAATAGTTGTATATTATATGTGTATATAATATGTAAATATTAATATTTTAAATAAATATATAAATGTAATATTATAATAAAGAAATTAATAGTACTAATAATAAATATAATGAAATTTGTTTCAGATTTGTCCCTGGCCATTCCTGTTACAAATTCCTTGGCTTTTCTCTTCACCAGTCTTTCTGCAAAGATGATGGGTGAAAAGATTGGCGGTACAGGTATGTCCGTCTAGGCTTACCTGTATATGATGAGACAGGTAGACAGGTGTTCATGACGTTACTGGTAGGTGAGGGTTGATTGATAAATGGTTGTGCAAACTGCAGGCAAGTTTTTCCAGCTGACTGGAGGACGTCTGTTGAAATGGTAGCACTTGACGAGTAAGTCTTTCTGAGTTCACTAGATGGCGTCAGTTGAACATGACAGTCCATATATCTGTTTGAGTTAACTAGATGGCGCCAGTTGAAAACGACAGTGTGTGTGTGTAAGGAATTCTGAGTTCACTAGATAGCGCCAGTTGAAAACGACAGTGTATGTAAGTCTTTCTGAGTTCACTAGATGGCGCCAGTTTAGCTTAATTTTCAGGAGACCCGAAGTGTGGCATTTCCAGCTGTAGCAGATTAACAAGCCAATATAGCTTACTTGGTCTAATAACTGTAACTGTAACAAGGTGGGGCATGGTAGCCAAGTAGTGACAGTGTCTGACTTGCAACACGGAGAGTATGGGTTCGAACCTCCCTGAGAAAGTTAATGTGTAGAGAGACCTTGTGAAAGGCTTTCATTCACAATTGCTTCACACCTAAGATTAAGATTTATTGACCTTGCATACATAATGAACGAAATACAATGATACAAACTATATGTAATAACTGTGTTTTTTCTTGTATGTAATGTAATGTGTTACAAAGGATTTATGTAAAGTAATTGGGATTGGGATTTACTGACCTTTGCTTCTGTTGTAGGAACTTACGCTGGGATGCTGTTAGTGGCAGCTGGAGTGTCTGTCTGCGTCTATTCCAAGAGCTGATGGCATTGTCTTCAGATGTCTGATTCCATTGTCATCATCAACATCAGCAACATTGCATCATCATGACAGTGATCTCTTTTATTACCACCATCACCACTACCACCACCACCACAATAATAATCATCATCATCCTGCTTTGCCAGGGCTGGGCTGAGAGCTACATATACCTGCAAGGGGCTCTATATAAATTACATACTACATTGCATAATTTCCATGACATCATCAGCTGATTAGTGTATTGTTTTGAGATGCTTTAGAGATTTGTTAGGTTGACATTTGACTGAAAGTACATTTGTAAAACTTAGACTGTTAGGAGTTTCCAAGTTTTGAGTTATTTGAGCCAGATGTACTGCATTGCAGGTACTGAATTAAACTCCAGTTTGACGAGTTTGAGTCGTTGCTCGGTTAGGTGTTAGGCTCTGGTCTGATTAGAATACTCTGGGGTAGGGTGTCCGGTTGGATAGAGTGCTCGGCTTGTAACGCGGTGAGTATGGGTTTGAGCCTCCCGTTAAACGGTTACTGATATATAATTGCGACAATTATCTGGTCCAAGATACGAACTCGTCAACACTTCACCTCTTTCAGTTTCTGCGCAGGTCTTTCACTCAAGACTGAAAACATTTCCATAAATCTTATCCTGAGCCTTCCTCTTGCCCTTATCTCTCTTCTCGCTTCAATTTCAAACATCATCCACCGTAGCCGTAGGGCTGCCTGACTCCTGGATCTTGACCTCTACCCGAACCCTTTGCCTATCGATTTTGTTTTGACCGAGCGCCCGTGAATTAGCCGGTCCCGCGACTTAGCTTGCGTTGGGCGCTGTAGAAATCTTGAGATCACGATTACGATACGATTACGGTGCTCTTGGTATGATGAAAATACAAAAGATGCTTTATGTGGCCTGGTTACTATGAGATTGGATTACAGAATACGGACATGAACAATAATTATAATGACGCTATTGTATTCGCTAGATGGCAGTTCACTTTCATTGTCTAGGCGCATTTACAGCCTTTAAAGATCGTCATCCATAAAAGACGTCCGCATAAATTGGCCTACTTTTGCCAGTGTCCAAATGTGGCATTGCCCTTCCTCCAAACCACTAATTTGCAGGCCAGTTCTTAACGTTTAAAATCGTAATAGTTTAGTTCATGACGAAAAACAGGTCCGTTCATACAGTTAAATAGGTCGATTCATACCGAGAATAGGCCATTTCATGCCGGGAAATAGACCAGTTCATGACAAAAAATAGGTCGGTTCATACAGATAAATTGGTCAATTCAGACCGAGAATAGGCCATTTCATGCGGGGAAATAGACCAGTTCATGATGAAAAATAGGCCAGTTAATACCGAGAATAGATGCATAGAAATAGGTCATTGGGCACATCTGCTATTCAGTACACAGCCCTAATTGAACTTTAAAAATGCGACAATAATACACGTTATATATGGTCAATAGACGCCGAAGTAGGTCGCGTTTGTTGGTTCTTTTACTCGAGAAGCGGGCAAGATCTACTCGAAGCGCGTTCCGATAATATTTAGAGAGCGCCCACTGCTGCCAAGAGAAAGAGAGCTCGTCAAGTGCATCCAAGTGCCTTCTGTCGTGGCTTCCCTCAAGTGGAAGACCTGGAGGAGAGATGGACTCGTGTTGAAAGTATAAAAGCGAGAGGGTCTGCAGGGAATGCAGTGGCGAATACGGAGCGTGTATAGGGGTAACGGGAAGTACACCCCTACAGTTGGGGTACCGACATTACATTTTCCTTATAACTTCCAGATCACATTGGTATCACTTTGACCCAGCCTCAATTCCTGGATCCGCCCTTGGAATGCAAGTGGAGAGCCTATCCCTAAAGTACGTGTAGGCATGTTAAGACATGCCACAAAAGCAGAGCTCGATTAATAGGGAGAGGGAACTTCTCTGCTTACACTGTCTCCCTCTGAAGATGCAGGAACATTTCCCCATGCATACTTCACTCCTTCCCAAATAATCTGGGTTGTACTTGTGCGCCGAAAATTTTGACGCCCTTTGTCATCAAAACTTAATTTTTTTGGACAAGCGACCATCATTTTTAACGTAATTTTTTACAACCCTAGCTTTTTCTGTCGTTTATTAACCAATTAATTTTCAATTTCTAATAAAAATCTCACTTCTCACTTTAAGTTTTGGGTCAAAAGCGTGGGAGGGGCAAAAACCTCCAGGGATTTTGAGTGGCAGCATGACCCTTGACGCCCTTGTGCCAACTCCTTTATCCATAGATCTTTCTTCACTATTGCCAGCCACAAATAACACCCTATATCCAACTGAGTCACAGAATTCATGTAAATAAATTAATTTTAATTATTATTTATTATTAATTATTGTTAATTTTAGGCTTAGTTCGTTCCTAAAATGGGTAAATATATTTGGTAAAGTTGTTGACAGGTGACAGTGGGTACATGCGCTATAATAACCTACATAATTCATGCACGGGATTTCAACAGACGTGTTGGATTCGGAAATTATTGCCGCATCCTTCAGCAATAATTCTTGTACTGGGAATTTTGAAGGCAGGGGTCCCGTCAACTCGTCACAGATAAAAGAATTTCCCAATTCCAGTCTTAGCACCCCGGCGTGCGGCTATTCAGTGCACTCTTCCTAATCCTACTTTAGCACCCTCTCAGGGTAATGTCGTTCCCCAATTATTTCCGAGAAAAGGGCGAAAGAACACAAAAGCATGGCTGAAAACGCGCAGCTGCGCGACGCAGTTGCCACGGCTATAAATTCTGAGACGCACAAGAAGCTCAATAAAGAAGCCCAGTATGCGTCCGTCGACATACTCGCTCTCGTCGGTTCACGCCGCAGGAGAGACATGCCGGGAGGGATTGGAGGGCTGGTCCACAAGAACTGGGCGATTCATTCTTTGAATCCGTGATCAATAACCACGGTCCGTCCCAGGCTGTAGATCTGCGGCAGACTACAACGACGATCGTAATAACGGGTCTGGGTCGATACCGCTTGCAGTGGCGCCGCCTTCCAGATATGGCCGGCGCCCAACAACAGCCGCAGACGGCGACCGGTCGATGCGGCGTCCACATATATTATTATTATTGTTATGACGATGATTATGCTCGGGAAAATAATTATTATTCAAGATGGACGATCAGTTTTTCATCGGAAATGTCCGACGGCGATTTCCAGCGTATCTAACTGTTTACTTTTAAACAAAGACGAGAAACGACAAAAATGCGAGACAGGTAGCGCAAAGGTATGTCACCTACGCTGTTTCATTGAACGGGCAGAAAGAGTGTAGGTTTGGGGTGTTTTGCGTTTCGAGTTGTAGTCTGTACTGTTGTATGGTTTCATGTAATAATTAGGCGTATTAATGTCCTTTCCACTTAATTAATTAGCCGATTTTTTCATGTTTTCCGATTTTGTTCCAGTAGGCATAATTTTAAGTAGTGATATCCAGTTTACATAAAAATGAGGGTAAAATGAAATGTCAAAATGCACTTCAGTTGGTCGTATATATGCAGATTAACACAACCACGGGTGGTTACATTTACAGGAATTCATGATAGTGTGAAAGCGAAATAAATAAAATTTGGAAGGCGGATATTCTTAATGCATAAGAAATTCATCTAAAACGACGAAACGAGCATAAGCATGTAGTGGGGTCAAGTTTCTTGTGTTACGATGGAATATATGAACCCAGTGTTGAACTAGTGTGGCCTAAAAAGAAGCCATTTGTTTAAGGTTAAGTAAAATATTTGCGTTTCTAAGAGTTTCTGAAGAGGTGTTACAATAAGTTCAAATATGACTCAAAGCAATCTAAAAATTTCTATTTATATCACAGTAATAATGCACATACGAGGCAGCAGTCGATGTTCGAAGTCGCTTGAAACGGAAAAGTAATCAAGGGCGGGTCCGTGCATGGGAGAACGGCCATGCCAGATCAGAATTTTGAAGCAAGCCATGGCAGTGATGTGAGTCATGTATGTACTGTCTGTAGCCTATATATGTAGCTATGTATGTATGCATATATATATACATGTGCATTTAAGTGTGTATGTATGTATAAATATATATGTATTTATGCATGCACTCATGTACACAGGTTTGTATCATGTATGTAGGTATGTATCTATATGTGTGTATATGCCAATGTCAGTATGGATGTCAGTACATATGTATGTCATGTGAATGTATGTATATGCCAGTGTCAGTATGGATGTCAGTACATATGTATGTCATGTGAATGTATGTATATGCCAATGTCAGTATGGATGTCAGTACATATGTATGTCATATGAATGTATGTATATGCCAGTGTCAGTATTGATGTATACTTATGTATATGTGTGTGT
Source organism: Norana najaformis (assembly GCA_964023275.1). NCBI lineage: Eukaryota > Metazoa > Annelida > Clitellata > Crassiclitellata > Hormogastridae > Norana > Norana najaformis. Next base: position 32,902,229 of record OZ029919.1, on the reverse strand, counting down.
AGGTATGTACATAAATATGTGAATTTATGTATCCAGACGTTTAATGTAATGTTGTTTAAGTACCTTTCAAGAGCACAACTCTTGTCTGTAATGTCTGGATAAAACAGACACTTAGTGGCCTACAGATCTACAATACCAAACTCTACCTGCCTATCTATTTTGTTTTGACTGAGCGCCTGTGAATAAGCTGGTTCCCGCAACTCAGCTTTCATTGGGTTCTGTAGAAATCTTGAGCTTACGATTACAATTACAATAGAGTTCTTTCTTTTGTTGAAGTTTTTAATGGATTTAGGGAAAGCAAGAAGTTTCCTGCAACATGTATGACTTGTGGTTTCGTTTTGTTAGGATGGATGTCGATGGCAAGTTACAACAAAAGCTAGAATTCAACCACCTGGATTACAATGAAAACGATGGCGGCACTTCAGCGAGAAACAATCTAGAGGTAAACCTTTCGAAGGACCTAGAATCTGTTTACGTGGTGTTTTTAAAGGATTTACCACAGACATGGTAAGATAAGTAAGGTAAAGTAGGTTAAAGTAAGGTATAGAGTGAGATAAGGAAAGGTAAGGTAACAGCAAGGTAAGGTGAGGTATACATATGGTACATACATGCGTATGTACATGCATACACATTTGCGTGCATGCATATATACTTACATACTGACACATTGACACACACATACACACACCAATGTGTCACAACTATGTTGGCTGACTGATGTGAACTTAGGACCATGCTTCAAAGGAGCAAATGATCCTTTGAACTATGCTTCAAAGGAGCTAATGACCATTTGAACTATGCTTTGAACTTGGGACCACGCAAATGACCATTTGGACTTGGGACCATACTTCAAAGGAGCGTCCCTAGAGACCTGTGAACAAATCTAATACATACGGTGGACGGATGGAAGGGTTGGTGGATGGCTGGCTGGGTGGATGGATGGATGGATTTTACGTTTTTATCTTTATATATACCTAACTTTACCTTATCTGCTGAGTTGGAATATTGGTAAAGCTCGGATTCATCCGAGTCTGTATAGTGGAGTTTCTGCATTTTCCATTTTCACTTCCCTCAGCGGCTTTTGGCCGGCCAATCACCCGTCTGTTAGACAGGATTTGTCATCATTACATGAGGTCGGAGATATTATACCAGCAGCATGGCTCATCTATCCAGTCATCCATCCATTCATCCATCCAACTACCCTGCCATCCATCCCTCCGCCCGTCCACCGATGCATCCATCCGCGCATCAGTCCATCCATGCAACCAACCAGTCAACCGTCCATCCTTCCATCCATCCATCCACCAAACCACGTATCCCAACCATCCAACCATCCACCCACCAATCCGTCCATCCGTTCATCCATCCATCCATCCATACATCCATCCATCCATCCATCCATCCCTCCGCCCGTCCACCGATGCATCCATCCGCGCATCAGTCCAACCATGCAACCAACCAATCAACCGTCCATCCGTCCCTCCATCCATCCACCAAACCATCCATCCATCGATCTATCCATCCATCCATCCATCCAACCACCCACCAAACCACCAACCCACCTATCCCAACCAACCATCCAACCATCCACCCACCAATCGATCCACCCATCCATCCGTTCCTCCATCCATCCATCCGTCGAGAATTATTATCAGTGCGCATGTATGTGGGGAATACCACTCTAGGGAGCGTTGGCCTGAGCAGCCTAAACAACGGCTCCGTCGCCCTAGCAGATGGGAGCCGGTCCGGGGAGGGGCATTTCTGCGCAGTCCCTGTGAATAAGTGCGGAGGGAAGGGCAGAGCCAGACAACGAAAGCACCGCTATCCATATGATTCCGCCGCTCCAACTGTGCCGAATTTCAAGATTGCGGAACTACGGACTGCTGACGTTCAGCAGCATTGGACACAAAACTGGAGCGAGGCCAATAGGGGGCCGTGGGTGTTCATCCCCCACTTTCTTCGCAATGGTGACCCACAAAGCAGAAGAACTGCCCCTTAAGCTACCCCAGGAGGCTGCAGCCATAGGTATGAAGTGTTAGCGTTAGCGACTTCGTTTTCTTAGCCTCGGCATATGAGGGCAGGTGGCCAGTCCTCTTCTTTGCCATCTGATCTTCCCACCGACAATGTGTATGGTCAGTGTATTCATTCTGTAAGTTCAAAAGAAGGCAAATGTTGAGCCGAAATCTCTAATCGTCTTTTTTGCTCTGATGAGGATTTGAACCTCTGTCCTCTGGGTTGACAGTCCGCCATGCTAATCAATAGACCAGTGCTCACTCCAACAAAATTTTGTGCAATTGTACTGGAAATTAGTCCTATTTATCTGGAATTACAAGTTTGGGGTTAGTTTCATAGTCTTTGTTAACCGCCCCCTATTGTAAGGGGATAAAATAGGGGGCGGATCTTTTGGCTGAAGCACAAACGTGACAATAGCAATTCATCAGCTGGGCAGTTTACTTTACGGGTAACATGGCTTGACAGTGTATTGTTGATTTAACTTACGCCGGGTTTTGAACTGTGGACCCAAGACAAATGTGCCACTCTAGTTCATCTTAGCCGTCTGACTGTCTTGCTGTCTGAGCCTTGGATCTTGATTTGGAACCGAACCTGACCTTACCTGCCTCTCGATTTTGCATTGACTAAGCGCCTGTGAATTAGCTGCTCCCATGACTTAAATTTATTTGGGCGCTGTTGAAATCTTGAGTTTACAATAAGTTTTACAACTGCTTTGCCCCTAAATGCAGTTCGTTTCCTCATAAACTACTTATTCGAGTTAGACTTTTAAACTGTTGCATTGCATCGTCTAGTTAATAATAATAATAATAATAATAATACAATTTATATAGCGCCGTAACACGGCCGAGGCTTAGTTGTTCCTTTTTACTGTCAGTGTGCTTTCTTTTTAACTGTTTTGCACGCATTGCTGTTTGCAAAGTGTGGCTGCTTGTATCGTACTGATAAAGCGTACCTAAATAAACTCCCACCAGAATTAGGACGATTATCCGATCCATTAAACGAACTTGCCATCACTTCACCGCTTGCGATCTCTGAGCAGGTCTTCCATTCAAAACTGAATACATTCCTCCTCTGCAGATCCTACCCAGAATCCTTTTTTTCTTATCTGTGCTTCAGATCCAGTTCCAAACATTTCACCGTAGCCGCCTGCCTGCCTGCCTGCCTGCCTGCCTGCCTGCCTGCCTGCCTGCCTGCCTGCCTGCCTGCCTGCCTGCCTGCCTGCCTGCCTGCCTGCCTGCCTCTTGGATCTTGACCTGGAACCGAACTCTTCTTGCCTATCGATTTGTTTTGACTGAGCACCTGTGAATAAGCTGGTCCCCGCGACGTGGCTTTCCTTGGGCGCCGTAGAAATTTCGAAATTACGATTACGATTATCGTGCAGTTGCTACTGTAGAGAGGTCCACGCAGACGTGTATATGCTGCGTGAATAGGCTTGCCAGAGCAAAGCAGAAACCCACAGCTATGCAACAACATCCTAGCAATATACACAGCCGTCGGAATGTATAAAGAGGAGGTTTATAACCGTGAATGTTGCGTCCGCAGTCACTATCGAATATTCCGATATTAACGAATGGATTGGGCTATTTCGGCGGCATTCGTTCCCGCTCTCCAAAGTCAATTAGCGGATGAGCTGTGACGTTAATTATCGCGTCATTCGCGCAGCAGACGACCCGAGTTCTCGAGACTTCCATAAAAGAACCGCGCTTGCGATGGATGGTTCGGTTGTAGACCGAATTGTTTGCGTGAAAAATAGCAACATCACCGCTGGAGATATTTTTGGATATCGGTGGATTTAAACTGCGTCAGAATGGTGAAGCTTAATCTGCTCGAGAGATTTCTGAACAGGGTAAATATTAGCATGCAGGAGAATAAATATTAGCAGGAGAATAATCGTTCTGTTTTCCTTTGGTTTAATCTTCGGGTCATTCGGATTTCGTTTTAGGCTTTTGAGGAGAATCTCGAAATTTCTGATTATTTAATTATTATTATTAATAAACTTAGACTATTTTTTCACTTTCGCCGCTTTCTCGGCGTCTTTTCCAGCTTAGTTCCGAAGTAGCCCGTTAGTCTAATGGTTGGCATGTTGGTCTGTCAACCAAAAGGTTAGAGGTTCAAATCTACACCAGTGCAGAAAGATGTGTTGAGATTTTGACTATTGCCCCTAACCAACTCATCTATAAAATGAACCCTCCGATTCTACACTGTTGGTGGAAAGTTCAGGCGTCGAGGGGCAGGACTGGTCACCTGCCCTGATATGCCTAGGCTAGAAAAGAAAAGCCCAGAACACTTCATAGGGGCATGGCTGCCCTCTGGTGGTTGGTTCAAGCAAGGGCCGGTTTGGACCTCTGTAAATTAGCTACTGGGGATCCGTAGTTCAAGGCATTGGCGGATTTAGCTATAGGCGGGGAGGGGCGGTTCGCCCCCACGCCTCTCTTGGTTATATACCCGGAGCCCTTCAGGCCAGACCCATGCGTGATGGACTGCCAGAAGGTAGTAAGTAAAGTAAAGTATCCCATATCCCACAAGTGGGACGTAGGGGAGGCGCTCATTTCCTTTTCTAGGCCCTTGAGCCGGCAATGGACGAATCCCAAGGTCCTGGACACGGGGCCAGTGCATCGCAGGACTTGCCGTTTACTTCCCTGCTTACGCCGGTACCAAATTCTACTGTTTGGTGACAGAGGCACGGTGTGCGCAAACAACTTGCCCAGGGTCGTTACACGGAGCCGAACCCGCAACCGCATGATCATTGACCAAACGCGTTACCGATAGACCACCGTGCCGCACTGCCAGAAGGTAGTGCCCCTCTGGAAATACCCTTGCACTCCATGCAAACAATCCTAGATCCGCCAATGGTTCAAGGGATGGTTGTTCTTCTTTGAATTCCATAAACCCGGCGGGCGTTTGACTTGTTGAACAGCTGTGCTTACCCGGTCAACCCCATTAACCTTAGACTGGGAGGGGGCCGATTAGGAAGTGTGGAGAGTATATCTACCCCAAACCATCACTAATAAGCGGGGTAAGTTTACGTAGGCCGGTAGAATTGACTTAATCATCACAATAATGACTCATTCAGTTCATCTCTTCGACTGTGGGTGACTTCCATTTCTTTAGCTAGGGCTCTAGCCCGTGGGGTGGGGGTGGCACAGTGACCTTTGACCTCGGAAACTGTTGTATTGCGTCGACTCTTCACCGCTGCGTCAAACATTCTTTGTGGAGACGTGACAAAAACAGCGCGTCCACACAACCTCTTAAGTTGGCGACACCTAGTGTTGTTTTTCTTTTGGGGGCAGGAAACAGTGTGCCACTGCCGCGCTCGGATGGTGCCAGTCCGTAGCCTGGATAAATCACGTTCTAATCTAATCTAGCCTGGATAAATCACCTTCTAATCTAATCTAAGAACTTCTGTAGCGCCACTGCAATAATGCTCGAGGCATGAGTCGATGGTCACTGCTGAACAAAATCGCCAAGCCAAATTCCATGGTGAGTCCGGGTCGAAAATCCAAAGAGGAGTCCAGAAGACACAGAGACCTTGACACAACGTCGCTTAACTGAAAGTTCAAGTGTCAGCTTTAAGAACTGCCACCAGAGGAACATCAGCGAGTGTTAACCCGTCAGCCATCTCGGGTCGGGAGCGCTTCTGATGAGTCTGTTCTTGAAGTGGCGCTTTATAAATGTCAGATTACAATTACAATTACAAATACAATCTCGTCGAGTACATTACAGACATCTTCGTTTGCTGCTGTTTTGATATCGAGAGACTCAGCGGTTGTAAAACTCATAAAATAATAATAATAATAATAATTAGCAACTTCTAATGCTCCGGGGTCTAATGCACAAGGCATCAACCTATGGCACACCAAAACCAAGCCACAATCAGGTCGATATCCAGAAGGTCAGTCCGCAAGACAGAGAGGCAGCCTATGGTGGATAAGCAATTTGAAACAGGTAAGTTTTAAGTTGAGAAGGAAATGACAGAAGCGACTGAGCAGAACGAACAGATGCAGGGAGGGAATTCCAGAATTTTGGTCCAGCAACCGAAAATGCTCGTTTACCCAGAACAGTTCTAGCCCAGGGTGTGATCAGAGAAAGACAGTCAGATGACCTCATGTCTCCACTCGTGTCTCCAGCATGTAATGTAGTCTAAAGTAGTCTAAACCACAGGATATGCACTATTCTTGTTACTTCCACCAAGTCCCCCAGTCTGAGTTCGATGATTTGTTGTCAAAGCTGATCCTGTTCTTTGACAGCCGTTATTCTCATGTTTTTTACCCACCCGATCAGGATCATACCTCTGAAGAATCATTGCTGATAAAAGGCTCACCTTTTCAAGAAATCCCACCCTGATCCGTAGAATCCGCTGCCTTCTCATTTCTCTCAGCTTAAACACAACCCACTCTAACAGCGGCTTTCCCCCTTCTCTGTCTGATATTCTGGCAACCGGACTTGGTTCTTGACATGACATCTTTGGGCAACCCCACTGGCGCGGGATTTGACTGTGTTGACCGTTGTCCCTGTCTGTTTGTCTGTCGCCTACCCGCCTGTCTTTCTGTCTGTCTTTGTCTGTGTTTCTGTCTGTCTTTGTCTCTGTCTTTGTGTATTACTGTGTATATCTGTCTCTGTCTGTATGTTTTACGTCAGTCATTTCTTCTTTTTCTGGTTCTCCGCCCTCAGGCAGGTTCATGTGTCCAACCACTGTCACTGTGCATATTTTCGTCTGTTTGTATGTCTGCATATCTGTGGCTGTCTGTATGTCTGCATGCCTCTTTATGTATTTCTGTTTATATTATATTATATTACATTACATTCTTGGCACATATAGCTTGATTACAAGTAAACAAGAAACTAAGATACTGCAGGGAATTTTAAAGAGGTTCTTGAAAGGGCGCTATATAAATGTTGTGGTACGTATTTGCATACAAGTAGCATATGTATACCACTTGCGCGCTCCGAGTCTACTCAGAGCGCAGTGCTAGCGGCTTTGATGCCCTTGCCCGATGTTCCGTAGTTGTGCTGAGTGTACTCGGTGTGTATTCGGGCCGGATATGGATTGCGCCCACACATTGGGTTTTATTAGTTTACGCTTGCTGGCTCATGGTGCTGAATTGCGTAAACGCCATCTATTGTCGGCATGTACAATCGCGCCGTTTATCAAGGCTTAGCAGAGCGTTGGCAGTCTGTACTCCGGAGAAATACGGAAGATTGTAAGTGCTCTATTTGTGGTCTGGACACGAGAGAAATAAGGAAGACTTTAAGTGCTCTATTTGTGGTCTGGACACGAGAGAAATAAGGAAGACTTTAAGTGCTCTATTTGTGGTCTGGACACGAGAGAAATAAGGAAGACTTTAAGTGCTCTATTTGTGGTCTGGACACGAGAGAAATAAGGAAGACTTTAAGTGCTCTATTTGTGGCGCACAGCAGTTTTGAGTACGAATTAAAATGACCGCCTTGCGAAATAGTCGGCTGGGACGGTTTGGGCTTTTCAGAAGGCAAATGCACTCTAAGAAGTAATGTCTGCTAGGAGCAGGCACTGTTCAGGCTAGAATACTCGCAAACATGAACTATCTGTTGTCAAAGCAGATCAAGTGTTACCTGCCTCAAGACAGTTTTATCTAGTAACTTCAGAAGGCCACACGAGTGCCTAGCTACAAGCCATCATATGTTTCAATACTAGACATTTTATGTCTATCAGAGTTAACTAAATGTCTGTCAGTGACTTATAATAAGACCACAATAATCTGGCAATGGGCTTTATTATATTACAGTAAGCAGTTGTTGTCTGTGAACGTTCTGGCAAAATTGGTGTCTGCTGTACCAGCCACGACTTTCAAGACTGTGCGAGGAAACCAATATGGCATCGACCGTTGTTTTCGCGGAATATATAATCTGATAGACCCAACGGAGATGCTGTAGCATTAAACTGACTCAGCTGCAGCGCCTGTATCCAGCCTCCTGCTGCTGCTGCTGTATATACTCGGCCACCACCTCCTCCTACGGTTTCATTATTCATGGCTTGGAGGCTGGCAGTGGCGTAGATGGAAGACATTATTCAGCCGGGATGGCTGAATCACAGGATGATCCGATAGATAAGGCTGATAGGTAGATATACGGCAGATACGAGTTTTCTGTCTACGTATCGCCGTGCAAATACGAAGCCTTGTGCAAGGCCTGTTATTTACACCAGCCGAATAGAGGGAGGGAAGATGGGAAGAGGTAGGGAAGATGGGAAGAGGGAGAGGGAGAGAGGGAGGGAAGATGGGAAGAGGAAGGGAAGATGGGAAGAGGAAGGGAAGATGGGAAGAGGGAGGGAGGATGGGAAGAGGGAGAGGGAGAGAGGGAGGGAAGATGGGAAGGGAGAGGGGAGAGGGAGGGAAGATGGGAAGAGAGAAGAGGGAGGAGAAAGGGAGGGAGAGGGAGGAAAGATGAAAAGAGGGAGGGAAAGGGAGAGGGAGGGAAGGAGGAGGGAGGGAGGGAGGGAGGGGAGAGGGAGGGGATAAGTGTGTAATGAGGTTCCGAAACCGATGCTTATAGGGTCGTCCTTTTAAAGGTTAATGCTTCTCAGCTGTTCGAGTGGTATGGTTATCAGGAGCTCGGGAATTGGTTGGTAGTGGGGTGTATATTCTGACGGATGGATGCGATAGCAGATCCGTGTTGTTTTCCGAAATACGAATAATATGGCCTGCGTGTTTTGGCTCGTCTCATTGCGAAAATGTACTCTCCCTCTTTCGTTCAATCATACATACATACATACATACATACATACATACATACACAGATACACACACACTTGCATTCGTACATACATACCTACATACACACGTACATACGTAAATACATACACAGATACACAAATACATACGTACATACTTACGTAACATGCCATCGACTTTGAAGTAGTGCCGTTTGGGGATGTGAGTCTTCAAATTTATTCTTGGGCTCTGTACAGTGTGACTTCACTATTATTATAATTCAGCTTTGATTTCATATACATGCATACCTACATACATGCCAATATAAGTAAGTAAGTAAGTAGTTTACTGCTCCAAAAAAGAACACAATAAAACATTGCAAATAACAAAAAGAATATACTTGTTAGGATGCAAAATGTCTACCCAAAAGGGACCAAGGTCCCGCTAATTTAGTGCAGCCTATTACGCAATAATATAACAATGGCTATTGTCCAACGATCCAGCAGCTAATCAATTCTTAACTAAGACGAGAACAACAACTGTCAATAAAGAAAGAAATAGCCTCATACCTTGGCATAACCAAAATTCAAATAAATTGTACATTATATGGATAGTTAATATCTTATATACGAGCAACTAATCAGTTCTTAACTAAAACAAGAACAACACATATACATATGTTTTATACACATATAAAAACATTTTAAAGTTTTTAAAGTTGATTTTAAAGTTCCAATCATATCCAGTCAGCGCCTGTAACATATGAAACAATTTAAGATATCACGAAACTTCTGTTTGTCTAGATTCATGGTAAAACCGAGGAGCTGTCTGCCATTTCTGCATTTGCCATGGATCTGGCGATGCCTCTATCCGGCCACAGCTCCAACATTTCCGACAAGCAGGCTCAACCAGATCTTCCACCGCTCATCTCCGGCCTCGACGACACCCTGAACAATGACTTCTTCTATGACGACGAATTTACCGTTCCGTTTGACGCAAACCTCACCGAAGACTGCCAGTCGTTACCAGCGGAGGTGGACTCGTTGCTTCGGCGACTGTTGCCAGGAGCCGGTGGCGCCGTTGACGACGACAACGAGGAATGGCGACGTTCAAGAATGGCGCAGTCCAAGTCGGATTCTTGCCTCTACCAGGCAGATCAAGAACTCTCGGACAGCGAACGAGAGATGTCGATGAGCGATCGCGAGTACTCGAGCTCGTCCAATAACTCCCCATTGCAGAACCAGTCGCTGTTCTCATCCTCTGGCGAACCAGCTGGTGTTGAGGCTCTGACGAGTAATGGAGATGGTGTCACCGACAGTGTGTTGTCTGGTAGCCTTACGCGAGACACCGCGAAGTACAATTACGACTGGGCGTTGAACAAGCAACAGTACGTTCTGATGTTCGATCGCAGTCCAACAAAAACGTGCTCGAGCGAAGAAGACTCCTGTCACCAGATGGCCGATAGCAAGACTCGAATCACGAGCTGGTCACGGGCTAAGTCCGGAAGGCAGAAGCGCAAGGTCGAAGAGCAGAACTCCAACGGAAGTCCAGTGAGAAAGACCGAGAGGGAGAAGAAACCGACTGCTTGCCTTACCACGTGGGGACAGTTGAAGAACCAGCAAAAGAGCAGTCCATGTCCAGCTGGAGGACTGACCACTTGGCAACAGGTGAAGCAGTCTCATGCGAACAGCTTCAAGACGATGGGGAGGAACGTTTTGGGGAGTGAAGATCGACAGATGGAAACGGTGCTTGAGGAACTGTCGTCTCCTCCAGACAGAACTGTTTCCTTTGCGACTGAAGGATTTTCTGGCGTAAAGCTATCGCCAGTCGACGAAACGGGAACCGGTACGCTTGTGAATATCTACTGTAAGATGAAGACGCAGGAAGAGATGAACGAGTTTCAGAATAACGAAGCTATGGCGTCGCCATTGTCTTTGGAGAAACTGCTGGAAACGTGGACGGAGTCTTTGGTCCTTGCCAGTGCGGACAGAATGGTAGACGTGGTGTATAACAGCAGTCGTACTGATCTTATACCCATAGAAACTCGTTCTTCAAGAGGTCCCGGAAATGGCCATAACATGTCTGGCGCTTACAAAAACAAGCGTGGAACAGATAGTCCGGTTTTGACTGGGTTTAGTCCGAGATACACTGACGATACCGACACTGATGGGGCCTTTGTTTCCAACAATGCAAATCCTTTATATTCGACTACCGCTGCCCAACAGGCAGGATCTGCCGTTCTGACCTCTTCCTTGCTTCGAGGTCACGACACAGTGGACTGTTCCAGCCAGTTTCCACCCACTTCCATGGACTGTGCTGTCCAGACATCGTTTACGTTTTCTGAGAGTCAGTTATCGCTGATGGAAAGCAAAGCCCAGCAGACGTCAGTGATCGCAGTCGCTGTGACGAATTCGAAAGCTCCGCTGGAGAACGCTGCTGGATATTCCTCCGTTATGGACAACAAAATGGCACTCAGCGCCCATGCCCTAAGCCGGCCACTCCCCGACCTGAGCTTCCTGAAGAAGACCGCAAATCCCGGCACAAGAAAATCCGACGATAGCGACACTGTTCCTAAAAGTCTTTCGTCGAGAGCCCACTCGGAGCCTTGCAACCCTGCTACAAAACAATCGGCAACTGACGAAGAGGTGTTGAACGAATATGGAAAACCGTTGTTCCAGTGTCGTCGCTCGGCTGACGTCAAAGCGTCGAGTTCGAGCGACTCGCGCGACTCTTCTCCGCGCCCCGTCGTCTACCGCAACCGATCAAGAAGCTCTGATTCGACGTCAACATACAGCGTCTGTAGCACAAGTTCATCTGGCATCGATCCTGGATTCTACGATTCGTCAGGAAGCGGCACAAGAACGCCGCGGTTGTCAAGGATCTTCGACGACGGAGGCAAAACTCCAGTTCCAGCAGCGGAATCGCAAAAGACTCCTCCAAAGCCGCCGAGGCTGTATGCAGCTGCGAGCGAAAGTCACCTTCCAAGTCAGTTTGGCTTAGACAACAACATTTCAGCGCAGAGGGAAGCGATGAAACTTGGCGGCTGCAATGAGATGGTTGTTGGCAGCTTGTGCATAGCCTGCAACTCTCGGATTTCCTCCGGTGCGAAAGCCCTGGCGTCGTCTCATCCGATCTATTTCCGTGAGACGTCCAGCGAGATGAACAACTTTAAACCTATCGAGTATCTTCAAATTTCTCCGACTCACACCCGAGCATGCTGCCCACCAGAGAAACCGGCAACTGTTCCGAAAAAGCTGAGCCAAGACTCAAACCAGCCAGGCCTTCGACACAGTTCACCACGTCTCCAACGCTCAAAGGAGCACGTTACTCTGCGATCAAGCCAGCAGCAGGTCACAAAACCTGCCAAGTCTATCCTGGTCCGACGTCGACAGCGCAACCAGGCAAAACATCGATCCTGGTCCAATCCGGCCTGCGAGATGGACGACCTTGGTCCGCGGCACGGATACCTTCCAAGCTACCTGGTCGGGAACCGTCGCCCCGTTTCGCTGCCCGACGAAAACCTGCTTCACCAGACCCAGTCTAGCATCACGGAGGAGCACAGCGGCAGCCTGACACAGCTCCATCAGCCGCAGCGCTGGAAAAGTCAGAACTGCTTAAATCATGAAGTTACTGAAGGAACCGCGACGACTGCTCCGGAAGACGCTGTCGAAGGCATCGAAGCGACGCAGGAGAACGAGGAGGATTGCGACTACGAACGATTCAAAGCGAAGAAGAGCGTGAGCTTCTCAGAGAAGATCTTCTACCACTCAACCTCGGCTACCACCAGTCCACTCGATTCACCAAAATGCCCACAGGTGGCGCTTTTGGAAACGACTCCCGAAAACTCTTCAGCAGCGATAAAGAAATCGGTGGATTGCAAAACTCTGAGTAAGTCGTGTTTTAGAGTTGACAAAATCTGAACTGGTAAAATCCTCAGGTTCGTAAATTCTCGAAATTAGCAAAATCTGTAAGTTAGTAAAATCAAAGCACCAGTAAAATCTAAAAGTTAGTGAAATTCTTGAGGAAGTCACATAAATGTATTAGGAAAATCTTTGAGTGAAAATAAAATCTGGACTAAAATTTCTACTTGAATCCTCTGAACACTTCAGCTTTTGCTCTAAGTCTAACGAGTGAAATGGCCAAGTGAGTGCAACACGGTAAGCTAAATTTCTGAGAAAGTGCAGTTTCTGGGCAGTTCTGCTTCTACAGAAAATTGGCAAGGCATTTGGAAAAGCTTTCATAAGCACTCGTGCAAAGCTGTTTCTTGTTTGACATGTGTGTATGTGTCTGGGTGTTTATATACAGAAGTCTCTCAAAGATGTTGAAGAGATGATGGACTTTGAGATGACTGGATTGTATGATTTTTCCAATACAGTGCAAAAAACATCTAAAATTAAAAACATCAAACGTCATAAATGGTGACTATAGCCAGTTACTATTGTTTTTGTTGATTCATTTCTTTTTGATTGTATGTACTTTTGTGTCCAAAGTAGAAACAATTCCTCAGGATTTAAAAGCATCTGCAATGGCTACATCTCATCGAGTCATTTCTTTATTGCGGTTTTCGTTTTTGATAGTTGACGAAAGTAAATTCAAAACCGATCCGGATGATGCCGAAATGCCTCCGACGGATTTCATGGTGTCGCCGAACATGTCACCATCGTCATCGCTTTCAAACAGTGACGTCACACTGTCAACGGACATCTTGCACAAAAGAGGTCAGCACGATAACAATGATTAGCTTCTAGTACATCAGAAGTCTGGCTGCTGTACGTGGTCTAGGGTTGAGGATTATAGCGATCGGTTCTGAAATTCGACATGGCTTTTATGGATTATTATATTTTATTACAAATTTCACCTGAAGCAACTATCGATTGATGCTTTGCGTGTTAGGGCTTTAGGATTTCTAGGCTACGGTGGGTAAGACTGTAGCATAGGTAACAGTGTAATGGTGTTACGGGTTTAGGCTTTCTAGGCTATGCTGGGTAAGACTGTTGTATAAGTAATGGTGTGATGGTGTTACGGCTTTAGGATTTCTAGGCTACGGTGGGTAAGACTGTAGCATAGGTAACGGTGTAATGGTGTTACGACTTTCTAGACTACGGTGGGTAAGACTGTAGCATAAGTAACAGTGTAATGTTGTTAAGGGTTTAGGCTGTCTAGGCTACAGTAAGACTGTGCCGTAAGTAATGCTTTAAAGTATTGAAGAGGCGTTTGGTGGTTTAAGAAATGTGATATGGATTTCTTGTAGAACTGGTGTTTGATGTGATGCGTGCCGTGGAGGTTCTTGTCAAATACTTCAGTCAGACCCGAGATCCAACGAAGAAGGTCAGCTACCATCCTGTTTTAAGTTGTAATAATAATAAAAATAATAATAATTGTAATAGGAAAATAAGTTGTATCCTTGGCTGTTCACTGCATTCTGTTGTAATGTGTTTAGTGTTGGCTGCTGTAACTAAGAGCCTGATGTCTGTGACAGGTGCAGCTAGGAAGCACAATGGAGAACGGTGAGATAGGGCACCTGGTTTTGGAGCACCTGTGTCCCGCCATCCATGCCGTTGTCTTGGATGGCCTCAAACCTCACGTCAACAGCCTCTTCGGCAAGGTCAAAAACTCCGCCTGCAAGGTCATGGAAGATTCAGCCGAACTCGGTAAGTCGGCCAAATCTAAATGCTACGCCTAACAAAAGGAAGAAGAGTGAACACCAAACGATGGATAGCCATTTCTAATCATGGTATAATCAGATCTAATATGCTCTATGTCCAGGAATATAAGAACCCATTTGCAAACTCGAATACCTCGAGAAATAACATATGAAATTTAATTGAACTAAAAAGTTTCTTTCCCTACTTATTTACTATTATTAGTTTATAAATGATCCCTTTGAAATGACATCAGATCATTACGTAGTTATTTTCACTAACTCTAACCCGTAGTATGGCTTTCAGGTAAGAAGGCAGAATTGTTACTAAATTTATCTTTAGAAATTTTGCGTTTACGATTACGATTTGGAACGATGACAGTTGTATTGTATTGAATAAAGATATTATAAAAAGAACTTAGTCAGAGGTTACATCGTATTATTGTTGGTTACGTTACATTGCATTTACATTTTTAGGCCAACCAATTGAGCTGATTCAGGGTCTCGTCAAGTCTTTGAAAAGTCTCAAGTTCCTGAACACACCTTGGCTTCTCTTCAATGCTTTCATATTTGGACTTCTCAAGTGAGTTTACTCTGTTAGCAACACCCTCGTCTAAAGAAAGGTCTGTTACAAAAGATTAAGATTTTGGCAGCAGGATTCTTGTTGTTGATTTACTTTGTTGTTAATGTTGTTTTGTTTGTGTTGATGTGATTTTGTTGTCAGTTTTGTGTTGTTGTTGTTATCTAGTGTTGTTTTGTTTGCTGTTGGTGACAGTGATAGTTTTTATATGTATGTATGTCTGTATACATATATGTGTGTAAGAATGTATATATGTATGTATGTTTGTATGAATGTATGTATATTTGTATGTATGTGTGTATCAGAACATTTATACAGCGTCTCAAAAAAGGTGCTGACATATCACAAATCATCAGTAGAAGAAGTGATGAGAACTGTAATGATGGCACGTGTTGTTTGCAGCTACAAGGCGCTGGACTTTTGGCTGACCTACATTCACAATCACAAATCTCTGTTGGCCAGACACTACACTTCGTCCAGTTTCATTCACATGAGCAACTCCGCCGCTCACCGCCTTTTCCTCGACATGATCACGTCGCTCCAACCTCTCGCTCAAATGCCATTTCGCCTCGAGTACAGCTTCGAGACGCGCATGCTCGAACGACGACAGCAGGAGCAGCTCGCCGAGTACCTGCTCGATCGCCACGTATCGCGATCCGTCGAGACATACATCGAGGGCCAGCAGTTCCTCACCCAGCTGGAGAATCTGTCGTCCAGCCAACAGGCTCTTCAGCAGGACGAGATGCTGTCGGCAGCAGCCTCCGAATCGAAACTGAAGCAGCGCACGAGACAGCTGTGGCAGAAGACGCAGCGCCACCTGGTCGAGAAACTCAGCGCGAGCAAGGAACGACTCGCGAGCGAGAGCACGACGCTGATCAGGAGCGTTACGCGAGCAGCAGTGAGCAGAAAACCTCGACCGATGTCGCTTCCTGGGACTTTCCAAGTCGACAACTTAAAGTATGTGAATCCGCCGGCGTGCGTCAGTTCAGTCCGGAGTCTGGCGCCGCTGGAGAGCATGGAATTGTTGGGAGGCAGCGACGCCAGCTGTTTGGTTGAATCATCTTCTGGATCAGAAAGTGATGGTGGATTCTTTCTGCGCCTCACAAAACAACTGAAGGACATGAATCTAAGAGATCGGGTCTACAGACGTGGCGTGACAAACTACAGCTTCGAGGACTTGCATCAGAAGACTGTTGCTGCAAAAAGCGATTCTGTCGAGCACGAAAAACTCGTGGAGAAAGATGCAAAAGAAACGAGTAAACCAGACGTTTCTATTCATCAACTCGCCAAAGTTGCTAAATCTGGTGATTCGTGCGAAACCATGATTTCCGGGGCTCAGTGCAACGTGCTTTCTGACGTCAAGCACATAGATCCTGATTCAGTGGACGCCGTGAAGACGCAGTTACGAATTTCCAGACCATCTCAGGCGCTCACATCTTCAAAGCTCACAACAGCTTCTGCCAGTCGACATGGTTCGTCCGATGCCACCAGCACATTGGGAGCACGAGCGGTCAGTCTCGCAAACGGCCAGTCTTCTCGTAACCCATTGCCTTTGCCGTCAACCGGAAGAACAGACTCGCTTGATGAGAGCGTCACTAAGAAGCGATGGAGCGACTTTGGAACACGACTCGTCAACATATTCGATCGGCTGTTGCTAAGCGACACCATGGCAACGACATCTGCAAAATCATCATCGGTGGTAAAATGCCAGTCAATGGGTCAGATAAACAATGGCGCAGTCGATGAGAGAAGCGGAATAAAAGGGCGACAGCTTTCAACGAGTACGCAGTTCTTCAAAGCACACAGCTTGGATTCATCGGCGGGGAACCAAACAAAGATGGTGAACTTGGCACCAGTGTCTCAAAATCTAAGGTTGGTTGTTAATATTCTGTTCTGTTAGAGCACATCATTCTTTCTTAAACTTTCTTTTGATGCGTTTGAGCTCTCTTCTATCTAATAATTTGTTTAGACGCGTATGTACATGGTCCAGCATTGGTGCTATCTTGTGAATAATATGATACTAGTTAGGTGACTGGATCGCTGAATATTTGGGAAAGCTCTGGTGATCTGGGGAATAGTATGAGCCAGGAGAGGCAGAGGACCGGAAGCAGGCACACACAGAGCCTTCTGCAGGCTATTGGAAGAATATGAGGGAGCGGGAAAGGTAGGAGGAAGGACAAGGGAGGGTTGGGCAGCCTATCTGGAAAGTGCGAGGGAGAGGGAAAGGTAGGAGGAAGGACGGGAAGGGGCGGGGAGGGGAGAGAAAAATGGTGGAATTGGCGGGAGAGGGAGAAATGGGGAGCAACAGGAATTACCCCCCCCCCTGAAAGGGACATTTTCCCAAACTAGAGCACAGTAACCTTGCATGGGGTATGCTAGTTCTTTCATGTTATCTCACAATGCTTGAGTTGTTTTCTTTGTCATCTGAATTGTCCATCATTTGTAGTCATCGTTTTCGAAATGGATAATTCCCTTGTCCTGCCTGAAATGTCTTAGTTCTGTTAGTTTCACTGTGCTTGATTCTTGTTTCATAAGTCCATCATTCTTGGCCATCCTCACCTCACATTAAGATTTGCAGACTTTGCATGCTTAACAACTGCTTGAAATTAACGTTTGGAATCAAACTTAGAACTGAACCTGACTTTACCTGCCTCACCGAATTTGTTTTGACCGAGCACTTGTGAACAAGCTGGTTCCTGCAACTTAGCTTTTTTGGATGCTGAAGAACTTACAATTACAATTTATAGAAATGAATAAAATAAATAAAATTAAAATAAAGTTATCGTTCTTTTCAGGTCTGCTCGAACGCTGTGTCACTACGTTGCCGCAGACAGCCAGCAGCTGAGTTTTGAGAAGGGCAGTTTGCTGTTCATACTGCAGGACCGCGATCCAGATTGGAAGCTGTGTCGCCTTGGAGAGAGCGAAGGCCTTGTGCACAGCGCATGTCTTAGGATGGACGACATTCCACAGAAAATCGCCTCACAGTAGAGACTTTTTCATAGACGCTTGCCTCCTCGAAACTGGTCAATAGGTCGAATGCGCAAGGATTTTGCAGTAGGGTTATTGTGTTGGAACTTAGCCTTTGAATGTGGGGCTTGAATCTGCATGAAATCGGAAATTTGTAGTTGAGCCACGCAACATATAAAGAAACGTCGGCCATTTTGTTGGCTTTCTGTCAACCTGTAAGGAAACGTCGGCCATTTTGTTGGCTTTGCTTCAACTGAAGCATCTGGCAATCATACAAGTTCAGTTTTGAGGACTGGTAAAGGTGATGAAGGTGGGTAACACTGTCTTCTTTTTTGTGTCAGAGGGCATGCCTTCCCTCTTTATGGTGCAGTGGTAAATGGTTCTTTGTAGACCAAAAGTCAAGGATTTGAATCTCATTGGTAGAGGAGCCTTGAGCAAGCTACAAACAAGTGGGTGTTGGTGACAGCATCAGTGGCAAAATGGTCTGATATGAACTGATTTCTGGGCTAACGAAGTCTTAGGTGTTTGAGTCTTGTGCAAATTCTGAAAATGTCCTACAGTGCTCGATTGATACATCACGAAAGACTTGAGCTTGTAAGGTCAAGGTGTCGTACAGGTCAGTATGACTTAGCAGGACAGTTAGTAAGCAGTCTGTTAAAGCGAATCTCGGAAAATAAGACTGTGTTGTGAATTGTGAACGAAAGTCTGTGTTGGATGGTCGCCTGGGTGCGAGTTGATCTAGAATTTCTTTATCATCCGTTATTCATTTGCAGTTTGAAATCAGTTACATTTTGAGGAATTCCAGGTTTTCTGAAAATGATGACGCCGTATTAAGTGTTCAGTTACGATTTTATCTATCATTTATCAAGGTTTAAGAAGAATACTGTGCGGTTTTTAAGACTGTGAGATATTTTGATGAGGTTGAAGATATGGAGATATGATTTGAATTTTAGTGTTGATGGAAAAATTGAAATATGTCTGTAGCTATGCTGTGCTTGAAGCAGTGGCAATCACAGCTGGGTGCAGGATAGACAAGGACAACTATGGTGATCTTGGCCAGGGTTGGCCTTGGTAAATGCCAAGGCCAAAGAGATAGGAGCTACTGTTTTGTCCCTTATGTCTGTTAAACATGATGCTTTTGGTTATTTGTCTTCTGATGGTAGAAGTGAAGGACGTTCGTCATCTAGCAATGGGTAACTGAAGAAGATTAGTCAGTTGTTTATTCTAGTCGTCAGAATATTCACTTTTACCTGTAGCGTAATATTCATTTGTAAACATTTCTTGATTTGTGCAAAATTTCCTGCTACAGCAGTCGTCAAGGCCAAGACTCGCTCAATTTACGCAAGTTTCCCTTCCTTCTGAAATGAAATCCAGAAACCGTTGAGAGTTTTCTACAGATACGTTTGAGTATCTGATTCACGCTGTTTGTTGTTGTGCTTTTTGTTCTGAGAAAATAGAAGGAAGCAACCGTCACACCTTAATAAACTAAAAACAACTAAAATAAATCATATGATAGTTGAACATAAGAGTAAATAATATCAATATTAAAAGTAGATTGAAAGAATGTAGTAGCGATAATAATAAAATTATTATCACCAGTTTTTAAAATCCCAGGTGTCAAACTGACTTGAGTAAAAAAACTTAAATCCACCCTATGATCCTATATAGTAGGGTACAAAAAGTTTTAAAAAATGCATATGATAATAGTAAATAACCGTGCAAAGAGATGTGTTATTACTAACTAATGTTACGAAAAAGTGAATGTGATAGCAAATAATACTGTTAACATGATAACGTTGTAGAAGACAGTCCTTTATGACTCGAAAACAAGTTTGCATCAACTCACATCGGTCCATTTGTGGCTTGATTTGAGCGAATCGTAATTTCTTGTACAGGGTACTTAGACGTGTACATAGTAACTTAGCTCATGCTGTTTGATGTGGGTGCAGAAACAGTGCAGACTATTAGTTGCTACGACTAGCTGCCTACATACTTATTTACGTGTCTTTCTGCGACGTTTAGTGTTCGGCTTTCAGACTACTTAACTTATTTCGTATTCTTGAGCGACTCGAGTCGCGAGTTACGATGCGGCTTTGTTGAATTTTCCGCAGACTGCTTTGTTAGATCCTTTCCATCTTGAATGTTTCAATTATTATTTTGTATTAGTGATGAAGCTTTTATCATTGAAGAGGTTACTTTGTGACTTCCCAACACGTGTTGAAAGTGACATGGTGTCATTGCATTACTGAGGTCTTGTGTGCGCCTTGGTCAAAGGATCCTTTGACCTCTAGAAGCGTGTAAAAAATTTGGTATGTATCTTTGTGTACTGCGCTGGTCAGATCCGAATAATCCTTGTTGGTTGATCCATTTTTAAATCGGACTCAAATTGACTGATTCTGACCGTTAACTTTTTACTGTACACTGTATGTTGTTAAGAATTGCTTTATTAGTTTTGATGTTAGTACGTATTGGCTTCAGCCTTCGAAATGAAGCTTGTTTTTCTTCTGTAAGCAAATCAGTCACAGAGTAACCAAGTGTGAAATGGTGGTCTATTCACACAGTGTGGTGGGTCTGTAATGTAACAATTGCGGGTTCTATCCTGCTGAGCCAATTCCTGTAACGACCCTTGGAAAGCTGTTTGTGCATTCTTGTCTCCGTCACCAAGAGATTGAATTTGATACTGTTGCGAACTGGGAACTAAACGGCAAGTTCTGCGATGGACTGGCCCCGTGTCCAGGACCTTCGAATTCGTTTTTGCTGGCTTCAGGGCCAAAGAGAAGGAAATGGATGCTTCCCCTTCGTTTCATTATGGAACATGGGAGATTTACGACAGAACCTTAATACTTAGCAGCAATTTTAAGCAGCACATTCTAGCGTTGTTGTAAGAATGGCATGTTCTAGAGATGTATTAAATTTGTGGATCCATGAGCCGGACCACGTTACGTTAGAATCTGTGTACATTATAAAGTTTGCATTTACTTACGACTGGAGTCAGCTGAAAGATAGATGGAGACAAAGAATGATGGTACTTCTGTCTAAATGGCTGAACGATGCATTAAGTTAGGACGAGGGTGCATTTGAATTATGCAGTGTTTGCTGTCTACACCTGAAAGCGTTTGTTCAGTCGCTGTGTTCTTGGATCGCGAATGCCTCGGAGTTTTCTCGAAATGATGACGCCGTGTTAAGTGTTCGATTACGATTTTATCTATCATTTATTTGGGTTTAACAAGAATACTGAAAATCGTGAAAGGTTTACATCGGTTTATTATCAACGAATTACTGACTGTTTTTGTCAGGTAATGTATATCTACCAATTACTATTATTATTTATACTTTTAATATTTGTTTTCTATATTATTATTACTGATATAAGTTATATTGGTTGTTTTTATCTGAATTAGAAGATTCTTTAAAAATCTGACGTAGAGAAAATCTTTAAAAATTCTAAGCCTATCTTCATCGAAACCATCCAGAAAGATGCCTTTGATGACTTATTATTAAAATATTTTCTACGAGAGGTATATATGCTTCCTGAGGAATACACAAATTAACTGAGCATTAGTATTTTTGTTATTATTATTAATATTATTACTTATTATTGTATTGTTTTTGTGGTTGAGAATTAAACCATGGGTAGCACTTGTAATCTTTGTGATCAAACTAATACTAGTCAGTCATTTCATCTAAAGTCAGCAAAACTATTTTCAAAAATTTTATAATTTATCCATGTGTTAAAAAATGGTGCATTTTGTGTTGTCGATTGATTTGTGAGGGATAAATTTATCGGGGCTGATGATTCCTGTAAAAGCGGTAGTAATTTTAGTTGATGTTTTTGGCCGTCTACTTAGAATTTCTAATCTGTTCTGTGTAAAGAGAATACTACAAAAAAGTTTACTTGTCTGTTATTCTATTTCTTGAATGGATATTTAACGACGTTTCAGTTTCAGCGTATGAAGTCGAGCCGATGAATTAAAATCTGCATTTGACTGAGTTTTTTGTTTGAACTATTGAAAAAATTCCTTTGATAGCCCGGGCTGTTGGACCCACATGGGCCCATACATAGCGAGCCACCGGAGGCACAGGGAACATGGCTGCCAGGGTCAAATAAGAGCTGAATTTAGAAACTCCTAAACATGTAGCTTTTATTTATTTCCACTTGTTCTCTGATGTCGTTAGAGTCTGGACTAAAAGCTCATCTTTCGTGAATTACTTACTAATGGCATTTAGGTTCTCTCAAGCATCGGATCTTCCACCTGGAAAAATCTCCCATTAAGTAAACGCTACCATTTAATCCAGTTCAGTTCAGCTTACAATCTCTGTGTACTCTCCACTGCACCTGCTTAGATCAGATACCCATGCATGTTGTACCTGGAGGAGGTGCTCAAAATGTGCCCTATACATGCCCTATATATGTGCCTGACACACACACATACATTTGAAATGCAAGTCCAAACACAAGCAAAACTACAAATTTCTACAAAGCAGGTAGTATTCAAAACTGCGTTTTCCACATTCGCTCATACGGCAGACAAAACTCTGACAGGCTAAGCCACGTATACTGAAACGTATGAAACGGATAAATCAGTGTAACATTTCATTCGATTTTAATACCAACAAACATCAACAGACGCTCTGGCCAAACTAATACAAAAATCACAATGCAATGAAGAAACATACACACTACTAACTAAAACAATCGCTTTCTCGCTGTACAACAAACAGAAAGTATACCTACACATGGAGGAAGTTGCAAAGTGACTATCAACGAAAACAAGAAGGGGCTTTTGAAAAGGAATGTTTCCAGGCAGTATCACCGACAAGCGTGTAATCATATCATAAATACAAAGATATTCCTATAGACCGGTTGACTTTGCAAGTTCTTCTATTGAATTTGCCACCAAACAAAGAAAACATAAAATTACCTAGAATAATTAGAAGTAATTAATACACTCTTCGTACATGGAATAAACCTTTCGTCTTTAATGCTCTTTTCTTATCTTGCCTTCACAACAGAACTAAATCCAAGGCAAAAGCTCTAAACACTTTGTTAGCCTAAACATACAATTGTACACTCCCATACTTTACACTCCACAGAGGTAGTAGTGTTTCTACACTTCCAATAACTACATATGTAATGTAATGTATATGTAGTTGTTGCAACTCCACTGTCGTCTTCACAAAGTCCAATTCAGTCAAGAGGATTCCGACAGAACAAACTCACCCAGTCAAATCTTCTAGAGTTGTAACAGCAAAGCCCAAGAGATTCCTAAACTTAGGAGAGAACCAAATATGAGATTCCTAAACTTAGGAGAGAACCAAATACGAGATTCCTAAACTTAGGAGAGAACCAAATATGAGATTCCTAAACTTAGGAGAGAACCAAATACGAGATTCCTAAACTTAGGAGAGAACCAAATATGAGATTCCTAAACTTAGGAGAGAACCAAATATGAGATTCCTAAACTTAGGAGAGAACCAAATATGCAAACTCAAATCACAAAACACATGCATATTGTCACTATGTACTTCCTTCCCACAGCCTTCTCTTCCGGTTAAGCTCGCTATCGAACTTTAATCGGACAAACATTTAAATTGAACTTGTCGCTAACAAAAACCGAGAGAAAATATTTCTAACAAGATGGCTTCAGTGCCAAGGCAGAACTTCAGGAAATACTCGTGCCGCAGAAAGACGCTAAAGAAAACGTTCGCATTTTGAAAATCGGATAATAAAATCCTAAGGAAAACTGTCCAACAGTATTGTATGAACTCCAAATTTCCCCTTGACAGAAGAAATAGAGACATCTTCAACATAAAGAAAAACAATGTTCAGCAAACTCGAATAAACATTGGCTCAATTCTATCAAATGCAAAAGCCATCTACAAAGCGTAGCACGAAGCAAAACAGCAAAGAGATATCTTTAGTTTGCCAAATCCACCCAAGCCAAGCCAGATTTTGTTCCACAAAGACAGACCTCGTCCAAGCGGAACACTTAAAAAATCTACAAAAACAACAGATGCTTAAGAAAGTGCAACCAACACATTGAACTTTTGGGCAGATCTTGCTGGCGACGACGTCAACTAAGCAATATTTACAGAGGACAAAAAGCCCAGCCACACTCTAATAAGTAATTTAGCAACAGATATCAAAAGCACGATGGTGGAGCACAAAAAGTGTAGCGTACAATCAGACATTCTTTGGTCGCTTCAACAGATCACACAAGTGTCCGGCTGCAAACTACAGTGAATACCTTTTACTCTGTTGACCATTCATCTACTAAAATTAGGAGATATATACAATGAAACACAGCAGCATATAAGGAAAATGAAATACAAATGATAAACAGAACATTCTCCTTTGACATGCAAGTCGAAATTTTAAGGACTCTTTTAAGGACAATTGGACAAACTTTCCGAATCGCCTGACAATATAGGTCAATTCCCAACGAATCAGCAAGCAGGACAGAGGTCAAAGGTCGACAAATTAGAGAATCATTGGACAACATTCTCTTGAATCCAGATGTTTTGCGTTCAGCCCTATTTTTTCCCGGAAATTAAAGGTCAGGTCAAGTAAGCTTTAGATACACCGTAATTTCATCAACCACCAAGACTCACACCAAAGAACAAACAGTAATTTGACTGAATCCAATCAATACTAATTTTATGACTTCTATAGCGCCGTTATCAAAATGCATAAGGTAGCTATTGATGATCGCTTCAAGTGATACTGTAATCAAAAATCGTAATCCTCTGGAGAAGTCCGGTTGAAAACCAGAAATCACAGTACAGTACGTGAAGGTAGCCGAATCACAGTCCAGACCATGGCATGCAAATGATTGCACAATCCCTTCTTGCAGTTTGCAGAACTTGCAAAAGGTTCTACCAGGTTCATCATATGACCCACTGGGAATCAAATCACACAACAACTGAGAATTACTATTTACCACTAGGTCGTAATGTCTAACATGGACCAACACACAACACACCACCAGAACTACACATTTGGTTTATGCTCAAAAGTAAAGCAGTCCGACTTAATTTTAAGTAAGTAAGTAAAGCATTTGTTAACACGTCATACATCCTTCGAATGAGTGAGAAATCCAACCAAATATTTTAGATAGGAACATACAATATCCACATTATATTATAATGCGATCCGCAAAATGCAAAACAGGGTAACTAATTTTGAATTGACGTTAACTAAAAGTAGCAATAATAATACTCGGCCACACGGCGCTCCGGTGCTTGTCCACGGCACTTTCATCGCACCCAGTAACAGTCAAGTTGTTCCGGATCAAACAAGTCTCTTTAACATAGCTTTCTCCTCAACCTTGACGTACAATCCTTTGGAATGAAGTGTGAACCATACTAACAATGATAAATCCAAACTCCAAGCGTTTCACTGTCATTAAGTGACTTTCTACGCAAGTCAAATATACACATCGGTCTCAGTCTCTTTCAGTCCAGGCAGTCAGCAGACTTGTTTCCAAGTCCTGGTCATATATCAAGTCTCAGACTTCTTTCCAAATTCAAATCTGAAGTCCAACAAGCCTGGAAGCAACAACTCGGCCTTGCTCATGTAAAACAGCAGCAACAACATTTGAAGCAAAGTTACAAGCTGACTGATGTTGCAATGAAAAACGTGCCACGATTAAAGCACTGACATATAGACAACTAGACTTGTACGAAAACAGAATGATCACCGACTAGTTCTCGTACGCAATACTGCGTAGCTGAACCGCATCAAAATGCACAAAACACTAGTAACTGCTTAATAATAATAACAATAAAAATAATGATAATAATAATAGTAATAACAATAACAATAACAATAATAATAATTGAGTTTCTGTAATTTAATGTTATGTTTACTATCATTTTTATAGTACATAATGACATTTAGGTCTCAGTTAATATATTTATCTGTTATTATTATTATTATAATAATAAAAAATAAACATAATAATATTAATACTAAGAAAAACTTTAAATAAAGCTGTTTTATGATATAAATACAGCCACGCCTTTTCGGACCATACACACAAATTTAAACCACTAATCTACTCAATTACTATAATTTATTTATCAATCATTTTTCTATTTACGTGCATCAGTTTAGATATATCCAAGCCAAGATAAAAAGTTCACAAAATCCAACGGCAAATTTCAGCCATGGCCAAAACAAACATTCAGTAATGTACACAACTGCCCTTTCACTTACACACAATGTAACATAATACAGAAATTTATTTAGCGCCTTTTAAAAAAATGCCACCAACACGAAACCTCTGCACAAACAGGTTCTACAACAGATTGCCGTTTTGGTATGGCACATTTGGAATCAAACCCAAGACACCATGTTGAAAATCCAACATGCTAAAAAATCAGCCTCTGTACCAACCATGAGTCACCAGCTCAGTATGCGATTTTCGGACCCTGTGAACACGTGGAAGCTCAGCACAGCAGGCTGGCTTGTCAACCATTAAACACTTAAATAGCTCGTCCAATCAAGAGTTGCAGTGTATAGAGAGGAAACTGCATCAAACGATACAATAAACAGTGGACATGAAGATTACAGAACTTTGAAACAGATGGGTGTCTGGTTTCAGGAGTCGCTCAACCAGAACCATTAGTTCAACTGAGACTATCAAGAAGATCCCGAAAGGATCATCATGCATTTTTAGAAGTAGTGACTTGAGGAGTATCAAGATGTAGTGTTCTTCCGGAAAAATGAAACCAAAGACGTTGTTCTCCCAACATCTGAAAAACATATCAAACTAAAGTAATTGATGAATAATACGGCTCTAAATTCTAAAAAAAGTAACACCACATAAAACTAAAACCGAGGCTTGTTTCAGATATCATTTTGCATAAAGCATTCAACTTTTTGATACTCGCTAATTCCACTTTGTTGGATCTAATTTTCCATCAGAATTTAGATAAAGAGACTTTTAAATCACAAAAACAAACAAGAACATATCAGAATATATATACAAATATTTCTAATAATATACATATTAATATATGTTATGTATTAATATATATAATTATATTATATAGGCCTAAGCCAACTTATAACAAACCCCATCTTAACACAAATTTTCATACAAAAAAAATTAACTTAGATCCCAAATTCAGCTCAGAAAAAGATGTCATCATAACTCAACCTCACCTCAAGACGTTGATTCTTGACACATGTCTCACAAAGTCAACATCATAAAAAGTTCCAACATATCATAAAGACATGCCACATAATATTATTGAACAAAAACAAACACTATGTCCCTCAGAATAAAGTCTGCAGAAGCTACTCACATCGGCACCAGTTGTGATCTCATGCTCTCGAACGAAAAAGACATCATCATAACACAACCTTGCCTCAGGGCAGTTCCTGACACACGCTGGGCTAGTTAGCTACTTCGATAAATGCGTAGCCAAGGAGCCTCTGTGCGCGAGGATTCCCAGTCGTGGCTTATTTCAGAGATTTGAATCTTGGGCTAGCACGGTCCGTATACGGGAACCTTAAATGTCATGGCACCCATTCAAACTGGCAGCAGCGGTGAAGGATCTCACCCGATTTATTCATTAAAAAATGAGCAGGGTCGAGGTCATATGGTCGCTATAGAAAATCGTGTACATTTACATGTCTCACAAAGTCAGCATCATAAGAAGTTCCAGGTTATCGTAAAGAGACGCGACATAATCTTACAGAATGAAAACAAACACTAAGACGCTAAGAATAAAGTCTGCAGAAACTACTCACATCGGGACCAGTTGTGATCTCATGCTCTCGAGTCTGCCTGCCGTTCGGAGTTCCGAAGAGGCTTCTGCTCAAACACCGGATTGTCAAAGTGCAGGTTTTTCGAGACGTGTCGTGCGTACAGCTTGTACCCCACCTAAAGGAACAGCATCATATGTCATAAAATAAATTACAGCATAACAGAAAATATAAAAAGCTGTCCAAAACCAGAATTTAAAAAAATGGGACAACCCACCCTAACGAGAGCAGAATAAAAAAGGAAAGTCTACCCGGACACCAGAGGAGGAAAACGGGGAAAGCCTTCCCTAACCAGATAATGCAACACGGAACATCTATTTTAACCCAGACACAAAAAAGGGGAACCTAAGCTAAGCAGAACAGAAACATGGGAAAACCTTCCTACTCAGAACATAGATATAATAACAAGTTCTCTGCCCGAAGGCAGGTCCACTGGCTTTATGCCACCCAGGGATGAGATGAGTGAGGTGGTTTTCCGTTGCCTTCCTCACAGACAATTGTGGGTGAGCAACTTGTTCAATAATACAAGGCACAATACCGGGAGGACGGAAAAGAGGAAGACCGAGAATAAACTGGTTGGGCAACATCAGGGCATGGACTGGGCTAACAATGGAGGAGATGCTCAGGCTGGTGGAGGACAGAGGACACTGGAGGAACATTGTGCATGATGCGGCCGAATCTCGGAACGAGGAAGGCTGAGAACGGAACGGAACTTGTCCAAAGTCACTACGCAGTGGCTTGAGGCAGATTCGAAACCGTAACCCTCCGGTTACGAGGCAGTTACCATACCAATACACCACCACGTCCCACTCAGAACAAAAGATATAAATAAAACCTACCCTAGCTGGAACAGAAGCAGAGGAACATCAGAAAAAGCCAGCGCTAACAAATGCAGCCCTTGGTTTAAAAATTAATAATAATAATAATAATAATAATAATAATAATAATAATGATAATGATGATGATGATCATAATAATAATAATGATGATGATGATCATAATAATAATAATGATGATAATGATGATCATAATAATAATAATGATGATGATGATGATCATAATAATAATGATGATCATAATAATAATAATGATGATGATGATCATAATAATAATAATGATGATGATGATGATCATAATAATGATAATAATAATAATAAATAAACCGGACCAAGTGAAGCTGCAAACCGGGCAGTCTCGGCCAAATGGGCTAGAATACGCCAATATAGCCAAAACCCATGCTTTTGTGGTGGTCGCACTGGAGACCAGCGGCAAACGGAGTAAGGAAGGGATGGATTTTGTGTCTGAGTTAGGACAAAGGTTGACTGATGCATCCCACGATCCACTGGAGACCAGCTACCTGCTCCAAAGACTCTCGGTGTCTATTCAGCGTGGGAATGCCATCTGCTTTTCCAGAACCTTTCCACATTAGACTGACAAGTTTTTTTTAAGTATTGAACTTTGTCTAATAATAATAATAATAACTAAAAGTACACTTACGATTGATAATACAAGTATGATGAGCAATCCAGCGGCGCCTGCAACACCAATGTACACCCACATGTTGTCGCCATGGCTTCCCGACTGCCCCGAGGTGGAGCGGTCACCTCCCCAAGGAGTGCTCAACCCTCCACCTGCGGTATATGCTGTGAAGAAAAGTGACTTGGAATTGATGAAGTTTGTCTGGGAACCTGCCGACGTGGCTGATGTCATGGACCCCGGCAACGAAGTCACCGTCAGCGACGCAGAAGCGCCATCTGTAGGGAAGAGAAGGTACAGACAACGTATCGTAATCATAATTTCCCATTTATATAGCACCTCTTTAAGACAACTACTGACCGTGTAACAAAAGATCAAGCATGATCAAACAGAACGATCTTCAATTGCTAGCGAAACAGGGGCAGAGAAAGCACAAAAAGCTTGTGTTGCATGTTGCATGGCAGACTGTTCCAGAGTGTATCTGGTAAATTTTAAGCTTGCTTGACCCTGTGATCTGACCTAATCAAGTCTGATCTGACCTGGTTTAGTTTGATCTGACCTAATTTAGTTAGATCTAAAAACTCCTGTGCTGACACATACTAAAAATCAAAAGCCCTTATTTCATTGTCTAAATAAAGTCATGTCCAGTACCATCAAATCCAATCCCAGTCTGCCTAGTCAAATCTAATCTAATCTAATAAATTCCAAGTCAGTAACTGTAATCATAAACAGAAATTTGTATAGCTTCATTTCAAAAGAAACAAGAGGTGTACAAAACTAGCACAGTGTACTCAAATCTACCAGTAACCGAATCAAATCAAGTCCAGTCTAATCTCAGTTATTCTAATTCTAATAAGTCCTAATCTAGTCTCCCAACAGTCTAACCCATCCTTCGACGGAAGCTTCTCTCCCTCTCCCCTCCCTCGTCTGTAAGCGCTTGAAGACCGTATTATTCCCCAGTTTTGGGACGATGGGTCGGGAGTGCCCCTGATGAGGCTACCTTTAAGCGGCGCTTTACAAATTTACGATTACGATTACAACTCTTTGTTACAGGCACTTCATAAATATAAAAAACAAACATATCCGCTTACCAACTAACAGACAGGATGAAGAGTTTTCGGCATCAACAACGTAATGTTTCGTTTTGTCCGTCGACAGCGGACAGCGACAATGGAAGTGGGTAAAATGAGGCGACGGGAGACATACGTGCGAACAACCACCACTGTTATTTCCACAGTAACTCTCGCCTGCAATTGAATTAAATCAGCAACTGAAATACTAATTATTTTTTATTTCCACCAAGACAATCGTCTGCGAAGCACTCAAACCATTAGCAAGCAGTGTTTGTGAAATGCAGGCCAGAACTTGGGCAACGTGTAGAAATATCTAATGCAAATATTATTATTTCTGCATTTATTAGGAGCAACTATCTAATGTTTTGGTCCTGGTGAAGATTTCAACCCCAAACCTCTGGGCCAATAGTCCAGCTTCTTTGGTCTGCATTTTAACTTATACTTTACTGTAATGTAAAGCAATTAGGCATTTATATTGCACCATCTCTCAGAAAAAGCGCAAAGACTTACCTTCCGGTTGTTTCAATTTGTGGTAGATTACGATCGAATGTGGATTCGTCAGTTGATCGAGGACGGTCGTAATCGTCGGTCTGTCTTCGTCCTGGCGCAGGAATTTCTCCATCTTGTGAACGGATTTGGCCTCAATGTCAGCCCAGTAGACCCAGTCCTTAACAGAAACAAAGTACAGATTTAGTGTAACAAGATAACCAACTGTGTAACACAGTGGATGACTGTGTAACAGGGCGGATGACTGAGTAACACATGTGTGTAACACATGTGTGCTGTAACACATTCATCCACACTGTACACAATCAGCCACCGTGTTTCACAGCAGGCCACCCTGTTATACATTAGTGTAACACAATGACCAACTGTGTAACAGGGTGGCTGAATGTGTAACAGGGTGGCTTAATGTGTAACAGTTGCACTGTAACACATTCCTCCACCCTATAACACATTCAACCACCTTGTTACACATTCAACCACCCTGTTACACATTCAACCACCCTGTTACACATTCAACCACCTTGTTACACATTCAACCACCCTGTTACACATACAACCACCCTTGAACTGACGATCTTACACACTAAAGAAAGACCATAACATACCACCGATTCAGAATACACCATACCTCAAAAACTCCGATGCCGATCGGGTGTTTTGGGTATTCGACAAACGTAACAAGGACTTCACGGTCGCGGCCATGGAGACCAAGACTCACGATGATGTTCAGTTTACTATCGACCCAGAACAACCGATCATCCGCCAAATCTGCAATAAGTAATGTAAATGTAATACAATGCAATTTATGTAGCACCACTTCAATGACAAAATTCAACAATTCGTGCCAAAATAAACAGAAAAATGGTCAATTAAGGTAAGCGATAGTAAAACAAGGTAATGTAAGATAAGCATTATCTCAGGTAATGTAAGATAAGCATTATCTTACACTACCTTCACTGATTGGTCACTGTGATTGGATGGTTAGATTGGTTAGTGGTTAGGGTGCTGGATTGTCATTTGAAATATCACGAGTTCATGTCCCCGCCTGAGCAGAAAGTTTAGATTAGTCACAAAGTCACATATGTAGCACTTTTGAAATGTTCCCAAAAGGTGCTATATAAATGCTTAAACGCTACAAACGTTACCACGGAAACGCACCCAATGCTAATCCATGCACGTTGCCTAGGTCGCTACTGACGATCGTCTGAGGTTCTGATCCGTCAAGACCTGCTCTGCGTATGACGGGGTTCAGCCCTCCCTGAGCCCAGTACAAGTAGCTAAACAAAAACACAATCCATCAATCTTATATACATGTACATATTTAAATGTTTAGATTATATATATATATATATATATATATATTCAAACAGACATACATACATAAATATATTAAACATACATAAACACATACAGGTTGGTTAGATCTGGTAGATAGCTATATAAGTAAGTAAGTATATGTGCAGCACTTTTGCAAGGTACTCAGAAGGTGCAATTTTAAGCATCTTAATACATACATACATACATACCAGTGCATCGCAGGACTTGCCGTTTCCTTCCCAGATTATGCCAGTATCAAATTCTACTGCTTGGTGACAGAGGTACGGTGTGCGCAAACAACTTGCCCAGGGTCGTTACACGGAGTTGAACCCTCAACCACATGATCACTGACCAACTGCGTTACTGACAGACCACCGTGCCACACATCTTTGGGGGGTTAGCTTACCAGAAATGCGCTTCAATTCTTCTACATTCACGCGATCCAATCATAATGCCAGGTACCATGAACACACCAGAGTAAACAAAAGAAAAAACCAAATAAAACAATAAAAAAACAAGGTAAGAGCACTGACCCTTCATTTTCTCGTGGGTCAACGACCATATACTTGGGGTGCTCCACTTCCGGGGGACTCAAAACGACCGACCGCCACTTTTCCTCGCCCCCAAGGGTCACAACTTCGATCTTGGTGTGTCGGGTGTGTTGGCCCGCGTCGGCCCAGTAGAGGTTGTCATGGACCCAGTCAAAGGCCAGAGCAGCTGGAACGTCGATCAGAGTGTTGATGAGGACCTCTGGCAGCCCAGCCGAGTCTTTGTTTGACCTGAAGAATAACGACAAGGTGTACGATAAAAGCCTTTAACAATAAAAAATACAATAGACATTAATATTTATAATTAACAAATTTTGGACCTAAAAAATAAAGATATTGATGAAATAATATAAAATAACAAATTATCATAAATTTATATTTACAATAATGAAAAATAAACATAAAAATTAATAATAATTAATGAGCTAATTAATTAACGTTAATTAATAAATCAATGTTAATGTTCATAGACAATCAGGGCAACAACACCCACCAGTAAATCACTTTCCTCTGCGAATCAATCCAGAATATTTTCTCGTTTTTGCGATCGTATGCAATGCTGTGCGGTGTTCCACCAAGGTTTGTTATCTGTCGATCGCTTGAGTGAAGGTGATACTGAACCAGAATACTCCCATTGGTCGCCCACAATTCTGGTTCATCACCTGCTCAATCAAAATGACCGACTGCAACGTCAGGTTGTTCATTTAGCATATGTTATTATTTATGTTCAGTTAGCATAAGCTATTTATTTGCGTTCAGTTAGCATAAGTTATTATTTAGTTCAGTCAGCATAAGTTATTATTTGTGTTCAGTTAGCATAAGTTATTATTTGTGTTCAGTTAGCGTAAGTTATTATGTTCAGTTAGCATAAGTTATTATGTTCAGTTAGCATAAGTTATTATTATGTTCAGTTAGCATAAGTTATTATTTATGTTCAGTCAGCATAAGTTATTATCTATGTTCAGTTAGCATAAGTTATTATTTGCTCAGTTAGCATAAGCTACTACTTATGTTCAGTTAACATAAGTTATTATGTATGTTCAGTTAGCATAAGTAATTATTTATGTTCAGTTAGCATAAGTTATTATTTGTGTTCAGTTAGAGTAAGTTATTATTTAAGTTCAGTTAGCATAAGTTATTATTTATGTTAAGTTAGTATACGTTATTATTTATGTTCAGTTAGCATAAGTTATTATTTATGCATTTATTAAGCACCACTATCTAATGACTAAGCATGAGTCAATAGTGTTGAGCAACTGTGAGAGAAAGGCTTGCTCAAGGTCCCTACAAAGTAACGGTTCAAGGGAAGACTTGAACCCACACTTTCTGCATTACAGGCCAATCGCTCTAACCAATCTGCTACTGAGCCCCACAGTTGTATGTGTGTATGTATTTACATGCAGTCCAGAAAAAGAAACGCAACGATAATTTATAATAACCGATGCATAATTTAAAAACTGTTCCTATATTTCAAACATCCGTAGTAGATGAGTTAACAAGAGTTTGGTTTATTCATAGTTTAACTTCAGTAATAGCAGTTTCAAAAAGCATTATTAACTGCAGTAGCAGAACTAACAGCCGTTAAATAAACATGAAGTCAATCACGCAGAGCATTCCAGAGCATTTAAGCAGATAAATAACAAGCGGAAAAGTGGAACATCCAACTGTGTTACTAACCGTCTGCCAAACAAGTATACGAGTCTTCGGCCAATCGGTAACCATCATAACAAGCACATTCGAAGCTGCCATCCAGGTTTTTACAGTCATGGGAACATGCATGGCTAATACATTCATCAATGTCTGAAAATGCAACATTGTCCAATGCATGCAGATTGAACAACAACACTACCCACACCAGCAACCTCTTTTATTTTCATACATATATAATGTGGAACGTGGGTGGTGTAGTGGTATGGTCTGTGCCTCGCAAATGGAGGGTCATGGGTTCGAATGTGCCTGAAGCCACTGCGTAGCGACCTTGGACCAGTTGCTCAACCACAATTGTCTGTGAGCAAGGCAACAGGAAAACACCTCAGTAATCTCATCCCAGGTGGCATAAAGTCAAGGGACCTGCCTTCGGGCAGAGAACTCATCATCATCATCACAGCGTATAAGCTGCGTTTGTGTAGGCATCTACCGTTTTAGAAGCTTCATCTTCTAAAAACAGTAGACTCCTCTGACCATTTTACTGGTCTCTTCCCCTTTCAGAAGAGGACACAAACTCTGCTAAAATCAAGGCAGAAGCAATTTCAGATGACGGCAAGGCTCAAATGTGTTTGCATGTTATAAACAAATAACATTCTGAACAACTGACGTCATAAATCTCAGCAGATAATTGCAAATACTGGTAAAAATTAATATTATGCGGCAATTTCTGCAGCTGGCAGCAAACGAAAATGATGCTGCCGGAGACTTCATATTAACAGCAAACACTGCATTCAACTGCTTTGACAGTAGCTCGAAATGTATTTTATCATTCTATGCTTATCCACAGTAAACTTGGTTTGTTAGTAAAACTCATACATTCGGTTAGTATCAGCCATGCCATCTTAATTAACAAAACTTAGTGTTAGTTTGTTAGAATATCGTTACCAAAAACAGCATTCTCAAAGTTTTCCTTGGAAATTTGTAGTTCGAAAATTGCACATTTATATAGCACCTTTTCAAGAGAAACTCCTCAAAGGTGAATTAGTAAACAAACCCATCCACTGATTCCACGTGAACAGATTTAGTAAACAAACCCATCCACTGGTTCCACGTGAACAGATTTACCTCATGCAGCTCCGAAGAGAGAGAGATGGGAATCAGAAAATACGACACTGGACAACAGACAGACAGACAGACGGACATGACATACACAGACAAGACAAAGAGACAGACAGACATAAGACAGACAAGAGAGACACACAAAAGACATGACAAAGAAACAGTTAGACGGACAGATAGAGACATACAGACAGACAGACAGACAAAAGATGAGAAAGAGTATAAGAGAAAATGCCAAGTGGAGGTCTAGATCCTACGAAAATAAATCAGGAAACCTTCAGCGGCATTTTACAACTACAAAAAAAGATCAGTCCATAACTTAGCATATCCGTCAACTTAACTTACAGCCCTTGAGAGAACAAGTTACTCGCATTCAGAAGCCATCGTTTTAGAAAAGCAGAACAACCAGCATCGATGCAACACAAAGCTAAACACATTGTACAAAGTAAGAAAACCAGAAGAATCGCGTCTGAAATTGGATCTGACCTTCGCAGGTTTTGTGGTCAAAGCCAAGGTCATATCCCTCTGGACAGATGCAGTGATGTCCATGTATATTCTCAACACAATGGTGGGAACAGCCGCCATTATCAACAGCACATCGAGATTCTGCAAACAAAATGACAGAACAAACTCCAAACGTGGCAAAAATTTAGTTACCCATTCTACTGCGTTCATGAATAAGCTGGTGCCCTGCGCTTAGCTTTTAAGTAGCGCTTTAGAAGTTCTTGAGATTACGATTACTACGATTATTCTCATTATAAAAGTGGAGTGCTGGAACAGCCTTATAACATGCCATGTTGTAACTGTAAATCGTAATCGTAAAACTCAAGATTTTTACAGCACCCAAAGAAAGCTAAGTCACAGGAGCCAGCTTATTCACAGGCGTAACAATTGTAATTAGTAATTTTCAAGTTGACCACATATTTACTTCATTCCTTTAACCCCTTTACCGTGAACCCTGAGTTAACTCGTCCGCATGATATGCATCTATTCACTCACCGTGTATCCCGAATAAACTTGTCCTAATAGCAAAATATAATAGAGTTTTACGATTATAATAACGGTTTTCCATAACATTATTATAAATTAGGTCATATGCTGGGCGGACCAACTAAATAAAATTATATAGTTCACACTAAAAATGGCTGGTCGGAAACATGGTTTCTATAAAAGAAATAGGGCCTACGTTATTTACTGTTTGAAAGTTATGATAGTTTGTCCAATGATAATGATGATAGCAAACTAAGTTCTAGTTCTAGTAACATTGCTGTGTTAGAAAATTATGACAGTGATGATAGCCGTTCAGTTCGACAGCAGTTCGCCTTTGGCGTGGTCAAGAGATGAAATCAATGCTTAGCATTTATAGGAACACCTGTAAGGCGTGTTCATAAGGAGCACTAATGGGCCTACTTTAAAAAAATATTATAATATGTCGACTTTTATGTTTCTCAGAGCAAAGAAAGACTTGTGGAATATTATAATTACAAAAACCAGTCTTCCTTAATCACATGCATTATTTTTGAAGAATACCTAAAAATAAATACACGTGTGGAAAGACTTTGAAAAGATTTATTCCACGGTAAAGGGGTTAAACGGCATACCTGAAGAATTTGAACTGCAGAGGGATTCAAGCTCGTCCTCGCCATTCGCACAGTCCTCGTGACCATCACATCTCTTGCGCAAAGGTATGCAGTTTGTTCGATCTCCCTTGCAATCAAGAGTCAGTTCAGGATCGCATGGATTCGGCCCTGCAATCACAACAGCATATAGCCAGTCAGTCAGTGGACAATTGTTCAGAGAGGGCGATTGTTCAGAGAGGGCGATTGTTCAGAGAGGGGTACAGTGTACCAAAAAGCAAGATGTGTTTGTGTGGCGGGACCAGAAGGTCCACAGGTGTTGCAGAAATCAATCGAACTGCCTGGCTCGACATAGGAGTGCACAGCTCTCTGATGTAGTATCCAGAAGATGCCGCACCAACTATCAAGGCCGACCCCACGAGGAGGATCTTTGCATGTAATCGTCTTCTTGAGTGGAAGCCAGTGTGTGGTGCATGTCACACAGAGCTCGAAACATGTGC
This sequence comes from Norana najaformis, assembly GCA_964023275.1. NCBI lineage: Eukaryota > Metazoa > Annelida > Clitellata > Crassiclitellata > Hormogastridae > Norana > Norana najaformis. The sequence goes on along the minus strand of OZ029919.1, from coordinate 32,864,803 downwards.
GAATTTTGTGACAATTCTAATCTAATCTAATCAAATGACTTCTGCTATCACAATATACAAGACATTGATTGGTAATCTGGGCAATGTGATGTGGATCACACTTAGGGAAGTTTCTATACGGTAGGGGCTGCATATCGCTGTGTTAACTCTATTACCTTTCTATAGGGTAGGGCTACACATTGGTGTGTTACCTCTATTACCTCTCTATGGAGTAGGGCTGCACATCAGTGTGTTACCTCTATTACCTTGCCATAGAGTAGGGCTGCATATCACTGCATTACCTCTATTACCTTGCTATAGGGTAGGGCTGCACATCAGTGTGTTACCTCTATTACCTTTCTATAGGGCAGGGATGCATATCGTTGCGTTACCTTTACTACCTTTCAATAGGGTACTGCTGCATATCGGTGTATTACCTCTATTACCTTTCCATAGGGTATGGCTGCACATCGGTGTGTTACCTCTGTTACCTTCCTACAGGGTAGGGCTGCACACTGGTGTGTTACCGCTATTACCTTTCTACAGGGTAGGGCTGCATATCACTGTGCTACCTCTATTACCTTTCTGTAGGATAGGGCTGCATATCGGAGTGTTACCTCTATTACCTTTACCTTTGTTTATGCCTACCTGGATCGCTTTCAGTAGCTTCCACGCAGTCATTTTCGTCGGAGCTGTCGTGACAGTGAGCGACTCCGTCGCATCTCAGCGATCCCACGATGCATTTCTTGTCCGAGACGCACATGAACTCGCCTTCAAGACTACACGTCACGTTGTCACCTGAAAACATCCACACGATCAGAGTCTGTAAGGTAATAATAAAATATTATAATAATTAGTAACTTCTAATGTGCCGGTGTCTAATGCACAAGGTATCAAAGCAAAGATGCATAGAGGTCAACATCCAGAAGGTCAGTCCACAATGTTCTGTTCTCAATCGCATTTAATGTCGTTAAACCTAGTGCAGACAGTGCCTCCGATTAGTCTCTCTTGAACAGGTGAACAAATTTCTGAATACAATTACAGTTACACTGCTTACAAATCGCCGTGCATTTACAAACTACTGTCTAAGAGCCTCCCAGAAACATCAGTGAAAATACCATACAGCTAAACAGAATGCTTACTTGGCCCTTGATGTCTCAATTGTGTTTTACAAAGAAAAGAAGACGCCCTTGAGCAATTCCAATTCCAAACACCACTCACCATAACCGTCTGACTGCCCGTCTGACTCTTGGATCTCGACTTGGAACTAAACCCTCTCTGCCTATCGATTTTGTTTTGACTGAGCACCTGTGAATAAGCTGCGTCCTGTGACTTAGCTTTCATTGGGCGTTGTAGAAATCTCGAGTTTACGACCACAACTGAACTAATCCCGCGAGGAAGCCATCCACTAGTATGAACGACGAACTGTTAGCAACTTCTTTTTCTTAGCCTCGGCCTACGAGGCCGAGTGGTCTGTATTCTCTTCACAATTTTCAAAGAAATAAGAATACCATTGCCGATAAATCTTATTAGATTAGATAAGATTAGACTGCATACAGTCCAGTTCATCGGAACCGTCGGAGCAGTCGGAATCCCCATCGCATTTGTACATAAGGGAAAAACATTCGTCATCCACTGCGCAGTAAAACTCATCGTCCCCACAAGACTTGGTGCAGTTTCTTTCGTCGCTTCCGTCATCGCAGTCGGGAATGTTATCGCATCGGTCTGCATCGCTGTAGCACACGGAATCATCCAGACATGCAACTGTTCCATCAACACAGGAAAGTGAAGCCGATACTGGAACATACCCCACCAGGCTGCCTACAAATATAATCATTCCAGTATTATTATTTTTATCGTTATTATTATTTTATTATTTATTAGATAAAGCAGTTCTTAATTATAATTGTTTTTTCTTTGAAGTATATGTAATCCTTAGTAACACAAAATTATGTTACTAGCTGTTAATTAGTTATTATCATTATTATTTATTAGATAAAGTAGTTCTTAATAAAATTATTTTTTTGTTTGAAGTATATGTCATCCTTAGTAACACAAAATATTGTATAAGCTGTTAATAGGTTATTATTATTTTATATTTAAAGCTCAAAAATAAAATCCAGATGCAGTGGGTGGGAAAATTACCCCATTGCAGAAGAGTGCAGCTCCAGAACGATTAATCTTTCCAGATGTGTGTGTGGCTAAGTTTTGTTAATAATTATATTATTAGTTTTTTAAATCCCTGAATAGAAAAGACTCGTCATGATTGGGAAAAAAGCCAAAAAACATTGTTCTGAAATGGACCATCTCTGCTGGCATCCACCATTTTCCCTTGGGTTTACGAGGTCTGTTGGCAAACACAGAACCAACTTCAGCATAACTAAACAATTTTCAAATGGCAAATTCTCCTCAAATTCTTCTTAAGCAAAAGTAATGCTGAAGGTAAGCGCATTGAAATAGCCACAATACCCCTAAAAACAGCACAACAAAAAAACTTGAAAACACTGATTTCTTATGATGATACATTTATAAATACTACAGGTTGCATCACACAAGTACCATCATGTTTGACTCTGGTCTGCTGGCTTGTCTTAGAAAGAGATTGGTTTCAGTAAACAGCTCCTCGTCTGACCAATGGCTACTTTTATTAGGCAACTACACCGTCTCTTTTCAGGTTTTATTAAGGGTGTTTGAGCCACTGGGACCACTCCATGAAGTTGTCATTGGAACAAGCGACCAGTGACCAGTCGTAATTAAGGCTTCTCTTAATAAATGATCAGGTAAGGAGTTTGAAGTTGGTTTGAAGAGCCAGTTGAGCCGGTTTACAGAAACAGTTCTGTGATAAACAGTCTGTGAAAAACATGTTGTTTAAAGGGGCTATATTAACTGCCTTGATAAATCAACACATACACTCATAATTACATATGTATATATATATATATATATATATATATATATATATATATATATATATACATATATATATATATATATACGTACACACAACAGTTGTACATCCATACAAATATACACCAGAGACCCGTGAAAACATGCTTTGTAATAACCTGAATTCTGATATAACACGGTCAGGGCCACAGACCGCAAAGCCAACACACCTGATAATGCAAGATAATGCCAAAGGAATGGCTGGAAGACTCATACTTTTACGGGTAGTTTTTGGGTTTAATGCTAAAAATTTACCAAATACTAGAAGTGGTCATGCCAAAGAAATGGCCCCTAGACTTACAGTTTTTGGGGTTGATGCTCAAAATAACCAAAAATTTAAGACAATGATTTGCACACCTCTTTGGAATTCAGAAGAGGCCCCAAAAATGCAGCCTTTTACCTGAGAATCTAAGCTCAATGCAACACATTGGGAAAACAAAACAAGAACTGTTTTTGTTGGCCGTCTGCTGTCTGAACGAGTAGAAGAGAAAACAGAAACATTTGATTCCTTTCAACAACTGTAATTAACCGGAGATATTCATTTCCATATCTGACTACACCACATCTCAGATCCAAAACTGAAAGTCCTTGCTCAAAACTTCAATAAATAACCCCTGTTCACAGTAATTACTCTCTTTTGAAAAAGAACCAAAGCCTAGAACAACAAGCTTCAATAGTGAGGCTAAGGTACTCATACTGCCTGCCAGCCTGATCCTTCGATCTTGTTCTGAAACCGAATCTGACCCTTCAGGTTTGTTTTGAAATAAGCTCTTTTCCATAACTTAGCTGTAAGTAATCCTAATCATAAGATTTCTACAGTGCCCAAGGGAAAGTAAATTGCGAGAAACAGCTTATTCGCTGGCGCTCAGTCAAAACAAAACCGATAGGCAAGTAGGGTTCGGTTCCAGGTCAAGATCCAAGAGTCAGGCAGGCAGTCATACGGCTATGGTGGATGGTGTTTGGAACTGGATCTTCAGGATATATAAGGGACAGAAGAGGAAGCAGGATAGGATCTGCAGAAGAGGAGTGTAGAGTTTACGATCACGATTTATGATCTTCAGTGATTAATGAAGATAAAAAGATCAGTCGCTTGAGCTAACTGAAAGAGGCAGCCTCATGTATGACAAGTTAACGACCTCATTTTCTTAGCCTCAGCAGATAAAAATATGTGGTCAGCACTCTCTCTTACCCCTTCATCATCCTTCATCATATCATCAACAGAATACAGTATATGTACTCCCCTCAGCTGGGGGAGCTGCTCATATAGAAATCTTGAAATATGAGGAAAACAACTGAAGTCAGCCGCTACCTCCTTCCCCTGGAAAAGACTTCATCTGTATAAATCACTCTCCAGGGATCAATGCCTCCACTGCTATATAAAATGTCCTTAAACAAAGGTGCCAGACTGGTGGGCATTCTTAGCCGTCAACGCTGGCCAAACAGCCCTCGCAAAGCCAAACATGAAGCCCTGTATTATACCATCAACTGGACGGCGTACCTAATCTAATCTCACTTAATCTGGTGACTTTCAATGTGTCTAACTCGGACACTATCACCGATTTAAATCTCGGGCTAGCATGGTCCGTACACGGGGACCTTGAATGACGCGGTGCCCATTCAAACGGGCAGCGGTGGTGAAGGATCTCACCGGATTAATTCATTGAAAAATGAGCAGGGTCGAGATCAAGCGGTCGTTATAGGAAAACATTTACATTTACTATTAGTAAGTGTTCAATACACAGAAGTCTAAAATATTCAGTAATTTCTATCCAGACAAACAGAAGATTACTATCATCAGCAGCATTCTTGGCTTAGAATTCATCAGCATTTTGCAGACAAAGTTAAAGAATTTAAAAATTCTCAAACCACCATAGAAAGCGACCATCATTTGGCTACATTTCTGGGCCTCTTCTGAATCCAAGCAAATATCTTCCAGATTTAGAAGAGCTTAGTCAAGACAACTCCAGCCAATAGAAACTTTGGTTCGAGAGTATGAAACTGGGTCACCTGACATTCAGCATGGAGAACTACATTTGTGGATTATTTATTTATTATTGGTTATCATTCTGTCAATCACTGCTACTTGCAACAATAGCTGCCGTGTAATAATTTTAACCAATTTTCTGATGAGATTTATGAAGGTTACTTCTAATTTTGTTTTGTATAAAATGTAAATAAATTTAAGATGCTTTCTCTTCTGAAATCCTATTCTGACTTGATTTCAGAAGGGTTCACACCCTCTTCTTTCGGAAGAGCCCAATAAAACAGTCAGAAGACTCAACTGTTCTAGAAGAGGACTCCTCTTAAAATGGTAGATTTAAAAAACCGTAGCCTCGTATTTTCATTAACCCGTTTCCACTTCATCATTATTTGTTTCTCATTGGCCACACATCAGTATTCTGTAATTTATTGGCATAATCCATTTAATCAGTTTTCTCATTTGTCACATGTAGCCGTTGTAAACAAAAGGAAGCAAGAAGCACAACAGGCGTCTGTTTGATCAACGGCCATTTTGTTTATCTTTAGTGATCAGGTAATTGTAAAAAAAAGAAAAAATTGGTGAGGACAGTTATTCAATGTGTTCCAAAAACAGTGGAGCAGCACTGAAAAAACAGTGCTGAAAACTGGAACAATACTGATAGAAAAACCAGCAAACTCTGTATTTATATTTAAAACAACATTTCTAAAACAATGGAGTAATATTGGAAAAATGGCCAAACAACTTCTACACAAGAAAGTGAACATACCAGACTGTAAATGCGTCATCAGTTTGGAATAAAATGAATGACATAACTTAGCAGCATAGTAATTAAATCTCGGCTACAAAGAACGTAATAATAAAAATATAATCACTAAATAAATCACTGTCACGTGATGACAATAAAACCTTTATCCTGTCTCAACAAAATCAGTCAAACGTTGAACAGTAAACATAGTCTCTCTCTCTCCCTCTCTCTCTCTCTCTTTGGAATTACTCCATTCTCTGGGAGTGGTCAGCCGTACGGATACTTCTCTTCCATTTGTTTCTATCTCCAGTATCTTCCTTCTTCAGTCTGAGGAACTTCAGCGGCAACAACAGGTTAGTGTACTTGATACAACGTAAAGCAAAACAATAAAATCTGAATAAAAACTAAAACTAAAAAAAATAAAAACAGTTAACTTCTGAACTAAACTGTAACTGTGTCCATAAAGGTGGTTTATTCACCCTATCCGCATCCCAGCTTTAGAATCACGCCTGCAAAAGTTCAAAGTTCAGTCAGATACTGCATCAAGCGAGTAGGCATACTACTAAGGGTAAGAGTGTCAGCTGAAGGGTGATTAATGATATTGGAGCATGAAAGTGTATGAACAGCTCATTGAGAGTAACTGCTTCTCACCCTTAAATTCTTTTATTATGTATTATGTATCACACGTATTATGGCGCCCTCTGCTTGTAGACTGGCCGACTACTTCACGCCCTCATTCAAGACTTCATCAGCTTAAGGACAACTTCATAAACTGGGCTTTGCAGATGTCACGGTCGGCTAACAGCTCGGAACAATCACCCTTCACGGGGTTTTCCCGCAGGCGAAGGGGCGGGGCGGATAAGGAAGTGCCTCCTCCCACCCTGTAGAGATTAAATAGGTTGTCCTGTTCTGTGAATGGACTCTGCGGGGTGGCGCCACCTACTACACCGTTGAAGAATTTAGCTTATCAATGAGGTGACTATGACTAAGGCTCAAAATAGCCACACCACAAAAATGTACACACATGTACACACATACATACATACTGCTGTACAAGCACACGCACGTACACATACACATACATACATTCATACATACATGCATGTAACACACACATACATCCATACATACCTTCACAGATACATATATTCACACATACATTCATACATATATTCATACATACATTCATACATACATATGCCCATGTACATACATACACAGGAAACACATTAAATGCTTAATATGGAACTATTTCTAATCTAGATGATTCCGGATGCAAAAGCACTTGAATAATTTCCATTCAAAGCTCAGTCAACAATTCCCTTCTGCAAGCCCTATGTTTGGAAATCCTTTATCCTAAGCCCAATAATATTTCCTTTCTCCAAAGCCCAATACTGGATTCCTTTATTCAGTGCCCAATATGTCGCTATCAGCAAACAAAGTCCCATGACCACCAAGCAAATACAAAACTCAACACAATGTTCCACCACTGTTTTCATACATGACACACGTTAGTGGACCAGAAAATGTCCAAGCAAATATCCATTTTGTATAGCGCCTTTGGGGGTTCTAAAAAAGGCACAATACCATATTTCGGCACATACACACAAACACACATAAATACGTACATAAATTCATTCATACAAACACACAGGCACACATACATACATACATACATATGGCATGTTACAAATGCATAACTTACATAAATTCATACAGGCATACCAGGGCCATTGGTTACATACAATTCTGGATCCCCAGTAAATCTGACGAGATATCAAGAGCTAAAATACAGCTCACAGATAAGCAAACATGCAATGAGTCAAAACTGTAAAGAGATTATATAATCCAAATATCTCAAGTGCTATGAATTAGCAAAATACCTCCAGAACAAAATCTCTGCTTCCTAACCATCAATGCGCCTACATTCGCCTCTTTCAGACAATTTACCGTTAATGGAAAAACTAATTTCTTCCATCGAGGCCCAGTCGACTGAGCACAAATTCGGTCGCAATTATTATCGACGTGAGCTGCGTCCAACTGCCATGGAAACTCGGCCGAGGAGCAGTTCCATAATAAATGGAATAGAATACTCTCTTCCTTCTACTTCTCTTCAGTCTCGTCTTCTCTATCCTCTAACCTAATTAGCCAGGACAAGAGATAGATTTCAAGACCTCACAGATGACCGGCTGGTACCCCGCTTAAAATTTTCCTCCCCGAGATCGTTTGTGTCGGTCAAGTCTGCATTTGCGTGGAGCTGCACGCGTAGTAGTGGTTCCAGTGCTTAACGACATCTTACGGCATCAAAGGCCGTTGACGTCGCCCTCCTCCTTTATCCAGGCTTGGGACTGGCACTACCGGACTAAAGGCAGGGGCGGAGTTCGCTGCGTGCGTCCATTCCATCCGCATTCGTCTCCCGCTGCGGCTCTTCGACGGAAGAGAACGACAGTGGACAACAGAAGGCTTTGTCTTCAGATGAGGCATTTGTTTGATTGGTAAATATGCAGTCACGCTAATTCGCGGTAAGGGACGCGGATGGCGTAGTGGTATGGTCGGTGCCTCGTAACCAGAGGGTCGCGGGTTCGAATCTGCCTCAAGCCACTGCATAGCGACCTTGGCCAAGTTGCTCACACACAACTGTCTGCGAGGAAGGCAACGGGAAACCACCTCACTCATCCGGGGTGGCATAAAGCCATAGGACCTGCCTTCGAGCAGAGAACTCGTCATCATCGTCGTCGTCATTATCATCGTCGTCGTCATTATCACCATCAATCATCAGTAATCAATCATTATCATCTATTTCGCCTAAATGAACGCACAGGCCAGGAACACTGAAACGCTTCGTGCCCTCCAACAAACCACTAACACAAGGACACCAATACAAAAGAGCCGAGATTGCTTATTGTTATTATCGTGTCATGTTACTGTTCCTGGTAGAATTGCTCACTGCCGCTGAAATGCATGCTTTAATGGAAGCATTAACAAAAAGTAAAACTGCAATATGCACGTTCGATGACGCTTCAGCTCTTTTCACTTGAACAGTTAAATCCACAGGCTAGTAAATAATAACAAAGTTCAGTCAAATACTGCATCAAGCGAGTAGGCATACTTCTAAGGGTAAGCCAAAGTCGCCTGGATTCGGCACCGGAAGAATGTCTTTAGTGGGAGTGGTTGTCAGCTGAAGGGTGATTAATGATACTGGAGCATGAAAGTGTATGAAAAGCTCATCGGGAGTAACTGCTTCACACCCTTAAATTCTGTTATCATGTATTATATGCATCACACGTATTATGGCGCCCTCTGCTTGTAGACTGGCGGACTACTTCACGCCCTCATTCAAGACTTCATCAGCTTAAGGACAACTTCATAAACTGCGCCTTGCAGATGTCACGGTCGGCTAACAGCTCGGAACAATCGCCCTTCACGGGGTTTTCCGCAGGCGAAGGGGCGGGGATAAGGAAGTAACCCTTCCCACTCTATAGAAATTAAGTACGTTGTCCTATTGGGTAAATGGACGCTGCGGGGTGGCAGTGCATGTCTGTACTTACATATATGTATCTATGTATGTATGAATGAATAAGATACAGCCCATCAACGAAATGCTATCAGCTTCACGAGAACCCAACCTTTACACCCGGATTAATACTCTCAATAATATTAGAAGTTTTCTAGTCCAGAAGGGCCATTACTACCTTGAATAAAAACAATAAGAATCATTTTTACATAAATTTATATAGCGGCACTATAAAGGCCATGCAAATGTAATTTTCCAAAAGCCCAACTGCCATCACGCGCAATATCCTTTTCAATTTTGAACATGATCTTTACAAGGTTTAATGCTCCTTTTACAGTTTAATGCTCTCTTTAATGGCCTCTTCGGTTTAATGCTCCCTCTGTGGTTTAATGTTCTCTCTAATGTAACTATTGTTCTTCCTCTAAGGTTTAGTGTCTGCACTATTCTTTAATGTCTGCCATACGGCATACAGCAAGTCATACACAACACAGATTGAATTTACACGGAACAGGAACATCCTGCCAGTTCTCTGAAATACCGAAATCACAAGTTACCGCCCATCCCCCTGTATTTAGCAATATATATATATATATATACATATATATACATATATATGTATATATACGTGCTCTGTCCATATATTAACTGCCCGCACTGAACAGCCCTTCATAAAAGTTCAGATACTTACAAACATAGTATCACACACACAACACATAAGTATGCATTACATACATACATAAGGTATGTATAAATGAATACCTTACATGTGTACATACATATGTTAATGTATCCTGGGACAAATGAAATTCATTGCCTTTGTTCAAATGTTTTCAGTCCTCTTCAGCTTGTCTTTTTTGAGCTCTTATTGTTTGCAAAACTGGACCAACTGGATTAGTATCTGAAAATACATCTGTTATCCATGTGAGCCTGTCAGAAGCAAATAAAGTCTACTTACTTATTCACTCTTATACACACATGCATAAATGCATGATCAGCACACCACCCACGAACAGGTCAAGGTGGAAAACCCCCTACTGCTCAACCACCCATGCACAGGTTATGATGGACAAAATCCAAATCCCTTATAAAGTATGAGCCATTCAACAGAATTTTCCTGCCAAGTTCTCTTCCAAACTTCCAAATTAGTCAGACTTTAAGAAAGCTGCCAACCCCAACATCTCTATCATCTGGGAGACAAATCAGTTTCTAATGCCAGGTCATTTGAGCTCTTCCACGCCCATTTTCTGTGCCAGGATGTCTAACATTTATGACCTTCTCCACCCACTCTCTTGTCTACAGGCAACTCATTTTCTCAGCTTAACAGCCGGCCAGAAAACCCCCACTGTTCAACCCCGCAGCTCTCTCCATTCCAGTCCACCCAACTCATTTTTACGACGACTCAGATCAGAGAAGCAGTGAGCAAACCCAGATGCATACATACATCAGCAACAGGATGAGAACAACTCATCACAAATGTCTGCTGGTAGGCTAGTTTCCTTTATTTGACAAAAATAAACCATGCCAGCATTACAAAGGCATTTGTGATACATCTAATTTGGCACCAGGAAGAGAGTGGTTGATGATGATGCGTTGCCAGATAGACATCTTCCAAAATAGTTACCTATGCAACTAGTTTTTCGCCCAAACAAACTGTGAGCACAGCAAGGAATCAGATGTGTCCACGAGAGCTAGAAGCGTTTTCTGTCAACCACTTCTTTCCATAATTCACTCAACTTGGGTTTGAATCCCCACTCATCACGTTCAATTTGCATTGATGGCACTGTCAAACTGTATGCAAATTCAAAGGCCAATACGTGTGCCTCCTTAAATCCACTGCAAACTAATGCCTTTACATCTGTCAGTTGCAAATTCTGGCTACCTATTTTACTTACTGCTAAACCATCCACTTATTCACACGACTGTAACATCACTAGTGTGGCAAAGCACAATGCCAAACTGAACCCTTCCTGCCTATCACTTTCGTTTTGACTGAGCATCTGTGAATAAGCTGCTTCCTGCGACTTAGCTTTCATAGGGCGCTGTAGAAATCTCGAGTTTACAATCACTATGCCAATAAATATGGCAATGTTACTCACGATAGGCAGTTGTATGTTGGCTAATCCTTGGGATATCTTTATGCTTATCACCTGACCAAAACCGCTCAGCAAATCCGACAGACAGACGCCAGGAATAAAGTAATTAGTGTCAGAGAACACCTGTCGGTATTCTTACACAGAGCGGCTTTCTTCTTGAGAAATGAATCCGTCCGAGTTCGTCGCATCACTTACGGAAACGGAGTCCATTAACAGACACCATATTCATGCTCACGTTCACAAAAGCAAATACAGTAGTTCGGCTCCGTTGGAAATGTGAATGAAACAGATGTCATATCGACCCCCCATTAGGCTGAACACTCAAGACGGCCATCCGCTCCCATACAAAAGACGTGGCTTTAAATAAACCAAGCTGCAAAAAAAACTAATCCAACAATCCCCATGCAATGAACTGTACATGTCTGAAAACGGGTATAAGCACAAGATTTTCTAACGGAACTGATGGATCGTAACTTAAAAAATGAACACGTTGAGTACTCTGCATAACCAGTAGATGCAACAAAAATCTAACATACTGACCATAATTAGAACAGTACCGTAAGTAGCAAGATACTTTGAAGGTACTTTACACTAACTTGCAAAATTAATTCATTTGGCATTTTTAGAGAAAAAATCATTTGGCATTTCAAAGAATATCTCAGGTTGTGTTAGTTGGTTCAGCTGGTGGCAAAACATTGAGTTCTTTCTCGAAACCCATTGCCAGAACAGCAGAGAATAATCAAGAGGAACTCAATGCTAAAACACCAAGTATTAATCGATTAGTTCAACACTGCTTCAAGCCCATTGTTCTTTTTCTAATACCAAACTTTCTAATTAGCAATTTCCAAAGGCCACAAAACAGTGGCAGCTCCAGGATTTCTTGCGTGGGGGCATTCTGACAGTCCATGGATCCGGTCTGAGGGGGCCGGCATATAACCAAGAGGGGCACGCCCACAGCTATATCCGCCACCGCTACCTAATATTTAGAACCTTAACAGTTTCGTAGAGGGCATATCAGCTTTCTCATGAGACATACACAGAACACCTCGTTATCTATCAAATTACGGGGCTGACCCAATATTTAGGAATGCTTAATTAACAAAACAATAAAAAGTCCACATTCCAGTTCAACAGAATATTGCACAACTATTTAAGCTTTCACCACAATCAGATGTTGTCTGTATCGATTTCATTTAGGTTTCAGCAAATTCGTTCCAGACATAAAACAAAAGTTAAAGTCCAAATGTTTCAGATTACGTTAAAATGAAACAGCAGTATGCAAAGCTGATAAACTTTCTTCCAAACTCCCGCTAACCATGTCCATACAGAAGCAGACACTTGCACCACATGTGGATGCAGTCAGAAAAATAATAACTGTACTCTATAAATTGTCTTGTTGTTGTTGATTTTATTATTATTATTATTATTATTATTATCAGCATCATCACCATCACCAGTGTTCAACAGATTATTATTATTATTATGTATATGATTACTATGATTATTATAATTATAATTATTATTATATCATTATCATCATCATTAATAACAGATCTGCAGAATATGTAGTTCCCTAAGCACATAATAACTGACATCAAAAGAATCTGCACATTCTAAATCCCCTAGAAAATCAATAGAGCCACATCAATAGGAGACTCTTTAAAAATGAAATCCAATTTCATTTCAGGAGAGCAACGCAGACCCAGCTGAGAGCCTCTAACCTCACAAATGCTCAGGTGAGCCAAAACCACTCAGCTGAATGCACTTAAGTGCAGAACGTACAATGACAAGCATTTATAATTTATATTCAAACACAAAAAACGACAACTCCATTAAGGATTTTTGCTCCGAATCGCAGCAGTAAAAGTAAATGCATGGCACGTTTTTGACCTCAAACCAAAGGGTTGTAATTTTAAATCGTTGCAATGCTGAGCCGACATTAACGGCGGCTTCCATCCAAATGCCTGTCCGGAGGGCTGTTACAACCTGATAATTTTGTCCAATAAATCAACTTGGGGTGAGAGAAGGTTTAAGGAATTGGTTCCTCCCCTTAATCCTCCCCACCATGTAATGATCAGGCCTACCCAATCCTTCATTTTCGACCCAAGGCCTAAGCGGTCCCCTGGTGAGGCCTCTAACCAGTGGACTGGCGCTGGACATCAATTATGCAACACGGATTCTTCATTTACTCATACCACTACCACAGCCTAAGGTAATAAAATTTCCGTGCATAAAACTGCATATTCTGCACATACCAGTTAAAGTTCTCTGACATACCATGTATTCAACATGGACTGAAGGCACAACAGCAACAACAACAACAACAACAACAACAATGGCAGCAACAACAACAGCAACAACAACAGCAACAACAGCAACAGCAGGATCAGCACCAGCAACAACAAAAACAGCATCAACAGCAGCAGCAGCAGCAGCTGCAACAACAACAATTTCTGGTGATACACGTGAGATAATAATCCCTCCTTTTCATCGCCTTTCAATTTGCACACAGCATTGTAATGCAGTTGTTTTCAGGAGCACATTTGCAGACCTCACGGGAGCCAAGGACTGATAATGAATTATTCACTTGTTTTATATTTCATAATAATAACAATAATAATATCATTTTTATTATTACTAAAATGACTAATAATGATATTAATATAGCGCCGTAGCACAGCAGAGGCCAGAAAATGGTGCATCTTGAGCCGTGACTTGAATGAGACCAAAGATGGTGCATTCTTCACATGGCCAGGAAGACTGTTCCAAGCAGAACCGTCCACGTGTAACTCAGGATCTTTAAAACAGATCTGCTCTCTTTCTGAAGCAATAATATGTCGCTGAAAATTTGAACTCTTCTTCGAGAAACAGCTCACAAAATGATTTCAGCTCATCTAAGTCGAACCTTTCTATATCAGTTAGCTAGCCAAGTTTTGGCAACTTTGAGAGGTCCCCAAAAAGACACCACATCAATAACGTTCATATACATACACACATACATAAGTAACACATACAGTACAGGCAAGTAAGCATGCATGCATACACGCATACCAAAAAAAATCAGTTGCAGGTGTAACTGGTGTGGAAGCATCTGCCTAGCAACTCATTATCATCAAACAGTCTCTTCCTGATGCCAAAGTAGATATGGCACAAATTCCTCCAAAGCCGGTCACCAGTAATATATCACTACCATAGTTCACATTCACATAACGTTATCTTCAAAATGATATCATCACTGTCAACATAATCAGCAGATGTTGCTATCATTGCCAATATGTTATCAGGTATTATCAAAGTATTCATGCTGCTATCACAGCAAACATTTTGTACTATTAATACTATTTTTTCAGTTGATGCCAGTTCGTAACTCAGTACTAACGAAACAGTAAAACTTTTTGCTTCAAGCTGAATAAGCTGGTCCACATGACGTGGCTTTCACTGGGTGCTGTAGAAATCTCGGGATTACGATTACGATTACAATGTTCTAGATATCAAGTAAACAATTACCAGAGGTTCCCAAATGAACAGAACTAAGATCACAACTCTCATGGAATCAGCAGAGCTTCTTTAAACCTTTCGATAATACACTTTCAGTTGACAATCAGTATTTCTGGATTAGTTCATCTTTGCTTCAAGCCCATTGCTCTAGACATGGAGCAAACAACATCTAGCAAATGAACAGAGCCAGGTACACAAACAAATTCTTAGGGGACCAGGAGAGTTTCTGTACACAACCCTCTTCTTCTATCGGATTACACCCTGGCCCAAATAATTAGGAACTTTCCATTGCAAAATCCATAGTATCAAAATACAGCTTCGTTGAATAATTTGGACTACTTTGCCTTTCAGTTTTTCGTAAATACCAATGATCGAGATGATCCAGATGATCCGCTTCTTTCCATGATCACAACATATTAAATTAACAGCATTGTGAACAGCAGAACATATCCAATACACTGCACACAAGATTATTTCAGCATAATTATGGGTGTGTCTGTGCATAAATACATGAAACAAATATGCAAATACCCATACGCCCAACCACTGTATGTATGTAAGTTTGTATGTATGCATGCATGCAACTGAACATTTATATAGCTCCTTTTAGTTAAATTATACGTAGAGACATAAAGTAACTAAGTAAATATCCAAATGACCAACCATTTTATGTATAAATATATGTGTACTCAGTATGTACTATTATTATTATTATTATTATTTATTATTATAATTATTAATCAGATATTTATATCGCGCTAACTTATGAATTCACTCAAAAGCGCGGGTAGCTGGAAAAAGATAAGTTTTCAATCGTTTGCTAAACGGAACAAGAGAAATGGAAGGGTTCCTCAAAGCTGGTGCTATATACCGTTACTAATGCATTGGAACATGCGAATAGCGATTATAGAGTCAGTTACATTACTTCTGACAATACAACATCAGATGATGATGCAAAGCATTTGAGCCTGAATGACGGATTCACCCTTGACCAGTGTTGGAGTTAACTATAGGCGCGGGGGGTCATACTCTGCCCCTCTTGGCTTTATGCTGGTGCCCACAGACCAACCAAACCCCACACGGTGGACGGCCAGAAAGTAGCGCCCCTCTGGAAATGCCCTCCCCCCACGAAAGCAACCCGGGACCCGCCATTCCTTTGACCCTACCTACACAATGACCACCTCCGTAAGCCTCAAACCTACCCACCTCTTGTCACAAGACATCCTCACACATCCTCACACATCTCACAAATTAACAGGATTTTGTAATGTTGCTGGCACACACAAAATACAAATTTAAATTTCTCATCTTTGTCTTAGTTGTAACCATGGCATGCCACAATCTGTACTGGTGCACCTATGATGGATCTCTTGCGAATT
Organism: Norana najaformis; assembly: GCA_964023275.1. NCBI lineage: Eukaryota > Metazoa > Annelida > Clitellata > Crassiclitellata > Hormogastridae > Norana > Norana najaformis. The sequence continues at coordinate 32,848,668 of OZ029919.1, read as the reverse complement.
ACTGCACCAACAACCCACCCTAACAGCTACTCTCCCCATTCTCTCTCTGGTCTGCTGGCAACCGGACAAGGTTCTTGACATGGCATCGTTGGACAACCCCACTGACTTGACAGGGCACTTGTGAATAAGCTGGTGTCCTGAGCTTGGCTTTTAAGTAGCACTTTCGAAATTTTTGGTTTACGATTAAGATTACAGATGTCTCAAGATAGATTTGAACAGATGAACAACAGCTCTACATAAAAAGAAATTTTCAGTCATAAGAGTGATAAAAAGCATACATGCAAGTACTCGTCTGTTGAAATTTATCAGCAATGAAGGTTAACAAAGTTATAAAACCGTCAGAGTTTATCTAAACAGAGAATCCGGGAAATGAAACACTGCTTAACATGTAAAAACGTAACAGAACAACTTTTCAATAACAGAATTAGAAATTTGTCAGGGGACAGAATAGGAAGTCACTGGTGTTTTTCATGACTTGCATGCATGCATTGGTAGATTTATCCATCTTGGTAATCAGTTTTAAAATAATGATTGTAAACCTTTCAAGTTTTAATTCATGACTATTAGCAGGTCTTCCCATTCCTCTCAGCTTAAACACAACCCACCCTAGCCTCCTCTCCCCTCCTCTCTCTTGTTTCCTGGCAACCGGACTTGGTTCTTGACATGGCAGCTGTGGGCAACCCCAGGAATAGACGATTACGGACTGCATAACAAAGGGACAGAAACTAAGCAAACCGAAAAAACGCCCGCAACATTCAAAAAATTTTCTTAACCCAAAAAAAGGTATATTAAAAACGGTGCTTCGTCCTCATAAACACTTTTAGACTGAAATTGCGCAACAAAAACCCAATAACCCCCGCGGGCGCACAGTGTACGTTATCGCAACCCCGCGAATCATCATAAAACGCCATGCCAGGAAACCAATATCATCGGCATGTTCAGGTAAACCTTAACGTGGGCGGTATACCAGTTAGGAAATTCCTCGAGCTGTTTCTTACCCAGTAGGACGACTGTCGGAATCAAGGAAATTGTCACCGATACAAAATCAACCCGAGTGGTGATTCGTGACATCTTGTTCGAAGCAATGATTACCACAGACTTTCAGTATCGATCGATTCGTACACACACCGGCACGCGGTCTACTCTACGTCCACCGGTGGAAGAATCCACTCGTCATCAGCCTAACACTAAAACCAAAGCGCCCGCCCGTTAGGGAGAAGCATGGGTAGGCGTTGACGCGGCCGGGCGGCTTAACATCGAGAGGGCGAGGAGATTGGGGAGCACAGAGAATAAAATGGAAAGTCAATGCTTTTGCACCCCCTCCACCGTTAATGTAAGCCATCGAAAAGGGGTTAATCGCACTGGGTGGAGTAATGTCCAAACAATTTGCCAGGTTGTTGACAATGTACACACATGTAAATGTACATGTTTTTCTATAGCGACCGTATGACCTTGACATTGCTATATTCACCACAAAGGTAGAAAATACAGAAGAAAATTAAATACAGCCTGAGACAGATGCAAAATTGGCAAACAAAATTTGGCACGATAGATTAGGTTTCCGATTTACCTTTCCGATTTACCTTTGAGTTAGACCACAACTTTGTTTATTTTCAGGGTCAACATTCGCTAAGGTTTTCAAACGCAACAGAGGTCATAATGAGCCGACACAGAAACTGATCGTGCGTTTAACGATCTTGCGATTGCAAAGGCAGCAGCTGTCTTCATAGCCTGACTGACACCCAACCTTACCTTGGCCTTAACTTACATTAACGGTTTTGATTTTCCCATTAACACGACAAAACAATGCATTGCAAATACATAATGTTTTATGACACAAATAATTCTTATTGTACCAAGTGCAGTTTCTTTGTCAAGCTTCGGCCAAGCCCTAATACCTCGCGTGTCCATCGCCAATGGCGCCACGTCACGTGGTCCGCCGTTCGGCCAATGACAGCTCTCCAAGAAGCGAGCTATAAAAAGCCGGCGTATGGAGTTACTAGTCGCCCACGATGGCGATCGAACCATATTGCGTAATGCAGCAATAGATAGAAGGAGGGAGAAAGCACGCCAGGGAGGGAACATAGTAATCGTAAAATGACCCCTTATTATGGTAAATACAATCCTAGTTGGCCATACAATGTATAATTGCGAGCGGGTATCATACGATCAGCAGACGCGTGACTATGCGTATCTGCCGTAAAGTTATCCGCTCTAATATTACCGCCGCACACGTGATCACATGCAAATGAGTGAGTGCGTACATGCAAGTCAGTAAGTAGGCAAGTATGTATCTTGTATATGTAAAGGAGGTCTGGATGATAATCGGTGTATTTTGGCGGACGATAGTCTAAATGAATGGGGAGGAAGAGCATCCCCTTAATCTATTCCCGAGAGGCAGCCAAAGTTTCTTAACCTCGCATTTTAGGAGGGGGGGGGGGGGTAGCTAGTATTCTCCCTCGCCGCCTGATCTTCCCACCGACAGCGTAGGCTGTACTCATTCTAGAGCTAGATTCGCTAGGGGCGCTAGTGTATCGGAAATCTTGAAACATCTCCGCCCTGGCCATATGATGTCGCGAAACACTGGAACTACTACTACATCCTATGATATTAACATGGCGCCTAATAAGCAACTGGTAAACAGAGCCGTGCGTTAATTATTTTTGAACCGAGTTTGCACTGTCTTCAGTGCAACATGTAGGCCTATGTTTGCCGTCTGACCGACATTACCCTTGAAACCCAAAAACAATATACGTCATTTATGACGAAAAAAACTACTGAATTGCGATGTTATGCGTGATCTACGCTGATGTTATTACTCTGGCGGACGAATGCTTTCACAGACCAAGTCCAAATAGACAAGATGGCGACCTCAGTCATGGTTCGTGGGAACCAAACATCATTGCGTCTATCGGCAGTTTCATCCGCGCAGTTATTAAAATAAGCGATAGAAGAGTACACGAAACAGCGAGAGAAACGAGGGCAGAGACAGAGACAGAGAGGAATACGGACAGATACGGAGCGAGGGACAGCTACATATCCAAAGAGGATAACATTAATACGTGAGCGGACAATCTATACTTTAATCGCAATTTACACAAACGACAATCATTAGCAAACTGTTAATTCGTGTAAACGTGCTAATAATAATTGGCCAGTGTCAAGTGCAAATGGTTTAAACAAACGATTTAAACAGTAAACACCTCGCCGTCTTAGATGCAACTGCTTCGAGCGACTCAGTGGTCTGTTCGATAGGGGCCGGATCTGTAACGATTGCGGGTTCGAACCCACTGAGCGAACTCCGTTGACCGACCCTGGACAAGATAGTAAGTGCAAGAAATAAAATAGTTAGAAACGGTAACGCATGGGTTTGACTGGATGGTCAAAGGTGCTCAAAAGTCACACATCCACATGGAGTTAATTAATGAGAATAATGTTGGGAAGCTCACCACAGCAAACCAAGCGCCTAAACTATTGAAAGGGTGCTCCATGATCTGTCCTACAGAATCCCGGCTAGCACTTTCCATACACAGGGACCTTAAATGGCAAACGGGCAGCGGTGGTGAAGGATCTCGCCCAATTAATTCATTGAAAAATGCGTAGGGTCGAGGCCATACGATCGCTATAGAAAAACGTCTACATTTACATATTACAGCTGCCTTACGGAAGTTTACCTAATTGTCTATTGATGCGAACTCCGGTGCTTACAATTTACCTTAAGTTCTACGAGTGTATGTGTGTGCCGCTCACTACAGACAAGAACAAATAATAATCGAAGAGTCACTCGGTGCAGAGTAAATACTTCAGGGTGGGCAGCAGACAGGTAATCTGCAGAAGAACTGACGTCATATCCTGTGTAGGCGGTCGCATCCGGTAAGATTGCTTGCAGAGATAATATTATTACTGGTCCATAGGCATGCACGCATGAACCAAGTTGCTGTATAGTTGGGCTTAATCGTAACCTTAAACTGAAAGGCAAACGACCAATCCAGGCAATCCTTGTGTTCAGAATCATCAAGCAACTATTCATCTAATTAGTTAACATGGCGGAAGTGCATATACGGTTCACTGGAGAGATCAGAACTTCCTTAGCGCCACATCTTGTCTGAATTCTGGATAATTATACGCCACGAACCCGTTAAAACGCGGAACCTTGAGATCCATATCCATTACCGCGTGTTATCGAATACGGCGTTATAAAAATTTCGCATGCAAAATGAGTTATAGTTGTGTTTAGTGTATACTTGCAGGTTTGAGGACGTAAAACGCGCATGGTCATCATTTGTGCAGTGAAACGTCGAACTAGTGTCGAATCATTTGGCCAAATATTGCTTTCATTAGTTTCTACGCATGCGTGGCATCCTCTAAGGTAATATTTTCACCTGCGGCCGTTAAAATGATTTGGCACAAAATTTGTAATTTTAATCTGATATTAAAAAGAGCGACTTCAAGAATAAACTAATCAGGGTGGCTCCCGACCCGAACCAGTCAAATAATACAGATTTTAGGCACTTGCGAAACTGCGGACGGGACAGACTGAGGAATTCAAGCCGCAGCTCTCGGAAAAGGCGATTCCAGCTATTATATCCAACATAGACAAAGCTTTTAGACTGAGCTGCAGCAGTGGGCATACGAGGGACTTCAAAATAGCGTTTGATTTTGTCTTGGCAGAACAAGCCTTACGTTTACGAGTAGGCCTATTATCTGAGATCATATTAGGCCTATCTGAGATCTTATTATCGCGTTAGTGTCTTAAGCCCGTACGATCTTGCCTGCGACATCGTTCACAAATTTAAGGCAAAGAGAACACGAAAATACTTGGTAACAGCTTCTGAGTGTCAACAAAGTCTTTCTCCAATAGCATTATGATAGCGAGAACAATTGAACGCTAGCACGTACTGCAGTAGACATAAACGTTTCTACAAGAAAAAAATTCGGAGCCGTGTTATAACCGAATTCGCGTCATATCGGAGCGTGCAATAACTGGTCTATGGTGTATGCTATACACAATTCTAACACTCCCCGCTGCCTCCGACCACGAACAGCATTCTACGCGGTTATAGCAGTCAGCCACCAATCAATGTCAATACATGAGAACAGAGAGTAAATTCTTCTCTATTTCGTTCAGAATAACTCCACCCCCATCCAATCGGTCTTCGTCAACAGTCGACAGAAATGCCAGAATCGATTTAGACAACTGCACTGTTCTCTATATACGCCCCTCCATCCCCCAAAATGCCACAACCCAGTGGCGTAAATCACGGGGGAGGTAGAGGGGACTGTCCTCTCCAAAGTTTTGGCTGGGGAAATTATCCCCCCAAAGTTAAAACTTCTAATAGGGTGGACAGTAGGGGGGACAGCGCTAAACCAAGCACTGTCCCCCCTGCTTCATTATATTGAATTGTTTTGTTAGCCGGTTTTCCAGCTCATACCATTCCAAAGTAGACGCCATATGTCCCTTTGATTTCTCATGTTCAGACAGTCGCACACTGGCATTTTTCCAGTCACAATTGCCCCGGATCACAGATCAGACAAAGTGTTGCCAAAACGTTTGCAACAGAAACAAAATGTTGTGTTCTTCGCTGCTGAATATGCAAGCCATTTCATCCATTTATTAACATATGTCGTTTGCAGTAGGCTGTAGAAAATTTCCGTCTATTGGCATCTGCTGGAAAGTCTTCTTCAATTTCTTTTGGCCCCTTGCAATATAAACAAATTCTCAAAGAAAATAAATAATTTATTATAAAGTTTTCTTAATACTGTTGGCTTAAAAAACAAGCGTTACGTAATAGCAGTGAAAAGTAGTAAAAAACGTTTAGTCAGAAGCGCGGGGCCCTGAAAGCGCGGGGCCCTGAAAGCGCGGGGCCCTGAAAGCGCGGGGCCCTGAAAGCGCGGGGCCCAAGGCGGTTGCCTCGTTCGCTTTGCCATAAGGCCGGGCCTGGCAGCGACTATCAGCAGATGGCATTGTGGTATAGACAGATAGCGGTATACTGGTAGATTCTGTAGCATTGTAGTAGCATCGTACAATGAAGTAGCAGCACACAATAAGAAGCCTACTGTCACAGGGTGTTTGGCCAGAGGGTTAATCATCCTAGAAGCCATTAGCTGACAGGCATTCAATCACAAGAAGATCGATCGATAAGGAAGTGTGGCGGATCGGCCACAAGGCAAGGCTGTTGGGTAACGGGCGGGAGTAGTTATGACCCGATTTAGATAGCCATTAACACACTGATCACTGGCCCATTTTTTATAGGGCTGTCCACTGAGTCTGAATGGGTACGAAGCCTTGTGATGCTTGAAGGCCATTGATGGTTCGGCTGTCTGGTCGATCTTGGCTTCACAGCCGAGACCGAATAATATTCTGGTGCCTAGTTCCATCAAGCTTCTTGTAGAGAAGGTATGCATCTGCTACAGCCATATAAATCATCTGTAGAACCACCTTTCTGTACCAATTCGATGACTTTCACAGTCTTGCGTAATAAGGCTAAAATTAGCCCATTTGGTCCATTCAGTCTTCGGCATATATGTGATATACGGAGCCCGAGTGTCCAAAATAAGTTTACATGCATTCGGTAGGTGGCAGCATATGTCCGCGCTTACTACTAAGCGGCAGGAAATATTATTTGGGCGCTGAACTGACTAGAAACAGTTGATACCTGAGGGACGTGTATACACGTCCGTAGCGTCCCAGCTCACCAGTTGTGGGACGTGTTAACACGCCCATTAAGTTTCGCGCTTATGTGCACGGTTCGGCCGCTTTATCTGTTTTGGATTTTTAGAAATTAATTTTTATTAAATTTACGTTTAATCTGATAGTACTTTAGTAATTAGGCCGCATAAGCTTTTTTGTTTAATTTTATTAATATAATGAATAAAATTGTTTAATTTTATAGGTCCTCAGTTGTTTGTTTTGGCGCATAATCAGTCCCATTTAGACACCTTTATTTAAATATTATTTTGCAGGATACTATATAAGCGAAACGGCATTTATAGCTAATTGTACGAACTCACGAAGCCTCTGGCGCGGTGTAAAACCCGTAAGCTCGTGTGTTCGTTCAATTGGGTCCCTGTCGCGGAGTAAAATCCCATAAACCCAATTCATACGTTTTGTGTTGTGTGAATTTGTCATCCTGTGCCTGGGGGAGACTCGATGAAGAAGAACGGAGGGATGGAAGGCGAATAGTCTCGGGACACGGAGGCAAGAGATGGAAGACTGCCACCGAACAGCAACAACAAATTAAATCCGACATGTTACACTGTATTAATTCTAATTGATTAATATTAACGTTTTAAAGAATCTTTTCAATATATAGACTCTTGAATAAATTAAAAATGTATACTTACTAAAACTATCGTCGAGCTAATTACTATAGGCACACTAGACTGATGAGTTTTGATAGCACGTGGACATAAATTTTTGATTGCGAAGACAGACAACACAGTACTAGCAGGCTGTACACCAAGATTATTGCCTGATGCGTTTTATGAGAAGAATCTTACAAAATCAAATTCGGTTCCGTTGTCGCCTCATTTTTTAATAGGCCTACTTTCACACTGGTGTGCGAATTTCACATCATATATAATTATAACATCTAATTAGGCCTAACACTGCACACCTCCGAGGTAAACAAGCCCTAGCGTGTCACTCTTCTGCTTTAATATCTGCTAAGATGAGCTAGTAGCCTGGAGCTTGTCGAGTGGCTAATGCGTCGGCTTTGGACCTTTATGATCCCGGATTCGAATCCAGGGCCCTTCAGATATGACGCTGACATGAACCGCATTGTCTGAAATCTGGAACGCCCTGCAACGTTTTCGATAGGAGTAATTGTAATCTCGAGATTTCTACAGCGCCCAACGCAAGACACGTCACGGGGACAAGCTTACTCACAGGCGCTCAGTCAAAACCAAATCGATGGGCAAAAGGGTTTCAGTTCCGGGTCAAGATCCAAAAGTCAGGCTGAGACAGCGTGGCGGCTACGGTGGGTGATGTTTGGGATTGAAGCGGAAAGAGAGATAAGAGGAAGAATGGGAGTCAGGATGTGATTTGTGAAAATGTCTTCAGTTTTGAGTGAAAGGCCAATGCAGAAATTGCAAGCGGTAGCTCACTGGTGAGTGTATGATGGGCCAGATAACTGTCGCAGTTCCGGGGGGGGGGGGTTATTTCTGAGTGGTGGGCAGCTATGGCTATGAAGCGATTACCAAATTTTAAAGATGAGTTGACGGGCGGGCGGAGAAGTGTTAGCGCAGAAGAGGAATGCCTCGTTAAATCCAACAAGACACGCCCAGCATGTTCCCTGCCCATCCCTTCTTCCTTCTGTCAAAACAATGCATGTTTTAACTCAGTTTATTCATTGGCCAAGGCCTCTCTTGCACTAATTAGTCGTTTTCTTATCAGGATATGTCCATGCCAACCAACATCCTCTCCCATCTCCCAGTCAATTATTTTCTTTTTTCTACATACTAGGATTATTTCACAGCCATCCGTTGTATGTCGATTGTGTGTGTGTAGTTGTGTAGGTGTGTATGTGTAGGTGTGTGGGTGTGCGTGTGTGTGTGTGTGTGTAGTATACACATGCATGTACTTTACAGTACAGACTGAACTCTACAGAGAGACAGGCAGACTGACAGACACAGACAGACAGACACACACAGACAGACAGACAGACATGCACACAGGCAGGCTGGCACACAGAAACACGTTCATAGGTACACAGACAGGCAGTGATTGTGAAAGACACATAGACAAAAGTAGTAAAGACAGACAGATGCAGATAGACAGACAGACAGACATAGAAAAACACAGACAGTCAAAGTGATAGACAGATAAAAACAGTACGACATACATACGGACGCACAAACGGCAAGAACACATAGATACCAGTAGCTTGTCAACAGTGACGACTTCAGTGACAAATATACATACATATATATATATTTAAAAATTTTATTTATCTATGTACATAAATTATATATACATATATATGACCAATGCAGCATCAGTTTTTATCAGCATGACGATCTGAACTCCTGCTTGATGCAGTTAGGTCTGTGCTGCTGGTAGAGGACGAAGAGGACGACGACGAGGAGGAGGAGGAAGATGTGGTAGTACTAGTAGTAGTAGTTACTGTAGTTGTTGCAGACTCTTCATTGTTGTCTAAAATGCAAAATCATACCGAGGCTTTGCTGTTTACGGTGTGTTGTTACGAAGTACCTACTCCAAACATATCTTAACCACGATCCTTGAATATCACTGGCTTCGTAAAAGATTATTTATTTATTCATTTTGAAGCATTTATTACAAGTGCAGAGTCACTATATAGCCGTTACCTTTACCCTTCTCACCCTTGCAACCTTTCTCAATCCCACTATACAGCACCCTTATGAAGCTGACCCAGAGCACATCTGAGGAGTTCATTCTGAAGTAGCACTATATAAATTTTCAATTACAAATTAAGAGGTGAAGTGTATAAAAACTTTAATTTACATAATGCCCATTAAAGAGGTGCTATATAAATCTAACGAACGAATGAAAAGAAGAACGTTCAGCAAACCTGACAGCAGTTTTTGGTCCACTCCACCGGAATCCTTTTCCACGCCCGTCCCTTGGCCTGTTTCCAAGTTGGTCGGCTTTTCCTCGGTCTCGGCCAACGAATCTGGAGTGTCCATATCCGGAAGTTGTGCGAACTTTTCACTGCTTCCATCTAGGGGTGGACCAAATACAACTTCATTTCTAATCTCATGTACAGTGTCCTTTTTCTTCGGCCTTGGCCATTCTATGATGCTAACTCGTCTATTATTACTATCATTAATATTATTATTATTATTATTACTATTACTATTATTATTATTATTATTATTGTTGTTGTTGTTGTTATTGCTATTATCATTATCATTATTTAGGCCTGTTAAGAATACATCACTCAAATATGTACACAATTTAACCTAACGTCACATACGACATGTAACATAATGCGTTACGTTTAGAGCACCAAGGAAATGTAGAGTAACATAACAATGTAACTTGATGTAAGAAATGGTGCATTTTAATCAAGGAAAAAGGTCTGCATGATCGAAACAAATGAACAGTTTCCATAACGTAAAAATGCAATTAGCAATACATATTTTAATAGGTTTACACAAATTAACAGTAATTAATTCACAAATTTTTGCAATAATAATTTTAATTTTAAAAATGATAATAACTTTAGCAATTAACAGATAATTTAATAGGCTTATATAACAGCAATTTTAATAATTAATTCACCTTTCATACGGATTCTCTTGGTCTTTATTTTGCCTTTTGTCTTCTTTGATGTGAACTTCACACCCGATTCTTTTCCACGGCTGCTTTCGGCCACGGTGTAGTTGTTTGTTGATGCCGTGTCAATGAGTGACGTCACTGAGCTGGATTCTGACGTCACGTCAAGACTTAAGTCCTCGTGACTATGACGCTTCGCTTTGATCTTCATCAATCGACTCTTCCTATCTATAGCCCAGAAAAATCCCATCATCACTGGGTTTTCCCTATCCAGATTGACTGCGTGCTCACTTCCTTCTGTGTTTAAATCCTCTCTGTATTGCTACATTGAGGAGAGGCATATCTGGTAATTTAACCATCTGCTATATAATAAAAGCCTTAAACAGGCGGCGTGGTCCAGGTATGTGAAGGCAATTGCGCTATATTGGCAAATATCACGAGAACAAAAAGGTTGTTTAGAAAAGGCAGTATACTGGGGTAAAGTTCTCAAAATTGGCACAGTTTTTGGCAATTCCATTCATGCCCTGTAGCTAACAGGTAGCAACAAGGGATTTACCCCAGAAGGGACAGTTTACCAAACTAGCATGCAGAAGCGCTGCCTGTGACAAGATAGCACTTGCATATCATCATAACAGAACATTTCTACAGCATCTCATAAATAAACTCTCAGAGGCGAATTAGCTGCATATATTGAATATTAAAAGCCAAATAGTTACCCATTATATGCTCTTGGGGAGTTAAAGACAAGGTAAAGTGCATCCATGGTAATATGATATTGTGTTTTAATAAAAGTAATTAGAAAACTTAAGACTATCTAACATAATTAAGCATTAACCAACCAATCTGCATAACACAGTGAATATGACTCTTGGAACTTAACCTTTAACCAAGCCCTTTCTGACTATCGATTTTGTTTTGACTGAGCGCCTGTGAATAAGCTGGTTCTTGCAACTTAGCTTTCGTTGGGCGCTGTAGAAGTCTCGAGTTTACGCTTGTAATTACCGGTCTTCTTCTGGAGATCAGCAGTTCTCAAGGACGTGGTTGGAACATCCTTCAGAATTCCATGCTTTCCATCATTAATCTTCAAGGTCAGCAGATTCAACTTCTGGGAAACACATCCATGACTCCTCCTAAAATATCATGATAGAACAAAAGAAGTTGTTTATAGCTGCACATAAAATTGGTGTGAACTAAGCTTCTCTTAAGTACTCATAAAAGCCAATGCTAGCCTAAATGGCGTTAAGTTCATTAAGAACAAAAAGATAATCTGTAATCTAATCTAAAGACTTCTATAGCGCCAGTATCATAATGCCCTAGGCATCAGTCGATGGTTGCTTCAAGTCAATATTGCAATCCAAAATCATAATCCGTTGGAGAAGCTGGGCTGAATTCTGACAGGTCAGAGAGTAAGTAAGCTAGTAATGCTCGGATAACATGAAGATTCATCACTAGTGGGCTCTTGCACACACGTAAAACAAACAATGGAGTCTCATCCAGAGCTGACAGTTGAAGGTCAAAGTCCAAATCATCATCTCTAATTTCTACAACGCTACTTGAAAGACAAGCATGTGGCACCAGATTATTCACGAGTGCTTAGTCAAGTCAGACGGTTTGTCCATAGATGTTACTGGATGTACAACATCCTGTTGCCAGGAGACCATAGAAAGAAGGACACAGAGGAGATGTTACAGTGGGTTGTGTTTAGGTTAAGAGAAATGGGAAGGCAGCAGATTTATTCATTTATTTATTTCTCAAAGCACTTATAACGCGTGCAACATCAGTACACCTGAATCTGAGGTGAGAATGTGTTCGCTAGAGACCAAGATGCAATCATGCAGGAGCCTGGGTGGACGGGTCAAGGTATTTCTCGATTAAGGTACTTCTCTAGTTCTCCTTTTGACTCCCAGTCCTTCCTAAACCCTCCCCTCTCCTTCTGAAATCCTCTAAACTTGCAAAGACACACATTTCTGTGTACCTAATAGCCATATACAGCATGTAGACTTCGAGAGACGTAACAGGTGCTAAAGAAACGTTCTGTAATGACGCAACACATCTACAATCCAATGGGAAAGCCACTTCGGATGTAAACACGTGTTCTTAATACTTGTCACCTACTGAATCTGATCCAAGTCTGTTCTGTCCTTGGACTGTTGGTTTTGAATTTTGCACAGATCTCGACTAAGAAGAGCCTGTGACTGGACAACATCGTCCACGGTCTGAAACAATAACCATTAACTGCAACTGTTAACACATTAACTTTTGAGAGATTCTTATAAAAGGTGCCATGTAAAAGCTCAGATATACAAATCTTAGATACAAAGCTCAGATACAAATCTTCAATACAAATCTTCGATACAAATCTTAGATACAAAGCTTTTAGCTTTAGAATTTTATTGCACAACAAAACACAATTCCTCAAAATTTCAGTTATTACCGTATTCACAAGAATCATTAATTGCATATATATATAGTTTTAAAGTCACTAAAGTATATGTATATACATAAATATATACAGGATAGTGCTTTCTAAGAATCTTTCAAAATTATCAGACCAATTATTGCAATTGAACATAAACTCCCTTGAAAACTTCAACTGTTTGCTGACAGATGCTGGTCATTGAAATTAAACACATCAAGTACAACTCGCAACCAAACAGATGTAACACCCAGAAATGCACATGCGGGTGTGTTTGTGTGTGTGTATTTGTGTGTGTTTGTGTGTGTTTGTGGATGTGCATGAGCATGTACCCATGTGTCTGTGTCTTTTCATGTTCACCATCTTAAACTTCATGAGTTTTCCAGAAATCCATCATACACATATTTCAATTGGCATTACAGACCCTAAACACAATTACATCTAATACAATTGTACCAGCATCATTACTAATTGAAGGCTGCATCCTCCTCTTCAGCCTCAGCAGTCTGCTGTCAATTAACCGAAAGGTCTTCCCTGCAAGAAATCCTATTTCATCACATGATGTACAAGCCTTCTGTTCACCAGATTAAACGCCCCTCTATACCCACACAAGTACAGAGTCTACCAAACCCCAATCATCAGTCACTCATCCGCCCTTCTACGAATCAGGAAGTTCCGAGATGCCAAGTCCTAGTTCGACAAAGCTTCCTCTAGTCCAAAACGTTTAATGTCAAGTTTTTCTTACTTTCCCTGGGGCCTTATAAGAGGTTCTGCAGAGGTGCTATATAAATGTCAAGGTACACACACACTTTCTCTTTACGGTAAGGTAAGATATTACATTACCAACCTTTGAAAACATCTTAATATATGTATTCATATCCCTGATCGCTGTTTTAACTGCCGTAAAAGAGCTTGGTTACCTTTTCAAGCTTCTGAAGCCGTCTGTGAAGACCCTTGCTCTCCGACAGAACACCAACCATATCTACTTCCAGCTGTCCTGACAGAAGAAACAATTTCAAAAGAATTTCAAATCAGGGTCTGATTTCAAGGGGAAACATTCCCCTGAACATTTTTTTCCTGTACAATTCACTCCTGCACACAGGTTTTTGTGATAGAAATATCCTTCTACAATGATTACAGATTATTTCAACACGTGTAATACACGTGATTATGAGTGAAATGATTAAAAAGCCATGAAATTCCAAGCATTAAAAATAAAGTCTGTAGTATAAACAAACCTGTTCTGGAAAGCAGTTTTCGTATTTCTCGTCTTACAGCCTGAACTTCGTCGGACAAAAACTTCTTCCTAAGTCAAAACAACATCTGGTCAAAACAAGAAATGGTTCAGATGCATGGCATGGTTGAAAAGCAGTGTTTATATCATTAGCAAAGTTTTTATTAGGAACTCTTTAAAGTCTGAAAGTTGTGCAGACCTGACCTCGAGAAAAAACAGAGAAATTTGCAGGGAATATTCAAGATACTAAGCAAGAGCAGGAGTGAATTATTACTCTTTTAAACGCTAAAGTGCTAGGCATCCAAGAGTGATGTAAAATCAATCTGGACAGAAGAAAATGTGTCTATAATGGCTATAACTCGTCGATAGGAAGCAGTGAAAAGGTACCATTGAAACTGAAAGTGTTATGACTGTTATTCTGTGTTTTTAATCTTTTTGTTTTTACCCAAAGCAGAATATTATTATTGCTACTATAATTTTTGTATTTTTAGTGTCATTAGGTCTGTTGCAAATGGATATTTTTATGAAGCTCTGCAAAGGCTCTCAATATGTTATAAAAACAGGCAGATTCTGTTATTATTTCAGGAATATTCCTTTTAAAAAAATAATGTTTACGTTTCTGATAACTCGTGTCTAAATTCTGCCATTCGATTAGAATTTTCTGCAGCAACATCTTTGTCTTGGGTGTGAAATCTGTTGAGGTCGGCTTTTAGGTGGCGCATCTCGGTTGCAATCTGATGTTTCCAAACACCGAGTTCATGATGAAGACCAGCGCTTGTCTGTGACTCAGCCATCTGACCATTTAGTGAGATGATCTCATCTAGCAAAAAATGCAGAACACAGGTCAGCATGAGACACTAGTTTTCGTCACACAGCAAAACAAGGTTTTCTTTTCATGTAAATGGTTTATTCATTATCTGGGTTTCAAAGCAGTTGTCGTCTGCTTAAGAAATTCAGTTGTGACAATGACATTCCCTCAATACTTTCACTAATGTTTACGTAAAGCATGCAGTGCGGGCATCTGCTCATGACATTCGTCATACCCTCGTGACACTCGCTTGTGACATTTGCTCATGAGATTAACTAAATCAGTTTACTTGTGACTTTCACTCATGACTTAACTCGTGATATGCACTCATGATTTTTGCTCAAATCATTCACTAACGATGTTTACTTATGGCATTCAGTCGAGCAATTTCCTAACCCGTGACATTCATTCACGAGGGAATGTCATGCTGTATTTTGCAAGCGCTTGTTTTCCAGGAACAACAAACAGTTGGACTGCTAACAAACGAACTTATTTGTTAGACATGAACACCATGGAACAGCAGGTCAAAAGAAGTGCATTTTGGGCAAGCATAAGTTATAGCACCACCTCCACAAAAAAAGCACCCATAACCACAAAAAACGCACCCATAACCACAAAAAACGCACCTCTAAGCTCCCGAAAAAGCTGGGTGTAGGCGTCCCTTTCATCTTCCAGTCTTTTCAGTCCATTGTGCAACTTCTCTATAATCTGTTCATGCAACAAAATTTCTTCATCAAGCAGCAACGAAACAATGAGGAGACACCAAGACAACTTTGTATATCACCTCAGAGGAGTTTCTTCAGAAGAGGCGCTATACAAATTGCAGTTACTCTTACGATTATATGGACGATTATGAATACAAATGACCGCTCACTGCTAGGAAAACCGACAAAAACTAGAGCAAACGGTACAGAATCCTTTTTAGACGGAATCTAATCTATCGGTAACCTGTTTGGTCAATGATCATGCGGTTGCGGGTTCGACTCCGGTAACGACCCTGGGCAAGTTGTTTGTGCACTCTGTGCCTCTGTCACCAAGCAGTATAATTTGGTACCAGAGTAAGCAGGGAAGTAAACGGCAAGTCCTGCTATGCACTGGCCCCGTGTCCAGTACCTTGGGATTCATCCACTGCCGGCTCAAGGGCCAAGAATAGGAAATGATTGCCTCCTCTACATCTCACTTGTGGGATATGGAATACTTTCTCTTTCTCTCTCCCAAACCTATGAATTTTGATAGCTCTGCCACTGCAATGCATAAGCCATCAATCGATCGTTGCTTCATTAAAAAAATCATGATCCTTAGGATAGAACCAGTAAAATCCCATCTTTCCTCAGTCACTCACCTTACTCTGTGTCTGAAGCTTCATCAAGATCACAGAAGATGAAGCATCGTAGGACTGGAGCATTCGGTCATTTTCAAAAACCGTTTTATGGAGAATGGAAACATTGTCACCGAATGGATCTCCGGTGGATTCAAACGGCACACGTGGAAATGACACGCCTGGATTCCAATCTTCACGAATGTCTCTGCAGTCCTCATTGTGATATGCCAAGCTCAAATTTTTGTCTGCCGCAGACCAATTTGTTGCAGCGAAATCTTGGAATCTATTGACTGGATCACATCTACACATGGAACCATGTGACAGTCCTTCCTTGCCTCCAGACAGCTGACACAGCGACAGTCCATCTTGGAATCGAGACAGTTGATCTAGATCATCTCCACGATAGTGGCCTAACTGACTGGACCACCGAACACTTTCTGGAGATTTTCTTGGATGCCTGGTATCTATGCTGCCTAAAGTTCTTTTTGCCCTGTTGGCACTATCTTCGTGAAGCATAGATTCTTTCTGCCTTGCAGACTGTGTATTCGCGATGGCAGGAGCCGACTTCAGGGTCTTATAAAAATGACCGTCAGGTTTCAGATTCTCTCCCATGTTTCTTCCACCTGTGAAATGCACATAAAAAACTTATAAGTTAACAATAATAAAAAAACTTATAAGTTAACAATAACCAAGCCAGCACACACACATTGAGCAGTATGTTGGAAAATGTCGGGCAATGTTGGGACAACATCATCCCGATGTGTTAGTGTTGGCTGGCAGAGTAAAGAAGTTCTTTTAACATTTCATCAGACCTGTATTATTTCCTGATTTTAGAGCTATTCTTCAGAAGCAATATAAAAATCCAGCCTCAAGTTGAAGCTAGAAACAAAATGCAATTCTGTGTAGGATGGAGTGTTAGGGTCCAAACAAGTTGATGCTTTTTCCAGTTTAAAAATTTCACATCTTCAAGTTATCTAAAGCTCTTGCAGGCAAAACCTTAAGCAACATAACATGCATTACTATCACCATCTTTAGTCTTGCATCACTCATAGCAAACTCTGTCAGTTTTTTCACTTTTGAATATTTATATATATATTTTATATCTGTGGCCATATTGTAGCTTTTGGTGCTTTTGCGTAACTCATGAACCTATTCAGTTCTTGTCAGACTGTTATGGCACTCTATAAATTGGTAGCTTCGTGTGTAAAAATAATCTCACCTCTTGTACTATAATTACAGTCACCACAAGCAACATTTGGCAATCTTACCATAAGACTGAGAAAAGGCAAGATGCTCGGTATTTTGGTTTGGCTTGAGATATTCTGGTGGTCCAGATGCAACCTATGTCAATATACCACACATCACACAAGAACATAACATGCACCTCTCTGACTGTCTCTGAAATGTTGCTTTTAATAAATTCATTGATATCAGCAGAGAAGTAAATGAGCCAACCGAATGTCCTGTGGTCAATTGACTTCTAATCCAGGCCGGACTTTGGGATTGTCGGTACTAAGGCCTCAAGATCAAGAATTTGAGCACATTCTACATTCTGCGTGGGTTATGGGATACTTAATCCACTGCAAATATACCATGCCGAACAATAGCCTATGATTGTCTGATTTTGTGATATTTATGTAATAAAATAGCAATCGTGGAAGGAGTCATCATCGAGATCATGTCACCAGATCATCTTCACACAATGCAATTTTATTTAAAAGAATAATCAAAATACAGGTTTTACCTTTCTTATGTCCATTTCAGGAAAAAAACCTGGCTTCTTTGCTTGACAAATAACTGAATAATCGACTAAATTTATTTTCAGTTTGACAACTAAACAGCCTCGCTACGCTTAAGCCATGTACGTGCTATAAAATTCTAAGCATTAAAAATCCAATTATATTAAAATATAAAATACCGAAATTATCATACCAGTAGTCTACAGTATAATAAACTACCACAATAATAAACCATATAATATCATCTAGCTAAAAAATTGCTCATTTTTACGGAACTTCGTAATTAAAATCGTCACTGCACGTTACGTCAGCATTAAATAAACCATTGTTGCAAAAAACGGTGCTACACAAATATTTTATTATGAACTTCTAAACTAACTTATAAATACCCACCAGAAATGTAAAACTGGAAATGTATAGGTTTCATATAACGGTTGTATGGTGAGAACCTGCTCATTTTGCAATAAATTTATCGGGTGAGATCCATCACAACCGTTGCCCATTTGAATGGGCGCCACGCCATTTTAAAATCTTTGAAATAAGCCACTATCGGGACGCGAACCGGGATCCTCACGCTTAGAGGATTCCCTGGCGTAAGCATTTACCGATGTAGCTAACTAGGCCAGTCAAGAGGCGTTAATAATAATCAAATCTCTCTGGCACCATTAAAATAGATTTTCCACATTAAAAGAATATAATCGTAATCGTAATCTCGATATTTCTACAGCGCCCAACGAAAGCTAAGTCGCGGGAACCACAGGCGCGTATAGTATTTAAAACCACAGCATCACTCAACGTTTCTGAGTCACTGAAAACGATAAGAATAAATTATTTACTGGTAAAACAAATTATTTACTGGTAAAACAAATTTTTATAACTAAACAAAATGTCATTATACCAAGTACTGGATATTATTGTCAAAACATCTATGGTCGATGTTATTATTCTAAAAATTATATTTTCATTGGTTCGTCGCGCTTGGATGAATTTGTTTTCAGATTTGGTAGAGCGGTGACTTGGTGAGTTCATGGGGTTTGTGCAAATAAAAGTGTTTAATATATAAATTATAATATGATCGTTTTGTGAAAAGAATATGTAATCAGTTAATGTACGGTTGTTTAAGACAAAGCTTCTGAGTTCTCATCTACTTATCGATCGTAATCGTAAACTCGAAAGCTAAGTCGCGCGAACCAGCTGATTCACAGACTCTCAGTCAAAATAAAATCGACAGGCAAGAAGGGTTCGGTTCCAGGTCAGCAACCAAGAGCCCCCTTAGAGGCTACAGATCCTGTTTGATGAAAGTTATTTTAGCTTGCATGTAGTTAACGTGCTGGTCGACACCTCACGGCTGGTAAGGACATTAACGTCGACCTTACCTTACCACACATTGCATGTAGTGAATAATTTTGATGGGTATGCGTTGGCAGGTGAAGAGGGTAAGGGAGAGAGGAAAATGGGAGCCAAGCTAGAGCCCCTTATCTCCCAATGGGGTTCTAGAACCGGGCAACATAAAAAAATTGTTGCGCTGCACCTCCCTACCCTGCCAGAATAGCCAAAACATTTAATGGTCACCATATGGGAATATCGATCCCATAAGGATCGATATTCCCATATGCATGCTGGCAGGGCAGTGGAATTGATAGTTACATGATTTTGGTAATTGAACGCTTAACAAGCTCAGAGATGAATGATCTTCAGAAATGGAGTCTGGTGATCCTGGTCCAAGTGGCGAGACGGCCTCATTCACCGAAGACTCATGCCCAGTCGAAGATGCAAGCCAACCTACTTCTGAAGCACAGGAGGTGCTGGGCAATGAAGCAGATCCATCCTGTGCTGCCACTGGCATCGCCACAGAAGGTGAGAGCATGCTGATGATGGGAGAGGCACTGGAGGCTGCTGTCATGGAGATTACAGCCCTCGGTTACACAAGAGAGCAGGCAGTGCTTGCCATGGCAGCGTCTTGCAACAACCCCAACAGAGCCGTCGAGTACCTGATGAGTGTGAGTTTCCTGTTGTGATTGTGTAGTTTTTGTAGCACTATTACTATTAGAAAGATTCTCTTGTAATGTAATGGCTTTTGAAGAATTTTTCTTCCTTCCTTCCTTCCTTCCTTCCTTCTTTCCTTCAGTCCATGGGCTTATTGCTCGTTGGTGTCAATCACACACCTTCACCAGTGGCGGATCCAGGATTGCTTGCGTGAGGTCAAGGGGATTTCCAGAGGGGCACCACGTTCCATGCATAGTTCTGGTCTGGGGGGCGCTGGCATATAACCAAAGGGGAGTGGGAGGGAACCCACCTGCGCCTATGGCTAAATCAGCCACTGGCCTTCACTTGTGTACTACTATCTGAGCGTTATCGAGATCTGGGAGATGGAATTTATATAGTGCAACTTGGGAGTAGCTAGTAAATATTGTTTTTTCTCTTTTGTTACATTTCAAGAAAGCCTTGGTGCTGGAAATGTAGACAACTTAATGTTTGAACCCGTTATGTTTGGTGTTCCGCACTGCACAGAGTTCTGGTTGCTCCTGTATGCAGTTTTACCATACCGTACCTTACCTTACTTTACCTTTCTTTACCTTACAATACCTGCCATAAAGTATTGCTTATGTTTGGAAAAACAGGGTGGGCTTGGTGTGACCTCAGAGGCTGCTAAGCAGACGACAGGTCAATCGAGAGAGGAAGTGAGTTTTCCATGCGTCACCGAAGATGCTTCCAGCAACACAGGTAAGTCTTTCTTTAGTTGTTTTTTAATTTATTACTGGTGAAACACAAGAGCATCAGCACAGGGGGATTAACAGGTCATAGTCTTTGCTAAAAAATGTGGGGTCAAATGTGCATTTGTGCCCTCTCTTTTGACCCTGAAGGTAATACTTGGGTTGGGGTAAGAACAAGCCTGCTATGACACACCGTGCCTCGAAAGCACTTTTTGCCAGAATTTGAGTTGTAATGAAATATAAGGTGCTCCAGCGTATATATCATGACACTTAATATAGCTCCTCATAAGAGCGCTTAATGCATAGATGTGTGCCTACATTACAGTGTAATATCTCCAATAGTTTAACAAGCTTTTTGTTGTTTTTAATGTGTAACGAAAGGCGATCCGTTGATGATATTCGCGTCTCAGCCGCAGTTTTCTCAGATTCGCCAGATGCTCAGTTCTAATCCTCAGCTTCTGAATTCCTTTCTGCAGCAGGTTCGACGTACCAACCCTCGCCTACACCAGGTAGAGTACCCAGTATATGGTTCCACAGAAGGAGAGAAATAATAGTAAATCGTAATTGTGAACTTGAGCTAAGTCATGGGAACCAGCTTATTCACAGGCATTCAGTCGCAACAGAGTCGATAGGCAAGAAGAGTTTGGTTCCAGGTCAAGGAAGGCAGTCAGTCAGACGGTTACAGTGGATGGTGTTTGGAATTGAACCAGAAAGTGAGATAAGGGGAAGAGGAAGAATCAGGATAGGATTTGTGGAAGAGGAGTGTTTTCAGTTTTGAGTGAATGACGTGCGCACAGATTGCACGAGGTGCCCCACTGACTACAAAATCTAAGTCGCAGAAATTGCAAGGACCAGTGTGTTGTAGTTTAGCAAATAAATGTTTTTTGTTTGTTTATTTATGTATTTGCGCTAATCATACAGTAAATCTGAAACTGAGATGCAAGACAGGTGTATGCAAACTTGGCCAGAGTCATTAGCTGGAGTCCACACAGTAGGCTCAAACCTCCAGTCGTTGGTTTACAAACTCAGCACACTCGGAGTGGCTTGATAAAAATTGCTTCATAAATGCACGTCTTAGAACTATATTCGTTTAAGTTAAACGATTTGTGGAATCTTTCTGTTTGTAGGCAATTAGTGAGAATCGTGACAGGTTTCTGCAGACGCTGAACGAACCGATTGCGGCCGATGTGGGACTTGGAGTTTTGGCAGGAGGAGGAGGAGGAGGAGGAGCTGCTGTCTCTGGATCCATCGTACTACCTCAGGCAGAACACCAGGCTGTGGAAAGGGTTAGTATTCAGGAGAATGTTTCCTGATGGTTGGGGTTCAAATCCTATGCAGTGTACCTCGATGCTATTTGTACCCATAAAAATGTCCCAGGTACAGTTTGTAAGGGTAAAGGGAGAAGCTTGCCACCAAGAGCGTCATGTAAAGTTTTGAGTGTGGGGTTCAAGTCTGTGTAATGACCCTGGGCAGGTTGTTTACGCACACCATGCCTTTGTCACCAAGTAGTAGAATTTCATGTCATGTCATGTCACGCCATCGTCGTTTCGCGACGGTTGACTACATGTATGGACTATCCTCTCCCAACGCCATCTGTCGCGCGTAGCGTTCACCATCATCATGCCCGACAGGCCAGTCCATGCCATGACATTGTCAATCCAACTTATTCTTGGTCTTCCACGTCTTCTATTTCCCTCGACGAGACCCAACATAACGCCAGCATTTGAATAGTAGAATTTGGTACCAGCATAAGCTGTGAAGTAGGCGGCAAGTCCTGTAATGCATTGGCCTCGCGTCCAGGACCTTGGGATTCGTCCATTGCCCGATCAAGGGCCAAGAAAAGGAAGTGATTGCCTCTCCTACATATTGTGGGATATGGGATACTTTACTTTTACCTATTACTCCATGTTACAGGCAATCACTCAAACCGTGTCACTCAGATTTAGAATTGAATTTGCCCCTGTTGACAGTTTGCTTCAGTTGAAGTACTTTAGAATTTGGATTTAGAAGTTGGATTTGCTTTGGTTGATGATTTTAAACTTTTTACTTTTAGATTTTCTACTTCAGATTGTCTTTGTTTCTTTTTTAGCTGATGGCGCTCGGCTTTTCACAGTCTCTTTGTGTTCAGGCGTATTTTGCGTGTGAGAAAAATGAAAACCTTGCGGCTGAGTTTCTTCTGTCGCAAGATCCAGATGAGCTGAATTGAAAACTTTAGGTCTATATCAAAATGTTGCTGTAAACTGTTAAGGTTCTAGCTTCTGCATGCAACAGAAACAGGAATTTCACGATCTGTTACAAGGCTTCTTGCAATAGGGAATTAGTTGCGGCTGCTTGGTTTTGTTGACGGTCAGCTTAAGTTGAGCTAAATCGAGCCATGGAAGAGTAGTGTGATGTGCACGTTTTTCTATAGCGACCTTATGACCTCATGATGTTAGAAAGGCATCCTGTCTTTGTTTGTGACTTGGCCAAATGTTCCTTCAACTGCAGAAACGAACTTATGAGGAGTTTCTATGGGGGGCTTGTAAACCTGTAATTGTGTTTACCTTTGTTACAGAGTTGCATATTACAGTTGCTGTGCTGTATTGTAAAGGCCTTGGTGTGGGGTAAGATGACGTCTTTGCCTCAGTAAATGATAAGTGAACTTTGTGGTTTGTGTGTGCAAACAATAAACCATGTAAAATCATCCATCGGATGCCTTTATCCATCAGTTAAGCACTTTTTATGTATGTATATATATGAATATATGTGTATATTTATGTATGTGTATCTGTGTGTATGTATATGTGTGTGTGTGTATGTATCTCATGTATGTACCTTGTTATTTAGATTGAGTCATATTTCAAGAATGTGTCTCTCAAAGGCACCATTTAATATACGGCTATCTAAAAGGTTCCACCATCCAGTGTTTACTGACATCTTGTGGCTCACGGAGCCATTCAGCGTCGTCGTTACCCTACCTTACTTCCTTTTTTCTAAAAAGGCGTCGCTAAGTAGATTGAATCGTAAGCTGGAGATTTCTACAGCGCCCAAAGAAAGCCAAGTCGTGGAACCAGCTTATTCGCAGACACTCGGTGAAAACAAAATCGATAGGCAGGAAAGGCTCGGTTCCAGGTCAAGATCCTAGAGTCAGGCAGACTGGCAGTCAGACAGCTACGGTGTGTGGTGTTCGGAATTATTATAACGCCAAAGGATTTACAAAAGTATCCTATATAATATTTAAAATTGTAATAAGGTGTAGAAAAGGTAATGAGCGTATTTTGTCCATCAATATGGCCACAGTCGTAAGGCTCTAAGCGTGACGTTTTTATAGCATGGCGCAAGTGTGGCCTTAATGAGGAATGTAAGACGCAAGAGCTTTCGTAATGGATAATACTAATTATTATTATCATTAATTTTTTAATGCCGTTTTCAGTGAGTGGCCCTCACGAGGCACCGCATTGTTTGGCTCAGCGTAGCAGGGAACCAGATCAGCAAAGGTGTTAAACCTCTGTTGAGCGAAGAGTAAAATCATAATAAAAATCCAGCACGAATAATTATTTATTTTCTTTCTGCCGTTTTAATCGATCATTTAAATACTGAGGTACGTGGGGCATAATTTCTTTATCATATGTTCCTTATTTGTAATGATTAATGTTGGAAGTTACGGAGATTTTAATTTCTTACATTTATGGTGATCGATACGTATTGCTGTAGGTGTATCTCTAGCGCTGATCGACGTATTTGAGATGATTACGGGATGAAATTTCTGACAATTTTGAAGATTTTCTTGGGAGAATCCCAATTTGTTAACGATCTTTACGTGAGGGTGTACACGATGCCCATGCATGACGTGTAATAAATTACTGAGATCGTGAATTGAATTGGCGACTGAGGACACGCCCTCGTGAGGTCGCGGTAACGCAAGTAGGTCATGACCCATTTTCCGTAATTGTATGCGTCTGAGCTTTGGTACGACTCGTACCCTGAGCTTTTCTAGAGCTCCTTTAGACCTGTCAAAAGCGTAACGTAATAATGATACTGTCTGCTGTTTAGTCATGGCGTGTTTCGTTTGCATAACTTTACCGGCATGCTGGTCGTTATGTCTTGTGGGATTGTAATGCATAATATGTACTGTTTTACATAATAATGATCCTGCTTACTCTTTAAATGGTATTGTGTTTATTATTTATTCAGTTTTGTTGTGTTATATAATCTGATTTATGCTACATTGCAACATGTATCCAATGATTTGTTATGGTATATCATGCAATGCGTTGGAGTAGACAGTGACGTTTACCTAACTTTACCTTACAGTTTCCGAGTTTCTGTGTTATGTCTTGTTATTTTCATTATATGTGGACTGACCTTCTGGATATTGACCTGATTGTGGCTTGGATTTGGTGCACCATCAACAGATGCTTTGTGCATTAGACACCGGCACATAAGTTACTAATTAATAATTCACCTCCTTCTCATTTTTCCTGATATGCTTGTGGATGGGTGTTTGACCCTTACCTGACCCCTCAAACTTGTATTCTAACATCACTTGCAGTTATCATTTCTTAAAGAATTTGGCAGATTCAGATGGGGCATATGTGTTGTGGCTTATTTCAGAGATTTGAGTCTCAGGCTAGCGTGGTCCATATACAGAGACCTTAAATGTTGTGGCACCCATTTAAATGGTCAGCAGTGGTGAAGGATCTCACGTGGTCAGTTATTGAAAATTGAGCAAGGTTGAGGTCATACGGTCCTTATAGACAGGCATGTACATTTATTGAGGAGGCAACAATGAAAAGCATCAATCACATGGCAATCACTAGATGGCTGCATTGTGCTGCCATCTGGTGAATAATTAGTAGTTGGTGGCCTTTAACTTCAGTAGCACAGTTATGCATATTGATATTGGTCTTGACGTTTTGGTTTGCAGGACTTTCTTGTATCTCATTTTTGTCTGTGTGTGTTTGTATTTTGTGTCTGCTTGTGTTTGTCTGTGTATTTGGGTGTGTACGTGTGTGCTTGTGAGTTCTTGTCTGTGTTTCAGTAGATTCCCTAGGTCTCCACTGCAGACTCCAGATGCAGGTGAAAGTCCTATCAGAAGACGGTCTAAGTAAGTAAGTAAGTAATTTGTTAACATTCCTTATGTCCATTGACTGAGCGAGGAATCAGACAATCTACTCAAAAGAGTTGGAGATTAACATTTTGCAGTTTGAGGTTGTTGGAAAATGACCTTAACTGGCTGACTGATTGTATGCTTGTGATTGACAAGCTGACTGACTGAATGACTCATTGACTGACTCAATGGATTACTGATTACCTTACTAAATGACTTACTGAATGAATGAGTGCCAGACTGACATACTGCTTGGCTGGCTGACTGATTTACTTACTGAGTGACTGAATGATTCTGTTTTAATGTTTCTGCCCCCAAAGTAATCAGAAAGGTGCAGATTGCAGCCAATTACTTATGGGTATTTTTTATACCAGCCAATACAGCTGTTACTGCATTGTCTAAATTTTTTGTGTCTTTGGTTTTGGATATTTCAACTCTAATATGCAGAAAGGAAGAACACAGAACAAATTATTTATACTTAGAAATGCGTAGTTTATGATCCTGATTGTGATTACAACTATGAGTACCAGTGGCAGGCAAAGAAACCAGGATTTAGAGAAAACAGGGAGTGGATTAACTTCATCTGGAAGATGGCATCACCGCATCTTATGAATATCTCTCAACAACGTCTCCTGAGCGTCTGACGAACATCACCTCATGAACATCCCACAGATATCTCATGAAAATCTCTTGACCTTCATCTCATGAGCATCTCAAGAACTTATCAAGATGTTATCATGAACATCTCATGAGCATCTTATACTCTGTGCTATACTCTACCACAAAGTGTAGTATACTATGGAGTAAAGTATACCACAGAGTATAGCATACCACAGAGTATAGTATACTAGTATACTAAGGAGTATATTATACCAGAGTATAGTATACTAGGGAGTATATTATAGCATGAAGTATAGTACAGCACAGAGTATAGTATACTAGGGAGTATATTATACCATGGAGTATGGGATAGCACAGAGTATAGTATACTTGGAAGTATTTTATACCATGGAGTATAGTATAACACAGAGTATAGTATACCATAGAGTATAGTGTAGCAGAGTGTAGTATTCCACAGAATACAGTAAACTCTATAGTCTACTATACCTTAAATTATAGTATACCACAGAGTATAATATAAAACAGAGTATAGTATATGATAGAGTATAGAATATTGTACCACAGTATTCTATACTGTAGGTAAAAGTATAACATAGTATTGCATTCCATGCAGTATAGTATACTATAGAGTATGGTATACCATAGAGTATAGTAGTATGCCATAAGGTATAGTATACCACTGAGTATATGACAGACTGACTAGAATGAAATATTGCAGAACTTAAAACTTCTTGCAGCTTAATTCTTACCCTATCACGGCATTCAGTCATTTTATTATGCATCCTTTTTCAAGATAACGTTTGTAAGCTGGCTCAGCTTCTTTCTACAGTTCAACAAACCCATTTTCTACTTCAGAAATTGGTTGTATGTTTTTAAATAAGTATTTGATTATGGCCTTGGTAATTGTTTCTCAGCGTGCTTCCGTCAACGGTTTGAAGAACTTTGTAACTAGCCTTTGCCATCCGACTCACTATCGTTCCATCATCTTTTGCAGCTTTTTGTCTCTTCATAAGACTTAAATCCTGCAAGAAAGCGAATCTGCAACAATATTTTATAAGCTTATAAGTTTTACGCATAATAACCTGCATTCAAAAGTTTACATCGGCCTACGATAAAAATTGCGTGCCTCACGTTATACAAGCCCACCCACAAACTGAGACTCCTAAGAATTCCTGAACCCGTAGTAAGATTTAAAACAGCTTTACTGTTGTTGATATGAATAATAATCACACAAATGAAAGCGGAAGCGTGGGACTACAAGGTAAAACGATGGCCGTCGTTTCCTCGGGAAAGATAAAATTATGGAATGATTTATCAAAGAATATATACACACCTAACAAAATTGGACGTCACGTGTGTTCGAATCCAGTTTACTTCGAACATTCTTTGCATTTTCCAGTTAATTTTACTTTACTTTCAGATTCGTTTATGTACGAATTTTTTTCATTAAAACGTCACAACTAAAGGCAATTTATCTTTAAAAGAGATCTTTTAAATTACTAAAATGGCTGCCTGAATATAAGGAAAACAAAGTAGTTGCCTCCACGCATGTCACAGAAAATACCAAAGACCAATATCAGGTTTATATTACAATAAAAACCGGCAGCAAAAGTAAGTAAGAAAATATTTGGGCAAGGTAATTATGAAGCCAGTTAGGAAATTTTAATTGGAATTAGACAACTTTTAGTTAGAATTAAAATTAGCAACATTTTGGTTACTAATCAATTAAAATTAGAATTAGATATGAAGCTAATTAAATAAATAATTAATTAGTTTCTAATTAATTAATTACCCTTCACCAGTGAGCTGCATCAAGAATACTTCGTAATTCATTTTAATTTTCTAATGTTGAATTAGTTCTAAAACCCCAGCCGTGTTTTGTGAGAGTTCCCTAAGTAATGAAGTGCGATATAACGATGTACATCAGAAGAGGTTGCATGCAGCTGACATATCTGTTGAAATTGTAATTGTAATCGTGATAATTTATACAGCATCATCAGTAGCAAGTAACTACTTCAAGGTGGCTTTACAAATGTCAAATGTTGGTGTACACAAGAGTCAAAAAATAAATGGTAAATGGATGATGTACAAAATCAAATGCTGATACTAGAGTTAGACAGTAAACAGAAAATTTTAACTGTTAGAAATAACGGATGGGATCTCAAAAGTCTATTAAAGACAAAAACATGCTTAGCTTCTTATTGAAAGTGAGTAAGTAAGTAGGTATTGCATCTGAGTAAGTAATGCAGCCGAGCGAGGAATCGTGTACTTGAGTGGGTTACAGCGGTCAGACACCAAAAGCCAGATGTTACAAATATGTCTTACGCCGCTTTATGAATATGTCTGGCGAGATGTTCATGTGAGTAATGTAAACAGGGAGACTATTCCAGGTGTCGGAAGCATAAACATCCACGGTAGGGCTTTGAAATCCAGAATCCAGACAGCCTTATGAGTTACATGGCGATAACAAATTGTCAACAAACTGTTATTTTCTGTGGATTGAGCAGGTCTCAGTCAGCAGCCAACCTGCTGCTCATGTCATTTAGTCTCTTGGTTTGTACGTTGATCAGTCGGTCAGTCAGCTGGTCAGTCGGTTAGCTGGTCAGTCGGTCGGTCAATCCTGGTCAGTCAGGAAGCCAGTCAGCTGGTCAGTCGGTCAGTCAGCTGGTCAGTCGGTTAGCTGGTCAGTTGGTCGGTCAGTCCTGGTCAATCAGGAAACCAGTCAGCTGGTCAGTCAGTTGGTCAGGGAGCTGGTCAGTCGGTCAGCTGGTCATTTGGTTGTTCAGTCCTGGTCATTGGTCAGTAGGTCATCTACCCTGTGAGCTGGTCAGTCGTTTGGTCAGTGAGCTAGGAATCCGGTCAGTCATATGTGGAAGATGGCAATTCCAGATTATATTAATGCATATCCATTATGTAAGCATTGCTGATAGAAGTTTTATTGCAGAATGCGTGCACTCTTGATAGCACGCACACACTAATGTGGCCACTATAGAACACTTATTGTCTGGTGCTAAGGCACAGTAACTGGGGCTTATGCAGCAAGTCGTGTGACACACTGGCCTCGTGTCCAGGACCTTGGAATTCATACACTGCGCCCTCACCAGTCGAAGGGCAGGAAATGAGCACCTTAGTAGAGCAAGTTTAGCCACAAACTAGTGCTGCTCTTAGCATACTTAGTACCATCTTACCAGCGAGCACGTGTATCTGTGTATGTATCTCTGTGTGTGCCTATGCCTTTGTATGTCTGTATCTGTGTGTATGTGTCCAGTGTTTATGTCTGTCTGTGTATGTATCTCTGTGTGTGCCTATGCCTTTGTATGTTTGTATCTGTGTGTATGCGTCCAATGTTTATGTCTGTCTGTATATGTATCTCTGTGTGTGCCTCTTTTTGTTTCTATATGTAAGTAAGTAAGTGATGAAGTAGTTAAGTAGGTAGGTAGATAGGTAGGTAGGTGGGTAAGTAAGTAAGTAAGTAAATATTGCATTTGTTAACACACCATATGTTCAATGGCTGAGGAAGGAATCGTGGGCATGGGTGGGTGTACTTTTAAGGGTGTTCCAAGCACTGGAATAGTACACAAAAATGTCTGATCTTAGCAGGTATTATTATTCCTATGAGTGTTCATGATTAAGAGCTGTTAACGAGTGTTTGCTGCCGACGAAAGCGCCATCTAGCCGTTCGCTGATTTTATGCATGGCGTCTGCTTCGAAAATAACTCTCTCGGTTATCTCGGCTTGACTGACAAATGGCACGTTTTAGGAATTCGGATTGCTTGCATTCCCTTCTGGAGTTTTTTCCTCGGGTCTCAGACCACCCATGTGTTTTTGTCGTTTCAGGTTTTTCTGGGTTGAGAGAAACGAGTTTTTAGGATTGGTTGTGCATGCTTAAGAAAAATGGCCATGCATGAAGGTCAGTAGCTGAGATCTTCTCGCTTGTTGTGGCTTTGTTTGTTTGTGCTTTTTGTGAATTTGGTAGCTAAGCAATGTGCTAATGTTGTGCAAGTAGCACTTTAAACCAGTGCTAAACAGTGAGCTAATGTTGTGCATATAGCACTCTAAAGCAATAGTAACCAATGTGCTAATGTTGTGCAAATAGCACTCTAAACCAGTGCTAAACCATGTGCTAATGTTATGTAAATAGCACTCTAAAGCAATACTAACCAATGTGCTAATATTGTGCAAATAGCACACTAAACCAGTGCTAAACAACGTACCAGTGTTGTGCAAATAGCACTCTGAAGCAATGCTAGTGTTGTGTGGCAATCTGTTGTCTTGCATTCAAGCGTCCTAGAGCCGTGGTTTGGAAGCACCGCAGACAATGTTGTTCCATCTGCTTCTGTCCTTGTCTCCTTCAGTATCTCATTTAACAATTTAGCATTCCACTACTTCATATAGTTGATCCCTGCCATCCTAGGCCTTCCTCTCTTCTTCTACAGATCCCACCCTGATTCTTCCTCTTCCCTTTATCTCTCTCCCTGATCCGATCCGAAACACCCTCCGCTGTAGCCATCTGACTGTCTACCTGCCTGACTCTTGAATCTTGACCTTAAACCGAACCCTTCCTGCCTGTCGATTTTGTTTTGATTGAGCGCCTGTGAATAAGCTGGTTTCCACGACTTGGCTTTCTCTGCGCGCTGTAGAAATCGCGATATTACGATTACGATTCCTCGCGATTGTGATCTAGGAGATGTGCCTTGACTGATCTCCTTCTTCACGCAGTCTCTGCTCTTTCGTAGCACATGCCCGAAGAATGATGGCTTCCCGAATACTGAAAGGAAGCAGACTCCTCCCTTCTCCTGCCGTCTCCAGGAACCTCCATTTGTCTCTTGGCAGTCGATAATCCGCCAGGAATATGCCGCCGTCCATTATTGGGATGCATTTATCATCAGACCCTCCCAACTGCGGCTTGTGTTTCGTTTTGTGAATTCGTTAGCTAAACAGTGTTTGAGTAAAAACCATTGTGTATATATATATATATATATATATAATATATATAATATATATAATATATATATATAATATATATATATATATAATATATATATACATATCAAGACACTTAATATAGCGTATTTTAAGTACGTCACGAAACCGCTGTAAGCATTGTAAAGTAATATTTGTGTTATGTGGCAATGCGTTGTTTGGATGCGTTTAATGCAATGCAGATGAATGGAGTTTTACCTTTACTTACTTTACATGTGAATACATCTGTTGGTTTACATTTCGGGTTACTTTACCAGCTGCTTTTCTTTCTGAACAGTAACATTTCAGTGTGTAGTAGTATGTCTAAGTTGCCTGATCCTCCATTTCCTGTCTCCCTCCTTCAGTTAAATCATTACACCATGAGTTGTTCACTTAACTGATATAGCACCTTTGTATGCATAGTAGTCTAGTGGTTAGCATGCTTGAATGTCAACCCTGAGCAGAGATCAGGGTTTAAATCCCGTTAGGGGATTCATACATACATACATATATACATTCATGTATACATCCATTCATACATACATATATACATCCATTCATATATACATTCATGTATACATCCATTCATACATACATATATACATCCATTCATATATACATTCATATATAGATTAATATACACATCTGTGAAGAGCTACTTCTGCACCGAACTTCTTAAAACTCCACAATCGTTTCAGACTTGAACCTCGTTCGAAGCATTCTGCATCGACTCAATGAAAGTCTCGACGACGACGAACATTCCGACCTCAAGCAGAAGTTTGCCAACCTGACTTACTTACTTGACTCGCCACTCTTTCTTCACCTTGTCAACATTGACGAGTCGCTCAACCAACTTGCGCAGATCTCCCGCAGTCAAAACCTCACCGATTTGGACTTTGACATCAACATCAGAAATGGGGAACTCGTCGTCGACATGGATCCCCAAACGTCCCCATTCCGTTCAGTTCCAAACGGGGTGAAATTTCCCCCAAAAGAATCGCCAGAGTTTCGTCAATCGCGCGCTTTGCAGAACGAGAGCACCAGTGTTCTGAGTGCGATAGAGCGAGCAGCTCAGGGGCGCAGAGTCGAGATCATCAACTTGGAAAAGCGAGAAAACGAGAGCCTCGGTTTTGGTGTTGTTGGACTTCATGACGAACAACACGAATATGGAATATTCATTCGCGAAATTCAGCCGAATGGTTTGGCAGCAAGGTATGTATCAGAACCTGTTCTCTGATTTAAATCGGGGGCACTTGATTGTCTACTGGTTAGTGCGCTCTGATTGAACCGAGAGGTTGGGCAACGAATCCCACCCAGGGTAGAAATGTGTTTTGAGATTTTTGCTCCTCTGGTCAACTCATCTACAGATTGAATACACTGACAAGAAGCTATCTGTGGTAATCTAATCTAATGACTTTTATAGTGCCGTTATCATAATGCCCAAGGCATCAGTCGATAGTCGCTTCAAGTCAAAATTGCAGTCCAAAAACGTAATCCATTGGAGAAGGCGGGTCGAATTCTGATAGTTCAGAGAAACCAGAAGCCAGGCTACGGTGAGTAAACAAGTTGAAAGAGATGCGTCTTTAGTTTAGACCTGAATGACTTCACAGAATTTTCCTCATACATTTGCTCCTACCCAAAGGTGTTTTCCCCACTGGTTAAGACTGTGTACATTTTCCCCACAAATGTTGCCTCTACCCATAAGTCTTCCCCCCGCTGGTTCAGACTATCCACCACTGAAGATCCATTTCCCCAACAAATTTCGCCCCTTCCCATTTGTCTCTTCCCCACTAATAACATCTAGCAACAGCTCCCTGGGCTTAAAAGCTTACAAACAATTATGTGGAGGTGTTTTCGAGAGATTTGTTATTTGGCTTCAGTGTATGGACATGGGTTAGCTGTTTGGCTGAGCTGGTGGGTGACTCTGGTCGTCCCTGGGTATTGCTTTGGTGAGTGGACAGAGAGTTCTAAGTGTATTATGCAACCCCCAAGTGAGCGAGAGATTTATGACGAAATAGAGTGGATGTTTGCAGCTCCCTCTGTTGGGATTCGGCTTGTGATTTCAGCGATTGACTTGTGTCTCCTTCGGGAGACTCCCAGACCTGTTTTAACAACTGGCCCCATCCTACGACTACACTGGAGGTTAGACCAATCTAGAAAATGAACCAGGCTAAAAACTTTACCCATAGATAATACTTTCCTGGCTCCATATCGCCCTCCTAGATTCTTGCGTTCCTCTGATACTGGTTTGTTGCAAGAACCTGGGTTCAGGACAATTGTAGGATCACGTGCCTTTAGCTGTTGTGCTCCCCGCATTTGGAATCGTCTACCACAAAAGGCCTGACTTGCAAACTCGCTATCGTCTTTTAAATCACTTCTTAAGACTAACTACTTCACCCTGGATTTTACCTGATTCCATCTTAACCCCTAGCGAACATACATCCGAGCCTCAGATACAGGTGTACTGACACTGCACTTGTTACAAGTGCTTTTAATAAATAAATAAATAAATAAATAATAAAAATAAATACATAGTTTCTATAAAGAAATTCCTCTTAGAGGCAGAAGAAAAATAAAAACGTGTGACTCAAGATATGCTGACGGTGCAGTTAGATGTTGTCAACGGTATCTGCCTTTGGGCATTGATATAGCGACGGCTAAGAGCCTGTCAAAAGAACTGAGAGTCAAAAGCTTGGAATGGCTTATTCTGGCGGCATGTCATTTTCATATGCCGAGGCTAAGAAAATGAAGTCACTACTAACTCTTCATATCCGTGGCTACCTCTAGGGTTTGGCTTACAGGGCTGACTGATCTTTATGGGCTGCTCCATATCACTTGCTCGTTCATTTGCACCACTCCTGTTGAACCTGTACACTCTTAAAGTAATGTCTAGAAACACAGTACACTAATCGTAGCCAGAACGCCCAGTAGTAATAAAGCTCAGCCACTGTGGCCGTCACCCAGACAGTATTGTGGCCTTTTATAGTACAGTGAAACTCCGTTAACACGCGGTCAATGAGAGGCACGCCGTCGAAACCGCGCGTTACTTGTGCGCGGCCTAACGAGTCTACCACCTAGGTATAGCAGTAATATACATGTATGGCCTACCTTTGCGTAGTCGGCGAATCTGTAGCTGTCTGCCAGTAGACGACACTGAAGCCTTGTGTTGCTCCTAGCAGACATCGTTCTTAAGAGCGAACTGCTGTGGTGTTATCTCGTTTTGCTGCAGGTGTTAAGGGCCCTTAAAAGCGTCCTTGGTTTGATATGGGTTCGCCTAGGATCCGTAGCATAGGCGTAGCATCTGCCTTTCGTGGTGTTTCATTAGTTCAGTTGAGGCTGTGTCTACGTGGTCCGTTAATGGCCAGCGTAGATCATTCGTTGTTCGTGACTTATTAAGTCAGCCACTCGAGAAGGGAAACCGTTTTTTGCAGATCCGTGGTTTTAGGAATGGGAGGACGCCTGGCATCTGCCAGGGCGCGTGTGTATCGGTGTATGTATCTCTGTGTTTGCCTGTATCTGTGTATGTCTGTATCTGTGTGTATGTGTCCGATGTTTATGTCTGTCTGTGTTGTTTTGTGTGTGCCGCTTTTTGTGACTGTATGTAAGTAAGTAAGTAGGTAGGTAGGAAGGTAGATAAGTAAGTAAGTAATGCATTTGTTAAAACACCGTATGTCCAACGACTGAGCGAGGAATCGTAGGCATGGGTGGGTGTATAGTAAGTGGCCAGGGATGTTTCTGTGTGTCATTAAATGCGTGTCCATGTGTCAGGGTATGTTTGTCTCGTAGCAGGGTATGTTTGCCTATGTGTGTCTGTGTGTGTGTCTCGCTGCATGTGTTCCTGCATGTGTCTGTGTCCTTGTATGTGTCTGTGTACGCGTCTGTGTATGCGTTTTTGTATATGTCTCTCTACATGTGTCTGCATGCGTCTATATGTGTTTGCTTGTGTCTGTGTATGCCTGTGCATCTACGTGTGTCTGTGTGCGTGACTGTGTATATGTCTATGTATGTGTCTCTGCATGTGTCTCTGTTTCTGCGTGTGTCTGTGTATATCTCTGTGTGCCTGTGTTAGTCTGCCTGTCCTTTAAATGCTAATCTCTGTTGCGGTCGGCGAGCGTGCGTGCGTCTGCATATTGATCCGTTTCGGACGGGTGTCTGTCTGTCTGTCTGTCTGTGTGCATCTGTCTCTCTGTCGCTTTGCCATTGTCTTTGTTTTTGCGTGGCCAATTCCTGCCCAGCAGGGGTGGAGGGAGGGAAGGGAGCGGAAGAGGGAGGGGTTTGGGGTGCCTGATCGAGACCATGTTGGTTGGTTTGGTCTGCTGGACCTTGTGGTCTCCTATGCTGTCGGAATTAGAACAGATTTCCCATGGCCTCATATATATACACACATATAATATATATATATATATATATACATATATATACATGCATACACATATATAAAATCATATATACATTAGCCATATATATATATATACATATATATATATAGATCTATAGTTGTATATATATATACACACATGTACACATGTATATGCATATATATAATGATATTTATAATTTTATATATATATATATATGATACATATAGATGTCAATGTATATGTTGTGTATAGTATGTACATGTATGTATGTTTATATTTATATATTTGTACATACCCGTATCTACGTATTATATATATATATATATATGTGTGTGTGTGTGTGTATATAAGTGTGGTGTCTGCCTAGTTTACAATGATCACCATTGTTTATGCGCTTCTCGATGCAGGTTCCTTGAAACGGCGCTATATAAATGATGTCCCATTACGTTACGGCGTTGCCTTCTTTCCTTCTGTCCTTCCTTCGTTCGTTCGTTCCTTCGTTCGTTCCTTCGTTCGTTCCTTCGTTCCTTCGTTCGTTCCTTCGTTCGTTCCTTCGTTCCTTCGTTCGTTCCTTCGTTCGTTCCTTCGTTCGTTCCTTCGTTCGT
The DNA here is from genome assembly GCA_964023275.1 of Norana najaformis. Classification (NCBI taxonomy): domain Eukaryota; kingdom Metazoa; phylum Annelida; class Clitellata; order Crassiclitellata; family Hormogastridae; genus Norana; species Norana najaformis. The sequence continues at coordinate 32,812,540 of OZ029919.1, read as the reverse complement.
TCCTTCGTTCGTTCCTTCGTTCGTTCCTTCGTTCGTTCCTTCGTTCGTTCCTTCGTTCGTTCCTTCGTTCGTTCCTTCGTTCGTTCCTTCGTTCCTTCGTTCCTTCGTTCCTTCCTTCGTTCCTTCGTTCGTTCCTTCGTTCGTTCCTTCCTTCGTTCCTTCGTTCCTTCGTTCCTTCCTTCGTTCCTTCGTTCCTTCGTTCGTTCCTTCCTTCGTTCCTTCGTTCCTTCCTTCCTTCGTTCCTTCGTTCCTTCCTTTCTTCGTTCCTTCCTTCCTTCGTTCGTTCGTTCGTTCGTTCCTTACTTCCTAAAATATTCTTAACATTCTTCTTATCCTTCCTTCCTTCTGTCCTTTTCATTTCCTTCTTTCCTTATTTCCTTTCCTTCCTTCCTTCCTTCCTTCCTTCCTTCCTTCCTTCCTTCCTTCCTTCCTTCCTTCCTTCCTTCCTTCCTTCCTTCCTTCCTTCCTTCCTTCCTTCCTCCTTTCCTTTCGTTTCCTTCTGTTCTTCCTTCCTTCCTTCCTTGGTGATTTTGTTAGTGGCACCGTATAGCTTTGCTCATTTCCAGGGCGTGTGATTAGTGTGTGCACGCAGGGCGCAGTTGCCTGTGGCAGAGAATTAGGGAGAGAGCGATGAGCGATGGCCAGACACGAGAGAGGTATTCTCGTTTGAAGTCAGCGACCACCATAGATTTCGGAAGGTGGTGAGTGGGTGAATCGGTGGGTGAGTCGGTGGGTCGGTGGGTGGGTGAGTCGGTGGGTCGGTGGGTGGATGAGTCGGTGGGTGGGTGAGTGGTTGGGTGATCAAGGGAGACCGGTTTCCGAAACGCACGACCCCGGGTTTCCGTCAACAGGTTGGAAATTTTGTGCAGGGACCAAATGCGTTCACACGCCGGCGAGGTGTTAATAATTTATAATTTGAGATGAGGACGATGGTGGTGATGATGAAGATTATTTCCTGGGCGTCGAGGGGGGGGGGGGAGTGAGTGGTGGGTCAAGGGTGGGGGATCTGCTGTGTTTTGTCATAACATTCTGGGCCGATAACGAGAGGCTTGTTTGTTTGGCGACTTCCCCAGGCATGCACGACTTCTCCCGGTACTGTAGGAAAGCTGGAAGAGGAGGAGGAGGAGCAGCAGGAGGAGGAGGAGAAAGAGGAGGAAGAGGAAGAAGGAGGAAGATGAGGAGGAGGGAGGGGAAGGAGGAGGAGAAGGAAAAAGAGGAGGAGGAAAAGCAGGAGATGGGGAGGAGGAAGAGGAGGAGGAGGAGGAAAAAGAGGAAGAGGAAAATCAGGAGATGAGGAGGAGGAAGAGGAGGAAGAGGAAAAAGAGGAAGAGGAAAAGCGGTGAAAAGGAGAAAGGAGAAGAAAACGCAGGAGATGAGGAGGAGAAAGAAAAGGTAGCGAAGAGTTTTGAGGAGGAAGAAACGGAATTGGGGAAGAGGAGGAAGAAGAGGAATAAGAGGAAGAGGAGCCGCGGTAAAAGTCAGTAAAAATAGGAGTTGAGGAGGAAGAGGAGGAGGAGAACGAGGAGAAAGAGGAGGAGGAGGATAAAGAGGAGAAGGAGGAGGAGGAGAAGGAGGAAGAGAGGAGCATAAGAGGACTGGGGAGAGAGAGGTTGGAGAGGGGAATTCGTGGCCTTTGTTGACAAAGCTATTCTATGATTAGACCATGTCCCTCGGAAACTGACAGCCAGCCAAGCCTAGAATGGCTTTTGCTGACATAATATTGCCTGGAGAAAATGCGGCACGGGTGGGGGCATTGAGGGTGGGTGCGGTAGTGGGTGGGAGGGTTGGATCTGGTAGAATCTGGGTCACGTGATGCCCATGACCCCGACCAGCGCTGGATTTGTCTTTCGAGGTTATAGCTTGGTAACGGTCGTCATGGCAACGGTTATCAGCACCCGAGGAATTTCTGCAGTTCTGCGTCTTGACGTCGAGGGTCGCTTAACAGGTTGTCTGCATCGCATCGGAGTTCTCTGGAGGCGTTATATAAATTGCCTGGCGTAGTAACGGTCTACTTCCTCGATGGCGAAGTAGGTGCTTACGTTACAAGGCGTTTCTGAGGTGGTTCTCAAAAGACGCCTTGTTGCTGTCCGTATAGGCACACGTACGACGAATTTTACGGACTGATAGGAATTGTATGGATGGATGACTGGATGGAAGGATTGATGGATGGATGGATGGATGGATTGATGGATGGATGGATGGAAGGATTGATGGATGGATGGATGGAAGGATTGATGGATGGATGGATGGATGGATGGATGGATGGAAGCATTGATGGATGGATGGATGGATGGATGGTTGGTTGGATGTATTATGGAAGGTTGGTTGGATGGATGGATTAATGGATGGGTGGATAGTTGGATGGATGGACAAATGAATGATCGGTTGCTAAATGGATGGATGGATGGATGAATTAATAAATGGATGGACGGGTGAACGGATGGAGCGAATTGGATCCAGTTAGAATCGGTTTATTTGGAGCGATCGCTGTTGGTGGCCGAGCGACGGATGAAGGTTTCTTTCGTTTGCCTAACCGATCTTTGAAGCCCGTGAAGTTTGTTTCTTCAATCAGGACGTGAACTGCTTGAGCTTCTCCCACTCTACGCTCTTCTAGTGCTATTCCCCCCCCATTCAACAGCCTTGAAAAGCACCTAATTGTGTGGATTCCATTGGGTGCGGAAGTCGTATTTACCGAAGTTGCGAGTCGTGTCTTTTAGTGCCGGTTCCAAGTCTCTTGGAAAGCGGTACTTGTGAGTGAAGGTGAACAGCAGAAAATTTGCGGCATTCTTGATTGGTCCGTATAGGCGCTATATTAAGTGTCCTGATTCATGCATACATCGTCATCCCTCATCAGCATCATCATCTTTACATCATCGTCATTACTTCATCATACATGTATGCATGCATGATTTATGAATACGACATTGTACGAACAGGTTTACGAGTTTTGTAAATGCGAGTTTAGTACGTGAAAGGAATACGACATTGTACGAACAGATTTGCGACTTCTGTAAATACGAATTTAGTACGTGAAAGGAATACAACATCGATTGTACCAACGTCTGATGATGTCGTATTCACGAGACGATGACTTTTCTAAATACGTGTTTGCTGCGTGGAAGGAACACGGTATCGACCGACTCTACTGAAAGGCTGGGCGCCGCTTGGGCCGACACCTGCGCAGCATCCTGCTGCTGCTGCTGCTGCTGCTGGTGGAGAGCTGCAGATTGCCGCGATGAAGATGCGCCGATGCTGATGCTCGTGCCTTGGGTCGGCATGTGTCGGGTGTTTGGCGATAGGAAACAGTTTCGCCGAGGATTTTGGCAGACTTCGTTTTGACTTGGATTCCCACGTCATTCGCTTACGAAATTTTCGTCCGATTTTTCCTTTGCACAGCGCTAATCTGGTTACGGACTTTACGAGTTACATCGTTACGGATTTTGCGGATTACTTTGTTACGGTTTTACAATTCGCTCAGTGGATTTGTTACGCATTGAGAAGTTTACGATTTTGTTGGGTGATTGTTACTTGGTATCTCTTATGCGGAATTTTTGTTCTTCTTCTAAGATTTAGTTGACTGTCGAATTTCATCTGGTTTTTGTTTTAAAGTGTTTTTTATTTTACTTTTTGTAACTGTTTAGAGTGTGCACGCGTGCACACACATGCAGACAGACACACACGTACATACCCACATACATACACATGCATACTCATGTACATACACACATACAGACATATACATACAGACAGACATACACATACATACACAAGTACATTCCCACATACGCACCCATTCACACGCATATTCGCACATACATACACGCACACATGCAAACACATTCACTCACAAACATACCTACACACATGTGTATACATACAAACATACACATTCACGCAGACACATACGCGTACTTGCACCTACATACATATAAATAAACACACATACAATACCCAACACACACATGCAAACTTTCTCCAGAATTGCAACAAACTCACCTGTGCTCCAGTGCTTGCAATTTCTATATTGACCTTTCTCTCAAAAGTGAAAACATTCCTCTTTTTTACAGGTCCTATCCTGACTCCCCTTCTTCCTCTTATCTCTCTTTCCACTCCAATCCCAAACTTCTCCCAGCGTAGTTCCCACGCTGTCTCTCTGCCTGACTCTTGGATCTTGACCTGGAACCGAACCCCTTTTGCCTATCGATTTTGTTTTGACTGAGCGCTTGTGAATAAGCTGGTCCCCGTAACGTGGCTTTCGTTGGGCGCTGTAGAAATCTCGGAATTACGGTTAACTTTACGATACATGCACACGTGTATACACACGCCTGCAATCACGCGCCATCGCACCTGTGTTCATTTGAGGACGGCTGGTCTCAAGAGCTTTTATCTTCAAGCAGTCAATATATAATTTAATTAGAAGAGTAACTACTGCTTATGGCGTCATATATCTTTTCAGAATAATACTTTACCTCAACTTACTTTACCTTATATTACCTTAATAGTGTAATTACCATACGTTATCTGACTTTATCTTGCCCCTTCCTTATCTCTCCTTACGTTACCTTACACCTTTGTTATTGTAATCGTAATCGTAAAACGTGTTTTCATTCTATAAGGAAAAGCGGATTTTTTAAAACTTCAGTTGCTTTCTCTCCCCCTCTCAGTGTTCCGCAGGCGCCTGAAGACTGTACTGTTTGACAGAGATTTTACTTTTTCTGGGCGGAAGCACCTTTGTTGAGTTTATCCTCTAAGCGGCACTTTATAAATCTCAGATTACAATTACAATTACAATAAATATTTACATCTGTTACGACATATGTTGTCATCGTAAAAACGGATATTCTTTGCAGATTGTTTAGAACAATACTGTCCAATGTTTAGGGACTTTTGCAATCTTACCTGATCTTAGCACCGATCACAGTTCGAGCGATTGGGCTATAAATCCTTGGGCACTTTCGATGGTTTCGGTGCTTAGCAGACTGTGTAGCCAGCCCACTGTTATTGATCTAGGGACGGCCGCTTGGAGGAGAATGACCAGATACTGGCCATCGATGGACAGGTACTGGATGGGTCCGTGACACACCAGCAGGCGATTCGAACTCTCCAGGAGACCAGACGAAGCGTCGAGCTGACGATAGCGCGGGGACCGATCCCCGTGTCCCCGCCGCCGCCTCGGTCCGCGGTCCAGTCGGTGTCCGTCGCCAGGAGCGAGTCAGGACGCAGCGAAAGCCCGTCCGAGATGGTGGTGAGTTGCGCTTTTCTTCTGCTCACTTTCTTGCTCGATCGCTCGCCTGCAGGTGTGTTTTTAGGTGGGGCACGGTAGCATATTGGATAGAGCGCTCGGCTTGTAACGCGGAGAGTACGGGTTCGAGCCTTCGCTTAGACGGTTGCTGTGTAGGGAATTTGAGCAAGTCCTTAACTCACATTTGCTCGGCGCCATCGATTGATGCTGAGTCATTAGATAGTGGCGCCTAATAAATGGAGAAATAATAGTGCTCGCTCGATTGATCTTTTTCCCTGCCCCGATTTTTTCTTTTTTTTTTCTTTTTTTGTATTTTCATGCTTCCTTACTTCTTCACTTACTTCACTGCCAGCCTGCCTGACTCGTGGATCTTGACTTGGGACTGAACCCTTTTGCCTGTCGATTTTGTTTTGACTGAGCGCCTGTGAATAAGCTGGTTCCCGCGATTTAGCTTTCGTTGGGCGCTGTAGAAATCGTGGGATTACGATTACTTGTTCGTTCGCTTGTCTTGCTTACTCGTCTGTTGACTCGCTGTCTTGCTGACTAGCTCGTTTGCTCAACTTGCTCACTCACTTTCTAGCTTTTATTGCTCATTTTATCACTCGCTTGCACGCGTTTCTTGCTCAGCTGCTCACTGGTGGCTCATTCGACTGCTCAGTTTTCTTTGCTCGTCTTTCTTGATCGCTCGTTAGCTGGCCAGTGGCATCGTTCCGGCGTCAGTATAAATGGGATTTGCGCTTACAATCTGCTCTGTGTTCTTAGAGGGATGTTGCTTCTGCTGCTGATGCTGCGGCTACTACTGCTGATGATGCTATTCCTGCGGCTGATACTGCTGTGACTACTACAGCTGCTGATGCTACTACTGCTGACGATTATACTCCTGCTTCTTCTCCTGCTGCTGCTGATGCTATTACTGCTGATGCTGCTGTTTCTGCGGCTGATGCTTGTGCATTATATAGCGCCTGCTAAAGATGCAAACAGCTCGTGGACGCTCGATGTGGGTCGTAAGAGGGATTGGGGATGAGAACGTTATTTGTGGCGAGGATAGTAGGGAGGAAATGGATGGGAGGACCATTGATACGAGGGGAGGAGAGGGAAGGATGAGGTGACGGCAGGGAAAGGGGGACGGGAAGGACACGAGGGGAGGTAAGGGGAGGGGTTGAGGGGAGAGCCGTGGGTACGATGGGAGGAATGGGAGGTGAGGGCTTTGTAAATCTTGTGGGGCACGTCAGCCGATTGCTTAGAGGGGTTGGCTTGTAACGCGGAGGGTATGGGTTCGAGACTTCCTTCAGACGGTTACTGTGTAGGAACCTTCAGCTAGTCCTTCACTCACGGTTGCTCAGCGCCTTCGATCGATGCTTGGTCATTATATAGTGGCGCTTAATAAATGCAGAGAGAAAAATCGTCTTATTATTGTTAATAATATTATTGTTGTTGTTATTGTTGTTGTTGTTGCTGTTATTATTATTATTATTATTATTATTATTATTATTATTATTATTATTATTATGAAATAGGTTGGAGGGTATGGTAGATTAGGAAACGGTGGGATGGGAAGGAAAAGGGGAGGAAAGGAGTGGGAAAGGAGGGAAGCGAGGGAGGGCAGGGTAGGGGTGGAGTCGAGGCAGAGGGAGGAGGGGAAGGAGAGGGGAGGGAGGAGGGGGAGGGGAGGGGAGGGGGAGGGAGGGGAGGGAGGGGAGGGCGTCTTGTTCTTCTTTGGCCCAGATTGAGGATGATCAGATGAGGACTGCGACTGTCGGTCCAACGGCGGGCGGGGCAAATTGAATTGAGACGACAAGGTCGTTTTATATAGGTCAAGGACGAAGTACAGGGAACACGTTTTTTTATTTATTTATGAGTGTAGCTGCGTCTGTTGGGTGCACGAATACATCAGTCGATGGCAGCCTTTACAACTGTGCATTAATTGTCTGCCTAATGCACAAATGTACCGCTAAGCAACTGTGCATTAATTGTCTGCCTAATGCGCAAATGTACCGCTATGCAGCTGTGCATTATCTGCCAAATGCGCAAATGTACAGCTAAGCCGTTGTGCATTGTCTGCCTAATGCACAAATGTACCGCTAAGCAACTGTGCATTAATTGTCTGCCAAATGCGCAAATGTACCGCTATGCAGCTGTGCATTGTCTGCCAAATGCGCAAATGTACCGCTATGCAGCTGTGCATTGTCTGCCAAATGCGCAAATGTATCACTAAGCAAGTGTGCATTATCTGCCTAATGCACAACTGCACAGCTAAGCAACTACATTATCTGCCTAATGTACAAATGTTCCGTTAAGCAACTGTGCATTTTCCTTCAAGGAATGTGCACCAGGTTTGATGTTTGCTCACTGCTCTGCTCTGCTCGCGTTCTTGTTTTATGCTACTCTCCGAATGCAGTGAGAAAATTGCTGACGTCAGCAATCGGCTGATCTGCGCTGTCGTCTTTTTGCAGCTGGGCAGCGAATGGACTCAGTTGGAAGTGATTGATCTGATGAACGATGGGACCGGTCTTGGATTTGGCATCATCGGAGGCAAGAGCACAGGTGTCGTCATCAAGACCATTCTACCTGGCGGAGTCTCGGACAAGGTGAGACAGGTGTCCTAATCAAGACTTATGTCTTCAAGACAACGTAAGACAGGCGTTATAATCAAGACTTATGTCGTCACGACAACGTTTGACAGGTGTTCTGATCAAGACTTATGTCATCAAGACAATGTAAGACAGTTGTCATAATCAAGAATTATGTCATCAAGAAAACGTAAGACATGTGTCCTAATCAAGATTTACGTCATCAAGAAAACGTAAGACAGGTGTCCTAATCAAGACTTATGTCATCAAAGTCATCAAAGCAATGTAAGACAGGTGTCATAATCAAGACTTATGTCTTCAAGACAACGTAAGACAGGCGTTATAATCAAGACTTATGTCATCAAGACAATGTAAGACAGTTGTCATAATCAAGAATTATGTCGTCAAGACAATATAAGATAGGTTTCATAATCAAGACTTATGTCATCAAGAAAAATTAAGACAGATGACCTAATCAAGACTTACGTCATCAAGAAAGCATAAGACAGATGTCCTAATCAAGATTTATGTCATCAAAGCAATGTAAGACAGGTGTCATAATCAAGACTTACGTCATCAAGACAACGTAAGACAGGTGCCATAATCAAGACTTATATCAACGTTCGGCCTGTCTCTTTAACGCCAAAAAAATAGGCAAGCCTTTGACTGAAAAGTTAGAATCGTTTCGGGTACACGATCTGTTGCAAGAGACAGTTTTCCCGACAGCAGAAGAGCTCGTTTGTGCATGTAATGTAGAATGGACAGCTGACTAGGCTTTGATATCGCTGTCTGGTCTGCTGTCATTTCTTGGCTGTGGTTTGACCCCCCTGCCCCGCCTCCCCCTCCATCTCTTCCTTCTCCTTCCTCGTCCTCTTTCGTCCTTTTCCGCCTCTTCCTCCTCCTCCTTTCTCTTCGTCGTTGTCGTCGTCGTCGTCGTCGTCGTCGTCGTCCTCCTCCTCCTCCTCCTCGTAAGATGCAATGTAGCTGTTTGACTATCTGTAACCTCATACGTGTATGTGCTTGTGTGTATGTTTGTGTTATTATCTGTGCATTTTCTTCTCTGTCTGTCTGCCTGACTGTGCTTCTGTGTGCCTGTCCACCCGTCTGTCTGCATGTTTTATTATGTATGCATTAAGTTGTCTGTCAATCTGTCTGTCTGCATGTCTTATTATATGTTCCTCTTTTTATCTGTCTGATGTGTTCCTCTTCATGTCTGTCTGTCGATGAATGCCTTGAGCATTATGATAACGGTGCTGTGGAAATCATAAGATTAGATTAGATTAAATTATAGGTGTAGGTGGCGCCGTGTAGGTGCGGTCTCGTATCTTGTATGTCTTACCGAAGCGCGCGTGTGTGTACTTGTGTGTGTGTATGTGTGTATATGTGTTTATGTGTGTACATGTGTGTGTGTATATATGTGTGTGTATGTGTGTATATGTATGTATGTATGTATGTATGTATGTATCAATAAATTTGTGAAGCGCCTTTTAAGTAACTCACAAAGGCGCTGCAGCACGGCTGCCTAACGGTCTCTAAATAGGAAAGTCTTGAGATGGGCAGAAAATGTTTCTTGAACTGTTGAACAGGCGAGAGATCGGGTGTCTGGTGGAAGAGGTTCCAGAGAGACGGGCCCACGGTGGAGAAGGCGCGGCCCGCCCGAACAGGCGTACGAGAAGGCGGTACAGTGAGTTGACCCTGTGTCGCCGATCGTTGTCTCTGTCGACCAGGTTGATCAGCAACCGGCTTGATGAGCTCATTGATATAATCCGGCGCTGAGCCAACGATCGAGGACCTGATCTTGAGGAATATTTTGAACTGTACCCTCTTCTCGACTGGAAGCCAATGTAGGGTGTCTCGCGTGTAGGTGAAAATATGCGAGAATCTGGACATACCAGCGACGAGCCGAGCGGCACAGCTGAGGACAGACTGGAGCTGACGGATGCGGAATTTAGGCAGGCCGACCAGGATGGAGTTGCAGTAGTCCAGTGTATATGTGTGTATGTGTGCATATGCGTGCGTATGTGTATATGTGCGTGTGTATGTGTATATGTGTATCTGTGTATGTGTGTATATGTGTGTATATGTGTGTGTTTATGTGTGTGTTTATGTGTGTGTATATGTGTATGTGTGTATATGTGTGTACAGTATGTGTGTGTGTTTGTGGTGTAGGACGGTCGGTTGAAGAGTGGTGATCACATCCTCCAGATCGGAACAGTGAACGTGCGAGGTCTGACCTCGGAGCAGGTCGCCCTCATCCTGCGCCAGTGCGGGGTCCACGTCCGCCTCATCGTAGCCCGGGCCGTCGACGACCTTGTTGAACTGCCGCGACCTTTGGCCCCCGTCGTCCGGACGACCGATGTCGACGCCGAACTGGACCGACTGAACCAACTGCTTCTGGCCGAACAAAGGGAATATGCGACGCCAGAGGGAGCCGGTCAGCAGACGAACCATCTGTTGGTGACGTCGATGGTGACGTCGTCGTCGTCTGTGGAGAAACTGCAGGCAGGAGATTTCTGTCTGGCTTGCTCTGTCTGTCTGTCTGTCTGTCTGTGTGTCTCTTGGTGCCTTTCTGTCCGCCTGTGCGTCCCTCCGCAGTCTGTCTGTCGTTGCTGGCGAAACCGTAGGCATGAGATTTGGTGATGTCTGTCTGTCAGTCAGTCTGTCTGTCTGTCTGTCTGGAGACAGGCAGGAGATTTGGTGCGATTGTATGCCACATGTTTGTCTATCTGTCTCTGTCTGTCTGTCGGTCTGTCTCTGTCTGTCTGTCTGCCTCTGTCTGTGTCTGTCTGTCTGTCTGTCATCCCTGGAGAAACTATCTGCCTGTGTCTCTGTTTTTGTCAGTGTCTGTCTGTCTGTCTGTCTCTGTCTGTCTGTCTGTCTGTCTGTCTGTCTGTTCATAGAGTTTATTAAGCCCACTCTTGTTGGTTGGTCGATCAACAGTCACTCAACATTTCCACGATTAGTTCGTTCAGTTCAGCTCCCCATCACTTAATTTCCCCTTATAAGTCGTTTCAGACTTATTGCTTCAGTATAACATCATCCACTGGCTGACCTTTCCATCCGTCAATCCGTCCGTCGTTCTGTCCTTCCACGCACCCACTCGCCCTTACATCCATCCATCCACCCACCAACCCATCCATCCGTGCACCCACCCAGTTTTCCACCCACCAATCCATCCACCCATCCATCCATCCACCCATCCTTCCATCCATTCATCCGTTCATCCACCCACCCCTCCACCCATCCATCCACCCATCTACCCACCCATCCATCTATCCATCCACCCAGCCAGCCACTCACCCATCCTTGCACCAATGCAGCAGACCCATCTATCCATCTGTTTCTTCATTTCTTCCTCCCTTTCCTCTCTCCTTTCCCCCTTCCTCACTTTCTACCTTCATCCTTCTACTGTCCACGCATCGACCCACCTACCCGACGTGGGAATAAGTGGAAACCCGGATGGACGGATTACGGTTGCAGATAAATTGTAATCGCAGATTTATATAGCGCCTCTTCAAGAAAGACCCATTAGACGTCTTGACAGCACAGAACTACGATCAAACAAACTGATTTCCTTCCCGAAGGTTGGATCAACCACAGCGAAGCTTCCATCAAATAATTCTCACGATACTTGAAAATTCGTGACTGGCATTTAAGTGATTCTAGCAATTGCTGCATTTGCCTACTGCAGGCGGTGCCTCCTCCTTCAAGTGCCAACGGTGAAGCCGTGGCCATTCGCCAAAGTCTTCCGACCCTGACACAGTCATCCACAGCCAGTCCAACCCTTCACCGACTTCGAGAGGCAGTTCAAGAACAGGACGAAGGACCTTTCGACGTCGAACTGACCAAGGACGCAAACGGTCTTGGAATAACCATCTCCGGATATTCTGCAGGTCGGCGTCCGAATCTAATCCAATCTAATCTAATCAACGGAATTCTATAGCGCCGTTTTCGTAGCACTCTGGTAATGGCTGGAAAGGGCAGACACTGTTGCAGCTAGAACTCTAAAACTATAGACATCCATTGTCTGGAAATGGACCACGATCACTGTGGCCTTTATTAGTCAGATATTACTGTGGCCTTATGAAGTAATAGTGCTTTCACAACAGACAGTTTATGCCTGGGGCATTCTACCCACACCAGTGTCTGATCTATGGTATTAATTAGCAACTTCTGTAGCGCCTGGATAAAGAAGGAGGGAGAGAGGGTGTAGGTGTCGCCGGCATATAACCAAAAGGGGCGGAGTCGAACCGCCTGTCACGTCTGTAGCTAAATCCGCCACTGGTGGTTGCGTTCCCGCGCTCCTCGGACAGCCAGCCACTTTGGTTGGGCCGACATTGCACCTGTGGCTGGTCACCGGCTGACCCCATTGACCCCAGGCGCGCCCTCTGTGGGCCCTGTGGACGTGGCCTCGTGGTCCCTCCATATGCAAGCATTTTCATACAGTTAGAATAGAGGCTTCCAGCGCTTTAAGCCAAAATCTAATCTTCTTGGTGAAAGTTGGGGCGGGCAGAGACACCTACGCCCACTCTCAGCTTTTCCACTTTGGGGGCGGCGTATACACCTTTGTCCGTGCATACCACAGAGCTGGATTAACCAGTTTGCAGATACCCTTTCCAGGGATCCCACTAGAGTTGGAATTTTCTGCAGTGAAAATGTGACACATGATTCATATGCCGGCTATTTGTTCATTCGAACTTTCATTTGAATAAGAATTGCGCGATGATCGATTTGGACGATTGTTCAAGACAATCTTACAGTCGGCTGATTTACATACTTTTATGGTTGCCGAACGTTTTATTTCAACAGACTGGATCTGGTCTGTTTTCTATGCACAGTCAGTTGCTTTTATATAGACGACATGTCCGGATATGTAATTTGCATGTAATTTGCATATGGCCCGCCCCCTCCAAGTGGTTAATCAGGCCCTAGTCTAGCGTCGTAATGTGCCTGTTAGCGCAAGATGGGTATTGGCTGTCGGATGCACGTGACATTGTGACGTCATTGCCGTTATTCAGCGAGTACAGTGGCTCCGCCCATAGAATAGTAAACAGAAGAATAGATGGGCATTAACTGCAACGTCTGTTGTCTCTTCGGTGGCGCCAACCGATTATTTCCGACAGTCGAACCAACGTCCGATAGAAGACAGCAGTAGAACCAGCTTAGCTGAATGTATTCCACATATGCGCACACGCAAACGCACATACACATACACCATATCCCCAAGTGAGACATAGGGGAGGCGCTCGTCACCCTTTCTTGGTCCTTGAGCCAGCAATGGACGAATGCCAAGGTCAAGGACACGGGGCCAGTGCATCGCAGGACTTGCCGTTTACTTCCCAGCTTACGCCGGTACCAAATTCTACTGCTTGGTAACAGAGGCATGGTGTGCGCAAACAACTTGCCCAGGGACGTTACGTGGAGTCGAACACGTAACCGCATGATCATTAACCAAACGCTTTACCGATTCACCAACGTACCGCATGCACGCACGCGCACACACACACCAACACACGCGCACACATTATATTAATACGGAAATTTTTAACGCGCGCAGCCACGCCAGAAAATGTTAATTTGAGACGCAGATAAGCAGTGGCCAAGGTGAAAAAGCATTTAGATATTCAGATTTTTGAAAGCCAGTGAGAAATTTTGAGTTCTGCGGCGTTTCTTGAAGGAAGAAGGTGTTCAAGTATCGAAGAAACACGGTTCCATAAATCCATTCCTTGTGGGCAGATGCGTGGAATGCATGAGGACCGACGATAGTTCTGCTTCGTGGCTCCGCAAAAAGACCCGTATCTGAAGATCGCAGGCTGCGAAGACTTGCCGTAGAGGGATATTAATTAGGAGAGGCCATTCAGCGACTGAAGGTGGGCAGGAGAGCAGGCCATCGTAAATCCGATACCCGGCATGTGCTTTCATAATAATTATGTGCGCATGCGCGGGCGTGTGTGTGTACGTGTGTGTGTACGTGTGTGTGTATGTGTGTGTGTGTGTGTGTACTTTGGTTGTTTTCGGTCCCAGGCCTTGGCTGTCTCCGGTCGGCTGCCCATGGGTGCCTCGCTGTTCCGCGCATGCGCACTTTTATGACTCAGCGCGGAAGCTTTGCCTATGTTGGACCTACCAGCTGGAATCGGCTTTCCCGAAAGCTGCGGCTTGAGCTCCTCAGTTTGTGTCTTCCGCAGTTTCGCAGGCACCTCAAGTCTCTCTTATTTGACAGTGGTCTCACTGGTTCGGGTCGGGAGCGCCTCTGATGAGTCCATTCTTGAAGTGGCGCTTTATAAATGCCAAATTACAGTTACAGTTACAATACATATATCATGAATGTTCGTATTTTTGCAATATGTACATTGAGTGGGGCAAGCCATACGTTTGACCGTACGTATACATAAACGTGCGTATGTACTAGCGTGTACGTATGTGTGTATGCATGTATGTATCTGATCATTTATGCAGCGCCTTTTAAAAGCTGCAGTACAATATGTTTTAGTTATGATGTACAGTTGTTGATGTACAGATGTGGGTATTTGAATACATTATAATGTAAACGTACGACGAGTCCATTGTGTATTGATGGAACCGGAAGTCTTCCTGACTTCCTTTGTCACTTCCTTTTATTCAGCTGCAGTAACCGAGTCAGACAATGAGGATGGGATGAATCCGTCTGGGGGGCTGGTGGGATGCAACCCTGATTGTCTGGGCGCCTGGGCCGCCCTGTCTGCTTCAGCCCCAATTATCGATTCTGCTCGCGCCGTGGTTTATGCTGCCTCCCTTCCAGTCGATCAGGGTCGAGGTCAGGGTCACCCAGGAGGCAGGGCGGGGAGGGTCCGGCGAAGATAGCGCAGTAGGGGTCGTTTGAGAAAGACTTGAGATTTTTACCCGCTGCTAGAAATAGCGAAGCTGCAAAAAGAATTACAGTTGAGGCTACAGCAACTCATCTCTCTCGCTCTCGCTCTCTCTCTCGCTCTCTCTCTGTCTCTGTCTCTCTGTCTGTTCTGTCTGTCTGTCTGTCTGTCTCTTTCCATTTTATCTCTCGCTCTGTCTGTCTCTCTGTCTGTCTCTCTCGCTCTGTCTGTCTGTCTCTGTCTGTCTGTCTCGCTGTCTGTCTGTCTGTCTGTCTCTGTCTCTCTATCACGCACGCAGACACACACACGCATTTGGAAATAATTATGCCAGCTGTGAAAAAAAGCTTTAAAATCCTTTTCCACAGATGGTGCTCCGCACATCTTCGTCAGCGGAATAACGGAAGAGAGCGTGGCAGCTAAGGATGGCCGAATTCGAGCCGGACATCAGATCATAGCGGTCAGTAATCAGATCTCTTCTAATAACTTATGTAGCGCCACTTTCGTAAAGCACAAGGCATCAATTGTCTCTTGCGTTCTTCTGATACTGATTTGTTACAAGAACCTAACTTTAGAACAGTTGTAGGCTCACGTGCTGTGCTCATCGTATTTTGAATCGTCTACCACAAAATGCCCTACTTGTCGATTCGCTATCATCATTTGAATCAGCTATTCAGACTCGGTATTTTGCTGTGGCATTTGCATGAAACGCTCTTGGCCCCCTAGCGAATGTCCTGAGATCAGATTTATCGACTGCGAGCGCCTTAAGTGCTTTAAATAAATAAATTGTTAGTAAATTCTATTTTTTACCCGCTTTTTAACAACCATTTTTGGTCGCCTGGGCTGTCGATCCTTGGAACCTAGTATGATAACCATTAAGCGCAGCAGTTTTAAATAGCATTGTTCGAGAGCGTTTTAAAGGTGTCTAGTATCAACTGCTGTCTTATAATTTGTGTCCAGTGTTTAGCGACATCTTGTGGTCCCCTGGGTTGTGGACACTCCCAATCTATTATGCTAGCGATTAAGCGCAGCAGAGTTTTAAATAGCATTATTCGAGAGCGTTTTAAAGGTGTCTAGTCTCAACTGCCGCCTTATAATTTGTGTCCAGTGTTTAGCGACATCTTGTGGCTACCGGGGTCGTTCGCGTTGACCTTTCCATACGTTGCGCTGGTGTACATTTAACTGTAATTGTTGTTGTTAGTAGTAGTTCCTCAGTTTAACGACATCTTATGGCATCAAAGGCCGTTGACGTCGCCCTCCTCCTTTATCCAGGCTTGGGACTGGCACTACCCCCAAACAAGGCAGTGGCGGAGTTATAATTGGTTGTTTTTTAATCATCAGTTTAACGACATCTCATGGCATCAGCGGCCGTTGACGTCATTAACAAATCAGGATTTTCACAAACAAGCTTGCCACTTAAAAACTATCTCCCCTTCAAACAGGAGCTCAGAGGCGACTTCACATATAATATTTTTAATGTCACTTTTTGATAATTTCTTATCTATGGTTGCCAGAACTCCCAAGACAAAAATGGTTGGTTTCGTCATTTCTATGTCATATTCCGAGGCTTTGAAAAGAGTGAATACAAAACCAGGAGCAGACGTCCCTTCTTCAGTTAAAATACAGAAACCTGAAGTTAAAATGCATGAACCTGAAATCATATTCAATGAAATCTTGAAAATACCAGCCTTATGGAAAGATCCTGTTAAAAAATTTGTTAAATTTGTTAGTAAATGTTACAAAGTTCTGGCTGTAGAGTCATCATCAACAGACAAACAGATTCCGAATTTATTGTTAAGCGCATTATTATATAGCGTCGTGGGCGTGTGTTTTAAAGGTGTTTAACATCTGCTGCTTTATTGTGTGGATTCAGTGTCTAACGACATCTTGTGGCTGTTTTGGCCGTTGACGTCGACCTGACCTAACCTTAATACACATTCAGTATTTAATATAATTTTATGTATATGTATTAACGAAATAAATTTAGATTTACTGACAGTACACATAAAAAGTGCTTCAAATAAATTAATTAATAAAGAGCTGAAAACCAATAAAACTTAACAAAGAAAAAGTGATGTATGCAAAGGTATATTCGCGATTGCCGTTCTCGCATTGGTTTTCCTAGAATATTCGCTGTCACATTCAAGAAACCATTTTGTTTGCTGTCAGTTTACAATTCTAGAAAATTGTGTAGTTAACTTGGAGACTTCAGATTTGACCGGCCTTCTCTGACGCATTACGATTTTGACCACTTGAAATAACCATCAATTGATGCCTTTTGCGTTATGATAACGGCGCTATAGAAGTGATTAGATTAGATTAAATTTTCTGAAGTTTTCTTGTTTCTTCTCTCTTGTTTTTGTCTCGTCTCTGCTGACAGACCTGTGTTCTTTGTGTACCGTTGGCCAAAGCATCCATCTCTAGCCTGAGACACTGGGCTCATTTGGTTGTGCTGGTATTTTATAGTCACGTTTGTCTGTGTATATATGTGTGTGTGTATGTGTTTGTATGTGTGTGTGTTTGTGTGTGTATGTATGTTTGTGTGTGTATGTATGTGTTTGTGTGTGTATGTGTGTGTATGTGTGTGTTTGTATGTGTATGTGTGTGTATGTGTATTTGTGTGTGTGTATGTGTGTGTATATGTGTGTGTTTGCGTGTATGTGTGTGTTTGTGTGTGTATGTATGTTTGTGTATGTGTGTGTATATGTGTGTTTCTATGTGTATGTGTGTGTATGTGTGTATGTGTATTTGTGTGTGTATGTGTGTGTATATGTGTGTGTTTGTGTGTATGTGTATGTATGTGTATGTGTGTGTGCGCGTGCGCGTGTTTTGTGTGTTTGTGTTCGTGTGTTGATACATGTATCTGTAAGCATGTATGCACTTGTAATGATGCGTTTGTCTTTCGTCCTGACGTGTCATTCTTTATGTGCTCCTATGCTAGATGTTTATGTGTGCTGCCTATTTATCTGTAGCTGCTGGCACATAAACGTGTCTATGTACCGTGATGTTTCTGTGTTGATTGATTCCGTTGGTCGTTCATTTCTGCCCCTTGACCTTAACTCCACTTCATTCTCCTCCTCCTTCTCCTCCTCTTCCCTCTCCCTCTGCTCCTCTTTCTTCAGCTCCTCCTCCTTTTGCACTTCTCCTCCCCATCTCCTCTTCCTTTCCCCTCCTCGTCCTCCTATTCCTCTTCCTTTTCCTCCACTCTCCTAGTCGTCTCGTATTCGTTCTTTTCTTCCTTCTCCTCTTTCCTCTTATCCTCTTCCTCCTATCCCTCATCCCACTTTTGCTCTTCGCCTTCTGCTTTCCGCCTCATCTTTCTTCTCATCATAATCTCTCCCTCTTCGTCTTCCTCTTATTCCTCCTCTTCTTAGACCTCATATTCCTCCCCTATTCCTATTCCTTATATTCCTCCTTCTATTCCTCCTCCTATTCCTTCTCCTCCTCCTAGCCCGCATTTTTCTTCCCTTATATTCCTCCTATTTCTCTTTCTCCTCCTCCCATTCCTCCTTCTCCCATCCCTCCTCCTCCTCCTCCCCATCCCTCCTCTTTCTCCCCATCCCTCCTCCTCCTCCTCCTCCTCCTCCTCCTCCGTCTTCGCTGGCTGGCTCTCTATAGGTTGTACTCTGCCCAAGTTGGGCTAGATGCCATTCTCTAGCCCCCCTGATTTGGCCACATGCGATCAAAGAAAGTTTTCATCTCCATCCGCTCCTGCGCGAATTTCTCGGAGGGACACCCAACCGACCCATTTCTGTTCATTAAAGACCGTCCTGGTCGTTTTCCACCACCTGTTGCCGCTATATAAATTTCGCCGGCGCGTTGCAGAATGGCCGAAACGTCGTCTGCGGGCTGTCTCCTCGCGTGTAACTACCGTGTTAAATGAAGTAATGTAAAGGCTTCCCCAACCACCATATTACCCTACGTTCGGAATCGTAATTGTTAACTCGAATACTGGTGAAGCGCTACTTTAAAGCTAAGCGCAGGGCACCAGATTATTCACGTATGCTGCGTCATGTCAGAGGGGTTGTACATAGATTCCGCTCCTTCGTCGGCTGTTCACTGATTTCCTTTGTTGGCTGTTCGGTCATATTCTTCGTAGGCTGTTCACGCATTTCCTTCCTTCTTCTATAGGCTGTTCACTGATTTCCTTTGAAGACTGTTCATGCATTTCCTTCGTCGGCTGTTCACTGATTTCCTTTGTTGGCTGTTCAGTCATAAACTTCGTCGGCTGTTCACGCATTTCCTTCCTTGTTAGGCTGTTCACTCATATCCGTCGTTGGCTGTTCACTGATTTCCTTCGCAGGCTGTTTCTGCGTCTTCTCGGATTTTCGTGTTGGCTTCGATCGGACTCGCCGTGGAATTTGGCGTTCACGCCAGTTTTGCTTGGCATCAACCACCGACTGCTGCCTTGAGCATTACTGAAGTGGCGCTAAAGAAATTCTCGGATTAATATCGTTGTTATTACCTCACCCTTGCCTTATCTCGTCTTTACCTTGCCCGTAACTTACCTCTTTCTTAGCTTAACATATCGTCGCGGCGCCACAGTGAATTGTTTTGCGTTGCAGAGCAATGTTTTCAGATGCCTTTGTTCTTCTCTTCCGTCTGTTTATATTGTGGATTATCTTCAGAGCCGGTGCTGAATGTTCTCAGTCGGTCTCTGTCCCTCTTTAGGTTCCTTCCAAGTGGATTGTTGCAAGGAACCGATTATGCGCAGCTTGCCGCTATCCAACGGGTTTCCCTTGTTTTCGTTCAACATACAGCTATTGCTGCCAGTCAGGGAATTCTCTGTCTGTCTGTCTGTCTGCCTCTGTCTGTGTCTGTTACTGTCTGTCTGTGTCCGTCTGTGTGTGCCTGTGTCTGTCTCGGTGTCTGCCTGTGTGTCTGCCTGTGTGTCTCTGTTTCTGTCTGTTTGTCTGTCAGTGTGCCTGTCTCCGTTTGCCTCTGTGTCTGTCTGTCTCGGTGTGTGCCTGTATCTGTCTCTGTTACTGTCTGTCTGTGTCCGTCTGTGTGTGCCTGTGTCTGTGTCGGTGTCTGCCTGTGTGTCTCTGTCTGTTTGTCTGTTAGTGCCTGCCTTTTGTGTCTGTCTGTGTCCGTCTGTCTGTCTGCCTGTGTCTGTCTTTATTTCTGTTTGTGTCTGTCGCTATATTTGCATGTATGCATATTGCGTGGATGTTTCTATTCAGCCTGAGCTAATCGAGAGACTTGTCTTTGACAATTCACTGAAAAATGAAGAGCGTCGAATGAAACATACGGTCGCTGTAGAAAAACGTTTTGCATTTAAATTTACATTTAAATTACATCGGATATGCTTACAATCCAACAGCAGTGACTGGTGTGTGTTTGCCTGTGTGTGTGTTTGTGTGTGTGCGTGCGTGCGTGTGTGTGTGTAGTTGCTGTTTAACGACGCTGTGTCATAACGAAGCTGATTAGTTTCGTCCACCTCCTTCGGAATGGCACCGCCCGACTGAAGGCAGTCAGTGAGGGAGTTATTTCGCGATTACCGATAGTAGTTACCGTTGGCTGCGAGGGCGTTGACATTGACCTTACCTAACCTTATGTGCTTTACGGTAGCAGGAATTGATTTACCAAGTAATTAGTAGTTTCCAATGTTTAACGACATCTTATGTAATTGTAATTTTAAATTTGTATAGCGCCTCTTCAAGCAAAGACTGATCAGTGGCGCTTACTGCGCTAGACTTGATGTTAAAAGCCACTAATTATGTTAAGTGTAATTAAGAACAGAATGAAAGATATGAAAGGCCGTTGACGTCGCCCTCCTCCTTTATCCAGGTTTGGGACTGGCACTACCCCCAAACAAGGCAGTGGCGGAGTTTTTTTGATATACCAGCTGCTAAAACGACAGTAATATAGCGTCAGAAGAGACGATTTAAAGGTGTCCAAACAGAGCCTGCCGTTGTTTCGAGTTTTATTTATTGTTTAGCTAAATCTTGCGGCTACCATAGCCTTTAACATCGACCTCGTATTGATTTTTGCAAACTGATTTTTAAATGAACAATTGATGAATAAGTTTATATGGCGTTGAGGAGAAACGATTTAAAGGTGTTTAAGGAGATGCCAACATTTCCAGTATTGTTCATTGTATCGCACTATCTATTATTATTGAATATATATATATATATATATATATATATATATATATATATATATATATATATATATATATATATATATATATATATATATATATATATATATATATATATATATATATATATATATATATATATATATATATATATATATATATATATATATATATATATATATATATATATATATATATATCGTTTCGCCCTATCTTATTAATAATGACAGCCAGGGCCATTTACACCGACTTTACCTTATCTCAGAAAATTCCTATCAAATGCTGCGCAATTGCCGATTAAAGAAAAACGGCAAATATCCCCAAAGATCCGTGTCTATGGATCTTAACGGCGTGACCCCATTCAAACGGACAGAGGTGGTGAGGGATCTTGCTGGAAAATTCATTGAAAACTGAGAAGGGTCGAGGCCATACGGTCGCTCTAGAAAACGTGTACATTAGAAAACTGTGTACATTTACATTTAAACTCTAGTAAAGAAGGAGCGTTGATAGACAGCCTAAACAATAACAAAGGCCTATAAAGGGTCGCATTCCACATACCTCGGAAATCGCACACACGTAAAAAACTAGCCTTGAAGGTCTCTACTCGCTGCCCCTATGTCTTGTTGATGTTTACGAATCACTTCCACAGTTTTTCAACAATTTTTTGTCAGTCTTGCGACGTTACGAACCGTTTGTGCTGGCCTTAGATCCTTTGGTAGCTGCTCCTGAGCTCACCTGCCTCACGAGTTTGCTTTGACTGAGCGCCTGTGATTAAGCTGGTTCCCGCGACTTAGCTTTCTTTGGGTGCAGTAGAAATCTCGAGGTTACGATTCTGGTCGTGAGAACAAGGGTCGTAGGCGTCGGTTTACATTCCTCTTCCAGAGATCATATCCTGACACCCCTTCTTCCTTCTCTCTCTCTCTGCTCTCCAACCCCAAACATCACCCACCGTAGCTGCCACGCTGTCTCTCTGCCTGACTCTTGGATCTTGACCTGGAACCGAACCCTTTTGCCTATCGATTTTGTTTTGACTGAGCGCCTGTGAATAAGCTTGTCCCCGCGGCGCGGCTTTCGTTGGGCGCTGTAGAAATCTTGGGATTACGATTACGATTACGATTTAAGTTCAGCTGTCTCAGTTTCGCTCAGATCTCCGCAGCTTCTCTTTGTCGTCCTGTGTTTGGTAAATCTTTGTTTTGGCCTTTCTCCTTCTGCTGCTTCTAATTCTCCTCCTCCTTCTAATTCTCTTTCTCCTTCTCCTTCATCTTCTTCTTTTTCGTCTTCTTCTTCTTCTTCTTCGCCTTCTCCTTCTCCTTCTCCTTCCTTCCCCTCTTTCGTCTTCCTCCTCCTCCGCTTTCTTTCTGTCCTCCTCCTCCTTTTTCTCCTCCTCCACCTCCTTTTTCTTCTGCTATTCCTCCTGCTCCTTCTCCTGCTTCTCCTGCTCCTCCTTCTCCTCCTTCTCCTCCTCCTGCTCCTGCTCCTCCTTCTTGTCCTCCTCTTCTTCTCCTCCTCCTACTACTCCTCCCCTCCCCCTTTTTCCTCTCCTCCCCTCCTCCAACTCCTCCAACTCCTTCTCCTCCTCCTTCTCCTCCTCCTACTCCTCCCTCCTCCTCCTTCCTCTCCTCCTCCCTCCTCCTCCAACTCCTCCTCCTTCTCCTCCTGCTTCTTCTCCTGCTTCTCCTCCTTCTTTTTCTCCTCCTTATTCTCCGCCTCCTTTTTCTTCTGCTATCCTTCCAAGATGATATCAATTTCCTGGCCATCGTCACTCGACTCTCCTTCTGCTCGCGGGACCTTGGCGCAACGCCTTAACGACCTTAACGCCGCCTCGACACTTCACACCCTGCACGTCTCCATGCCACCCCGGGCGAGTACCGGGTGTTGAAATTAACTTACAGTGGCTTATTGGGGGAGGACGATAGTCTAGTGGCTAGGTGTTGGATTATCAGACCTTAGGTCGGATGTTCAAATCCCCACCGGAGCAGAAACGAGATTTCTGCGCCACTAGCGCCACCTAACGAACTCAGCTGTTAAAGAAGTAAGTGGACCGTGCACTGTTGCTTTGAAAATCATGAGGTGAGGGAGAGGACTAAGCCGAGGCTAAGAAAATGAAGTCGCACATGATTGCCTCTCGGGGTTAGATCTAGGGACTGCTCGTTTTCTTCTGCTTAACCTTCTGAGACAGACAGACATACAGACAGACAGACACACACACAGACACAGACAGACATGCAGGCAGGCAGACACACAGACAGACAGACACAGGCACACAGACAGACAGACACAGGCACACAGACAGACACCGACAGACACAGACACACAGACAGACACGCAGACAGACCCAGACAGACAGGTACATTAGTTAGGATTTGAGTTGAATTTGCTTAGTCTGACCATGAACTGAACTGGTTTCGTCGATTGTTTAAGGTGGATAATATGCCGCTGAGTGGACTAACAACTCAGGAAGCACTCGAGGTTCTTCGGAAAACGGATCGGGTCGTCCGTCTCCGGATTTCCCCGTCCATTGATGAAGATCACAAGAAAATAATTTTTGCTCAGAAAACGCAAAACGGTGAGCAGTTTTCTGATCCATCATACAAACTCATCGGTGCTCCACCGCTTGCAATTTCTGCTTTGGCCTTTCTCTCAAAACTCAAAACATTCCTCTTTCACAGATCCTACACTCACACCCCTTCTTCCTCTTATCCCTCTCTCCTCTCCAACCTCAAACACCACCACCCCATAGCTGCCTCTCCGTCTGACTTTTGGATCTTGATCTGGAACCGGACCCTTTTGCCTATCGATTTTATTTTGACTGAGCGCCTGTGAATGAGCTGGTCCCCGCGACGTGGCTTTCGTTGGGCACTGTAGAAATCTCAGAATTACGATTACGATTACGAATGTTGTATAGTGTTGCTGTGGCAAAATCTGTGTGGCACCGTGTTTTGCAAATCGACTCGGAGGCAATGCCTGAAATGGAGATCTCATTCGTTCGTTCATTTGCTCATTCATTCATTCTTTTATTCACTTATTCTTTCATTAATTTGTTCATTCGTTTGCTCATTCGTTTAATCATTTGTTAATTCATTAATTTGTTCATTGGTTCATTAATATGCTCATTCACTTGTTCATTTGTTTATTACTTCATTGATTTGTTGAATCATTCATTCGTTCGTTCGTTCAGTAATTCGTTCATTTGTTTATTCATTCATTCACTGAGTTATTCAGTAAATTTATGTATCACCTCTTAAAGATCTCTGCTTGGAGGCACTCCGTTCCAGCCCCGGCAACAGATCCTTATTTAGACATTGATAATTTACGTCCATGTAAGATTCTAGTAGTAGCAGTAGTTCCAATGTTTAACGACATCTTATGGCATCAAAGGCCGTTGACGTCGCCCTCCTCCTTTATCCGGGCTTGGGACTGGCACTGCTCGACTAAAGGCAGTGGCGGAGTTATGTAGGATTCTAGCCAAGAGAAGATGCATATACGTAGAGCGAGGAATTCCAGATAGATGTCCAAATAAGAGGAAATTGTCGAATTGCGTGCAATGGGAACATTCAGTTTAATCAGGGAGATGGAGAACAAAGGCTCAAAGGGCAGCCAGGCCTGAGATTGGGTGACAAAGCTCTTCCAAGTAGATGGGTGCATAAACCAACTGGTACACCGCTAGAACCTGTTCATTGTCTAATTTTATTTTTTTATTATGTAATTATTAATTTTTGTAATAATAGTAATCTATACAGCATTGCAAGTATTGAGCTACTGCTATAGGATGCTTTACCATGTCATTTGTTATTTACAGCCACTCCTAAATCTTTGGATAATGTGGTGTCTCACTGGCAGAGCAGCTGCGGCAGTGACTACGAGATTGTGGTAGGTAGCACAAGTTGTGGTATGTGGCCTTTGAATTAGGTTGTTGTAGGTA
This sequence comes from Norana najaformis, assembly GCA_964023275.1. Classification (NCBI taxonomy): domain Eukaryota; kingdom Metazoa; phylum Annelida; class Clitellata; order Crassiclitellata; family Hormogastridae; genus Norana; species Norana najaformis. The sequence continues at coordinate 32,787,858 of OZ029919.1, read as the reverse complement.
GCACACAGTTGTGGTATGTGACCTTTGAATTAGGTTGTGATAGGTAGCACACAGTTGTGGTATGTGGCCTTTGAATTAGGTTGTTGTAGGTAGCACACAATTGTGGTATGTGGCCTTTGAATGAGGTTGTGGTAGGTAGCACACAGTTGTGGTATGTGGCCTTTGAATTAGGTTGTGGTAGGTAGCACACAGTTGTGGTATGTGACCTTTGAATGAGGTTGTGATAGGTAGCACACAGTTGTGGTATGTGGCCTTTGAATTAGGTTGTGGTAGGTAGCACACAGTTGTGGTATGTGGCCTTTGAATTAGGTTGTTGTAGGTAGCACACAGTTGTGGTATGTGGCCTTTGAATTAGGTTGTTGTAGGTAGCACACAATTGTGGTATGTGGCCTTTGAATGAGGTTGTGGTAGGTAGCACACAGTTGTGGTATGTGGCCTTTGAATGAGGTTGTGGTATGTAGCACAAAGTTGTGGTATGTGGCCTTTGAGCAAAACTGTGGTTTGTAGGTTTTGATTTGTTCCTTTGTGGTTTTAATTATGTTATTTAATTGTGACAAGTCGTTTTGATTGGGATATGTATGTCTTAAGATTTGTTATGGAGTTTTTAAATCTTTGAACTTAAGAGGATATATTTTGATGACTTGATTTTTGTGCTTTTATCTGGTGTATGGTTTGATTTGGTTTGGAGGAAGTCTTACAAAAAATCTGAGAACAGTATTTTAGTATTTTTTTCCACCACCAGGTGGCTGAACTGACGAAGTTTAAAGATGGCGGCGGCCTTGGCGTGAGCCTTGAGGGAACTGTAGACATGGAAAGCAACGTGGAAAAGAATCCGCGACATTTTGTTGGAACCATCAATCCAGATGGACCAGTTGGACTCAATGGAAGGCTAAGAAGTGGCGATGAACTTCTCCAGGTCTCTTCATTCTCGCTCTACTTCTTCTCTCTCTGTCTCTCTGTGTCTCTTTCTGTCTGTCTCTCTCTGTCTCTGTCTGTCTCTCTGTGTCTGTCTGTCTCTGTGTCTCTGTCTGTCTCTCTGTCTGTCTCTGTCTCTGGCTCTTTCTCTCTGTCTCTGTCTCTATCTCTGTGTCTCTGTCTGTCTCTCTGTCTCTGTGTTTGTCTCTGTCTCTCTCTGTCTCTGTCTCTGTCTGTCTCTGTGTCTCTGTCTCTGTCTCCCTCTCAGTCTCTCTCCTTCTGCCTTACCTTATTCTCCTCTTACTCCCCCTTCTGTGTCTACTCCTGCTCCTTTTTCTCCTGCTCGTTTCTCTTCTTTCTGTTCATCTTACTTCTTTTTCTTCTCTTTTTTCTTCTGTTCTTTTTCCTGCTTCTCTTCTTTCTCATCCTCCTCTTTCTGCTTCTTCTCCTTCTCTTCCTCTTCCTCCTACTCTACTTCATCCTCCTGCTCCTTCTCTTCCTTCTTCTTTTCCTCCTCTTCCTTCTCCTCCTTCATCCTTCTTTTCCTGCTTCATCCTTCTTTTCCTCGCTTCCTTAGCCTCCTCCTTCTCCTCCTCCTCCTCATCTTTCTCATTAATATTAAATAATTATGGAATTTTTAATTCGATCGAAATATATCCCAAGGGAGAGGTACAGAAACAATTCTACATGGAAATGATCCCTCGGGCCCGAATTGACAAGATTGGCAGGACACAGAAAATATGGGGTAAACACAATTTAGGTGTTTTATGAACAGCGGGTTCTTTAGTTTGCCCTCCGTCTGACTGATGCAGTGGCTGAAATATTAGGATTGTTTAGGCGTCAGTCAGTTTCTTCTATTTTATTTATATTTAAAAAGGATATAAATAATTTATATAAATATTATATCAATATAAATATAAAAATATTTAAATAATATATATTTATATAATTTATTTATTAAAAAATACATATTAAAAAATAAATATTAGGCGTCAGTCAATTTCTTCTATTTAAAAGTTGTCCGTCAGCTGGTTCAGACACTCTGTAGAAATGTAAATTTCACAATTAAAATACAACCATACGATACAATACAGGACCGTACAATACAGTTGGAGACAGAGGCGTGGTGTGGAACAGTTTCATAAATTTCACAATTAAATATAAATTTTATTTATAAAAAGGATATAAATAATTTATATAAATATAAATATAAAAATATTTAAATAATATATATTTATATAATGTATTTATTAGGAAATACATAAATAAAATTAAATTTAAATTTCACAATTAGAATATAACCATACGATACAATACAGACAGAGGCACGGTGTGCACAAACAATTTGCTCAGGGTCGTTACACGGAGTTGAACCCGCAACCACTTGATCATTGACCAAGCGCGTTACCGATAGACCACAGTGCCAGTCGGCGTATTCCCAGGAGAGCTATCCAGCAGAGAGCCCCCCTCCCGATCGGTGGAACCCATTAATCAGGCGCCTCTGGTGGAGCGTGAGGTGTGGTCGAGTCAGAATGGAACATGTGAGCGTTCGGTCATATTTGGCTAATTGGTTGAGCGCTCGTCATATAACTCAGTGCGGAGGTGTTCGAATCCTCCGTGAGAAATGAATTACGACTTGTAATCGTAAACTCGAGATTTCTACAACGCCTGGCAAAAGCTAAATCGCGGGAACCAGCTTATTCACAGGCGATTGGTCAAAACAAATTGGATAGGCTGGAAGAGTTCGGTTCCAGGTCAAGATCCAAGAGGCAGGCAGGCAGGCAGGCAGGCAGGCAGGCAGGCAGGCAGGCAGGCAGGCAGGCAGGCAGGCAGGCAGGCAGGCAGGCAGGCAGGCAGGCAGGCAGGCAGGCAGGCAGGCAGGCAGGCAGGCAGGCAGGCAGGCAGGCAGGCAGGCAGGCAGGCAGGCAGGCAGGCAGGCAGGCAGGCAGGCAGGCAGGCAGGCAGGCAGGCAGGCAGGCAGGCGGCTACAGTGGGTGGTATTTCGAATTGGAGGACTGTCCATTGCACCAGAAACGCGCTGTGCCCGCATAGCACCATCTGAATGTCAGCAAGTAAAATAATTAACAATTGTGTATTTTCGACTTTACAGGCAAACGAGACTCAGTTGGCTGGTAAATCCCACGTGGAAGTCGTCAGCATCCTGAAGGATCTTCCTTCCCAAGTTACACTCATCTGCGCACGACGCTCGGTTCCGCTCCAGCTCAACTACAGCGCACAGCAGACGAACGGACACGCACCAGTGACCACGACTTCCTCAAGACATTCGTCTGCTGAGAGACTCGTAAAAGCAAAGTCGGAGCAAGCGCTGTTCGGTCCGGAAGCGACTTCGCCGGACGAATCATCGACTCTTGGACAGAAGAAATCCTGGTCGCTGGAGCCGCTTGGAATCGGTGGACTGGCACTGTGGAGCAGTGAGCCAGTGGTTGTGGAGCTGCAGAAGGAGCATATCCACAAGGGACTTGGATTCAGCATTCTTGACTACGAGGTGTCTGGGCTTGTCTTAACCGCCTTTAGAGATCGTTATCTGATCGTTGTGTACTTACTGATTAACTCTTTTTGTAATTGTAATTGTAATCTGACATTTATAAAGCGCCACTTCAAGAATAGACCCATCAGAGGCGCTCCCGACCCGAACAAGTGAGACCACTATCAAATAATACAGACTTCAGGCGCTTGCAAAACTGCAGAAGGGACAAACTGAGGAATGCAAGCCGGAGCTCTCAGGAAAGGCGTTCCAGCTATTAGGTCCAACATAGGCAAAGCTTCTAGACTGCGCTGTAGCATTGTTGACTGCGTACAAACTCAGACAACAACAGCTTTGATATGAGCGCCTCTTTAAATCCGATACATGTATCAAAAAAATAAAGCTGGGAAGTCATGTCACATGTCACAACGCCATCGTCGCTTCGCGACGGTTGACTACATGTACGGACTATCCTCTCCCAACGCCATCTGTCGCGCGTAGAGTTACTAAGAATTCTGGCCATGCGTTCAGTGATGCATTTGCTGTATGTCACTGGAGTAGAGAGGAATCTTTTGAAGACAGTAAGGAAAAGGAAATTGATCTATTTTGGCCACATCATGAGGAAGGAGGGAACATGCATCGAGAAGGAGATAATACAGGGCACAATACCGGGAGGACGGAAAAGAGGAAGACCTAGAATAAACTGGTTGGGCAACATCAGGGCATGGACTGGGCTAACAATGGAGGAGATGCTCAGGCTGGTGGAGGACAGAGGACACTGGAGGAACATTGTGCATGATGCGGCCGAATCTCGGAACGAGGAAGACTGAGAATGGAACGGAACACTGGACTCGCAGAAATAAATCAAAGGCAAAGACAGCTGATTCTTTTTTATTCAGCCATGGGTACTTCAGTTATGCTATGCCAGGGTGACTAAAAGGACAACTTTTTATGCATATGTCATAACTCTATGTGTCTTTAACTCTGTCCTATCCATTATCTGTCCTGCAGATCCAATTCCAAACTCCACCCACCAGAGCTGTCTGACTGTCTGCCTGCCTGACTCTTAGATCTTGACCTGGAACTGAACCCTTATTGCCTATCGATTTTGTTTTGACTAAGTGCCTGTGAACAAGATGGTTCCGGCGACTTAGCTTTCATTAGGTGCTGTAGAAATCTCAAGTTACGATTACAATTACAATACAAATTTAAGAAATAAGACAAGTAATCGTTAGCTTTGTTTTATTTTGACAGGATCCACTCAATCCTGGTGTTTCCATGATCATAATCCGCAGCCTGGTTCCAGGCGGTGCAGCACAGTTAGACGGGAGGCTGGTTCCAGGCGATCGACTCATCGCAGTCAACGACACCAAGTTGGTCAACGCAACACTTGAACAAGCGGTTCAGGCGCTGAGGGGCGCTCCTGTCGGTCCAGTTCAAGTCAAAATTCTAAAACCACTACGTGGACTGGATCTGGATGACGTCAGTGACCCGGATTCAGTAAATATATTTTCTCTTTGCTAAATTTTACTTGGTGCAGATGACAGTTCGCCGATCGCTTGCCATGAAACGTGCAGTGTGGGGTTTAAGCTTCCCGCATGATGGGCTTGGACATGGGGCCAGTACATCGCAAGACCTACCATTTACTTCCCGGCTCTTTTCCTCTTCTTAGGCTCTTGAGTGGGCATTGGATGAATCCCACGGTCCTGGACACAGGGCCAGTGCATTATGGGACTTGCTATTACTTCCCAGCTCAGTTTGTTACCTTGGGTTGGCATTGGATGAATCACAAGGTCCTGGACTCGGGGCCAGTGCATCAGATTTACTGAACTTGCGTGCATAATAAGTGCAATAAATAAAAAGCAAAAAATAAATGAGCAAATAAATAAATGAGCAAATAAACAAGTATAAATAAATAAATAAATAAGCAAATAAATAAATATAGCAAATAAACAATTAAATAAACAAGCCAATAAAGGGTTTGCCTGAGATTCATTGTGGCTGTATGTCTGTCTTCAGAGTCGGGAAGAATCGGAGCCAGCCTCCGCAAATGTCTTTGCCTCTCTGATGATGTCACCTTTGACGCTGCCTTCCACTGATGCTCAGTCACCCCCAGTACCCTGTGCCAACCCAGATGCCTCGGCCCCAGCGCCTTTCTACCCTGCCTTGACGCCACCGGCCCACCCGACATCGTCACCCCCGGCCTACCCTAAGTCTTCCCCACCGTCTCAGCAGAAGACAGCTGGCCAGGATGTCAAGGTAAGCCTTTATTTCTTTTGATGTAGTTTTCTTTTGTTATTGCTATGAATTGTAGTCTGGCCTTTAACAATCACGAAATCAACCATGTGTCATTTTCAGTCGTCTGTGATCCAGTCATTTAAACACACCTGTGATCCAGTCATTTCAACACACCTGTGATCCAGTCATTTAAACACACCTGTGGTCCAGTCATTTTAACACACCTGTGATCCAGTCATTTAAACACACCTGTGGTCCAGTCATTTAAACACACCTGTGACCCAGTCATTTTAATTAATGCACATATAATACAGTCATTTAAAAACACCTGTGATCCAGTCATTTAAACACACCTGTGATACAGTCATTTAAACACATCTGTGATCCAGTCATTTTCATTATCTATAGATGTAAAGTAAGTAAGTAATGGTTCCCTGTCCCTACTGGAACGTAGGGGAGGCGCTCATTTCCTATTCTTCAGCCCTTGAGCCAGCAGTGGACGAATCCCAAGGTCCTGGATGAGGGCAAGTGCATCACAGGACTTGGCGTTTGCTTCTCAGCTTGTGCTGGTTCCACTTTCAACTGCTCAGTGACAGGCTAGATCCCACAACCGTTAGGTCACAAACCCAGGGCAGTAACCGTGTCACCTGTCGCCTATGTATGTATGTATGCATATATGTGTGAATGTATGTATGTATGTATATATGTGTGATGTATGTATGTGTGAATGTTTGTACGTGTGAATGTATGTATGTGTGTATGTATGTATGTATGTATGAATGTATGTATGAATGTATGTATGTATGTATGTATGTTTGTATGTATGTATGTATGTATGAATGTATGTATGAATGTATGTATGTATGTATGTATGTTTGTATGTATGTATGTATGAATGTATGAATGTATGTATGTATGAATGTATGTATGAATGTATGAATGAATGTATGAATGTATGTATGTATGTATGTATATGTGTGAATGTATGTATGTATGTATGTATGAATGTATGTATGTATGTATGTATAAATGTATGTATGTATGTATGTATGAATGTATGTATGTATGTATGTATGTATGTATGAATGTATGTATATGTATAAGTGTATGTATGTATGTATGAATGTACGTATGTATGAATGTATGTATGTACGTACGTATGTATGTACGTATGTATGTATGTATGAATGTATGTATGTGTATATGAATGTATGTGTGAATGTGTATATGTATGTGTGTATGCATGTATGAATGTATGTATGTATGTGTATATGAATGTATGTGTGAATGTGTATATGTATGTGTGTATGCATGTATGAATGTATGTATGTATGTGTATATGCTTGTCAGGATACTTGATATACCATTTCACCTATTGTCTATTTCCTATGATGCAGTCGTTTTGCATCACCTCTTAGAAAGTGACATTCTAGTAATGTACAGTAACCATTGTGTGTTACATTTTCAGCCAAACGACTCGCGAATTGTAACCAACGGAGTCGCTTCAGCCGAAGATCTGATGCCAAAGAGCCAGCCAATCACAAGTGACCTTAGTCCAAAGCCGTCAGTGTCGTCGTCATCATCGCCTCACGCCTCCGTTTCTTCGCTTGTGCCTTTTTCCTTGGGGAAACGCGACATCGATTCAGTGGACGAACGTTTCGATGATTCTTCCGCAGCTGAAACGATCAGAATCACTTCCGTCATTGGCCAACTCGGTCAGTCTTGTGTTTTCTAGACATTGGCTTTTGTTTCATGATAAATGTAAACGGAAATGTACATGATTTTCTATAGTGACTGTTACGCTGTGTCAAGTTACATGATTTTAAGTTCTGACTATATATTTGAACTATTGTCTCTGGTAATTAGAGCTCGCATCGGCCAGGCTCCAAAATATCTTTGTGATCTCATTCGGCCTCCAGTATCTCTTCCCATCCTCTACGTTCTCTAGGTCGTCTGGATCTATTTGTTCCTCGTGTTAAGTCCTCGCTTGCTCAGCAGAAGGCTTTTGCTGTTGGCCCATCTCTATGGAATGAACTTCCACTATCGTTTCGTGCAAGGGTCACTGCTGGTGATAGAGATCAGTCAGCTCGTTGTTTAAAGACGTTCTTATTTCCCCGGGGTTCTCATGCTGAAAGCGCCTCTGAGTAGTTTGTTCTGTAAGAAGCGCTATATAAGTTCTCAAATACAATACAATACAATGTTGAGAAGTTAAATTACATTGAATTAATTATCAGGTATGTATTTAATTTTCTCTGTAGGTTTGCGTTTGGAGTCAGAGGGCCCGATTGGCTGTTGTATTCGTTCGATAGAGCCAGGCAGTGTCTTCAGCAAAGATGGCCGTCTACAAGTGGGAGACTACGTCACTGCAATTAACAACGACAGTCTACGGAATGTTTCCAACGCCCAGGCGCGCACGATTCTTCGACGAACATCGCTCATTGGAAAGGACTTCAGGTCCAATGGCCGTTGCATCTTGAAACGCACTTTAATTGACCATGTCATTCCAAATCCTACATGATGCACTAAGTGCGAGAATCGAAGGAAAGAGCTGCAAAGGCAGACCACGTAGTTTATGCTGGACAGAATGTGTAAATAAGTAAGTAAGAAGTAAGTAAGTAGGTTAGTAATGGATTTGTTAACATGCCATATGTCCATCGACTGAGCGAGGAATCTTGGACGATGTAACAGATGAGTGAATTGAATGAAGTTCATTTGTTTACATCCTTTGACGCCAAAATGGCTGACATCAGGAACTGGTGGTGGTGGTGGTGGTTGTGGGGTGGGGGTGGTGGTTGTGGGGAGGTGGTGGTGGTTGTGGGGTGGTGGTGGTTGTGGGGTGGTGGTGGTTTTGGGGTGGGGGTGGTGGTTGTGGGGAGGTGGTGGTGGTTGTGGGGTGGTGGTGGTTGTGGGGTGGTGGTGGTTGTGGGGTGGTGGTGGTGGTGGTTGTGGGGTGGTGGTGGTGGTTGTGGGGAGGTGGTGGTGGTGGTGGTTGTGGGGTGGTGGTGGTGGTGATGATGATGATGATGTTGAATTGTTGATTTAAGTAAGTAAAAGTAAGTAAGTAAGTAGGTAACTAAGTTAATTTACCTTACCTAAGCATGTCTTTTTGGTTATGGGGCAATGTGTTTTTCGTCCTCAGACTTCTCTTGCTCTGGGATGATGCTGGAAGAGCTTCTGAGTAAATATCTTGAAGGGCTCCATATAAATTATCTCTTTACATTACATTAACCTTTAAACATTTTACGCTTGTAGTGTGACGTTTGTCCGGGGAAATGGCGTTGGTCGCACAACAGAAAACGAAGTTGCACGGTCCCCTTTAAGGTTGACAGTTGTTTATATTTATATTTTATTAATTTATATTAATATGGATTAACCCAACAGTAACGTCATATATGGGGCATTTGAAGTAAAGTAAAGTAAACAGTAAAGCTTCCATGTCCTGTAGGAAAGTAGGGTAGAAAAGTAAGAAAATGTCTTCTATAGCAACCATATGGCCTCAACTCTGCTCATTTTTCAGTGAATTGATCGGGTGAGATCCTTCACCACCGCTGCCCACTTGAATGGGCGCCAAGCTATTTAAGGTCCCCGTGTACAGGCTGTGCTAGTAGATGCTTATTAGCTTTGCTTCAGCCTTAAGCCAGCAGTGGACGAATCCCGAGGTCCTGATGGACAGAGTCAAATGCAACATCACGTTGATGCAGTGGCAGGCTTTTCCAGGAGAACAGTCCAAGACATGGGAAGGCATGTGGGCTTCAGTTGATTTTTTTTAATCTGGCATCTGCATAACCCCACAAGCAGAAAGGGATAATCAGGTGCAACAACAATGGTTAGAAGAACTGTTGTTGTTTTATTTGTAGTAGTAGTAGTATTGTTGTTGTTGTTGTTGTTGTTGCTGTTGTAATTTAAAATGTTTCTGTTTGTTGTAGCAAATCAGTGACAAGTGTTGGGACTTCAAGTCCGCAGCGTTCGTTCGGTGACCTTCGTTCCCCGGAAAGTGATTCGATGAATCAGTCATCATACCTGATGCAGCCCTTGTCACCTTTGGCACTTTCACCTCTGACCTCCTCTTCTCCCCCTCTTCCCACTTCTCCTCCCCCGTGGTCTTCTGAGATGCCCAAGTTGCAGGCCTTTGGAACGGGAACCTGGGGACCGTCACGGACTGTGGAGATACATCGTAAACCAGGAGAGAACCTCGGAATCAGTCTTGTAGGTTTGTAACCCTCCACCTGCTCTTTGCCTGATTTAGTTTTTGGTTGACGAACCGACATTGAATAGTTGATTGGTTTGTTGGGAGTCGGAGTTAACTGTTTGCTACAAATTATAAGTCACAAATAACTGACAGATTCGTAACTGATTGATTCATTGATTGATTGCCTGACTTCTTATCTGTCTCACTCACTGGCTCACTAACTCACTCACTCATTCAGTCACTGAGTGCCTGATTGATTGGTCGAGTGATTGATTGCTCAATTCGTTGAGTAATCGATTGAATGAATGAGTGATTGACTGGTTGAATTATTGACTGAGTGAATGCTTGATTGATTGATCAACTGATTGATTGAATGATAACCTGAATGAATGTATTGATGATTGATTAATTGAGTGATTGACTGAAATGAATGAATAATCAATCAGCTGAATGAATTATTGATTGGTTGATCAGCTGAACGGACAAATGAATGAGTGAATGTTTGATCAACTAAATGAACGAGTGAGGAGAGTGATTGATTGAGCAGCTGAATGATTGATTGACCGAATGATTGATCGATTGACTTTAGCCGCAAGAGTTGATGTTCCGACTGATTTGTCGGATGATCATCGCACGGTTTCGGGCATCTTCGTGAAGCACGTTCTTCCACTGAGTCCGGCAGGTAGAACTGGATTGATGAGCAAGGGAGATCGCATCCTGGAGGTCTGTCATCTCTTCCTTTTCAGTTTCCTCATTAGCGTCTTGATTTTCAGGTCAAGTGTTACTTCAAATTACTTCAAATGCCTTCGAGAGGACCTTCAGTGGCAATATAGAGCTAATGACGGCATCATTCTTTGCTTAAATAATTAAATAATTATTGTATTAATTAAATCGTTGTTTTAATAATTAGCAAATAATATGAAATCATTTCTTTTAATGAGTGGTCTTGAGCATTGTTGAGTGTTTTGGCCACAGCAGTGCTGATTATTCTAGTTTCCTGAGCACCGTTTGTGTACTGATGAACTTTTTGCTCTTTTATGACAAGCTTAAAAGGTGCTAACTAACTAAAAGTAAGTAACTAACTTACTTACTAACTAAAACTCCCAATCCAATGAATCATGGTATTGCAGTGTCTGTGCTTCAGCCAGAGTATCTTTCCACCCACAGACCATGCACCTTCAACGATTGTTTGCTATGTAGGTGTGTAATAATCACTGTACCATACGTTACCTTACCTTAACTTACCTTACCTTGCCTTGCCTTGCCTTGCCTTACCTTAATTTACCTTGCATTACCTAACCTTATTTACCTTACTTTAATTTACCATAACTATTATTTACCTTGCTTTGTCTTAATTTTTAACCATACCTGACCTTACCTTACCTTAGCTTATTTTATCTTACCTTACCTTACCTTATTGTACCTTACTTTACCTTATCTTACCTTACCTTACCTTACCTTGCCGGTGTTTAGGTTGATGGAGTCGATCTTAGCGACGTTTCACACGACTACGCTATCAATGTGATCCGGCATTCGACGAGTCCCGTTCGCTTTCTCGTTCAGAGCTTTGTTGATCAAAATACGGTGAGTGGTCATCACTTGCCCCCCCCCCTTCCGTCCTAACCTTCAGGGCATGTGACTTGTTGACCCACCAGTGTGGGGCACGGTAGCCGATTGGTTAACGCACTCGGGTTGTATGTAGGTCACAATAGCCGATTGGTTAGAGCGCTCGGCTTATTTGTAGGTCACGGTAGCCGATTGGTTAGAGCGCTCGGCTCGTATATAGGTCACGCAGCCGATTGGTTAGAGCGGTCGGCTTGTATGTGGGTGACGGTAGCCGATTGGTTGGAGCGTTCGACTGATGCTCAGTCATTAGATAGTGGCGCTTAACAAATGCAGAAATAATGATAATAGAATGTGGTGCTTTTAAAAGAGGTTTACAAGGCTTTAGCCAGTGGAGGATTGTTGGCGTTTGATAGAGACACGTCTGAGAAACCTTATCTCACTTCATCTTATATTAACTCACCATTCATTACTTCTACTTGCAATACCTTCCCTTATCTTGTATGTAGGTCACGTGTCAATAAAACTTTTCAGTATGCTTCAGTCAGTCTTGCCTTACCTTACCATACTTTACCTTAGCTTGACTCTATCTTGCCTTACCTTAATTTAACTCTCGTAGCTTAATTCTCTTATCTTACCTTACTTTACTTTAATCCTCTTTACTTTGTTACCCTAATTCTCTTTCCTTACCATACTTCACATTACCTTAAGTCTCTTAACTTACCTTCTTTGAGCTTAATTATCTTACCTTACCTTAATTATCTTACCTTTACCTTACTATACCTTACCTTAATTCTCTTACCTTACCTTCTTTGACCTTAATTCTCTTACCTTACCTTCTTTGACCTTAATTCTCTTACCTTACATTAACATAATTCTCTTCATTTTCCTTACCTTACCTAACCTTGTCCTATGTTACGTTGCCTTAGCTTACCTTAATTCCGTTACCTTACCATAACTTAGACTCCCTTACCTAGTCTTACCTTACATAACATTACCTTAGGTTACCTTGCGTTGCATGTCTGTGTAGCTGAGCGAAGAAGACTCACCTGTGAAGGCGCTGGCACCAACATCTGATCCTCAGATACCAGGTAAGACGACGCAGAGCCCTTTCTGTCTTCTCTGCTTTATCTCTTTTAACTCTCTTTCACTCAAAACTGAAAACACTCCTCTTCCGCAGATCCTATCCTGACACCCCTTCTTCCTCTTATCTGTCTCTGCTGTCCAACCCCAAACATCACCCACCGTAGCTACCACGCTGTCTCTCTGCCTGACTCTTGGATCTTGACCCGGAACCGAACCCTTTTGCCTATCGATTTTGTCTCGACTGAGCGCCTCTGAATAAGCTGGTCCCCACGGTGCGGCTTTCGTTGGGCGCTGTAGAAATCTTGGAATTATGATTACGATTTTAATTTACAGTGTAATGTAGCCTAACAGAACCTTTATATAGCACCGTTTCTTGAACAGTTCTCAGCTGCACGGACTGACCTTTCTGCGGGCTGCAGAAGGTCAAGGTGACGGAAACTGTGGGCTTCTTATAATTGTACCGCTTTGTGTTATTTTTTTACATTATGTATGTGGATAGGATAAAAAATTGGAGAGATGAGTTTTCTGAAATGTCTAGTCGTTGCTGATGTTAGGGAGTCTTATTATGATTATTGTGATTATTATTATAATGATAGTGATGATTATGATGATGGTGATTGTTATTACTATTAATTATTATTATTATTATTATTATTATTTTATTTTTATTATTATTTTGTTTTTATTATTGTTATTTTCAACACAGTTATTATTGTTATTATTGTCATTATTATTGTTATTGTTATCATTATCATTATCATTATTATTATTGGCGGCTGCGGTGGTGGTGGTGGTGATGAAATGGTGGTGGTAGTTGTGGTCGTGGTGGTGATCATCGTGGTGCTGGTGGTGGTGTGGTCGTGTTTGTGGTGGTGGTGGTGATGGTGATAGTGGTAAAGCCGGTCTTCACGAATTGCTTGTCCGGATTGGGCTTCCGGCGCCAAATGAGAGGAGGAATAGATGAAGGAGGAGGAGGAGGAGGAGGGAGAGGAGGGAGGGAGGGAGGGAGGGAGAGGGGAGTGGGAGAAGGACACACCCTTGTATTGATCAGCTTCCCATTTATTAAACGACATTGACCAACATCCGCTGTCTGTCTCTGCGGCTAATCTCGTGATGTGTGTATGTCAGTCTCCCGCCTTCAGGCACACACACTTGGACGCAGGCACAAGGACAGACGGACGCACAGACACAGTCTAGATAGAAAGACAGACAGACGGACAGACAGACGGATGTAAAGAGAGACAGACGGAGATAAGATGAAAAAGACAGACAGAAGGACAGACAGACGGATAGACAGACGGACGTGAAGAGAGACAGACGGACAGATAGGATGAAAAAGCCAGACAGAAGGACAGACAGACGTAAAGAGAGACAGATGGACAGATAGGATGAAAGAGACAGACAGACGGACAGAATGGCAGATGTACTCACGTACATGAATCTGTGTCTGTGTGTTGCTTATATGCAGGTCAGTCTTAGCTGTTGTTCTTCGATGATAATTTCTGCGTCGGTTTCAGCCTTGTCAACTTTGACATTTAGGTTGTGTGTCAATAGGAGTTGTAGCTGTAAGTGGCGGTGGTGGTGGCGGCGGCAGCAGCAGCGGCGGCGGCGGCGGTAATGGTGACCCAGCCAGGTCTACGATTTCTTACTCAGCCAATGGAGATATGGCTCCCTCCGTCCCTCCGTCCCTCCGTCCGTCCGTCCCTCCCTCCCTCCCTCCCTCCCTCCCTCCCTCCCTCCCTCCCTCCCTCCCTCCCTCCCTCCCTCCCTCCCTCCCTCCCTCCCTCCCTCCCTCCCTCCCTCCCTCCCTCCCTCCCTCCCTCCCTCCCTCCCTCCCTCCCTCCCTCCCTCCCTCCCTCCCTGGTGGTGGTGGTGTTTGTGGTGCTGGTGTGAAAATGGTTCTTGTGGTGTGATGGTGGGTTGTGTGTTATCGTGGGTGTGTTAGCGAGCGTGTGCGGGTCTATGTCTAGCATCGTTTAAGAGCCATTCGGAGAACCGAATGATGGGCCTTTGGTGCCGTCGCATTTGCTGCTGATGCTGGTACATGCGTGGAGATGTTATTCCGAGTGGTGGAGGACGCAGAATTGCCTTCTGCTTCAGCTGCTCTGACAGATGATGCCGAGTCCAGGGCAGTTAAGTTGCCGGTCCTCCCTCCATCCCTCCCTCCGAACCTCTGTCCCTTGCCTTCCGTCCGTCACTTGCTGCTTGCCCCCCCGTCTGTCGGTTTCTACTGTCCCCGGAGACTCTTTTTTCTCTCCAATAGACATCGATTTCCGATTTATTTCTTCTTCGTAGCACCCGATGCCACCTTCTCTTGTGTGGGTCACACGCTTTGTTGTTGTTTGTTGTTGTTTTTATCATCATCATCATCATCACCGTCATCATCATCATCATCATCATCATCATCATCACCGTCATCATCATCATCATCACCGTCATTATTATTACTATTATTATTATTATTATTATTATTATTATTATAGGAGAATTATAGTGTATACTGAAATACTAAACAGTGCGGTTACTAAATTGCAGGAGCCTAATCTAATCTAATCTAATCTAATCTCGATGCCTGAGGTAATCTAATATGATGGTTTCTATAGAGCCATTATATTATGGAGAAGACATCAATCGATGGTGCACCAGTTCCCACCGGATTAGTTTGTCGTTAGGTGGCGGCTGTGCGTGTGTGTAGGGAGTGTGTGTGTGTGTGCTTGGAGTGTGTGCTTGCGTGTGTGTGTATGTGTGTGTATGTGCTTGTGTGTTTGTTTGCATGTGTGGGTATGTGTGCTTGTGTGAGTGTGTGTGTGCTTGTGTATATGTGCATGTGTGTGCTTGGAGTCAGTATGTGCTTGTGTGTGTATGTGTGTGTGCTTGGGGTGTGTATGTGTGTATTTGTGTGTGTTTGTGTGTGTGTGCTTGTAGGTGTGCACATGTGTGCTTGGAGTATGTGCTTGTGTGTGTGTGCTTGTGTATGTGTGTGTGCATGTGTGTGCTTGAAGTGAATGTGTGCTTATGTGTGTATCTGTGTGTATGTGCTTGTGCGTGTGTGCTTGTGTGTGTGATCGTATGTGTGTGTGTGTGCTTGGAGTGAGTGTGTACTTGTGTGTGTTTGTGCTGTGTGTGTATATATGTGTGCTTGGGGTGTGTGTGTGTGTGTGTATGTGTGTGTGTTTGAGTGTGTGTGTGAGAGAGTCAGTTTGCGTGTGTGCGTAAAAGGTTATGGCTCGTCATTAACGTTTTTCTCTATTGATTCCTGGGACGTGGCGGTCTATGGGCACTATTGGTTTGTTGGCGAGGGAGCTGGTGGGTGTGTGTGGGTGAGTGGGTGAGTGTTGGCATTGTCAGCTGAAGATGCAGTCTCTTGGAGGCAGGGAACAGCGAGAAGCTGGAACGAAATGTAAACTTCTCTTCGTCCTTGCTTTTGTTATCATGAGGACACAGGCATGGCCTTGTCATGGCCTCGTGCACTGGATGGATGTCCCTCGCTTCGGAGAGGGACCTTTTTAGGCAAAAGGGACTTGTATTAGCGTTAAATGTCTGTCGGAAGAGTGATTTTGTGTTTCGTGGAAGAGGGATTTTCAGTGGTTTTTCAAGTGACATTTGCTAAAGAAGAATGACATTTGTCTCGTGTGAGGGATGCTTTTTACGAAGTGACATTGGCTTCAATGAGTGACATTTTAGGAAATTACTTTGGCTTCAAAGAGTGGCAATTTCAGAAGTGACAGTGGCTTCAACGAGTGGGATTTTAGGAAATTACATTGGCTTCAATGAGTGACAGTTTAGGAAGTGAAATTGGCTTCAACGAGTGAGAGTTTAGGAAATTACATTGGCTTCAAAGAGTGACATTATAGGAAATTAAATTGGCTTTAAATAGTCACAGTTTAGGAAGTAAAATTGGCTTTAATGAGCGACAGTTTTTTTGGCTTTAACAAGTGACATTTTAGGAAATTACATTGGTTTCAAAGAGTAGCAATTTAGGAAATTACACTGGCTTCGAAGAGTGACAATCTTGGAAGTGAAATTGGCTTCAAAGAGAACAATTTAGGAAATTACATTGGCTTCAAAGAGTGACAGTTTAGGAAGTGACATTGGCTTCAAAGAGTAACAATTTAGGAAATTACATTGGCTTCTAAGAGTGACAGTTTAGGAAGTGACATTGGCTTCAAAGAGTAACAATTTAGGAAATTACTCTGGCTTCGAAGATTGACAGTTTAGGAAGTGACATTGGCTTCAAAGAGTAACATTTTAGGAAATTACATTGGCTTTGAAGAGTGACAACTTTGGAAGTGACATTGGCTTTAACAAGTGACAGTTTAGGAAGTGACATTTGCTTCAAACAAGCCTAACATGTTGCAAAGGGAAACTTTTTCAAAAGTAGCACTTCATTTAGTAACGCAACATTTGTAAGGATGGATTACAGTTGCTTCGAATACTATCTTTGAAACGGACGGCATTTTCTAAGAAGATTTACTGAGGAAGTGTTTGGTTAGCAAGAACGTTCCACTGCCTTTTGGTGAAGGACATTCGGAACAAGAACTACCATGAATTTTCATAAGAACTTGACTTACATAGGTAAATAAATTCGTTACATTTTAGGTACTGGTGTAGGTAAGTGACTGTTAGTTGCATACGTAAATGAAGCACCTCAGTTACTTTCTAAGGTTGCTACTGTGAATTAGTTTAAGAAATGGTAAACTTTGAGTAAATGGAATTTATGGAAACGTTATATTAGCATTTGTTTAAGTTCTGTTATTTTGATAAGGGTAAAGAGTGGAAGAGAAGTTCTTTGGTTTGCTCTGTAGAATTATAAATGCAGAAATATAAGTAATTTTTACCTACAGAGGCAAATGAAGTACTTTAGTTACCTTTTTAGTCTATGAATAAATATTAGAAATGGTCATTATGTAATAACATAATAGACCTAGCAAGCTATGTAGGTCTGGCTTTCTGTTTAATCTTGGACATTACCTCCGTCCGTCCGTCCGTCCGTCCGTCCGTCCGTCCGTCCGTCCGTCCGTCCGTCCGTCCGTCCGTCCGTCCGTCCGTCCGTCCGTCCGTCCGTCCGTCCGTCCGTCCGTCCGTCCGTTCGTCCGTCCGTTTTTATGTACTTTGTCCTGTGCCTTGGAATCTCGAGGTCAGGGATGTCTCTCTCATCATCTGTGTCACCTGTATCAGAACTAGCAAAGCAGCGCTGCTCCTTTGAAGATAAATTGCTTTGCTACAACCTAGATCTCTTTCTTCCTTCCTTCCTTTCTTTCTTTCTTCCTTCCTTCCTTGCTTCCTTCCTTGCTTCCTTCCTTGCTTCCTGCCTTCCTTCCTTTCTTCCTTCCTTTCTCTCTCTGAGTGAATTGATGCACGAATATGGATGAAAACTGTTTGCACTGGATAAAAATCTATTAAACTGGATAAAAATTCATGACACTGAATGAAAATCTCTGACACTGAATGAAACTTTCTGACGCTGAATGAAAATCTCTGACATTCGATGAGTATCTCTGGCACTGGATGAAAATCTCTGATACTGGATGGAGGTCTCTGACATTAGATTAAAATCTCTGTTGAAAAAAACCAGGAACTGGATGAAAATCTCTGCCTTCAGATTAAAATCTCTGACTTTGGATGAAAATATCTTAAATGAAAATCTCTGTGGATAAATATCTCTGACATTGGATAAAAGTTCCGCTGCCAGATTATGAATTCATGCACAGTTGGGCAGAGGCACTGCCCCAGAAGTAAGAAAATTCTGACTATTGCTAAATATCCCTATCACTAAAATCCCTGATTATTGCTAAAAACTCCAGACTTTTTCTAAAATCCCAAACTATTTGTAAAAATATTATCCTGAACTGGAAATCTGTCAAAGTCCAGGACTTTACTTCAGACTTGTTCCCGGGGAGGCATGTAAACAAGTGTGTTACAGGTACCTTTTACATTGTTTACGCCGCATTGATTACATCAAGTGCAAAACGGTTTACAGTTACCTTTACTTTCTTTACGCTGCATTGATTACATCAAGTGTAAACCAGTTTACAGTTACCTTTTACATTCTTTACACTGCATTGATTACATCAAGCGTAAACCAATTTTGTTTATATATGTTAGAGAACATTCGCAAGAAATACTCGGACCTAAAAGGCGAGTTGCATCTGGTTGAACTGGAGAAGGACTCCTCTGGTCTCGGAATAAGTCTCGCTGGAAACCGATCCCTCAACCTGATGAGCGTCTTCGTCGTTGCCATCCAACCGGACAGCATTGCTGAAAAAAGCGGAAAGATCCAACTTGGAGACGAATTGCTTGAGGTGTTTTCCTTCTTTTCTATGATTTATTTCTATTTTTTGTTTATGATTTTGAAGCAGTATTTACAAGCAGTCATTTCATGAGCAAAGTCAGCAAACAGGACTTGTTTCTTCACATGGCATCTTTGGACAGCCCCACTGACTTGACGGGGCGCTAGTGTATATACATACATACATGCATACATACATACATGCATCCATACATACACACATATACATACATACATGTATACTATACATGCATACACACACACATGCATACATACAGCATACATACATACATACATGCATCCATGCATGAATACATGCATACATACACACATACATGCTTACATACATACATGCATACATACATACATACATACATACATACATACATACATACATACATACATACATAGAGCAGTATGTGTCTGATTGTGTTCTGTGCCTAGATCAATGAACACGTACTGTACGGGCGGAGTCATCTGAACGCGTCCGCCATCATCAAATCCGTTGCAACTCCACGCGTTCGGCTCGTCATACTCAGGTGGGCAACGGTGTTGCTTTGTGCTAAGCATCTCGTCTCAACGGGCGTTGATCTGCGCCCGGAGATTGCACGCTTACCTGATAGAGTCTTCTAATTAGCCAGGCAGATATTTTGTGATCGGTTGCTGAACCACAATCTGTGGGTTTATAGCCTCAATCCGTGCATAAGTTCTGGTGCCAAATGCGGTCTTATCAGCGAATAACAGTCAGACGAATGGCTTTTGCAAGGAGTGGCATGAGTACCTGATTAATATCATAATCACTGTAGTTGTCGTTGTCATTGCCTTCTCCGCTTACTATGGCTTTATTTCTATAGTACTTCAGTTCTAGTACTTCAGTTCTAGTACTTCATTTTCAGTACTTCATTTTCAGTACTTCATTTTCAGTACTTCATTTTCAGTACTTCGTTTTCAGTACTTCGTTTTCAGTACTTCATTTTCAGTACTTCATTTCTGGTACTTCGTTTCCAGTGCCTCGTTTCTAGTATTTAATTTCGAGCAGTACTCTGTTGTCAGTACTTTTCTAGTACTTGTTTAGCAGTACTTAATTTGTAGGGCATTTTCCACACTCCAGTGGCGCTGTAGATTGTTGAAGTTCTCAGATTCATTCAAATGCACAGGATTGTTTGCAGCAATCCTTTCTGCTTAAATAAATAATCTTTGGCTTTAAATGTAATTGGATTCAACTTAATTCCTTTTGCTCTGTTTTTCTCTTATGCTTTCAAACGTTTGATTTGTTAATTTTTGCCTTGTATGCTTGTTTTCGATTTTTGTATTTTTCTCTTTGAGTCTGTTGTCTTTGAGTTTTGTTGTCTTTGAGTTTTGTTGTCTTTGAGTTTTGTTGTCTTTGAGTTTTGTTGTCTTTGAGTTTTGTTGTCTTTGAGTTTTGTTGTCTTTGAGCTTTGTTGTCTTTGAGTTTTGTTGTCTTTGAGTCTTGTTGTCTTTGAGTCTTGTTGTCTTTGAGTCTTGTTGTCTTTGAGTCTTGTTGTCTTTGAGTCTTGTTGTCTTTGAGTCTTGTTGTCTTTGAGTTTTGTTGTCTTTGAGTTTTTGTTGTCTTTGAGTTTTGTTGTCTTTGAGTCTTGTTGTGCAGTCTTGTTGTCTTTGAGTTTTGTTGTCTTTGAGTTTTGTTGTCTTTGAGTTTTGTTGTCTTTGTTGTTTTCAAAGGCGTTTTTTCTGTTCTTTGCATTTCTTGATTTCCTTGTTGATCTTGAACGGATGTTTGCAGGAGAGATGATTACCAGCAACACATGGCCGTTCGCCCAATTCCTTCGCCTCGCCACTCTCCCACGCCCCAGGTAAGCTCACTCGCAAACCTAGGCGCTATATAAATGTTTACATTCATACCGGTACATACATGGATACATACATACATGCATACATGCCTACACCTATGTAAATACCTCCATACACTCATTTATGTAAGTATGTATGTATTTGAGCATATCTAGGTATCTGACATATTAGCTTATGTTAGAGTTATGCTAGTGATGTAGCTTATATATATACTGTATGTGTGTGTGTGTACATGTGTACACATATATATATATATACAGTCATGTATATATATGTATATATATTTGTATGTATATATGTATACATATCTATATAGATACATATATATGTTACATATTTGCATCAGACATACGTTATGCGTACACTATTCATACGTACATAGACACAGATAGAACATAGATAGATGCACAGATGCAGTGCTGCTGCTGTGTCATGCTGCTGCTGCTGCTGCTGAATCTTTCGACTCCGACACAGACTTGTTTTTGGTTTCTCGTAGGATTTAGTGTCAACGTTAATCAGCACCGACGAAAACCTGCCCTTGGTAAAAGCGGAACATCCTCTGTCTATCAAGACTTCTACGTATATGTCTCAGAAATACTTCCATGACTTCACATTTCATTACATTCAATTACATTTCATTATGTTGCTTTGCATTCCATTTTGTTTAATTACATTACGTTGCATTACATAGGTGGTACGTTCCATTGCACTGCATTGGTTTATGTTGCTTTACATTCCATTTTATTTAATTACATTTAATTCCACTTAATCACAGTACATTTCCTTTGCATTACATTACATTGCTTTACTTGTCATTTGATCACTTTACATTAATTACATTACATTAACTACATTAATAGCATTACAATAATTATATTACATCAAACTGCTCGGGATTCCACTCTATGCTACTTGGCTGCATTAACTTGCTTTAAATAAGTTTATGATGAATTGCAGTTTATAACATAATTGAATTAAATTGGTGTTAAATGGAATTTTATTGCATTTTTGTGTTTAAATTTCATTGTGTTTTGCTAAGAATATTTGCCTGATTCATAGGTCTGTGCAGCAGTGAAAAAATAAGTAAGTAAATGATTTCACATTGCGTCGCGTTGTATATATGTTATTGACAGGAAGGGGAGGAAGAATCAAGCGACACCAGCATACAGTCAAACTGTCAGGAGAAAGACTCGAAGGAAACGACGCTGAATCCGGAGATCTTTAAAGACATCAGATACGTTACGCTCGTAAAGGTAAGAATGGCCTTTGTTTTGTAACCGAGGTTTTGGATCTAAACCGAGGTTTTTTTGAGCTTTCTCTGACAGCCACGCTCGTTGGGCCTACATGGGGCCTTTAGCTGGCACCAGTTGCACCAGTTAGCACAATGCGGGCCACCTATAGGCCCAGTTAAATTGTCTGTCAGGGTTGCGTAGTTATATGTTTTACAAACAGCTTGTGTTGCTTTGGTAAAGTAAGGTAATAAAGTTTACTCGTGTTAGGTATGGGTACTGTTGAATTTTCAGTTGGGCTTCTCCAGTGAATTATATTTGACTGTGGTTTCGCATGAAGCGACTGACACTTGACGTATTTTGTGTAACTGCGTTACGGAAGTCATCGTTAGATTCGTCTACATTAGGTTATGCATCTTTATGATCAAGTTGTCCTCAGAAATGCAATTCAGACAAAGGCCCATTGTACACAGGGACGTTATTGTGACACAATCTTCGTTATAAGGCAAATTTTGACTTAGTCAGAGCTTTCTAAGACTGTTTGTCACTTTTCACATGTCACTTTTAGGGTAGCCAGGGTTTTGGATTTGCGATCGAAGAGAAACCGCTTCCAGGTGACAAAGGTTCGGGTATTGTTGTCAAATCTGTAAACCCGGATGGACCGGCCGCTAAGGTATGAACATCTGCCAGTTCTCAGATGTCAGATTAGATTAAATTGATGCAACTGGATTAGATTAGATTGTAATTGTAATTTAAGATTTATAAAGTGCCTCTTAGAGGATAAACTCAACAGAGGCGCTCCCAACCCGAAAAAGTAAAATCACTGTTAAACAGTACAGTCTTTAGGCGCCTGCAGAACACGGAGAGGGGAAGAAAGAGGAGCTGGAGTCAAAGATCTCGAGAGAGAGATGGTTCTAGTAGGTGGGACCAACATACGCAAAGCTTCTGGACTGGGCGGTAGCAGACTGTTGTGTATTGAGACATTTATTTAATGTCCTTTAAGAACCTATCAAAGTTGCTATGGTTTTTGGGTAATTTTCAATAGTTTTTCTTAGTTATTTTTGTGTTTTAAATGTTTTGTTATTTTTATCTTGCAGTTTTAAAATATTTTTTTCTTAAAAGGAGGGCACGCTGGCTGTTGGAGATCAGCTTCTACTGGTCAATGAAAAGTCTTTTCTCAGCTCCTCTTACAACGAGGTACTATTACTTTGGTTTTTAAGATTCAGTTAGAAATTATCATATTTGCATTCTGCTTTATGGATACTGCAACAAAATCTCAAACTTGCGTGTCGCTGATGCTCACGTGAAATTGTAGCTTCCAGGAAGTTCCCGTTATGCCTGAGGTCCACACATGCGTGAAGTTTGAGTTTTTTGCACAAAGTTCAAGGACCCATGAAGTTCCCACTTAGTTGAACAAAGTTTAAGCTCCTGTGAGTTTCAAACAAAAGGGAACTTAATTAGTTAGTCAAGAAGTACCTTGATGAGCATTGTTGTTACTTTTTACAGACCACTTGTATGAACCCATGTCAGTTTGAACCTATACTTTATTATGTTTTTTTGAAAGTAAACCTTTATGTTTCCCTTTATCTAACGTAGTAAGTGGTTTAGACCTTACTGGACTTGCAGCTTAGTCCGAATGGCTTCAAAGTGGCTCTGTATTCTACAAAGTGGCACTGTGTTTTATTACTGGCCTTGAAATTGAAGCAACAATCAAGTGATGCTTGTGCATTATGATTAGATTCAATTAAAAATGGGACTAAATAAACTGACCCGAGCACTGAGTTATGCTGTCTGTGATCTGCTAAGGCTTTGGACATTCTGCGGCTGATCTCGCGAGGTACGTCTGTTACGTTTGCTGTGAATAAACCATCGAGAGAAATTCCAGACAGTGTTCAACCACTGACCATCAAAAATTTGGCTTCACACAAAAAAGGTACAAATATCTATTTTTTATTTCAGTGTACATTAACCAGTTCCTGTCAGGTTGGGGATAATTGCATCATTACTTTGGAAACTGTGTTAGTGAAATGTACAAACGTTTGTTTGTAACTGTTCATTTTCAAAGTGCCTTCCTAACTGTCTGTTAAAGGTGTTGTTTGTGTGGTTGTATTCGATATTATGGGCCATGTAAATGTTGTGTTAATTACTAAATAAAGTAAAAGTAAAGTATCCCATTCCCAACAAGTGAGACGTAGGGGAGGCGCTCATTTCCTTTTCTTAGGACCTTGAGCCGGCAATGGACGAATCCCAAGGTCCTGGACATGGGGCCAGCACATGGCAGGACTTGCCGTTTATTTCCCAGCTTAGACCAGCGTCCAGTTAATCCTGCTTGGTGACAGAAGCACGTTGTGTGCAAACAACTTGCCCATGGTTGTTACTGAATGGGATACAAAAATTCATGGTCTTATTATAAAATGGGCAAGAGAAATTTTCGACTGTGTTACAAAATGGGCTATATAAGTGTTCAGTTTTATTGGAAATTTAATAAGCTATGAAATTGTCTGGTATATGAAGTGATGGTAAAGTGAGAATTTTCTTGTTGATGTTTTTACCAGCTGAAGTGCAGGCGTCCATTGGCAAAGTCTCTCCGACGCCCCCTCGTAGTAATGAACCAGTGTCCACTCTGTCGGCCAGTCCGGTACCAGATGAGAACCTGGCTACTTGTGAAATTGTTCCGGGAAAAGAAACCACCATCGAAATCACGAAGCAGAAGTTCGGATTAGGCCTGAGCATCGTCGGAGGAACGGACACGCTGCTGGCAAGTCTCTTCTCTGGCCGTGAAGGCGATTTTCTACTGCACTGTATGGTCATGTAACGCTGTCTGGAAACCTCTATGATGCTGTTATCATGTAATGTAATGTTATCATGTAATGTAACGCTGTGTGGAAACCTCTATGATGCTGTTATCATGTAATGTAACGCTGTCTGGAAACCTCTATGATGCTGTTATCATGTAATGTAATGTTATCATGTAATGTAAAGCCGTGTGGAAACCTCTATGATGCTGTTATCATGTAATGTAATGTTATCATGTAATGTAACGCTGTGTGGAAACCTCTATGATGCTGTTATCATGTAATGTAATGTTATCATGTAATGTAACGCTGTGTGGAAACTTCTATGATGCTGTTATCGTGTAATGTAATGCTATCACGTAATGTAATGCTGTGTGGAAACTTCTGTGATGCTGTTATCATAATGCACGAGGCATCAATCAAGTGTGCTACGAAATAGTCCACCATGCCACACGAGGTTTAAAGTTTTAAAGTTTTCCTTTAAAAATGAGTAAGTTTTAATTATCTGGATCCTCTGGCACAAAAGGATTGATGTAGTGTAGATCTCTTCAAAAGAGCCTCAACTGAACACTAAGGGTCATTATTTAATTAGTTTTGTTCAGTTCTAGGGATCCATTATTGTTTGTTATTTAATTACTTTGATTAATTGCAGGGATCCATTATTGTTCATGAAGTCTACGAGGACGGTGCAGCAGCTAAAGATGGACGCCTGTGGGCAGGAGACCAGATCATTTCGGTCAGAACTTTCACGAATAAAAGAAGTTACCTGTGTAACGATTTTCCTATGTAACAAGTTTCTTGTATAACCAGTTCCTTATATAGCAAGCTACCTTATCTAGAAACTTTCATATGTAAGATGTTCCTTACGTAGGAAGTTCCTTTCATTACAAGTTCCTTGTGTAACACGTTTCTTATGTGACTTATTCCTTTGGTGGATTGATTGATTGATTGATTGACTGACTGACTGATTGATTGACTGACTAGCATTATGATCGAACAAGCAGCTGATTGAGCAATCACTGTGACTATCAGTGAATCATGAGTATGTTTATTAGTCAATCAACAAATCAGTTATCCAATCAATCAGCCAGTCACTCTGTCAATCATTCAACCAATCAATCAATAAGGATCCAATCATTTTATAGCAGGTGTTTTAGCTTATTTTCATGTTTAGCTAAAATCACCTTCTCACTTAAAAGAAATTATAAACGTGACTCAGGTGGATGGCGAAGACCTTCGCAACGTCACGCATGATCGAGCGATCCAGATCCTGAGGCAGACGCCACCTGTCGTTCGAATGGTTGTCTTCAGAGATGGATCGCTTTTGAAAGACGAGGAACTCTACGACACACTGACCATCGAAATGGTCAAGAAGCCGGGACGGGGACTCGGCTTCAGCATCGTCGGAAAACAGCATGACAACGGTGTCTTCATTGCTGACCTCGTTAGTCATTTTATTTATGTATTTATTAACTTATTACACGTGCAAAGTAATTAAACCTGATTCTTAGGTGTGAGACAGGTGTGTGCAAACAGTTTGTCCATAGTTGTTGCAAAGAGTCCATGTAGCAGGATCGAACCCACAATCGTTGGATTACAGACCCAGTGTGCTACCAAACGAACCTCTGTGGTGCACAGTGTAATCTAATCTGATCTAATCTGGAAAGTTCTATAGCGCCGTTTTTGCAGTGCGTCAATTGATGATCACTTCTAAGCAAACCTCTTTTCAAAACCACAATAATAATATCATCTGTAATCAGGCAGTTGACTAACCTTGCCTCTGATTTGCAATTCTGTGTGACTTTGCTTGTATAAAGCTTTTCATAATAATAATAATTAATAATAATAATAAAAAATAAATAAAATAATAATAATAATCAGTAGTTACTTTTAACAATACATCGAATCCAGAAAACTCCTCCAAGTGGCACAAATTAGTGACGATCTTCTTCAGTCGAGTGATTTTTACCTTTACTTGACAGGTGAAAGGTGGAGTTGCAGAGGCTGATGGACGAATGTTGCCAGGTGATCAGATCTTATCAATAAACGGCGAAGATGTGTCCAGTTCGACGCAAGAACAGGTGGCTGAAATGCTCAAGGTAAATGAACATTAGCGCAATGTATGTGTTTCTGTTGCATTTATATAGCACCTTTATAACCTTTCAAAGATGATGATGACAATGATAATGTTGAAAAAGTAGTAATGATAATATTAGTAATAATAAATAAATGCAATTATAATATTAGTTACAGGAATAATCAGCATTTCTATCCATAGCCTGAAAACCTTTATAGCACATGGATTTCCCTTGCACATTTAATTATGCAATAATTTAATAATTAATAAATTAACAGTTGATAATAATATTCATCATCAAGATCCATGGGCAGATAGCCTGTAGATGCAGTAGCCAATTTTTTTACCCAACCATAGTCACTCGACTGGGGACGCGGGCGTTGTTTCCCGTGGATTGGCCGATCAGATTTCTTTCATGTTGTTCTTTATAAACAACATATCTGCACCCATCCTTGCGACCCTTCACACTTCTCGATTCACTGGATTGTGGTACCGTAGGGAGTGTTAATATAAAATTATTGATAATAATATTAATAGTTAATAATAGTTATAATAATTAATAGTTTAACCCTCTACACTTCTCAGTCTTGCATGGCCAGAGTTGTGGACGTTTGTTTGACGCCTTCATTGTCTTTGTCCAGAGAACCTTCGTCTTCTTGTGCCCTGTGTTAGTCGCAACGTCACGCTGTTGATCTTTCTGTCATTGTTCATCCTTCGTGTCTCGGCACAGAGAAAACATTGTGTTTGTTTTTGTCACCAGATGGCGATGGGTGCAGTCAAAATCCGTGTCAGTCGCCTCAAAGTCGGTTCCGACGCATCGATCTCACGAAATTCAAATCAGGGAATAAAGAAGTCCGCTTCAAATCTAAACAACACTAAACTCTCCAAAAGTAAGACTATACTCCCTTTGTTTCGTTTACGTTTGTGTATCCATGTATGCATGTATGTAGGTACGTACGTGTGTATGTATGTGTGTATGTATGTGTGTATGTACGTGTGTATGTACGTGTGTATGTACATGTGTATGTACGTGTGTATGTATGTGTGTATGTACGTGTGTATGTACGTGTGTATGTACGTGTGTATGTATGTGTGTATGTATGTGTGTATGTATGTATGTGTGTATGTACGTATGTCTTTTCATATATATATCCTTAACACACTACTATTTTTCAGTGACATCAAAGTTCTGTCGCGTGGTTGTGTGTGCACTTTGGAACTTTGGAAGAAGAGCAGTATGAAATACAGTCACACACTCAAACATATATGCTTACATACAAACATACATGCATACATACCTACATACATATTACATGACTATATCATACGACTGTCATTGATTGTTGAAATCATGTACAGTGCCCGTTTTTCATCCTTGACCATGCAATGGCACTAAAAATCGTCTTATTATTATATTATACATACATGCATATATACAAACATCTATACATACAGAGATGCATACAAACATATATACATATCAGTATATAAGTGCTTACATTTACATTTATATGGATATATTTATGTACTGTGCTAACATATTTACGGTCTGTGTATATTTTCATAATCTGCAAATAGGATGATATCTGCCACCAGTCTTGCTTTCGGTCTGAGAAAACGAGTTGTAATTTTTTGGTTTGCACTTCGTTGTGTCGTGATGTTTTGGGTGGGTCTGCTCAGACTGTTGAGCTGCATTCTTTCCCTCAGACTGTGGGTGCTGTTACGGTTCAGTGATTTCTCAAAAAGAGTGTATCGGGTCTTTATCAGAAATCCTTTGTAGTTAAAAAACTCTTGAGTTTGCTAGTTGTTCATAGATTTCAGTTCTACAAAACGGTGTGTGGTGGTGTTAAATGTGGATTTTAGTAGGTTTGCTTATGAAAATATTTATAATAATAACTTATTATTTTTCATAATAGTATGAGTAACAATAATAATAGTTAATTAGCACATATTTTGTTATGATGCCATTTCATTTTGGGGTGCATTCCTACACCTTTGTGCGGAAGACAGCTGTTAGTTCGAGATGCATTTCTTGCTCAGGACTGTACTAATTGTTTGTGTCTGAGGGACCTGGTCTACCTCAGGTAAAAAATTATTATTTTTATTATTGTTTTCGTTGAGAGCTGAACCCAAACATACTACTTTTGGTTTGAATTCTCCCAACACGGATTCAGAAATTTTGCACCAGCCGTCTGGAACAGTCGCTGTTTACATTACAACAATGTCTTGCTAGACATGTTCGTAAAGCGGCTTTCACGACCTATTTGTATCGTCTTGCTTTTGTTATCCGACCGCTGTGACCCTCCCATGGCTACGTTTCCTTGCTCAGTCGATGGACATATGGCGTGTTAACAAGTGTATTACTTACATACCTACTTTATTTTTGCAAAGCGCGTATTCAGCCAATCGAGCCTTGTGCTGAGTGGTGATTATTCATAAAATTAGCTGCAGAGCAATAGCTCTTAGGGACGCACCTCTTTTGCTAATTGGATACTACACCTGGCATTCTCAAAAGTAATGTCTGCTAGAAGAAGAGACTAGTGTGGCTAGAATGCTTGAGTACATTAACTGTCTGATGTCAGAGTACGTTCAGTGTTGTCTACTACCAGACAGTTTTGTCTAATTGCTATAAAAGGCCACATTAACGTCTGGCTATGGGCCACAGTGACTGCGTTTTATTACCAGACATTTAGGTATATGAGCGTTCTGGCTACAATAGCGTCTGCTGTTTCCAGACGTGACTTTTAAACGCGCACTTACTGTTAGTTATAATGTGGCTAAATGGTAGTAATTGTCTGATTTTGTGTGGTTTGTCTCCACCTGTCTCTTCTGTGACACAACAGCTGATGACTATGGCGGTAATTTCAGTGTATTGTCTCGCTTTGTAGTTTTACCTGAGCTTCACCCCCTTCCCCTGCACATCAAGGCTTAAGAATACCTGAGCACCCCCACCCTATTGTTGTTATTACCTGATCAGTTACCTGTTCAGTACTTTCATGTGGTGTTCCTGGTTCTGTTTAGTTCTTATGTAGAGGCATACATGTATTGGCCTTTCTCTTCCTCTTTTCCATAAGGGATTAGTCTTTAATCATCATTTGCTGTATGTATGTATGTATGTATGTATATACGTATATATGTATGTATATATCTATGTATGTATGTATGTATATATGTATGTATGTACATATATATGTATGTATGTGTATATGTATGTATGTATTTATGTACATATATATGTATGTATGTATGTTGTGTGTACATATATATGTATGTAAGTATATATGTTGTAGGTATGTATTTACATATATATGTATGAATGTATGTGTGTATGTATGTACATATGTGTTTTATATATGTATGTATGTTGTATGTATGTATTTATGTATGTACATATATACGTGTATGTGTGTACGTACGTATGAAAGTGTGTATGTAGGTATGTACGTACGTATGTATGTATGTATGTATGTATCTGGCTATTTATATTGCGCCTTTTAAAAACCTCACAAACGCATTAAAACATGGCTATGTAACAGTTAATCTGTAGTCATGTATGAGGTGCCTGATGAGTCTCACTTGATATAAGTTTGTGATTACATTTGCAAAATTACATGCATACATACATGTACATCCATACATACGTACATACATGCATACATGCCATACATACATGTCATACATATATACTTGTCGTAATGACAAGTTCTTCATGGACACTTTCTGATTACCATTTTCATCAGACTCTGGCACTAAACAACTTTAGAAATAAATTTGTAATGATAATAATAATAAAAATAATAATATTATTAATAATATGAATTATCTTGAATGACCCATTGTTTTGTTGCTGTTTAGTTCATGATTATTATGTTTTTTCTGCACTTATTGGCACATTTTTAGGCTCATTGCATGCCACATGTTCTGACTTTCAAGGTAATAATAATAATAATAATAATAAATTAATAATAATAATAATAATAATAATAATAATAATAATAATAATAATAATGGTAATGATAATGATAATAATGATAATGATAATGACAGTGATAATGATAATAATAACAATAAATTAATATAATAATAATAATCACAGCAACAATAATGATAACAATAATAATACTGGAGGTAGTTTCGTAGTGTATTTCTGGGAGCTATTTTCTTTCAGTGAGCTCATCCTGTAGATTGTAGTTCCATGTAGCATTATTTGTGGCCAGTTTGTGGTCAGTTTGTGGTCAGTTTGTGGTCAGTTTGTTGTGACTGATGTGGCTTCTTGTAGAATAGTGAAAACCAGGAGAATTCTTCTTCCGCAGGTTTTCTTTTCAGGCTTAGTCAAATCAAGTTCTAGGCCGCTGCATTTCGATGTAATTGTAGAGTTGTATGACCTGCAGTAATTGTATGCGTAAATTCATTCATACGTTCGTCTTCATATGGAAATGTAAATCTCGGAAATTTCTCAGTGCCATGTAAAAGCCACGTCAGGGAGACCATATTATTCTTCTCTGGAACTATATCAAATCAGGTCCATTTCGTTTGTTGATGTCAAAAACTGCCAAAGACTAGTTTTGAATGATGTCAGCTGGTTAGTGTGGGTATAGACAGGTTAATACAGGTTAATGCGTGTATAAAGAATGTCAGGCCTAGAAATTAAGGGACCATAGACCATAGGGACTATTTAATATTATTAATTAATTAAGGTTTAATTAAGGCCGTATGTTAACAAACAGGAGATGTTTGGCTATTTATAGCTTTGTATTTGTGTTGAAGTTAGGTAAGGCAAGGTGAGATGAGTAAAGAAAGGAGTGGGAAGGAACAACATGTGACGTAAGGCAAGATGAGAGGATAAGATGAGAGGATAAGAGAGAGGAGTGGAGAGGAGAGGATAAGGGACAGCAGAGGAGATGAGAGGATAAGAGGAGTTGAAAGGATAAGAAAGGAGAGGTAAGAGATATGGGAGGAGAGGATAAGAGAAAGGAGAGGAGAGTATGAGAGAGGAGTGGAGAGGAGAGGAAAGGAGAGCAGAGGATGAGAGAAAGGAGAAGAGAGGAGACAAGAGTAAGGAGAGGAGAGGATAAGAGATAGAGGAAGAGAGGATTAGTAGAGGAGAGGAGAGGATTAGTAGAGGAGAGGAGAGGACAAGAGAGAGGGGAGGAGAGGATTAGAGAAAGGACAGGAGAGGCAAAGCATTTTTATGTAAATGATCTAAAAAACAGGTCAACCTGGGGCAAGTGAACGAAGGTGTCAGCCGAGATGACTGGAAATTATTTAGACTGGCCTTAACGTTTATTTGCAGTTGTGCGTCTGTCTGCTTGAGGTGCTGCCCAGTAGGCGCTATATAAATGACCATGTACACTTGCAAGCACACACAGATTAGGTACTGTAAGAGTGAAATGGGTTCTGTTCTGTTTTTAGAAATGTCTTCCTCGAAGAGCTATTAACTGTTGGCTGGTTTTAGCAGTACTTCTTAATGTCTTAAAAATTGATCATTTCAAGAAGTTGCCTGTCATGGGGTCTCTTGTTATTTTATCCCGTGGACAAGTTGTTTCTGTTTTTTAGAATGTTTTAAGGAATTTAAGATGAGAATGATCAAATTTTTTATGAAACTGTTTCCCGTAACTTCTAAATTTCATTGCTTTCTTACGTAAGCGACTGTTTTCATGTCAATGTTGCTCTTCAAAATTCAGAAACAGAAAATGCCAAACTTTACAGCTTTTCTCAAAGTCAGAGCTTTTGGTAGTTTGCCTGTGCCGTTAGATTACTTACAACTGAGTACTGTCCAGTATTCATCAGTACACTCTGTCCCCATTTTGTCCTCATATTAACATTTACCATATGAAATGTTATAACAAATGGGTGACTATTTAGTGATATTTGTGCCAAAAGTACTACTGTATTTCATGCAATTCATCTGCAGCTGATCTAGTTTGTACATTTTTCTGAATTCTTTTTTGACCTTATATTCCGTGATATTGGAAAAATGGTCATTGTGGTTCAGCAGTTCAGCTTGTGTTTTGTGTGTGCTCAGTGTTCAAAATTAAAATCTTACACAAAATAAATTTGTTTGTCTATTTATGTGTAGAAATCTTGTAACTGTTGCAAAACTTTCTTGCAAATGCACCGTAGTCCTTGTCTTGATGTCTTTCATGCACCGAATACCGAATACCGAACAAAAGCTTTTTAGAGAGCTGTGTACAGTTTGCAAACGTTAACTTGGCATAAGTTTTACGTATGTTCAAAATCAAGCATTTTGCTAAAATCGGCCAACGGTCGAGGCTGCCAGAGAAATCACTGAGGTTAGACTATGAAATGTATGACTCCTTATTCATACGTGTCATGCATGACTTGGTGTTTGACGTCATGCATGACTTGGTGTTTGACGTCATGCATAGCCTAGTGTTTGACGTCATGCATGATTTGCTGTTTGACGTCATGCATGACTTGGTGTTTGATGTCATGCATGGCCTAACGTTTGATGTCATGCATGACTTGGTGTTTGATGTCATGCATGGCCTAGTGTTTGACGTCATGTATCAAGTGGTGGAGATGTTGACTGCATTTGCTGTTGGGTGTTACTTGGGGTAATACTGAGACTGTCTTATTGCGTCATGCTGAACTGTGTTTGAGTTTGGTGATTTTTTTCGTGGAAGTACACTCGTCAAAGTAATGTCTGCACAGAGCAGACACTAATGTCGCTTATAGATGAGTGGCAGCTGTTAAATGACGTTCAGTGTCCCTACTGCCAGATATTGTTGTTTAATTGCTGATTGCTTCACAGTTTCCAGGGCAGTTCCTTCATCGGCTCTTGCTGCCTCTTCTTTAGGATAATTATGCTTTTCGCAAAAGAGGACACTGAATTGATATTTCTTTAGATGAATTTAGTTGTGCATGTCTATGTTTGTGTTATGGTCTGTTTTGAATATGTGTGTAATCATTGTTTACATTGTAATGGATATGCACTTGTCAGATGCAAATAAAGGCTACTTACTTACGTACTTACTTGCGTACATGCGTATATACTTACTGACTGACTGACTTACTTACTTACGTACTTATTGACTACTGACTGACTGTTTGACTGACTGACTGACTTACTTACTTACCACAGAAGTACAAGCCCAGTGTTTCGTTACCCATACGTAGTTGCTTGAACTGCTGGATCAGGAGGCATACGACCTGTGTGTATCAGCAGAGTTCCTTTGCCCAGTATTTTTGGATGGTGCAGTGAGATGCAGGATTTTAACTGGAATTTTATCTGATATTAATGAATTCTTTAAAATTCTGTGACATTTGAAATAAATTTGGCATTATATTTTGTTTTTTTTAAATTGAATTTTATATTTTTTATTTAAATATTGATTTTTATTTTATTTTTATGCCATGTATTTTCTGAATGAAAATGCATAATTTTAATCATATTTTAATGATATGTTTAAATATATAAAAACAGAATTTTATATGAATTCAATCTCAGTCATTCAAATTAAGTATATTTTAAAATAATGCATGATTTTCTTTCTGTTAAAATTTAAGAAGCATTTTAAAAAATCCTTTCATGAAATAATCCTCGATGTCGTGTGTTGTGGATGTATGTGCTAGTATCTGTCTCTTACGGTTTCTTTGTGTGTCTGGATATCTGTCTTTTTGCCATATTTCTTTGCCTTTTTCTATCAAACACATTGTTTTGTGAAGCTTTCAACAGACTGGCAGCATGAAGTACGGGTAAACACTTTGTAACTAACGTAACTATTACAGCATGAGGTGTAAACCTTTGCGTATTAGATTCCTTCTTCATTGTGCTAATCGCATAGCTATTTACCTCTTGAAATAACTTAGTACCTGTTATACATGGTATTATATTATAAGATACCATATTGTGTGATGTTACTTTGAGCTGGCGTGCGGCTTGAGGTACTGTCTAGATAAAGTGTCTTAGACTTAAAGCGCGATGTTTTGTTTCCGACCTATATACCAATCTTGTGGTTGCTTCAAAGTGTTTCAAAATGTCCGTTGATGGCAACTGTTGTTTTCCCCCACAGCATGCAGGTTCTGTGGTTTTATCTATTTAAATGTTTATTTGTTTATTTCACTTGTTTATTGCACTTGTTTATTGCATACAAGGTCAGTAAATTGAATCTGAGGCACAAGACAAGTAAGTATTCAAGAACA
Organism: Norana najaformis; assembly: GCA_964023275.1. Lineage (NCBI taxonomy): Eukaryota > Metazoa > Annelida > Clitellata > Crassiclitellata > Hormogastridae > Norana > Norana najaformis. The sequence continues at coordinate 32,752,996 of OZ029919.1, read as the reverse complement.
ACTTGTCCAGGGTTGTGACGCGTAGTCTAGTCGTCAGGTGTGAATCATCCTATGCAGGCTAAGGGGGCTCATGAAAGAGATGAATATTTTTACGAAGACAATCACTTTACTGATCTCTCTCTGTCCTGTTGCTTGTCCTTGTCAGATATTTCCACTGCCTGCTGACAGTTTCTCTAGGTATTGGTGGCAGAAAGCAATTGTGCATTTAATGTGTCAGTCAGCATGAAGAGCTTTTAGCTACCATAAGTTAATCTCTTACGTGATATGACAGGGGCACAGTAGAAGTCGTTAGATTATAAATTTAAAAAAATATTGTATGTGTGTACATTTCTGAATAATATTATAGATAATATGTGCAATAATGATAATATATGATATTGAGAAATTCTTGCAGGAAACATTAGATAAATATGTGTTATGTTTTCTGGGTGATAATAGGTGATGATGAGAGCATAGAGACTGCAGCTGAAGAGCGATTTGGTTCCTCTGCTGATACAATGATCGTGGAGTTGGATCGAAGAGATCGAAGTGATCTGAAGATTACTCTAGTGAGGGACATTTCACACCACTTCAGTGGCACACCACTTCTTGTCACCAGTCTCGAGGGAAGTCGAATCGGTGAGGGAAAGTTGCAGGTGGGTTACGATTATTGTAGTTCTGTCTGAATTGTTTTAATTCATTAATAATAATTATTATTAATTGATTGTTTATTAAGATTGAGCATGTGTCATATCCTTTTTAGATTTTCTGGCGCGTTGTTTTCACACTCTTAATAGTTATGTCTGCTAAGACCAGGCAATAGTGTAGCTAGAGTAATCATCGACATAAAGAGGCCACATTACTGTCTGGTGTCAAAGCACATTCATTTTGGTTTACTGCTAGACGGTTATGTCTAATTGTTATGAGGCCACATTACTGTCTGTGTATAAGCCACAGTAATTTTGCTCTATTACTAGACAATTATGCCTATGAACATTCTGGCTGCTGGTTTCTAGGTTGCTGAATGTTTTGTTTGTTCTGTTTTGAAGTGAATCATTGTTTGGTTGCTGATTGTTTTTTGTTTGTTTGGTTGCTAAATAAATGATTGTTTGGTTGCTAGGTAGCTGATTGTTTTGATTGTCCAGTTACTAAGTTAAAAATTGTTTGGTTGCTATGTTTTTGATTGTTTTCATTTGTTCAGTTACTAAGTGAATGATTGTTTGGTTGCTATGTTTTTGATTGTTTTCATTTGTTCAGTTACTAAGTGAATGATTGTTTGGTTGCTATGTTTTTGATTGTTTTCATTTGTTCAGTTACTAAGTGAATGATTGTTTGGTTGCTATGTTTTGATTGTTTTCATTTGTTCAGTTACAAAGTGAATGATTGTTTGGTTGCTATGTTTTTGATTGTTTTCATTTGTTCAGTTACTAAGTGAATGATTGTTTGGTTGCTATGTTTTTGATTGTATTCTTTTGTTCAGTTGCTAGGTGAATGATTGTTTCGTTGCTAGGTTGCTGATTGTTCTGATTGTTCAGTTACTAAGCGAACAGTTGTTTGATGGCTGATTGCTTTGTTTGTTTGGTTGTTAGGTGAATGATAGGATTCTGAGAATAAACGATGGTTTGGCGGATCTTCTGAGTCCTGACGAAGCCATTCAGCTGATCAAGAACAAGGGTCCTGAGGAAGTGATTCTGGAAATATTTCGAGGTTGGATTATTTACATTTAATTGATAAACATGAATAACATTTGCATATATTGGTCCGAATATTTATTAAGATTCGTATCCTTATGTGCATCTGCCTTCTAGGCTCTGCTCCGTCCTACTTAACTTCTTTTTGTATTCCGGTTTCCTCGTTGCCTGCCCATGCCTCCCTTCGCTCAACTACCCGTGGTGGTCTCTTGGTAGTCCCTCGCATCCGCACTACGACTGCTCAATCCAGGAGCTATGCCTTTGTTGGCCCTTCCAGCTGGAACTCCCTTCCTCTTGACCTGCGGCTTCGGTTACTTAGTCTCTCTCCTACCCAGTCTCGCAAACGCCTGAAATCCTTTTTGTTTGTTCAAGTCGGGAGCGCCACTGTTTCCTAAGTGGCGCTTTATAAATGTTCGTTTACAATTACAATTAGTCAAACAGATAAATGAGTACATGAGAAACTCGTTAAAATATGGTACATTGACACACGAATTCTGTTATAACACAGTCCGGAATGTGGACCTCATATTTAGTGCAGCTTTAAATAATGACATTAGAACATATCTAATTATAAAGCGGTTCTCGATATGACTCACAAAGATAGCATTATATCAAGTTTCCAACAGCTCTGAAATCAGTCACTCAAAAATTTGAATTCCTTACCGTTGCAGTTAAAAATGTGTGTATTGCGATAACGAAGTCTTTCCTTTAAATTAGAGTGAATGGGAAATTTAATGAAACAACGCACGGAATGTTAATTGGATGATGTGTTAATAATACTACATAATTAGATGACGTCTTAATGACTTTAATTGGATGACGTCTTAATTATTAATTGGATGACGTGTTAATTAATATTGATTGACTGACGTCTTAATTAATATTGATTGGCTGACGTCTTAATAAGAACAGCGCTTTCGATCATTAACAGACTGAACACAAAGTTCCGTCGTTACTCAATTTCCAGCCGTGCTTTTGAATGGTCCCTAAAAGGCGCTAAATAGATTCCATATTACATTACATTATCGTGTTATTCTGCTCTCAGAATTCGTTGAATTGTGAGAAAGAGAGGGTAAGTTTTCGTGGTCAAAGTCTACCTGCATGTTCACCTGTTTGGGGTTGTCTACACCTGCATGTTGGTTCCTTCCCTGGTACTTCGTTCTAAAATGTGACTGCAGAGCGGATGTGATTCCTTGTAGTCTTTGGATTTCTGCATGAAGGCTTGGACCCTGAATGGCACTGGATAGCAGCCTCTTTATCAATTATACCCTCGACCTATCCATATCATTTTGGGTTGTGTGTTTCTAGAATAGACGGTTTGACAATTGAAATTTTTGTTAAAGCACTTACTGCGGAAAATGAAAATTCGGTAAATCTGAATCTTAAATGTGGATATTGATGATATTAAAAGTATTGAACATAAATTGTTAGTATTAATATTTTCAGTGCAGAGCAGCGAATTAGAAGAGTTAGTCGAAAACTTACGGTAGACTGACTGATCGTTTAAACGATCTAATCTAATCTAATCGAAAGACTTCTAAGCTATCGATCTGTTTCTAATATGAAGCATTGTCCCATTAATAGAATTATGCTTGTTCTTGAATCAAAGAAAAATTAGTTTCTAGCCGTCACTAAGTAAAACTGGGTAAAATGTGGGGGGAGATGTGAAGAGAAAAATGCGATGACCTTGTCTTGACCTCCAGATCATTGGAGAAAGTGCCACTACCTATTATTAATTACTTTTTAATTTTTAGTTAATTTTAAAATACTTACTAATTACTTTGAAAAATCGTTGATGGCTGTGGCATTGGTGGTGGGCTTTAAAGTCTGTGGTTGTATTATTATTATTATTATTATATTTATTTACTAATACTGAAAAGGAAGGCTATATTCATGTTTTTGCACAATGAATGAATCAAGTTTTTTCACGAAAATTTAAATTAAAAAATTCAAACTAGTGAAACTGAGTGTAAAGCAGTTAATATCATTTGTTGAAAATGTGTTAATTATTGTTACCAGTACATATTTACCTATATTACACAATTTTCCTAATTAATTATTTCAAGATTTTTTGCTGTACTGTTAAAATCTTTGACAAGCAAATTTAAGTAGAACAGTTGCCTTATCCAGCTGCTTAATTATTCATGAAGCTGCAAGACAATGGCAAATGGTAAATCTATCAGGGTTTGTGTTTTGTACATCAGAGGCATCTATTATTGTTACCAGTAATGTGCTCCCCCCATCGGGACTATTTCCTGATGTCAAAATTTCTGGTGAAATTTTTATTGTTCAACATTTACTTTTGATTCACTTATGACTTATGGGTTATTTATGACTTTGTAACCTTATAACATGTTTTTTACTGAAAATGTATGCACCGTATATCTTCCTCTCTGTGCAGCGGTTAAATACAATTTGCCCTTTTGAATTTTTCTTTGCTCCCAAAATCGTTACCACCTCAAATTTCTGTGATGCATCGTGCATTGTTCTTTCCTCCCTGATGTGTATTTTGGCATGCATTAAAATACTGTCGAAACGATTGCATGTGTTATGTCCATTGCTAATTGCTTGCTTGTGGTAAAACATTGATTCTTACCACAAGTGGTCAAATGAATTGATGTGGTTTCAGAAAAAGTGCATGACGCTGGTTCTGGAGAGCGTGCTTTCCACCACCAGGTGGCGGAGGCCAGTCACTTCCGGGAAGTGGTGTCGGATGACATTGACCTTGAGGAAGAGAATGTGGACGAGGAGGAGGAGGACATTGGGTTTGTTATGACTTGCCTCTAGCCTCAGTCGGAGTTTCTCGTTTGTCTTGCTTTGATGATCGCGAAACCATTTTCCTGAATTCAGAGGATTTTTTGGTTTCAATAATGTGCAGGGCAGCCGAATTTCCTTCTCTGTCGACTTAATTTTTATCCATTTTTTTCTTTTGACATGTTATTAATTTGGTTTTTGAATTTCTGGTTTGCATAATATTCAGCTTTGTTGGGTATTTTATTCCCAGTTTGGCAGAAGTTAAAGTTCTGTTGGTGTAATTTTAGTCCTCATTTGGTGTAATTTTAACCCTCATTTGGTGTAATTTTAACCCTCATTTGGTGTAATTTTAATCCTCATTTGGTATAATTTTAACCCTCATTTGGTGTAATTTTTAGCTGTTTTTGCAACTGGGATTAGAATTATGCCACCAGGGCTTAAGCTTAGCTGGCGTGGAGTGGCACAGAAGTAAGTTTCCTGTTGCTACCGGTAATGGCGACAATCTGCTAGTGTTTGTGGCTTAATTATATGAATTTCAGTCAATATCTAACGAAATAAGGCACCTTAACCTTAGTTTCTCAGGCGAGTGCAACTGTCGCATAAAGGCTGGAACACTGAATTGAGACCCGGGTCAGAAAGAAACGTGGAAAGCTTGTATATTGAACTGAAAACAAGGCAAAAACTACTAGTCACAGAAATAAATCTTTTAATTACCCACTGCTGAAAATCTGGCCTTTCCTTGTAAGGAAATCTAGTAACAATTACAGATATTCTGTTTTACCACAAATCTGGCAGCATTTTGCGCGATTATGGTGTCCATACCATATGGTGTAACCAGTGTTTAACAGTACTTACACTGGTAATCATTAACACTGTTTGCATGGTAGAAGTTTTGCTTAACGACTTGGTATTTGCACATTTCAGAAAACACAATCAGTACAGTTAAACCTTGTTACAGTGCAAAGTGTAATAACATAGACCACATTATGACACTGTTTGCATTAATACGAGGCCTGAATGTCAATGTGTACACTGATGTCGGACTGCTGATGTCATAATCGGGCTTTTAGTTGTTTACTTATGCAAATCGCGAGGTTTCACTATGCTCTGAAAATGCAATCAGCAACCAAACAATCAGTCACTTAGTAACCGAACAGATGAAAACAATCAAAAACATAGCAACCAAACAATCGCTGACTTAGCAACCAAGCAAACAAAGCAATCAGCAACTTAACCAACAATCAGTAAATTAGTAACCAGAAAAAAACAAAACAATCAGCTGTCTAGCAACCAAACAATCAGTCACTTAGCAACTGACCAAATTGTTGAATTCTTCCCTCTGCTTAATTTTGTCTGGCTTTCCTTTCCGGTTAGTCTGTATTGAAATGATTCTTTCTTCACTGAATTTCTTGTAGCTGTTGTGTAGATATTCGAGTACATTTGTCAAAGTATCATTAGAATTTGAGTTTCTTTAATCAAAAGTGAACCAACTTAATGCTAAATTTTGAGGCATGCTGTAGAACATTTCTGTAAACCCTTCTGAAAACATACTTTATCATTTATTTGTGGGATGCATATTTGAATAGCCATTTACTGAAATTTTACTCAATTCCAGTCTTGCAGATTAAGGATATTTAGCAGTTTATACAAACATTTGTGTATTTAAAGAAGTTTATTTGACCAAACAATTTAGAGAAGCTTTTGACCAGACCAGTTAGACAAAAAAATTGATGAGACCAGTTTTAGATGTTTTACTGAAGCAGTTAATTAGAGGAAAATTTGACCCAACCAGGTTGACAAACTTTAGTGGAACAGTTAGAGGAGCATTAGATGTGACCAGTTGAAGAAAATTAATCAGATCAGTTAAGTGAAAATTTGAACAGATCAGTTAAAGGCGAATTTGACAAGACCAGTTAGAGGAAAATTGAACCAGACCAGTTAGGGGAACATTTCTAATATTTCTAAAGAGGCCAGTTAGACGAAAATTTAACCAAAACAGACATCTAAAAGTACCTGATTTGTTTGCTCAATCCGTTGTAACGCTTTCATCAACATATATTTATATGTTGCTGGTGGTATTTTTCAGAGATGATACGCAGTGTCGAACGATAAGGCTGCAACGAGGCGCTCAGGGATTCGGGTTTTCGATCGTCGGGGGGTTCGGTAGCCCGCAGGGAAATTTGCCAATCTACATCAAAACAATTTTTGACAATGGATCCGCGTCGCAGGACGGTCGACTGAAGCGTGGAGACCAGTTGGTGTCTGTGAACGGCATCGCCGTCGAAGGTATGACCCATGAACAAACCGTCAACGTTCTTAAAAGTGTGCGTGGCACCGCTGTGTTAAAGGTGATTGATTGATCTTGGGTAAGAGATCTTGGGTAAGAGTTAAAAAGTTATTGATTGATTGTGTTGAAAGATTATGGACTGACTGATCGATTGTGTGAAACGTTATTGAATGATTAAGTGATTTTGTTAATAGGTTATTATCTGATTACTTTAGGGCACTGGTTGATTGACTGATTGAAGTTGTGTATGGCTACATATACATATTTATACCAATTCTGAGAATGAACATTACAGGCTGTCGATATTCTTAAAACTGTGCATAGAACTTCTGTGTTAAAGGTTATTGACTGATCGATTAACTTATTATTATTATTATTATTAAGGGGTGCACTGTAGTCTAGAGGTCGTCGGAGTTCAAATCCCCGCCGAGGCAGAAATCTGTTTTGAGATTTTGGCTCCACTTGCGCCCCCTAGCGAAATCATCTATAATGAGTTCACTGACACTGTACGCTGTTGGTAGGAACATCGGGCAGCAAGTGACAGGACTTGCCACATATGCCGAGGCTAAGCAAAAATGAAGTCGTTAGCACTTCATACCCATCGCTGCCACATGGCTAGCAAAAGCGACTGCTCTTCTTCTTCTTAGTATTAAACGGACATTTGTAACCTGCACAATTAAATACAGTCCCAAAGGCACGTGCAACAACGGCATAATATTAACGTATTTAATTAATTGATTAATTAATTAAACCAAACGATTGAGGTACTGCACAGCTACATACACATATTTATGACACTTCTTAGAGAGTACAGAAAGAGTCTTTAAAATAAAGCTTGAAGTTCACATTCCACTGGCAAATTGTACAGAGATTCCAGGAGCCGAGATTTTGCACCATTAGGCTTCTTTCGCTTATCGACTCGATTTAGCCACAATTTTAAAACTGAAATCGGGAAAACTGATTGTTATTACTAGTTTGCAGCGCTGAAACCCTTGCAGAGTAAAAGCCGACTTGCAAAAATGAAGCCTTCAAAACATCGTTAGTTATTTGTTATTTGAGTGACAGTTTGCAAAAGTTAAGTATACTCTGGATTAGGCATCTAGCAATTTCGAGGTGATATTACAAAGTGCTTTTAGTATGATTTGCAGTTGAAGCCTTGTATCTGTGGATAAATTCTTGAGAGTCAAGAGGAGTCCGAGATCGAAGGAGTCAGACTTCTGTTTTTAATTGTCATGCAGTTTCTTGCTGGACGTTTAACATTTTAGCAGTGTCGTATTATATGTATAACATGCTATGTAACATCTCTAGATTTTCTGGGTTTGCAACCTATGAAAGACTTTTTTGTTGATGTGGTAAATTCATGTTTTATCTGAACATACAACCACAATTTTATTCACAGCTGTGTGCCAGTAAATGTTACCTTTTGCGACTGCCAAACTGCAGGACTCTAGGTATCTACCAGACTTGTGTATATGTGTTAACACTAAACATTAATATCAGTATATGTGATTATCTAAGCATAACATCATGTGCATTTTTTATTTCTGATTATTAGGATGAAATGTTTGTCGAAATCTCTTATTTCTTCACATTCCAATGAAATGATTTTGTTTAGCAATTTATTGTTTAATTGTTGATATTTTTTTTAATCTGCACTTGTTTTGTTTGCTGGCAACATTTTATCGTGCTAACCTGAACAAGCTTGATGTCATTTCACTTTGAATCGTAAATTACTGCAGCCCAGAAGTGCAACTTTCACGTGTCACAACTGCACAAGCTGATTCTGTCGCCATCATTCCTCTTCTTCTTCCCCTGAAATTTCAAACACCGTCCACTATAGCCACCCAACTGCCAGTCTCATGGATCTTGATCTGGAACCGTTTCTAACCCTACCTGCCTAACAATTTTGTTTTATCCGAGCGCCTGTGAATAAGCAAGTTTCCGCGACTTAGCTTTCGTTGAGCGCTTTAGAAATCTCGATGTTACGTTTACTATATATTGCGAATGAGTTTGAAACCCGAGTTTATGTGATATCTGCATCCAACCTTTTTAAGCACTGAACGCCTTCGACTGAGAAAGATTCAGTGCTGTCTGATTCAAGGTGTTGTTTGAATTTCGTTCAGAATGCATCGTACTAAATCAATAATTGTCAGTGTTCAGCTGTCTTTCGTGATTTTCAGTGTAATTATGATCGTTTTAACTAATAAATATGTAAATATGAAAACTTAATGAGTTGAGAGTGTAGCAACATCCACTGGTATATGCGGTAATGGTAAGGGACATGAGAAAAAAGCCAATAGGAACTGAGTTCATGTCCTTGGAAATGCCCCATATACAACGTTTATTTATACTTGGTGACGCCACTCCAACATAAATAGACTGTCACGTGACGACAGCTTACATTTATGATGGAAACATTTACTCTAAAGACTTCGTAATGCCTGTAATAATAATGCAGTGTGAAATCAAACCAAAGCCCAGGCCAGTCGCTTGAAATCCAGCAATCTGTACTTGGAGATTCCGATCACAAGTTTATATATTCACTAGAAGTTTCATCTCTACTGTGATCTTCAAGTCCATATAAAAATTCACAATTTGCATCTGAATTTGAGACCGTGATCTAGAACTTGGCCAAACTGGCCGAATCTAAATATGGTCTTCACCAGTTTCCTATTTGCAGACCAAGATGAAAAAATATCTCCTAAGCCAAATGCAAAAATTCATTCCACAGTACAAATTTCACCGAGTCCATTACACTTTGACGGCCATTGCGACAATGTCTTCTGGAAAGTGATCCATCACAATAATCCCCTTTTCGCGATGGACATCCAACTCTTCGACAAAACCAAACCAGTAAATGACAAGACCAGCACCAAACCTACAAGAAATGTTCCAACAAGTTTTCTAACCTTAATACTAGCTTTGGGAGCCATGTTAAATAGTGTGAAATAACCAGGTTGTGTTATAACCAGGTTGTGTTATAACCAGGTCATATTGTAAGGATGAATACAATTTTGGAATCCAGGTCCTGCTATACCATAGTAAAATATCTGCTGTCATCAAGAGCTGTTACAAGTTGTCAATGTAATTAAAAGGCCAACAGTAATTATCATATAAAACAATATTAATTACCATATGAAAACAATATTAATTATCATATAAAAACAAAATATAATAATTACTGGTAGAACAAGATAGAAGCAATGGATTTTACCTATTCCAGTAGCTCCAGAACTGATCTTTGAGGTAAGTGTCGTGGCTTTCCGGGTCACCAAACGAAGCTTTACTCTCAATCCAGTTGACAACACATCCTCCAATTGCTGTAGAAAAGAAAAACAAACTAGACCTAACCAAGTCATTCAATCACTTCTATAGCACCATCATCAAAATGCACAATGCATCAACTGACGGTCGCTTCAAGTGAAACTTTAGTCAAAACTTATAAAAATCTGTTGGAGAACCCCAGTTGAAATCCAACTGGTCCTACCACCAGAGCTAATAAATCCACAAAAATTTACTCGTGTTGAAGGCCCTAACAGCTGATAAAAGTATTCACTTCAGTTTTCGAAGTTCTTTATGATGTTATGGATCTTGAAATGGCTTCCAAAGAAAGTGCTTCAAGAACATTCATAGCAAAACAGCTTTTTTTCAAAATAACGAGTATGTATTTGTTCACTGACCTACAGGAACTTGTAACTTGACGTCTGGGGTTTTATCGTAACCTTTGGAGCGCAGCTGATCCTCATCTGGAAAAGCAAGTTAAAAACCGCATATAAGCACAAATAAGCAGACAAAAATAATTTCATGTTAACCACAGGATATTTTTTCCTAGTGCTACATGTATTCACTCTTCATCAAATTATGTGGTTTAGTAATGAAGTGTAATCAAATGGTAATCTTTATGTAATCTTTAGTAATCAAATGTAATCTTTAGGGTAAATCCAAATTAGGTAAGAAAACCATGCTTTTATTACATCGTAATAGTGTAAGCCAAGGTTAAATCCAAATTAGGTCAGGTAATTGCGCTTTTATTGCAAGCATCATAATAGTGTAATCCAAAGGCAAATCCAAATTAGGTCAGACAGCCATTCTTTTATTACAGTGTAATAGTGTAATCCAAGTGTAAATCCAGCAAGACCCAGTAATCATGCTTTTGTTACAACTACCATCAGCATTATATATGATTGATGCCTTGAGCATATACGTAAAGCAGTCAGTCGAGATTCGATTCATTATCTCACCATGAAATGGAAAACCAAGTTCCTCCATCTTCTTTCGCAGAAACTCTTCCTTTTCGTGGCCAATAGAACTGAGAGGTCGAGGGTCAAGGTGACAAAGTCAAACTCAACAGAAATTATTCTAATTACTTGTAAATGCGATGTAATCTAAGAAGATTTATGTAGCTGCAAAGTAATATTTACACAGCTGCCACTGAACTTCATATTACTCATGCAAGAAATTAATGCAATGAGACATTTATATAGCACCAAAATACCTCTAAGTGGCAAGGTAAGTTTTTATCAGAAGTCGAATCATTTAAGCCAGAAATAAAATCAAAGTGGATTGCTCATTGTGAATCAATTCGTGTACATAGATAATCAGTGTGGACCAATCACCACACATAAATCAATCAATCAATCAAAGGGATACTGTTTCAAGGTGTCAATTACTGGACCATAGACTTCATCAGCCATTGTGCACTGAAAGAAGAACAGTTTATATAGCACAGGCAGAAATCAACACCTGTAAAGACATGACCCTTGTAAAGTAATAATAACAAATAATCAGAACTTCTATAGTGCCACTGTAATAATGCTCTTAGAGGCATCAGTCGATGGTCGCTACTAAGCAGAATCGCTGAGCAAGACAAATTCCAGGGCGAGTCGGTGGGAAAACATAACAGAATCAGAGAAGTGAGTTACAGTAGTCAAGTCTGCTGGAACCCAATGCATTAGCTAGAGGGATTAAGACCGTCAGTAAATCCGGATGTGAGGCATGGATGAGTATTGGTTATTATACGGTTATTATATTGCATTATTGATTATTAATATGATTATTATGATTATTTATTTAAACTGCACTGCATTACTTAAATCAGAAGCAGCAGCAGTTACCATGTCGATCTCCAAGGCAAGCTGACCATCGTCAAGGTGACTCGTGTCTTTCAGCAGCTGAGTCACCACAGATTTCGGTGCTACAACAGCGATAATGAGATGCAATAAGAAAGTTAAGCAAAGCTCCCATATCTCATAGTGGAACGTAGTGGAGGTGCTCATTTCCCTCTTTTCAATCCACAACCTTTCAACTACAGATCCAGCATGTTTACCAAACAGACCACCGAAAGTCCCCTGCATTTAGGTATTTGCTGGTGGTAAAGAGTAAAACAATTGAAATCCATGTCAATCATTTATCAATTTCTATGACAACCAGTTAATCAAACAAATCCATGTCAATCAATAATTCAAAATCCACATCGTAATCACAACTGAAAAGAACGATTATCACCATCTTCATCAAATAATAATAAGTGGTACAACGAAGATAATGAAGCAGCAACAACAAACTTAAATCCAGGCAGAAATGACCAAAAACGCAGAAAAACATGAGCTCATAGAACAAGACACACCTTCTGCAAGCATCACCACGTGATGTAATGCAACTTAACATAATGTAACATAATGCAATGTAACACCCCAACGTAATGTTATGCAGCATAACATAAGGTAATTCAATATGATGTAATGTGATTGCACTTTTATTCCAGTAACAGAACTGCATCAACTTACGTGAATGTCCATCAAACTTTGTGTACATCAGATGGCGCTCCAGTATTATCCGCGCCATAAGCGCTGGTGCTAGACCCGTCTGAATTCAGATGATGCAACATCAAAATTAACAGAATGCAAATCAAATTCCTAGAATTCAAATGACAAATTCTCATCGATTATTTCCTACGCTGAACAAATCTGCCAATCGAAAAATAACATACTGGTCCAAATTTCATCTCAGATAAACCTTATTCGTGCCACACCCGCCAAATTTTCTACTGCACGTAACACTTTCTAAATAAGTCAAAAGCGAATTATGGAAGGCATGACAGGGAGGGAAGACTTTGTAAAGAATGGCTAGTGCCAAGCTAACGCCCACAGCTTGATTCCGGCAGCACAATATGAAGAAGGGCGGATGCAAAGGGTTAAATGAGCAGTGAACTCATATGGGCTTTCGGACCATGTACAGTAAATGATGTAATGAAAAGGCGATAAAAAGAGCTCAGATACAAACATACATTGTTTTCTATACCATGCTGAAAACGTACCTGTCTTTCAACAATGTGAGCCAATTTATTTCCTGTGGTCTTAAGATTCATATGTACCTAATACTGTATTTGTAACTGAATTTGCATAGCACTGCTTCAATTTGGACTGGTCCACCTGTAAAGGGTAGACAGGTTCCCATCCAGACAGAGACATCTAATCTGAAATGCAAGGTCATTCTGTATGCATGAAATCCTTTACCAGTAACTGGAATCTAACACCAGGTTTACAAACCATTTTTGCCAGATGTAAAATGATGTGTTTCTGAGTTTGATGCTGAGATTCTTCGATGTATCTAGACGTCAAACAAAACCATAAGATTCGTCTACAGGCAAATATCACAGAGAGCAGAATATATGTAAGAAATTGTAAATTGTACACATTTTTCTATAGCGACCGTATGGCCTCGACCCAATCGGGTGAGATCCTTCACCACCGCCACACGTCATTTAAGGTCCCATGCACGGACCGTGCTAGCCCAAGGTTCATATCTCTGAAATATGCCACGACCAGGACGCGAACCGGGGATCCTCATACACTATATTTAAATACTGATACCTTTCTCCCTCGTAACACTATCAACATGCATCTCTTGAATACCATTTCTGTGAGGTAATTGCAGAATTAGCACATTCATAGAAAACAAACTGTTGCAAAGTGACGTGACTGTTTAACAAAAGGGTGAGAATTGATTATAACCTGTAGTAATATTCATCCAACTTGTCTGGCACATGATGTCTAGCATGAATTCTTTTCATTTTCCGCTGCAACCAAAATCAAAAAATCTCAGCGACTGAAGTAACTCGCTAAAAATAAAACAAGAGACGAATGTAAGAGTAAGCAAGACCTCTTCTGAAGGAACTAGGTCACAAAAAAGAAACTAAATGCACAAAAGCTCCCAAAATTCAAGGTTTTAGAAATGATAAGCTGTGTGAGAACCACATAATTTTGCTGAGATTTTGTATCTTACTTGATATTCTTGAGAGAATATACTGCACAACGTCTTTGAAGCAACTCTGGAAATCAATTTTTAAAAGAATTAGTGCATCAGTAGAGAAGACGCAAAACTGTCTATACACAAGATCAACAACAAAATTATTCTTACCTTTTGAATAATCTGCGCATTTACGTTCATATGATCGCCATATAGTGACAATATAATTAGAATATTATGGCAGCTGTTACGGCGATATTATGACGATGTTATGGCGAGGATATCACCACGATATGAAAACTGTGTGATGACAACTGTACCCAGTGACTGGCGTTAGTTACTCGTTGATTACTTACTTATTGGAGAACGTATGGGCGAAACTTGAAACGGAACTATTTTCTCACAATCTGGCGCGGCGTATTGGTTATACGTGATCGTCAGCAGACGGGTCAATGTAAGATTTTACCAGCCCTGTTACTGTAGGCAATGAAGTAATCAAGCGCTTACCATCGCATAATATAAATCGACATACCTATAATGCTAAAATTGTAACTACAGCAATATCAAGCCCAGGCGAGATGAAAACAAATGAGAAGCGTAAATGAAATCGAAATAATTATTATTACTTACTCGGGAAACTTCGCAATCACCTCCGCCAAACAAATATTTTCTTTAGAATTGATGACCTTTATAATACTGTTATATTCAGCCAGTTTCATTTTTGTCCCACAAATTGCAATTAAATGATACTATAAATTAATTACTTTTCTTATTTTGCACAAATGTTTTCCAATTAAATTGCAGACCCGCGCCGATTCTTTCCATAGATATGTGCTTCGTGTATAAAAGGACCCACGTACGTAAGTAAGTAAGTAAAAGCACTAGCGAACTAACAATTTTAACTAATTAGGAAACTACAGTGCGCACAAACTCATACAGAAATGTAAGTTTGAGGCTCGGTTAGTCAGCCACAGTTGGTGGTAGTGCAAACTGCTATCCAAATGTTTGAAAGCCTGTGAGAAATAGTGAATTTTGGTACGTTTTTTGAGCGAAGAGAAAGAATTCGAACTTCTTAGAAAAGTTGGTGGGCGATTACGCCGATTAGTGTAATTCAAATCTCCGAAATGTTTCGATAAAATTTAATACGCTTTCTTCACCGATCTTTGCTTTTATTATGATGTTCTTGCTGTGGTGTTGATCATTTCACTTTTAATCCTAGGCTACTTTTCTTGGAAGTCGTCTTAATTCTTGCATCAAACAAGTAAAATATGTTTAATTTTACTTGCCTGACTATAGGATCTAGACTTGAAATCGAAACTGACCACAGTTTTATAGCTTTCTTTGGGCACTGTAGAAATCTCGAGTTTACAATTACTAGGCTATATTGTGTCATGTGCCAAATCCACTAGAAATGCTCGTAACGTGAGTTTAGCACGGTTTCCTGCTGAAATCTGTAGAAATAACGCTTCTAAGAAACCTACTTGGTCTTTTGCCCACCTCAGAATATTGATGTTTGTATCCGTGTTATTATATCTATGTTTGTATCAAGCTATGCACGACTTTCTTACTTATTAAGGTCTATGTTGTTTTTAACTAATTATAAGCATACGTGTGCGCTGCCGTGTATGCGATGCTACCCTACGTACATTGAAGCGTGTAGTCTGTTATATGAGTTTAGTCCTTTCACGTGTGTAGAATGACGTTGCTGCCCGTAATAGTTGCCGTATTATTGTTACTGTTGTTTCTGTTACGAGTTGGCAGAAATGTTAAAAGAGTTTACATCGTTGTTCTGGGCGATATTGGAAGAAGTCCTCGTATGCAGTATCATGCAATGTCGTTTGCCAGAGCGGGATTTGAAGTCTATCTTTTCGGATACGGAGGTGATCTTAGGATTGGATTTGTTTCCGTGGCCTACCATTCTGTTTTATTTGTGTAGTGCCACTGGTGTGTCTATTAAGTATCTCGGTGACAGTGTAGGACCCCTACTAAGGTCAGGGTATGTTTATCAAGAAGACCCAGAGCGAAATAAAGAGAAGTAAGGCTATCTGAAAACAATGATGTAGTCCTATTGTCCTCGAAGGTTCCTCGGGTTTCGCTTTCAGTAGCAAACCAGAACATGCCTCATGTATACTACAAGTATACTAGTTAGGCACCGTGTTCCTAAGTTTTATGCTTGTAGTATACTCAATACTGACTCAGAATCTACACCAAATTTTCTATATTATGAAAAACTCACATTTTGATCGAATATGCATGCACCAAGTGTATTTTATGCTGCTTGGATTGTGTTCAGAGTACTCGATGTGTTCACAGTGGAGATACTGAACACACACTTGGAATAGTTTTTCTAAATGACAGCCATCAAGTTGTGCTTTGAAACGCAAGCCGTTTGTTCATTAAGAAAAGCAAGCAGACATAGAGGTATTTAATATAGAAACGCTTTGCTTTGAACCTTTGTTGTAGGTTCAGAACCGCATTCAGAGCTGAAGTCCAGTGCTGTCGTTCATCTGGTTTACCTTCAACCAATTCCTGCTGTTTTTCAACGTAAGTAAAAAAGTGAATTGCATTGAATGCAGGGTGCAATTTCCTGATGGCAGCAGTGGGAGGACCTTGAGCAAGACTTTCACAATGTTCTGCTTGGTCCCCTTGACTGATACTTTGCCATTATAATGTGTAATTGCAGAAACATGGAAATCCAATGCAATACATACATACACACATACATAGTTACATACCTGCTCACTTACATGCATATATACAGTGCACAATTAGAAAATATTATGATTTTGTTCTTTAAAATCCAACTGCTATGCTTGATGTGCTAAGATTACTTAAGTTAATCAAGAGAGATTGGATGCTTTTGTACTTTACCTCAAGGCTGCAAAGACCAGAACTGTGCCACTGATGTTGTCTATAAGACATCTTCAGATTTCTGTAGATTGTGAAACTCTTTCGTTGCAATAATTGTCTGTTTGCTCTGAAAACTTGATGTGAAGTTTTAAGTGTTACACTTACACACATCTTAGAACATTTAGTGCATTTGTTAGAAAAATTAACATCGGTTCGAAACATGTTTGTTAGGTTTGCCCCGGCTATTGGTATTCATAGTGAAGGTGTTGTGGCAGAGTGTTACTTTGACTGTATCCCTGCTATACTGTTGGAAGCCTTCCCATATACTGGTACAGGTTGGTGTTACAAAATATCTTAATGCATAGTAATTTATCGGATCCTATATGGTGATTAACTTCATTTATTTTGTTGTGCAAATTTTTAAAGGTTTTGTCAGCAGTAAACAATAACTTATTCTATAAAATCAAACGACTTTTGTGGTGCCATTATCATAATGCACAAAGCATCAATCGACAATGCTTCAAGCAAAAACAGCTAAAAATCACAATCCGTTTGAGAAACCCGGGTGAAATCCGGTACTGTGTTAGTCTCACTAACTACCCGTATTCTAGTTTTTGTTTATTCTGTTTACTTAAAAGATCTTTGAATAGCAGTATGTGAGAAAATGTGTCCTGGTGGGGGAATAGTTTGAACCAGTGATGGGAAGTTCCATCATCCCCAACAAATCACACCCTCTGAATGCAGAGCATAAAAGCTGTGTGGTTCAATTGTGTTCCAGAATCCTCCATCATTACCTGTCCTGGCCATCTGTTGGATGGTGAGCAAACTTAAAGCGAGTAAATTTGTAATAGATTGGCACAACTATGGTTACACAATCTTGGCGTTGTCCGTTGGCAGTCGACACCCACTCACAAGAATCTACGAATGGTACGTAATCCATTCCAGATGGTAAACTTGTACATAGTACACTGTAAGTAAATAAGTAACACAAGAATTCTTTATGGATTTTAGGCTGTAAAGTTACTGCATTGAAGTGGTGCTATGTAAATTTATAATTGCATTTACAATTACATATAAGGATAGTCCTGTGTGGTAAGTTTGCATACATGTGTGACAGTTTAAAAAAGTACACCAGTGTTTTTTAAAGCTTTTTAAATTTTTCTGTCTTAGGTACGAGAGAATCTGTGGAAGATTTTCGACTGATAACATTTGCGTCACACAAGCAATGCGTGAAGACTTAATGAAGAACTGGAATATCAGGTGAGCAGGGAAAAGAATGAACAAATAAAGAACAAATACCATTTTCTGGTATCTTAAAATATCCAAAGATTAAAGGGAAGGGGATCCACAGTTTCAGATGATTCAGACTTTTCTCTCCTGACAAGGGACAAGTATGTATGTATGTATGCATGTCTAAACACATATATATATACATATATATATATATATATAGCACCTTTTAAGAACCTCTAAAAATTGCAGATACATCCAAAAGCTTGGGCAGAGGGTGCTGTTACATGAAAGGAAATTCCACTTATGTATTTCACAGCTGACAGCTTCTGTGATGTTGCTTGTGTTGTAGAGCCCTGACGATGTACGATCGCCCACCGATGATTTTCAGAAGTATAGAATTGGAGGAGAAGCACAGATTTCTCTGCAGCTCAGATTTGTTCAGGTTGACTTTGATTTTCAAAACTACTGGTAGCATTTCCCTCATCTTAACCCTCGGTTTGCGAGTTCGGCTGTAGTTAGCCCACCGTTTTTATTATTTGCCAACTGTTCATGATGTTCTGGTTTGATGGTGGTTAGTGGAATCAACTTACACTGACAATGCAGTGCCACATAATTAGCTTACTACGTACTATACTCCAAATTGTTATCATGTCTCATTAAATCTTGGGAGTTATGTAAACTTTTATTTTTTTTTGATGGCAGAAGAGATGAACTTGATACTAACAGTGGTCAAGAGTTGACCATGTTTACCCAGCGAGATGCAAATGGATCAGTCAGGTACAGAAGCAACAGACCTGCTTTGGTCATCAGCAGTACAAGCTGGACAGGTCAGCTTAATCCTTGTCCAGTAACTAAGTTAAAGAACATTTTCTGTTTCTTATGGACTTTTGTGGTAATCCATAAAGGACATCCGCAGAAGGGGAGCAATGGGTCACCCAAATGCGGACAAGGTGGCGGTTTGGCAATGTGGCTGTTTGCATCTAAATTTGTTACATACAATTATTTCAGCACAGCTTGTGCCGTAAACACCAAACTTTCGTTAAACAGCAGACAGTCTGTATTGCACTACATATAGCAAAGCAAGTACCTTTGCTGGGTGCAGCTGTATCAAAATATCCCACCCCATAACACCATTATCTGTGCAAGCTTAACAAGATTGCCTAATATAGACCTTAGGACTCTGCTGGAGTGCGGACTGCTGAAAAGAGGAAGCGAGGAAGGATAATGCCAAATGTGGAAAGATGAGGACAAGGGGAGGAAGGGGTCCAAAGTGGGTCATTTTTGCAGACGTCTTTTATGGACGACCCCTTGTTATCTTTTAAGTAAATAACAGTGAACTTAAATCTGTTAATGTTATTGATCAATAGTAGTATAGGAAACATACCACCAGGTCCGCATCAACCGGTGTCAAAGGGAGAACTAGGAAAGAACCGAATGGTCCTGCTGTGGTCACCCAGTTACAGCTTAAGGTTGTAGAGATGGTGACGTCAATGGTTAGCTGGATTTTAGCACCCAAGAGAATAACACCAAGTTACTTTAGTTCATTGTGTTGGGTAATCATTTGGATTTTATTTGATATTTCATTTTAATTTATTAGAGCAGATGTGATGTTGCTTCTGTTTCAGAGGATGAAGACTTCTCCATCCTTCTCAAAGCTTTAGACAGTAAGCATCTGCAGTCGTCTGCATTCACGTTTGTTTCTCTTTATTTCACGTTCTTGTCCACTTCTTGCTGTGCAAAAAGTTTAAAAGTCATTTGCCTCAGCCATGCTACAGGCACTTTTGAAGTGAATTCCATTAAATTGATGCAAGATAAATGAATATTAATAACATTATCAGTTATAAACACTAACTATTAACAAAATAATACTAGCAACAACAATGGACAACACCATGGAAGGTTGCCTTTTACTTCTGGAACTTGTAAATGTAATCACAGATTTTTATAATTTTTGTGCTTTGTGTGAAAGTGAAATTAATTAAGAGTTTTTTGCAACTATGCAACAGCCTAATTTGGTCGGCTTGAAATTTTAGCAAATGGTCATACGTTTTATTTAGTCTGCTTGGTTTTTGCATAAAAAGGACTTGAGAGTAAGATGTGGCATTGTTTTTTTAAGAGTACGACAGCGAAGCTTCTGTGCCTGGAAATTCGCTGCCTTCCTTAGTGTGCGTAATCACTGGTAAAGTGTAAATTTTGAAACTACTTTGAAACAGAGTGAGGTGTAATTTTGTGCATTAACGCACAGTTTCTTTGGAATCACTATGTATGTATGTATGTATGAATATATGTTGCTATTTAATGCCTTTTTACTCTTTGCCTGCCAGATATTTTTAGGCTTTATTCACATAAAGGCACTATATGTAATGTAACAAAATCTGCAAAGATCATTCACTCACAGAGTACAATTTACAATTACTCAGACAGCTGCCTTGTTTCATAGAGTCGTGATACTCTGCAAAGGCCAGCAATCGAATAATAAATAACATAGCATTAGTAGCACATTTGCAGTATATTTAGTTATATTACTTTGAGCTATATAATCTTAATAATATTAATATTTTTTTACCCAAGGTATATATGATCCCCAAGGAACAAGAATTAGTACTGGAGCAAAAATGTATCTGGAACCAACAGTCCTCGTCCTCACCAAGTTCTTGGAACGTACCCTACAATGCAATAGCAGTAATGTTTATCCTTTTAGTAGTAATAATTAGTACCTTTAATTACAATGATTATGATGTTTCACAGGAAAAGGTCCACAGAAAGAGCACTACCTAAAAGTGATAGGGACAAAAAATTGGTCCCATGTGACCGTCTTTACCCCTTGGCTTGAACCAGAGGACTATCCCCGACTCCTTGCCTGTGCAGACTTGGGCGTTTGCCTGCACAAGTCATCGAGCGGCCTTGACCTGCCAATGAAGGTAGTCGACATGTTTGGATGTGGTCTGCCAGTATGTGCAGTTAGGTTTAAAAGGTTTGTTATCTTTTAGTATTTATTTCTGTTCTTCATTCTGCAGCAATGTTTTTGACTTACTGCTTAAAATAAAATCACTGCTTGCATGAGTCTCTTCCGACGTGATGACCTTACAGTGACCTAGCTGAGGACATATACCTAACATCATCGCTTCATTGGCTCAGAAATCTTTACCTGTTACTTACCTGGTGTTTTCAGCCAAGGGTACTACTTACCTGGTGTTTTCAGCCAAGGGTACTACTTACCTGGTGTTTTCAGCCAAGGGTACTACTTACCTGGTGTTTTCAGCCAAGGGTACAGTAGACCTACTCTGTTAGTTGCTCTAAATTCCACTTGTGACAGCAAATAAATTATGCTGATTTGATTCAACAGCTTGTGAATTTAATATATTTTATGCACTGATGTTGCCTGTAAGTGTTCTGTGCATGGAGTAGTGCCCTACACGCTTCATTGTAATGGACTTACAGGTAAGTTTTTTAGTATGTTTATGATAATTAATCGGGGTGTTATTTTTTTCCTTAGTTTAAGTGAGTTGGTGAAACATGACCAGAATGGACTTGTGTTTAACACAGTTTCGGAGCTGGCCGAACAACTTCAGGTATGGTAAAATGACAGGCAAGCATACATTGTGTAATGTAATGTAACATTGTAGAATCCTCCATTCAAGTCATCTGTTTGAATGTTGAGCCATCTGTTGTGTCGCAGACAATACTAAATTACATAATCCAAAGTTTTACAACTGAAACTTTAAATCCACCGGTTGAGGTGGCAGTTTGGATAAACCTAGAGTTGTTAGACTGGCTTATGGGTTGTCTTGTTAGGAAAGTCTTGATGCATGCAAAATAATAGGTACTTAATTTTATCCTGGGCTTACTGCTTAAAACTCTGGCTCGAGCACTTTAACAAGAACTGGCTATTCTGAATCTGCTTTTGTGTGTCGTGTTTTGCTATTTTTACGTGTGGTAATGGTCAGTTTAGTTTATGAAAGCAGTTCAGATGTAGTATGTCTTTCCTTGTGTCACCTAGTGTCTAGTAACTACTTCTTAATAATATAGTAATGCTATAATAATTGTAGAAAATATGGATAAAAACTACACATTATCAATCTAACTGCAGCAGTGTTCGTGAATAACCACCCAACTTTTATTCTCTTAATTTGTTGGCTCAGCCATACATTTGTACAACTATGAACAGTGGTACATCCGTAACAAATTTAAAAAAGCACATGTACACATATTATCTGTTTGTTTTTTCTGGCAACAGAAACTGCTCGACGGTTTTCCGGATCGTTGCACTCTTCTGGAAAAATTTCGTAACAATCTTAAAGCCTTTCAACAAGTGCGGTGGAGCGAGGTCTGGGAAGAATCAGTTTTGCCAATTTTTTCCTGAGATAACGGAATCACTTCAAATGTTGTCAAACAGAACTGTGGAACACGAATTAAGTGCAAAATCTTAGGAAATAAAATGAGGAAAATTTCAGCTGAATGAAGCACTAGAACACCATTTTTGTCTTCTGAAATGGTTAATAAAGCAAGTGAAAAGTTAACAAACGAATATCTTACTACTACGGAAAATTGCTGCAGAGGACAATCACCTCTGTTTTGTCTGTGCGTTACATTTTGTGAACTGACATTACTGTTGGGTGCATTCCACTGTTCCCGTTTCCCCGACAGGAAGCTGCATGACGTCGGCTGCCGCTTTTATCATGTAGACCATGGTGCCATATCTGCCAGTCGGTGCTGTGTCGTAGAAGTACTGGCAGATTCCGCCCTGTCCTTTGCACGGTGGAGAGGACGGTCGAGGACTTTGGGCACAGCAAATTATTACATCACCTTTCACTCTCTCCTGTTTGAGATACACAAGCAGTTAATGTAGTGTAGCAACCCAGTTTTGTAGTGCCGTTATAACAGCTATTCAGTGTTATAAGTATGATGTAGATAAACCTTTATTTATCAGAGGTATGGTAACATGGACAAAAACGAAACAATTACATAAAAGATGAAAAATACGAGTTACTGCATTGCATTTTCACAAATGACATGACACTGTGAAGATTATGCACAAAGTTCACAGCTGAATCATTAGCTACAATGGAGCATTTCATCATAATCGTAATCTCGAGATTTCTACAGCACCCAGCGAAAGCCAAGTTGTTGGAACCAGCTTATTTACAGGCGACTCAGTCAAAGCAAAATCGATAGGCAAGAAGGGTTCAGTTACAGGTCAAGAATCAGGCAGGCAAGGCAGGCAGTCAGACGTTGCAGTGGGTGGTGTATGACATTGGAAAGTGCATTCTGATTTCCCAGCTCTCACAGTAAGCACGAAACATGTTCACTACCCTAGTTAATGCTGATCTTAACATTAACATGGTCAGTAGAAGCCTTTTGTAGGAACTATGATCATGTACGATCTTAGCATCACGATTCTGTTTCCATGTAACCCAGGTGGAAAGGTTGTCCATTTGTTCAATCGCTCCTGTTGTGCTTGCAAATAGCTGAAGTAACATTCTGGGCAACGTCTTCTAGGAATAATGCTGATGGAGATGTTAAATGATGAGCAATTATTTCACGTTGCCAGTTGTTCAGTTGGTCAAATGGAACGTTATGGCTGAATTTTTGTCTTGTCACAGTTCTTAGAAAGCGATGCACACATTTCTGCTTGTGCGTGTTCTGCCTGACGAGTCCACCTAGCTATGAGAAAAAGTGCTATGAAAACATCTAGATACCTCCTACCTGTTCGGCAAGGAAGATTGTGTTGGCTCTGTGCACGATATTTCCAATGTCGATTGGGTTTTCCCAGCGCAAGGCCTTGCCCAGATTCTCAACCATGAGGCACAGGACCATTGTCGCTTCAACCATCAGCTGGCGGTATTCGGGAGAACTGATCTGATTCAACACGGACTCCACCTGAATAGCAAACTTCATCTCGCCTGCAGTGGACTGAGGAAAACACACAGACACACGTATTGCAATGTAAATCTCAGAAATTGCTCTGCACCACACAATAGCAGCACAAGGGAGACCTGCTTATTCACCATAACCATATCAAACCAGGTCTGCAAGAGCTAGGTTGTTCAGATTTCAGTGCCAGGTCAGAATCAGAGGTCAGGCAGGGAAGACAGTGTAAACGGTGCTACACAGGTGGAAAGCAATTATGATGGCAATGGTGATCATAGGATCACGTGCAGGATAGGACAGTCTGAAAAGTTTGATTTTAAGGGTGAAGTGGAAATCTCCAGGACAGAGGGAAAGCGCATGGAAAAGTGAACTGGTTCTCTGCTTGTTCATCTTCCACTTTTACGTAGTCAAGTTTTGGAACCATAGTCACTGCATTACATCAAGGTTGTTTTGTAGCAAGGACTTTCTAGCACCGCCTGTGCTGTCTTATTGCTACACAAATAGCCAGATACAATTGTACAAAGTCACTTCCTAATGCTGAATTAAATTTGGGATCGATGTCATGCAGTTATTTCAGAATTTGCATTACATGGGTAATCAAGTGTTCCATAAGGAAGACTGAATGAGTAAAGGTGTAAAATAGGGTATCATTTGTAATGTACCAATTGTAACGTGTCATAATGTAATGCTAAATTTATACAGGACTTTTAAGTCCGTTTCAAAATCAGTTATTTCTGTGATATATTTATTACTGTTGGGCAGATTACAACGATTCAGCGTAGTACCAAGTCAATGTAAAACACGCGTGGCAATAATTTGCTGAATATTCTAGAAATGCACTCACCTCTTTAATCAGACTGCTCACGAGCGAGTGGTTTTCAAACGTCAATTCTGGACACTAAGGAACACGCAGACACTAATTCTCAATGTTCATGCCATTACGCTATTTACTTCCTTCTTATATTTACACAGGACCAACAGTTCACAAACTTGCTTATTAAAATTTTCACACAGGAACTCATTCATTCATTCACTGTCTGACTCCTGGATCTTGACCTGGAACCGAACCCTTTTGCCTATCGATTTTGTTTTGACTGAGCGCCTGTGAATAAGCTGGTTCCCGCGACTTAGCTTTTGTTGAGCTCTGTAGAAATCTTGAGATTACGATTACGATCTAAGTAGCACCCCTTCAAGATATCTACATACTGAGAAGGGCTGGCGTTCATGGTCTTCAAGGAAAATGGGCATGGTTAGTGGATGATGCCGACTGATTTGGCTATGGTTACTTGGTTCGTGCAGGAACAGCAGAAAGACATACTCTGGTCATCTTATATCTTTGCAAGCAGACAACTTTGGGAACTTGGCGAATCTAGCAACTTTAAGGAAGAAGATGAAGTGGATGTTGTTCCAACATCAACTGCGGCTCCTCTCCTCCTTCACTCTCTGATCTTCAGGCAATCGAACCTGGTTCTTGACATGGCATCTTTGGACAACCCCACAGACTTGACACAGCACTCATGAATAAGCTGATGCCTGCACTTAGCTTTTAAGTAGTGCTTTAGAAATTTTGAGTTTACAATTACAATATGATTATGATTACGCCATAATGCGATACTTGACACTGAATCCAAATTCCATGCTATACCAATGGTGTGATGTACTTACTGTCTACATTTACCAGTCAACAACAGAAAACAATACTAATTTTCAGTGAAGACATTTGCAGATAACATCTGTTTAAATACTTGATAACAAAGTAATCTGAAAATGGCCATACGCGATTTAGAACATTCCAGACAGCCTGGTAAAATCCCACTGGCACCCTGCTCAAGGAACCGTCAAGTTGGCGACGTCGTATCCACCGTCCCAGCCGATCCATGGAAATCTCTGATGTCTGAGCAGCAATAGAATCGACTGACTCTGCACTCTGCAATCCAGTGATACAAAGATTGGAATTTCTTGCTAGTTCAAAGATCCTGGAAATAGAGTTAATTGTTAAAGCCCAGTTCTAATACTCGTGCATTAGTCTAACGGTTACTGTACTGGAATGCCAACCTGGAGGTTGGTGGTTCAAATCACCACCAGGAAAAACATTCAAAAATTAAAATTTGTTCCACTACTGGGGCACAGTAGCCGACTGGATAGAGTGCTTGGCTTGTAATGCGGAGAGTATGGTTTCAAGCCTACCCTTTGACAGTTACTGCACAGGGACCTTGAGCAAGTCCTCCACTCACAGTTGCTTCATGCCTCAGATTCAGATTTACTGACCCTGTGCATGTAATAAATGCAAAATAATAATAAGTGGCCCGTGCAAATGTGGTGATGGGCTATAAATTGATTACATGGACTACGCATTTTTGTGTGAACATCAGGTAGCAGAGAGGACTGGCTATCCGCCTTCATGTGCCAAGGCTAAGAAGATGAAGTCGCTAACGTAGCTTCCTCTTGAGGTTGGCTTAATGGACTGATCTTTTTTTACTCTTCATATAACGTAGGAGCTGTAATAGGCTACTCACTGATCGCCTCCGTTTCATTCGGATCACCTGAGCTGCATCCTTCGCCTTCTTCCCTGCTGTGACTGAACACAACATCAAACATTTCAATTTCATTTATCTTATTAATGTTTTTCCTTCAACTACCGGCATTTCAAATTGTTGGCCCATCTCTGTGGAATGGATTTCCACCTTCGTTTTGTGATACAGCTGAGTCAGCTCGTTGTTTAAAGACATTCTTATATACCCGGTCTATTATTATCGAATGTGAGCTGGTCCAATTGCATAAGATTTTATTTCTTTCTGCTTACAGCATATTAGTCATTTAGCTGCTATATTAAAGTGCATGTAAAGAAAACTTTGAACAATCACTTTTATCCTATTATTATCTCCCTGTGTAACGAAATGAAGGTTTGTCATGTGTAGCTATAAGCTAAAAACAGTTTGTCAGTTATTCCAAGTTAACGAAATCAAGCTGACCTTCAATGCCTGGTGAGTATTCTTTCGCAGAAATGATCTTACTAAGAAACGTCTGGATTTCAAAGGGACTTAGGTTCATCAGCTCTTCGGACGCCTCAGCAACTGTTGGAAATAGCAGCACAAACTATCAGCCGTGAATAACAGAAAAATCCGTCACTTTCCCCCATCCAAATCCAAAGCCACTCATTAAGAATGGCTCCAGAGTGGATGCAACTAACAAAACAAAAATTATGAAATATGTGAATCAATAACAGCTATACCAATTAAGTTTAACTTAGCCAGTCTCAACATCAAGCTTACTAATACTAGCCTAGCATGACCGAAACTGCAAAAATTATCCATTCCTCCAACCATCCATCCATCCATTCAGAGCATTTGGATAACATCCTACAGTAGAGACTTGCCTGATATGTGGAGCATTTGAGCAAGTTCAGTAACCATGACCTGTATAAGCAGTCCAACCCTAATACGAATCATCTCATCAAAGGCCTTTGGCTCCGTCACAAAGAACATCGCCAGATATACAAGAACCTCCTGTAAACATAAAATACTCACTTGTACTCCAGAGTATACATGGTAAAAGTATTGTGTTTACAGCAATTTCATAAAGAAATCTTGTCCCTTACCCGAATAAGCATTTTAACTGTGCATAAATTCTTTATATTCTGAGTTACGTATTAATACCAATTTCCTTTATAAGCTTGAGTAAGGCAACGCGCCTGTGATGTCCTCAAATAGTCTTGGTCACGCACAGTTTGCTTACGATTCCTTGCAAAGTCGACGGACACATGGCGTGTTAACAAATGCATTACTTACTTAATTTTAACTTTCTCATCCTGAACTTTATATATGTACAGAATTTTCTGCCAGAAATCTTGTCACTGACTTCAGTACTCATTGCGCTTGTGGCATCCTCAAGCAGTCTTGGCCCATAAAATTTACAAAATTGATGTTACTTACTTGAGTAAGCATTGCCACTGCGGTGTCTTCACCACAGGCCTCGTTTATTAGGGCTTCAAGCTGATCAATTGGAAGAGGCCTAAAATGAAGGAAACACAAATTATTAATTCCTGAATATAAATATTAATTCCAAACTATACGGCATTTATATATGGCCTTTATACGCTCTCAAGAGCCATCTGCAGGTCTTGTGCTCTTCCACGAAGTCCGGTGAATGTTCCTTCTCTGTCGCTGGACCCACTGCAGACCATGTGATGAATGCCCCATCTCTGGACACATTCAAGTCATGGCTCAAGACATATCTTTTAAGATATCTTATGACTGCTGTTAATTTCTGAACTCATGTACAGCGCCCTTTTCTTCTGTTACGGTGCTATATAAATTGCCATTATTATTATCATCAAGTACCTCAAGAAAACTCTGTTTCAAATGTGTCAAACCCAAATGATACACCAAAGTTTGACCGTGACCCCAGATGTTGGTGGTTAAAATTTCCATCAAAACAGAAAGACATTTCCAAAGTACTGTTCTACTAGCAAACTTGGCTTCAAAATGAGTACACTGACTGTACACTTAGAATGGTGGATCAAACACAGTATGGAAGGGGAGTGGCCACCTGAGTTCAAAAGCCTAAACATTCAAAAGGGCCACTGTAACACTGTTGCACAAGGTGTCACTCGATGGTTTCGGCATTGGACTACTACGTCTTCTGATAAGAGGTAAGCGATCAGACCTCGGAATAATTTTCTCCCGTGGTTCAGGTGGCAGACCGACAGTCAGCTGTTTCTGTCGTACGATGATATCCGTCGCAACGGTGGCCAGTCCCTCCACTCTCTTTCCGAGGATGCCGGCCGTGTGGCGCACGAGCCACCACTGCTGAAAACCGGCTGCCTTTTCGTACAGCTCCTTCATGAGGTCTTTAACTGTGTAGTGGGTGTACTCATCCCTACTGATCGTCCAGTCAAGACCTCTGCAAAGAAACAACGGTATGTATCACCAACAACCAACTTCCTTGGGTCCACGTATGGCCCCTAAGCAGGTCACCAACTGGCACAATGCGGACCAGCTGTGGGCCCAATAAGCACAACTGTTTGGGATGCACATGTTGGAACGTTTAGGTATGTATGTATGTATCTAGACACTGAATACAGCACCTTTATCCACCCCTCAGAAGTGCTGAACTTGCTAGGCTAAGTGCTGTTAATGTTTACTAAGAAGCGGTAAAATTGCACGTATTTATAATGATGTATGTATGTATGTAAATGTATACGTTTTTCTGTAGTGACCGTATGGCCTTGACCCTGCCTATTTTCAATGAATTTATCAGGTGAGATCCTTCACCACCACTGCCCATCTGAATGGGCACCATGCCATTTAAGTTCCCCGTGTCCAGACTGTGCTAGCCTGAGATTTGTATGTATGCATATGCATCATAGTGTACAATGTAAGTATTAATGTATGCGTGTATGTAAGTAAGTATGTTTATGCTAATGTTATGCATAGGCAAATTGTATGTCATAAGTTTCTAAGAACTCCTTAAACTGAATAGTAATGCTGAAAAAAGTATTTCCCACACTTTTCACAGTAAAGCCGGTAAATGATGTCTGCCTGTTCATGAAGCAGGCTGGACTCCTCTAGAACTCTGACAAGTTCTTCTGGGTCCATTCCAGCGTACAGTTCAGTGTTTGTCGAAGTGATCTTCTCGCGATTTCCAGTGCTTTCTTTCAGATGAGCCAACGGCTTTTCCAAAGCAGTAATTGGGTCGGGTGACTTTGGTATAGGTGCTGAACCTACAATTCACCAATGCTCACAGAAAATCACAACAGTGGACCACGTTGGTCTGTTCTGTAAAAGTAAAGTAAAGCTCCCATGTCCCATGTGGAACATAGCGGAAGTGCTCACTTCTGCTCTTTGGCCCTTGAGCCCATAATGGACGAATCACAAGGTCCTGGTCAAGGGAACAATGCATCACAGGGCTAACTGTTTACTTCCTAGCTAAGTCTGCACCAAATTAAGCTGCCTGGTAACACAGGCAAGCATGCATGAACAACTTGTTCTCATATTAAAGAATTGTTTAACTTAACAGACAGGTTAGAATGAAACTGCTATGTCTCAGGTATCTTTCTGTCTGCAACTTGACACTTTTGTTCCAGCATGCTTATCTTCTTCCTTCGGCTGACTTTCTGTCTCAGCATGCTGAATCTTGGAACTTGACAGACTTGCAAATCTCTTTTGGAGTGCTATCGATTGATGCCTAGTGCATTATTATAATGGCACCACAAAAGTTCTAAGATTAGATTAGAAGTCGTTAGATTACAAACCGCTGCTGTCTTCGAGTATGGAAAGCCTGTCACCAAGTCCAGGCAGAGTCTCAAGTGATTGTCTCTTGCGTTTGGAGCTAGAAGCAATGGATCGCTGTTGCTGAATGACGCGCAGGAAGTCTGCAGACCACGAGAATCAGGTTTAACGTAGGAAACAACTGAGACACAAGATGTTCATTACAATCAAACGTAACACAGTCCATGCACGGATACTTTAAACAGCGTGGCACCCATTCAAACAGGCGGAGGTAGTGAAGAATCTCACCCAATAAATTCATTAAAAAAATGAGCAGGGTTGAAGCTATATGGTCGCTATAGAAAACCATATACATTTATATGTCACATTTACATTTAACAAAGTAACACATCTGTTTACAAGCCACTGTAGAAGCTTCTTGAAAATGTGGTCCAAGGCAAAAGAAGTGTTTGGCTAATGCGCAAACTAGACCACAGGAATTCAATGACAGGACTCCTTTTTTACCCTCCAAATTTGCACTGGTACTTACTTACTGATCAGCAAAGAATGGAAGTCTGAGTGTGCACTAGGTGGCATGGTATTCCACGTGTCTGATGAATACAAACTTAACAAGGTTACAGTTAACGAAAACAGATTTAACAGGACAGACATAACACACTGACAAATTTAAATGCAAGACCAGCCGGTGATTGCCACAGTTTTGCAACAGATGATTCATCTATTTCTATATTTTGCATATTTAAGAGACCAGCAGCAGTAAGGATCAGTATTAGGCAATGACTCAGTTACCGAATCTGCTCATCAACTTCAGTCTGAAGTCTACAAGTTTCTTAAGTGTAAACAGCATTTAAACCAGATTTTGGCTCTCAGTGGGTCTCAGTCCAGAGCTTTCAAGTTCACTGCCAGTTCTGTGCATTCTTTCGACTGTTCAATGTCTTTTGGGTGTAAACTTAAAACTTGTCTATTTCAACTTGCCTACCCTAAGGTTTCCGGTGTCCATGACCTATTACACTTCGACTGGACTTCTGCTATGGATAACGGTTTTTGACAATGGTTTTACTTTAAGTGACCATCAGTTGATGCCTCATGCATTATAAATCTTCCAGTCAGCTCATGGATCTTAATGTTCCCCGGCTTCAA
Source organism: Norana najaformis (assembly GCA_964023275.1). Classification (NCBI taxonomy): domain Eukaryota; kingdom Metazoa; phylum Annelida; class Clitellata; order Crassiclitellata; family Hormogastridae; genus Norana; species Norana najaformis. The sequence goes on along the minus strand of OZ029919.1, from coordinate 32,721,713 downwards.
TGTTCACTTCTGAAATTCAACCTGGCTTCTCCAATGGACTATAATTTTGATTACAATTTTACCTGAAGCAACCAATGACTGATGCTTTGGACATTACGATAATGGCGCTACAGAAGTCATCAAATTAGATTAGATTTGCAAGAAAGGCATTATCAAACTGTATGGTACCGTGTTATGATAATGGCACTACAGACATTGTCTGATGGTATTTCAAATACGGTAAACAGAGGGAACATCTTTCTGTTTCCTGACCTTCCCCGGAAATGCCTTCAAAATCGAAAGGCTCACCGTTTCTCTGCGTTATTTCATCATCAATGCCGTACGTTTGGCGGATGGAGGCAACCACCTGGCTCTTGCGCTTTGCATTGGACATGAAACCCTGTGGAGGCATGTCACACGCGCTGCAGGGCCTCAGCGAACTTTTCTTCTTTTGACTGGCAAGAATACGAACGTTTCTCATGATGGCCTTCTCTGAAATTTAAGTCCTTTTATGTACGCAACTGTAGTTTGTAATCAGATTTATATAGCGCCTCTTTAAGAGAAACTTATCAGACCAAACAAAACACAATCAAACAAAAGGGTTTCATGCGCTTACGGAACAGAGACAATAAAAGAACCAGGTGTTCATGTTGTTGGTTGCTAGGCAACCTATTTAGATCCAATTCCAAACACCACCCACCATAGCCGTCTGTCTGCCTGTCTTGTGCCTTGGCCTAGAACCAAACCTTTCTTGCCTATCGATTTTGTTTTGACTGAGCGCATGTGAATAAGCTGGTTCTCGCGACTTGGCTTTCATTGGGCACTGTAGAAATCTTAAGTTTATGATCACGATTTGTAAATTGATTATTTATATAGCTCCGATGATTTACATTTGTACCACTGTCAAAATTTTCAAATTCGCTCAACCATAAGAAATCCGAAGGTCCTCAACACATGGCTAGTACATCACGGGACTTGCTCTTCACAAAGCCTCACACGATGTTTACCTGCTAGTTTATGCAAGGCTGGTTGCACATAGTGGAAATGGCAATGCTCCAGAGAAGCACATTTATGCAAACAACTTGTCCAGGATCATTACAAATAGTCTGCTCAGCAGGCTCGAACCAAAAATCGTTGGACTACAGACCAAGCGTGCTACCAAAGAGACCATCAAGCTGCATGGGAAGGGTTTTCAGAAAACAATGTGCTCAAACCCACCATTCGCACTGTCACCAGCTTCCATCAGAAATGACAGATTGGACGAAGCAGACGTGTTCAAGAACTCTTTTATCGTTCCAACCTGGATTCTGAAAAGTAAAACACACACAAGGGTCTCAAGAGAGCTTCATCAGCAACCCCTGTAGATACTTAAATTATTATAGCCATCAGTTATTATTACTGCTCTTTTACCAAAGGTAGAAATGATCACACTGGTTTTCCTTCAAATTTAGAGTAGGTACAAACGAATTACTTGGAACTACCTGCCATTCCTCATTCTCAATGGAGTCTGTAAACTGTGACAAAATTATTAAACTAAAACGATTATGTACCAAGGCTAGGATTATTATTATTATTCATTATTATTATTATTTTTAAATCAGAGAATCATATCCCAATGACAAGTAAATATCACATGACAGATTTGATCAAAGTAGAACGGCTAGTCTTTACCCATGTCTGGCTTGATCAAAGTGCCATAAAAACCAATTCCATTTAAGTGCTGGATAGTTATTATTATTATTAATTATCATTATTAATTATTATTATTAATTATTATAATAATATTATTATTATATTATTATTACTGTTATTATTATTATTCTTGTTACTGACATAATGCAGCAGACTTAATTAACAAAAAACATAATCATACTTGGATCCATATTTATATCCAGACAAAAGTTTCTTTATGGCAGCAATAATACCAGGATTAAAGTTGCCATGGGGATCTAAAACACAGAAGAGTTGTAAAAATCACTCAAATTATAATAATTGCAACAGTAGCAGCTTATTCACAAGTGAAGAACCAACTTATTCACAAGTGAAGAACCAACTTATTCACAAGTGAAGAACCAGTTTATTCACAGGTAAGAAACCAGCCTACTTGTTGGTGATGAACTATCATACGCATCAGCAGAGAACCAAAGTTATTACATGCAGAGAACCAGCATGTTCACAGAAGTAAAGTTTGATTCAGACAAAAAAGCCACTCAGAATGAAATATCTAATAATTTCGAAAAGACAGGTTTTTGTTGCTGACCTGTCATCCATCGTAGCAGCGGCATTATGAACAAAGGACGTCCAATACTCGTCCAGTTCAGCTTCACATTCGCCAGCTCGGTTTGCAGGAAATCACAGACGAGGTCAAGGTCGTGCACCAGATAGAAAGTCTCCTGATCAAGAAACTGACAAAAAACTTACTCTTTAAGAAAGTCACAAGGAAAACATACCTTGATTTAGAAACTCATATTTTTCAGCACCTTTTTGAGGTCCATAAAAGGTGCTGCATAACTGAAACATGCAGATACTTTCTGTATGGGGTGACATGAATTACTCAACCTCTCAATCAGACAGGAAATTCCAAATACAGGAATTAAAATCAATCAACTTATTTGATTGTTGGTTAAAGCATTTATTATGCTGCACTTAGCGAATTTGAGACATGAAAGACTTTTGCCAGAGGCCAAGATGGAGTCACGCAAAGAGTAAAACAGTGCATCTTGACAAATGATCTAAATGTAGTAAGCAAGATGGCAAGCCAAAGTGGTAAATAGGTAACATCAGGAGCGATGCCGCAACTGCATGTTAAACGGATTCATGCACAAACAGGTCGCACGTAAATGTAACTGCACTGTGCTTACAACATTGAGAAACAATAAGGTTTTGCAACAGGGTTTCCATAAAAAAATCACAAAAACCAGCCTTGCATAACAAAGTTGAGACAAAGAATTCAAAACTGTTAACGAACAAACTTATTTCAGCAGCAACTTCTCATTACAGGCACTTCGTCCAATTAAAAAAACGTTTCTTAATGTTCATAATATTTAGAGAAAACATAACAAGACATTACGCGAGGCAAGAAGACAATCGCTTGTTCTCCCAAGGTGTACAGCCGACTTGTGGCCAAAATCCCAGCAACGTCAGCATCAATGCCAGTCATACCCAGATTCTGATTCTTCCCTGTCATTCAAATAAGTCACAGCAGAAGTACAAACCCATCAAAGCCCAGCCACAGAAAACCAGTCCATAGTTTCCAATGCACAGAAACCAAGCCAGTTACAGAAACATAACAGTAACTGCTACCCAGCTCTGTAACCGAGCTGTAGAAATACGATCTCGAAAGCACAGTATAAATGCAAGTTCTACATTTCTTAATCCAACATTTACCCTAATCTTCGCAAACTACCACTGTAACTGTTCTTCTCTTTAAGAAGTTTTCTGAAAAGTGAGGCCAAGGGACCACAGAAATTTGTTTAAGCAAGCAAGCTCATACTTAACTTCCCCTTTTAGCTATCAGGGTTATGATAACCAACAGAGAGTGATCACAGTGTAGCAGAATGTGAAGAAGTTGCTTAACAATGTTGGCAGGTAACTGGGGTCAAAGCACCTTCTCTTCACAATGTTCAAAGCACCCTGTTCCCACCGCAGTTGAGCTGCTTAATCAAATCTGTCACCAAGCCAACAAAAAAATTAGTAAAACCGAAACATACCACATACTATTCCATGTATTCAGAATTTTCTGCATTTCACTCGTATATGGTCTGCAGTATCAGCATTTTACACCCCAAGCAACCATCACTAAGCATAAGTTTAAAGAAGATCATCTGCATGAGATTTCTCACCGAGATGCGAGTATATGTAGTTCAGAATTCGAGCAGGAAATACTCGAACTGGGGCAACTTCGTCAAATGCAAGACAAGGAATATTGAGGCAACTCAAAACCTTTTCCTTCATCTCATAATCTTCAGCCAGGAATACGACTAAAAGACCAACAGGATTTATGAAAAAATAAACCAGATATCTTTCCCCTAGAACAATGATTACACCTTTCTCCAACGATAACTGCCTACAAAATAATTATTAATTTTTCCTCGAATGATATTTTGGTCTAAGTAGTCACCATTTCCGTAGTGAAACAAAGGGAAGGCATTCTTCCTGCAGGTTGGCCTTTCAGCTGGCAATGGACAATCCCATGGTCAGAGACGCAAAGACTAGCCATTTACTTCCCAGTTTATGCCAGTACCAAATTCTACTGCTCACCTCGGACAGGTGTGCTCAAACAACTTCTGCAGGGTCGTTACAGGGCTGCAGGACTATGAGTACTTGTTTAACTTGTAATAATTGCTTTCTCTGAAAAAGAAGATTACCTCAAAATGATTATTCCTTTCTCCAATAATGAAGATTATTCCTATAATGGTCATTTCTTTATCCTATAAACAATGATGAAAAAAGAAATGATGCACTTACGACACACATTAGATTTCACAGCCATAGACGATTGGAATGATCTACATCCCTAGGACTTACCTTGAATGACAGTTTCGTACTTTGGTTCTGCCGCTAAACGTCGGTTCAAAGGATCGAGTTCACCAGGAGACAAGAAGCCCTTCAGAAAAACTGCATTTATTGGTGAACCCAAACAAAAAAGATAAAGGTAACACATTTGTTTACATGTCTCTATAGAAAGTTCTCAGAAAAGTGAACTCAAAGTTGAAGGATTTTCTGCAGAAGTTCAAACACAACCACAGAAACACTACAACACTATACTTTTAAAAATTTCTAATCTCCCAACTCTTGGTACTCATTTATCAATCCCAAAAGAAGGGAGGGGTGAGTTAGCACCAAACTGCCTGGTATTTCACAGATCATCACCCTTACGAGTACTAACCAGGCCTATGCTGTTCGAGTTCCTTGTTCTTGCCAGCTACATATCCAGAGCACTTAGCCGTGACCCACAGTGTCTCATACAAAAAACTACCACACTAAGAGATAAGAAAACATTCAAGACATGGATTTTCTTATTGACCAGTACCTCCCTAAGAACACCAGTTTCTGTCATTAAAAGGTTTCACATTTGTCGGATGAATAACGTTTAGTAACTTGCTTCTTTAACTAGACGGCCAAGAACATACAAAGACTGTCCCCACATCAATGGCATCTTCCCAAGTGGCTCTCTTTTCTGGCTTTTCGGATTTTCATACTCCAGTTGAACCTGCAAAAGAAGTTAAATAATAGCAAATTTAACCAAGCTATGCTTTTCCCTCCCTAACTTCCTTGTTATCAAACTTCTGCTGTAGTCCTTGGCTTTAGTCATGAATTATTAATTTACTATTTGTTAACTCATTTGAACATTTATATGGTGCCCCACCAAGGTATCTACTCAGTTTCTCACTGGCTTTCAGAGCACCACACTAATCTAATCTAATCTAACCTAAGCTAAAGACTTCTACAGCGCCGTTATCATAATGCCCAAGTCAAAATCGCAATAAAAAATCATCAAATGTTGGAGAAGCTGGGTCGAATTCCCAAAGGTCAGAGATATCTAACCGACTACCATCTGGTGGCTAACTAGTCACGCCTCAGAGTTTGTGTGCATTACAAATTTTTCATAATTCCAACTCACTGTTTTACGACTTTGGACATGTTACAAACATTTGTAACATTACTTATAAGAATAACTACACTTACAATCGACACAGTTTGTACCTTGTCCTTAGGAACTGCGTATAGTTCTGGAATGAGTTTGATTCCGTCTTCTCTCTTGATCATAATCTCTTCCAAAGCATGGCTGTATTCTTCCACCTACAAAGCAGCCACACCCTTCAGCGCATCTGAGAGGTCCATAACTGTCTCGATACATATACATACCGGTACACACAATTTCAAACACCACCCACCGTAGCCATCTGACTGCCTGCCTGCTCGACTCTTGACCTGGAACCGAACCCTTCTTGTCTATCGAATTTGTTTTGACTAAAAGCAACTTAGCTTTCATTGGGTGCTGTAGAAATCTTGAATTTACGATTACAACTGGGATGGATATCAGTGCCAGAAACCTTTCCTAGACAGCCAGGTTCACAAGGCCGACGTTGTGCCACTGGTGTCAACTGGGGGCCAGTGCAGGGACAATGTGATTCCAACAAGCTTGGCTGTCAGGGTTTGGATCTACTTACAGCAGTCTGACGACTGTTGTTGAAAGAGGCCTGCATATAATATAAACGAGTCATTCTATTACCTTACATTTCATATCACCCAAAGGTGTGTGCTATACAGTTATCTCTAATAAGGGAAGATGCTAGATTGGCCAATAAAGTCAGAAAGTTCAACTGACATAAATGCAAGCAGTCCCTAAGACCATTAGCCCATCACTTACTCTTACATCCAGTTCAGCCATGTGAAGCTAAAACGACCCATAAATGCTTCTACTTGGAATGCTTCTGACTTTTTTATAAGCGACATTATGGAGCTCTGGAACAACAGCAGCAGTATAAGACATGACCAAAAGATGGCTTGTAACTACGGTGACGTTAATAATGGTAACAGCAAAAGATATGATCAAAAAGTGGCTGCATGTAAAAAAATGGTACCCTAATCTGTCATTAGCAAACGAATTTCACTCAAACGATTTAGAAAGGAGGTTCTAATATTTAATTATATGCTTGATTTAAGCACATAAGCATTATGAATGTTTCCTAAGTGGCGCTTTATAAATGTTCGTTTACAATTACAATACAATTACAATTACAATGAATGCATCAAGAGATCCTACACAGAAGCTGTTAGAATAGATCAGAATAGATGGCAGTATTCAGAGGAAGTTCTTTTTACGAACCTGTTCCTTGTTGCCATTGAAAAGTCCATCTAGAATGAGAAAGGCGAAGAAAACAGGCCATTCGCATTCAATATTCTCAAACGACTCCAACTCCCACGGCTCATAGTACAAGCGAGACGAATCCTATGGGTTAATTAGCAACAAAAAACACAGCAGTTAATCAGTACTAAGCTGTGACATGGTAGCTGAATGGTTAGAGCGCTCTCCTCGTAATCCACAGCGTGTGGGTTCAAGTCTTCCTTGAGATGATTACCACTTATAGGCACTTTCAGCAAGTCCTTCGTGCACAACTGCTCAGCGCCATCGATTGATGCTTAGTCATTAGATAGCAGCACTTAATAAATTAGGAATAATAATAAGCTGCATTCACACTTGCCATCTTCATTTGAAAATCTCTAGTAGTATCAGCTGAATACCAGCTTGCATATTAAAACATTTGGCACCATTTCGCTACAGCGTTTGATTAAAGACAAAAGTCACAACACTCCATCGTACAATGATATAAGTTGATGAAAGTTTAAAGGTTTGTTACATATACAGCTTATTAATCAATAATTATTTTATGCAGAGAAACCACATTCTACAAACCTCTTTCGGGGTTTTGTAGCCATCCCGGAGGAAACGACAAAGACCGTACTGACCCTACAACACATGTGCAAGCAAACTCATTATTTCTGTACAAGTTCAATTTTAGGTTAAAATACAATTTTAGGTTAAAATACAATATCTCCGTTTGCATGCTTACTCTGCAACTTAAGTCAACATTTTGAGATTTTCCTGTAACTTATGCCAACATTTGGAGACTTTTCCTGTAACATCTGTCAGCATTTGGAGACTTTTCCTGTAACATCTGTCAGCATTTGGAGACTTTTCCTGTAACATCTATCAACATTAGCCAACTTCACCTGTAATTTCTGTAATAATAATAATAATAATAATAATAAGACAATTTATATAGCGCCGTAGCACAGCCGAGGCCGAAGAAAAGGGCGCTGTACAAGGGTTCAAAAATCAAATGTAAATGTTTTGGGACTTTGCCTGTAACTCAAGTCAACATTTTGGGACTTTATAACCAAACATTTTTTTAAATCTAACTTTTTAACTTTTGCAAACAGTTAGTGACTTTCCGATAACTTTTCAGGTAGGCACCAAATCCATTAAAAATCCTTTTGTAGAAAACTAAAGCCGCACAATGCGTGTTGACAATTCAGACAATGGCTAATCCAGATATGATTAACGATCTGTACCTGAAGCTTTTCCACAATGGTGGTTTTGGTCAGACGTATCAGAGCCTGATCATCAACCGCAAAAGCAGGATAACTGATGATGCTCAGCAGCCCTGCATCCGTCTCCTGTAGCCGAGAAGTAAAAGCACAGAAAAAACCAATTCTTTTATGACAGTACGGTACAATAAGATATTTTAATTTTACTTAATCATGCATTAAATGTATTAATTAAATATTAAATTATTAAAAATTTTAAATATATCAAATATAAAAAATAAAAATATATAAATAAATATATAATATATATTACATTAAAAGATTAAATGTATTAAAGCGGCATAAGACAGGAGAAAAGGGTTGATTAAGAGTCAACAACCATGCAAAAGTGAAAGGCAGAGAAGTTATCCAACCGCTACAAATGATGCCAACTTGTCAGCCTCATCAATATACAGATCACCTGATCAAGACGACAGATGTAATAAACTTTACCTTTGAATTTGATTCTCGTGGCAGCACAGAATTTAGAATTGCCTGCACAGTTAAACATGTCAAATGTTATCTCACAGAAAACAACTAAATATCAACATCACAAAACTGACAACATAAAATTATCAAAAAACCTGCTAAACTTGAAAAGTTGATTACCAATAAACACAGTTAAAACTGATTGGTGATCAATAATCCAACAGATGCCTTGTGTATCTGTGGAGCACAGTAGCCGATGGGTAAGAGCGCTTGGCTTGTAACACAGAGTACATAGTTACTGTGTAGGACCTTGAGCAAGTCCTTCACTCACAACTGCTCTTAGATTGATGCTGTCGTAAGATACTGGCACTTAATAAATGCAGAAATAAAATCATGACAGTGGTGCCATAGAAGTCATTAGATTAAATTAGATTAGCATACATTTTCAATGGAAAGTCATCGTAACGATCTGACCATTTAACTCATTGGAGACAATGATTAATAATCCTTCAACTAACCCTACACTGGCGTATGTCGTCTGGAAGGACATGAATGATGGAGGCAGGACTTCCTTCCCTTCCAAAGAGATCCAGTTCACTCATTGCCTCCAAGGCAGCCTAAGAAAATGCAGCAGCCAAGAAGAGAATAAATAAAAATATAATTCAGTTCACAAGTCAGCAAACTCGCACACATTTAACCAACAAAACACAAATTGCAGAAAATACTTCTAATGAAACTGAAACTTATCATTATTTTTAAAAACAACACTAGACAAAGGTCTTTATTCTTTAACCTTACCAGAAGAATCCTTAGAACTTGTTCTGCTGAGGTTCAGGATGCGGTAGCAAACTGGGTCTGTAATTCGACATTTGCAGTTTTGAACCTGCTGAGCAGACTCTGTGTAAAACTCTGAACATGTTGTTCATGCACACTTATCATCTATCTCAGATTAAGATTTACTGAGTCTGTACATGTAATAAGTGCAATAACAAACAAATAAATATAGTGTACATATAAAATGATTTTTTATAGTGACCATATAGCCACGACCCACTGAACACGTTTGGTCAATGATCGTGCAGTTGTGGGTTTGACTTCATGTAACATCCCTGGGCAAGTTGTTTGCACACACCAAGCCTCTGTCACCAAGCAGTAGAATTTGGTACCGGCATTAGCTGGGAAGTAAACGGCAAGTCCTGCGATGCAATGGCCCATGTCCAGGACCTTGGGATTCATCCAATGCCAGCTCAAGGGCCATGAGCGCCTAATCTATATCTCACTTGTGGGATATGGGATACTTTTTCACTGACCTTGGCCATGCCAACAGAGGTGCAGTTCAGTTCAGGAAGTCCGGTGTTAGATTTGTCTCCTCTCTCCCAGATGCCAAAATCCTGGAAAGGTTTAGCAACAAATCAGCAATAAAGACAACTGCATTATTTTCAGCTTCTCAGATGAAGCCCAAGTGAAAATTACACAGAAATCAGCATTCACAGATCTCACAGAATCTATCTGAAATCTTGTATCATCCCAAAAAGGCACTAACTTATAATTTTAAGCAATATATAATATTGGCTCTAGGGAAGTGTCCATACATTGTTACATACAGCAAACAGGAAGGGACGCAGCAGGTTAAGTTGGACGTTGTACACCTTATGTACATTTTGACAGGAAAGCCAACCATGTCAAAAAAGGGTTGTGTTTGATTTTCGCTGAGAGTGGCTTTTGGTTTTGGTCTGAATATCGTTGATACCAGTTTCTTCAACTAGTCTTGTTTTAGTCTTCCTGCAGGGATAACTTATTTGGTTCTTCTGAGCTGTTTTGTCGTTCTGGTTCTTATGAGCCAATCTTCATCACCAACGTTGTTGTTCGTTCCATCTGTGGTTTTGTTTTATCACTGCTGAGGTCAACATCTTGCTGTTATACAAGTCTGTTTCGCTTGTAAACAGCGTAGGAATTAAATATATTTAAACTCAAGCTGGTATCTACTTTCATATATCCCTGGACAACATGTACAAGTACATCCATGCATAAATGATTAAATTGGGAATGTAATCTTAATCATAATCTCAAGATTTCTACAGCGCTTTATGAAAGCAGGAGGGGGATCAAGGCAGGTTTGCCAAACATGCTGTAGGAAGCATGCAAATTCAAGCCTCCTTTGAGATGGTTACTAAGTGCAGAACCTTTGCAGAAGTTATGGTTGCCCTAAGATGCCATTCATATCTTGCCTTAAATATCTGTCCTTTTGTTAATAATGGACTTAAAAATGTAAGAGTAAAAACAAGTACAACTCCACCGGTGTAGTGTATGCACAGTGAATGTAGAAGACTAGATTTTGTACGAATGCAACTTCGTCCAATGTGTAAATGATCTGCAGTCCTGTCGATCACAAAACAAATGGCAAGATTTCAGATTTAATAATTAAAAAATGTTTGCTCAACTTTAAAAAGAGGTTTGGTTTAAACTGGCAGCCCATGATGTATTTACATAATTGGTAATTTTCTAGCACTTTATTTTTTATTTTGATATATTTTTGTTCCAAGTGATGGAAAATTGGAATATAATCATTATTAGCAATATTATGAAAATTATCGTAAAAATGCCATAAAAACCTGGAAACATGAGACCTGACACTTAATGTATGGATGATACTTGGATACAAGATTTCCAGTTTGCTTACCTACCACCACTGAGTCTGCTTACCCACCGTAGTCTGTCTTCTACTTTAGTTGGCCTGCTGGATTTCGAAAGGGCTTCTTCAATGAATTATGATTTCATATGGCACGATCATCAATTGACGCACTGTGCATTATGATTATGGCACTATAGAAGTCATTTGATCAGATTAGATTTGGCAAAATTCTGTCAGAAAAGTTTTGTGTATGTATATGGCAGCAACCTGTAGCCGTCATTTCTGCAAGCATGAGGAGATAGAGGGATGTGGCATCCAGCTGGAGATGTCCCCACTCATCATCCCCAACTGCTTTCATTCCAGTCTTTACATTGAATTTGGCGTGGATTGCATCGTTGACGCTTTCCGTGACTTTGAACCTCTCGACCTTGTCCTTCTGCTGCATCATGCAGAACAGCAGGCCTCGCATCACCTTCACCACGCTCTAAAAAATCAACAGACATCAAAGTCATTCAGCAATTTCTATAGCAATGCCTACGCCTTTTTACTGACCAGCACCAATGCTGTAAATGGTGGCAACGCTGGAGAAAAGCGTTTTTCCGATCTCTGGTGATTAACCAGACCCCACACCCGGCTCCTGTAGCCTTACAAGGACTTTTAGCCTACATCGAAGCCGTTACTAATTCTGCTACTTGGTGACAGAGGCAATCATGTGCATAATAAGTGCAGACTCTGAGCAATAGAGGCAATCGTGTGCATAATTAATGGGGACCTTGTGCAAATGACAAAATGGCATTATCTTCATATGCTGGTGACCCCTAATGTCAGATTTTACAACTGCTCACTAAGAGTTCCATTATCACAACAGTAGAAAATGAACAGGTCTGTTGATCATCCCTCTGAGGTTTGTCTCATTAGATTACAATTTATCCACCGCGCCGTAGACTCGATTCTGGTTTGTCTGACCTATCCGAATTTGACCTGGTTCTCTAATGAATTATGATTTTTGATTGCAATTTTGAATTGAAGCAATCATCGACTGATGCCTTGGTAATGGCACAACAGTAGTCATTAGATTAGATTTTATTAAAATTTTAAGGCAATTTAGGTTATGACTCTATTCTTTAAAAGTGTGATATATGTTTAAATTAGTTTTAGCAGTGTTCATGGAAGTAAAAGACTAAAACTTTAACATGAAAGCAATCTGTCAAAGTTCCACAGATCAAATAAACCCAGTCAGTGGGCCAAAATTTGTTCAATAGCAAGTGGGTCAAACCTTCTCTTGAGTTCTTTCAAAATTTCTCCAAAACTGTTTAAACTAAGCAAAAACCAAAAGCTGCAAACAAGCTTTAAAAACTGGTGTCCACAGCAGCCATAGACTAATTTTAACCGTGTTCAAATGCAGTGGTTTTCTGTGTGTTTTTAACCCACCTGTTGCAGTTCGTAGCACTTGGCGCGGTCTTCATTGACATCGGAACTTTTCTTGTAGGCTAGCGATAGTGCCCAGATTGCCAACGCCGAATACACATTTTCCCGAACCCAAGCATGCTGATCGTACGCAGTGGCAGGTAGTAGTCCAGTAACAGGATCCTAAAAATTACCAACATTTTGCAATGTTTGCGTATTTCTGGCCTCAATTTCTGACGAGTTTACCAGTAATTACTAAAAATACTTACTAGATTTAAAAGGTGAGTTGTGAATTAACCAGATTTTCTATCAAGAAGTAATTTACCGTTTCAGCATCCCAAATTAATACGCATTTTACCTACATTGTTTCAGTTTCTCGTATTCATTGCATCTGTGAAGTAGGCGACACCCGATCTTCAGCGGGATTAAATGGGCAAGTTGCAGACGTTTTATGGAAGAAGTTACCAATCGTCAAGCAGCTACATTCCAGCAGCGACGTAGTGACGGGGTGCTGAGGGGGATTAAGTCGTCCCCAGGCTCAGGGACTGAGGCAGCAAATAGTAGCCCAATTAGACGATTTTAATTTCTGAAATTTAGCTTAGTCTATAAACAGAGGGCACAGAATATCTGTACCCCCAGGTTTGTTGTGCGGTTATCTGAAACATTTTTCCACCTGGTATTGTAGAATCGTTTTAAAAACCATGCGCTGATAAAAGTCAAGTCTAACTGCGGAGTTGCTTCGATTTCTCATCGCGTAAAATAAGGAAAATCGTGAATTTTAGCAAAATTCGTCGTTAAGTTTGGCGTCTACGAAACATGGCCAAGCACATTGACTACTTTAAAGAAGCCCAATTAATACCCCAACACATTTCTTCGCCTGTTGTTTCATTAATTTTATCAAATTATTTTATTAGAAGTAGTAGTAGTTCCAATGTCTAACGGCATCTTATGGCACCAAAGTTCGTTGACGTCGATTGGACAAAATTTGTAGTTTTTACTGTAAGTTTCTTTTTGCCCTTAAAGAGAGATGTAATTATTTTATTAAGTTATGATTTCAGTAAAACGCCAGTGAATGAGCAGGTCTCCTTGTGATGCCGAAAAATTTCGGCGGTTTACATTACATTACAGTTCACGCGGCACGCCCCACTATCGGGCGTACTGAAGAAATACATTAACCTCTTCAATCGTTATTCTTCAACGGTCTCCCTTTTCAGACAAAATCGCTTCTCCCACTTTATGATTTTATTCTTCTTTCCAAAAGTGTTAAGTTCCACATTCTGCAAGCACTTCTCCTTTCTCTCATCACCCAATTTCTCATCTTCTGTTGTTCCAGTTTCAACTCTCCTTACGTACAGGCTAAGTCTGACGCCATCAACAATCTCTTCCAAACATGTGGTGTTTACTCGAGTCGCTAACGTCGTGAAGGTTTAGGAAATTTGCTGATGAACACCAATATATATAGCCTGTAAATAAACTTATATCAACAAGAAAAACAGAAAAGAGCTGATATAGCCATGAAAAGAGCCGTTGAGGCCATCAAAAGATTAAATGTGGCCACCTAGGAGGCCAGTATGGCCTTGGAGGGGTCTAAATGTTGAGCAGAGCCACCTGGCCAGTTTGAAAATATGTTTTTGTCATATATGTTAAAAACTACTATTTAAGAAGTCAACCCAGAGACCATCAGCAAGACAGAAGGATTCCATCATCCGCCTCTGGTCTTCACAGAATACCTAGACGCCACAAGAACCGTCAGAAAACCAGCGAAATACGAACTGAAAATAGCAACACGAACGAACTAAAAACAACAAACTTATGAACAATAAACTTTACCTAAATAAGAATTTTTAAAGATGTCAACGGCCACTGTAGCCATGAGATGTCGTTAAACTTTGGAAATACATAAATTATATCAACAACAACACATAAGTTGAGTAATGAACACATTTATTTCCAACAGACAAAATGCACGTTTTATAACAAAACACAGACTTTTCTGCAAAACAGCTCTTGTACAAATATGACGGTTAGACGAACTACACAAGAAGCAGAATATTATACTCTGTGGCTCAGTGCATTTGAACTTAAATCTGTTAATGTTATTGATCAATAGTAGTATAGGAAATATACCACCAGGTCCGCATCAACCGGTGTCAAAGGGGGAACTGGGAAAGAACCGAATGGTCCTGTTGTGGTCACCCAGTTACAGCGTAAGGTTGTAGAGATGGTGACATCAGTGGTGAGCTGGATTTTAGCACCCAAGAGAATAACACCAAGTTACTTTAGTTCATTGTGTTGGGTAATCATTTGAATTTTATTTGATATTTCATTTTAATTTATCAGTGCAGATGTGATGTTGCTTCTGTTTCAGAGGATGAAGACTTCTCCATCCTTCTCAAAGCTTTAGACAGTAAGCATCTGCAGTCGTCTGCATTCACGTTTGTTTGTCTTTATTTTATGTTCTTGTCCACTTCTTGCTGTGCAAAAAGTTTAAAAGTCATTTGCCTCAGCCATGCTACAGGCACTTTTGAAGTGAATTCCATTAAATTGGTGCAAGATAAATGAATATTAATAACATTATCAGTTATAAACACTAACTGTTAACAATAATAATACTAGCAACAACAATGGACAACACCATGGAAGGTTGCCTTTTACTTCTGGAACTTGTAAATGTAATCACAGGTTGTTATAATTTTTGTGCTTTGTGTGAAAGTGAAATTAATTAAGAGTTTTTTGCAACTATGCAACAGCCTAATTTGGTCGGCTCGAAATTTTAGCAAATGGTCATACGTTTTATTTAGTCTGCTTGGTTGTTGCATAAAAAGGACTTGAGAGTAAGATGTGGCATTGTTTTTTTAAGAGTACGACAGTGAAGCTTCTGTGCCTGGAAATTCGCTGCCTTCCTTAGTGTGCGTAATCACTGGTAAAGTGTAAATTTTGAAACTACTTTGAAACAGAGTGAGGTGTAATTTTGTGCATTAACGCACAGTTTCTTTGAATCACTATGTATGTATGTATGAATATATGTTGCTATTTAATGCCTCTTTACTCTTTGCCTGGCAGATATTTTTAGGCTTTATTCACATAAAGGCACTATATGTAATGTAACAAAATCTGCAAAGATCATTCACTCACAGAGTACAGTTTACAATTAGTCAGACAGCTGCCTTGTTTCATAGAGTCGTGATACTCTGCAAAGGCCAGCAATCGAATAATAAATAACATAGCATTAGTAACACATTTGCAGTGTATTTAGTTATATTACTTTGAGCTATATAATCTTAATAATATTAATATTTTTTTACCCAAGGTATATATGACCCCCAAGGAACAAGAATTAGTACTGGAGCAAAAAATGTACCTGGAACTAACAGTCCTTGTCCTCACCGAGTTCTTGAAACGTACCCTAGAATGCAATAGCAGTAATGTTTATCCTTTTAGTAGTAATAATTAGTACCTTTAATTACAATGATTATGATGTTTCACAGGAAAAGGTCCACAGAAAGAGCACTACCAAAATGTGATAGGGACAAAGAATTGGTCCCATGTGACCGTCTTTACCCCTTGGCTTGAACCAGAGGACTATCCCCGACTCCTTGCCTGTGCAGACTTGGGCGTTTGCCTGCACAAGTCATCAAGCGGCCTTGACCTGCCAATGAAAGTAGTCGACATGTTTGGATGTGGTCTGCCAGTATGTGCAGTTCGGTTTAAAAGGTTTGTTATCTTTTAGTATTTATTTCTGTTCTTCATTCTGCAGCAATGTTTTTGACTTACTGCTTAAAATAAAATCACTGCTTGCGCGAGTCTCTTCCGACGTGATGAGCGTACAGTGACCTAGCTGAGGACATATACCTAACATCATCGCTTCATTGGCTCAAAAAATCTTTACCTGTTACTTACCTGGTGTTTTCAGCCAAGGGTACTACTTACCTGGTGTTTTCAGCCAAGGGTACTACTTACCTGGTGTTTTCAGCCAAGGGTACTACTTACCTGGTGTTTTCAGCCAAGGGTACTACTTACCTGGTGTTTTCAGCCAAGGGTACTACTTACCTGGTGTTTTCAGCCAAGGGTACTACTTACCTGGTGTTTTCAGCCAAGGGTACTACTTACCTGGTGTTTTCAGCCAAGGGTACAGTAGACCTACTCTGTTAGTTGCTCTAAATTCCACTTGTGACAGCAAATAAATTATGCTGATTTGATTCAACAGCTTGTGAATTTAATATATTTTATGCACTGATGTTGCCTGTAAGTGTTCTGTGCATGGAGTAGTGCCCTACACGCTTCATTGTAATGGACTTACAGGCAAGTTTATTAGTAATTTATGATAATTAAGCGGGTTGTTATTTTTTTTCCTTAGTTTAAGTGAGTTGGTGAAACATGACCAGAATGGACTTGTGTTTAACACAGTTTCGGAGCTGGCCGAACAACTTCAGGTATGTTCAAATGACAGGCAAGCAAACATTGAGTAATGTAATGTAACATTGTAGAATCCTCCATTCAAGTCATCTGTTTGAATGTTGAGCCATCTGTTGTGTCGCAGACAATACTAAATTACATACATCCAAAGTTTTACAACTGAAACTTTAAATCCACCGGTTGAGGTGGCAGTTTGGATAAACCTAGAGTTGTTAGACTGGCTTATGGGTTGTCTTGTTAGGAAAGTCTTGATGCATGCAAAATAATAGGTACTTGATTTTATCCTGAGCTTACTGCTTAAAACTCTGGCTCAAGCACATTAACAAGAACTGGCTATTCTGAGTCTGCTTTTGTGTGTCGTGTTTTGCTATTTTTACGTGTGGTAATGGTCAATTTAGTTTATGAAAGCAGTTCAAATGTAGTATGTCTTTCCTTGTGTCACCTAGTGTCTAGTAACTACTTCTTAATAATATAGTAATGCTATAATAATTGTAGAAAATATGGATAAAAACTACACATTATCAATCTAACTGCAGTAGTGTTCGTGAATAACCACCCAACTTTTATTCTCTTAATTTGTTGGCTCAGCCATACATTTGTACAACTATGAACAATGGTACATCCGTAACAAATTTAAAAAAGCACATGTACACATATTATCTGTTTGTTTTTTTTGGCAACAGAAACTGCTCAATGGTTTTCCGGATCGATGTACTCTTCTGGAAAAATTTCGTAACAATCTTAAAGCCTTTCAACAAGTGCGGTGGAGCGAGGTCTGGGAAGAATCAGTTTTGCCAATTTTTTCCTGAGATAACGGAATTACTTTTCAAGTGTTGTCAAACAGAACTGCGGAACATGAATTAAGTGCAAAATCTTAGGAAATAAAATGAGGAAAATTTCAGCTGAATGAAGCACTAGAACATCATTTTTGTCTTCTGAAATGGTTAATAAAGCAAGTGAAAAGTTAACAAATCTTACTACTACGGAAAATTGCTGCAGAAGACTATCACCTCTGTTTTGTCTGTGCGTTACATTTTGTGAACTGACATTACTGTTGGGTGCATTCCACTGTTCCCGTTTCCCCGACAGGAAGCTGCATGACGTCGGCTGCCGCTTTTATCATGTAGACCATGGTGCCATATCTGCCAGTCGGTGCTGTGTCGTAGAAGTACTGGCAGATTCCGCCCTGTCCTTTGCACGGTGGAGAGGACGGTCGAGGACTTTGGGCGCAGCAAATTATTACATCACCTTTCACTGTCTCCTGTTTGAGATACACAAGCAGTTAATGTAGTGTAGCAAACCAGTTTTGTAGTGCCGTTATAACAGTTATTCAGTGTTATAAGTATGATGTAGATAAACCTTTATTTATCAGATGTATGGTAACATGGACAAAAACGAAACAATTACATAAAAAATGAAAAATACGAGTTACTGCATCGCATTTTCACAAATGACATGACACTGTGAAGATTATGCACAAAGTTCACAGCAGAATCGTTAGCTACATTGGAGCATTTCATCATAATCTCGAGATTTCTACAGCACCCAGCGAAAGCCAAGTTGTTGGAACCACCTTATATTACAGGCGCTCAGTCAAAACAAAATCGATAGGCAAGAAAGGTTTGGTTACAGGTCGTCGGGCAGGCAGGCACTCAGATGTTACAGTTGGTGGTGGTTGGAATTGGAAAGTGCATTCTTCTGATATCCCAGCTCTCAGTAAGCGTCCTTGTAATGAAACATGTTTAACACTACCATAGTTAATACTGATCTTAATATTATCATGATCAGTAGAAGCCTTTTGTAGGAACTATGATCACGTACGATCTTAGCATCACGATGTTGTTTCCATGTAACCCAGGTGTAAAGGTTGTCCATTTGTTCAACCGCTCCTGTTGTGCTTGCAAATAGCTGAAGTATCATTCTGGGCGACACCTATGAATAATGCTGATGGAGATGTTAACTGATGAGCAATTATTTCACATTGCCTTCTGTTCAGTTATCAAATGGAACATTGTGGCATAACTTTTTGCCTTATGTCACAGTTCTTAGAAAGCAATACACAAATTTCTGCTTGTGCATGTTCTGCCCGACAAGTCCACCTAGCTATGAGAAAAAGTGCTACAAAAACGTCTAGATACCTCCTACCTGTTCAGCAAGGAAGATTGTGTTGGCTCTGTGCACGATACTTCCAATGTCAATTGGGTTTTCCCAGCGCAAGGCCTTGCCCAGATTCTCAACCATGAGGCACAGGACCATTGTGGCTTCAACCATCAGCTGGCGGTATTCGGGAGAACTGATCTGATTCAACACGGATTCCACCTGAATGGCAAACTTCATCTCGCCTGCAGTGGACTGAGGAAAACACACAGACACACGTAATGCAATGCAAATCTCAGAAAGTGCTCAGCACCACGCAATAGCAGCATAAGGTAGATCCGCTTATTTACCATAACCATATCAGATCAGGTCTGCAGGAGCTAGGTTGTTGAGATTTTAGTGCCAGGTCAGAATCAGAGGTCAGGCAGGGAAGACAGTGTAAATGGTGCTACACAGGCGGAAAGCAATTATGATGGCAATGGTGGTCATATGATCAGGTGCAGGGTAGGACAGTTTGAAAAGTTTGATTTTAAGTGTGAAGAAGAACTCTCCAGGAGAGAGGGAAAGCACAGGAGAAGTGAACTGGTTCTCTGCTTGTTCATCTTCCGCTTTTACGTAGTCAAGTGTTGGAACCATAGTTACTGCATTACATCAAGGTTGTATTATAGGAAGGACTTTCTAGCACCGCTTATGCTGTCTTATTGCTAAACAAATAGCCGGATACAGTTATACAAAGTCACTTCCTAATGCTGAACTAAATTTGGGATCGATGTCATGCAATTATTTCAGAATTTGTTCCATAAGGAAGATTGAATGAGTGAAGGTGTAAAATAGAGTATCATTTGTAATGTATCAATTGTAACATGTCATAATGTAATGCCAAATTTATACAGGACTTTTAAGTCCGTTTCAAAATCAGTTATTTCTGTGATATATTTATTACTGTTGGGCAGATTACAACGATTCAGCGTAGTACCAAGTCGATGTAAAACACGTGTGGCAATAATTTGCTGAATATTCTAGAAATGCACTCACCTCTTTAATCAGACTGCTCACGAGCGAGTGGTTTTCAAACGTCAATTCTGGACACTGAAGAACACGCAGACACTGATTCTCAATGTTCATGCACTTGTGCTATTTACCTACTTCTTATATTTACACAGGACCAACGGTTTACAAACTTGCTTATTAAAATTTTCACACAGGAACTCATTCATTCATTCATTCATAGCATCTAAGTAGCACCCATTCAAGATATCTACATACTGAGTAGGGCTGGCGTTCATGGTCTTCAAGGAAAATGGGCATGGTTAGTGGATGATGCCGACTGAGTTGGCTATGGTTACTTGGTTCGTGCAGGAACAGCAGAAAGACATACTCTGGTCATCTTATATCTTTGCAAGCAGACAACTTTGGGAACTTGGCGAATCTAGCAACTTTAAGGAAGAAGATGAAGTGGATGTTGTTCCAACATCAACTGCGGCTCCTCTCCTCCTTCACTCTCTGATCTTCAGGCAACCGAACCTGGTTCTTGACATGGCATCTTTGGACAACCCCACAGACTTGACACAGCACTCATGAATAAGCTGATGCCTGCACTTAGCTTTTAAGTAGTGCTTTAGAAATTTCAAGTTTACAATTACAATACGATTATGATTACGCCATAATGCGATACTTGACACTGAATCCAAATTCCATGCTATACCAATGGTGTGATGTACTTACTGTCTACATTTACCAGTCAACAACAGAAAACAATACCAATTTTCAGTGAAGACATTTGCTGATAACATCTGTTTAAATACTTGATAACAAAGTAATCTGAAAATGGCCATACACGATTTAGAACATTCCAGACAGCCTGGTAAAATCCCACTGGCACCCTGCTCAAGGAACCGTCAAGTTGGCGACGTCGTATCCACCGTCCCAGCCGATCCATGGAAATCTCTGATGTCTGAGCAGCAATGGAATCGACTGACTCAGCACTCTGCAATCCAGTGGTACAAAGACAGGAATTTCTTGCTAGCTCAAAGATCCTGGAAATAGAGTTAATCGTTAGAGCCCAGTTCTAATACTAGTGCATTAGTCTAACGGTTACTGTGCTGGACTGCCAACTTACTGGTCGGTGGTTCAAATCCCCACCAGGAAAAACATTCAGAAATTAAAATTTGTTCCACTAGCGAGGCACAGTAGCCGATTGGATAGAGTGCTTGGCTTGTAATGCGGAGAGTATGGGTTCGAGCCTACCCTTTGACAGTTACTGCACAGGGACCTTGAGCAAGTCCTCCACTCACAGTTGCTTCATGCCTCAGATTCAGATTTACTGACCCTGTGCATGTAATAAATGCAAAATAATAATAATAGTGTCCCCTGCAAACTTGGTGATGGGCTACAAATTGATTACATAGACTATGCATTTTTGTGTGAACATCAGGTAGCAAAGAGGACTGGCTATCCACCTTTCATGTGCCAAGGCTAAGAAAATGAAGTCGCTAACGTAGCTTCCTCTTGAAGTTGGCTTAATGTACTGCTCTTTTTTTTACTCTTCATATAACGTAGGAGCTATAATAGGCTACTCACTGATCGCCTCCTTTTCATTCGGATCACTTGAGCTGCATCCTTCGCCTTCTTCCCTGCTGTGACTGAACACAACATCAAACATTTCAATTTCATTTATCTTACTAATGTTTTTCCTTCAACTACTGGTATTTCAAGTCGTTGGGCCATCTCTGTGGAATGGATTTCCACCTTCGTTTTGTGATACAGCTGAGTCAGCTCGTTGTTTAAAGACATTCTTATATACCCGGTCTATTATTATCGAATGCGAGCTGGTCCAATTGCGTAAGATTTTATTTCTTTCTGCTTACAGCATATTAGTCATTTAGCTACTGTATTAAAGTGCATGTAAAGAAAACTTTGAACAATCACTTTTATCCTACTATTATCTTCCTGTGTAACGAAATGAAGGTTTGTCATGTATAGCTATAAGCTAAAACTTTTTGTCAGTTATTCCAAGTTAACGAAATCAAGCTGACCTTCAATGCCTGGTGAGTATTCTTTCGCAGAAATGATCTTACTAAGAAACGTCTGGATTTCAAAGGGACTTAGGTTCATCAGCTCTTCGGAGGCCTCAGCAACTGTTGGAAATAGCAGCACAAACTATCAGCCGTGAATAACAGAAAAATCCGTCACTTTCCCCAACCAAATCCAAAGCCACTCGTTCAAAATGGCTCCAGAGTTCATGCAACTAACAAAACAAAAGAAAAATTATGAAATATTTGAATCAATAACAGCTATACCAATTAAGTTTAACTTAGCCAGTTTCAACGTCAAGCTTACTAATACTGGCCTAGCATGACCGAAACTGCGAAACTTATCCATTCCTCCAACCATCCATCCATCCATTCAGAGCATTTGGATAACATCCTACAGTAGAGACTTGCCTGATATGTGGAGCATTTGAGCAAGTTCAGTAACCATGACCTGTATAAGCAGTCCAACCCTAATACGAATCATCTCATCAAAGGCCTTTGGCTCCGTCACAAAGAACATTGCCAGATATACAAGAACCTCCTGTAAACATAAAATACTCACTTGTACTCAAGAGTATACATGGCAAAAGTATTGTGTTTACAGCAATTTCATAAAGAAATCTTGTCCCTTACCCGAATAAGCATTGTAACTGTGCATAAATTCTTTATATTCTGAGTTACATATTAATACCAATTTCCTTTATAAGCTTGAGTAAGGCAACACGCCTGTGGTGTCCTCAAATAGTCTTGGTCATGCACAGTTTGCCTACGATTCCTTGCGAAGTCGACGGACACATGGCGTGTTAACAAGTGCATCACTTACTTAATTTAACTTTCTCATCCTGAATTTTATATATGTACAGAATTTTCTGCCAGAAACCTTGTCACTGACTTCAGTACTCATTGTGCTTGTGGCGTCCTCAAGTAGTCTTGGCCCATAAAATTTACAAAATTCATGTTACTTACTTGAGTAAGCATTGCCACTGCGGTGTCTTCACCACAGGCCTCGTTTATTAGGGCTTCAAGCTGATCAATTGGAAGAGGCCTAAAATGAAGGAAACACAAATTATTAATTCCTGAATATAAATATTAATTCCAAACTATACGGCATTTATATATGGCCTTTATACGCTCTCAAGAGCCATCTGCAGGTCTTGTGCTCTTCCACGAAGTCCGGTGAATGTTCCTTCTCTGTCGCTGGACCCACTGCAGACCATGTGATGAATGCCCCATCCCTGGACACATTCAAGTCATGGCTCAAGACATATCTTTTAAGATATCTTATGCCTGCTGTTAATTTCTGAACTCATGTACAGCACCCTTTTCTTCTGTTACGGTGCTATGTAAATTGCCATTATTATTATCATCAAGTACCTCAAGAAAACTCTGTTTCAAATGTGTCAAACCCAAATGATACACCAAAGTTTGACCGTGACCCCAGATGTTGGTGGTTAAAATTTCCATCAAAACAGAAAGACATTTCCAAAGTACTGTTCTACTAGCAAAATTGGCTTCAAAATGAGTACACTGACTGTACACTTAGAATGGTGGATCAAACACAGTATGGAAGGGGAGTGGCCACCTGCCTTCAAAAGCGTAAACATTTAACAAGGCCACTGTAACACCGTTGCACAAGGTCACTCGATGGTTTCGGCATTGGACTACTACGTCTTCTGATAAGAGGTAAGCGATCAGACCTTGGAATAATTTTCTCCCGTGGTTCAGGTGGCAGACCGACAGTCAGTTGTTTCTGTCGTACGATGATATCCGTCGCAACAGTGGCCAGTCCCTCCACTCTCTTTCCGAGGATGCCGGCCGTGTGGCGCACGAGCCACCACTGCTGAAAACCGGCTGCCTTTTCGTACAGCTCCTTCATGAGGTCTTTAACTGTGTAGTGGGTGTACTCATCCCTACTGATCGTCCAGTCAAGACCTCTGCAAAGAAACAACGGTATGTATCACCAACAACCAACTTCCTTGGGTCCACGTATGGCCCCTAAGCAGGTCACCAACTGGCACAGTGCGCACCAGCTGTGGGCCCAATAAGCAAAACTGTTTGGGCTGCACATGTTGGAACGTTTAGGTATGTATGTATGTATCTAGACACTGAATACAGCACCTTTATCCACCCCTCAGAAGTGCTGAACTTGCTAGGCTAAGTGCTGTTAATG
The DNA here is from genome assembly GCA_964023275.1 of Norana najaformis. Lineage (NCBI taxonomy): Eukaryota > Metazoa > Annelida > Clitellata > Crassiclitellata > Hormogastridae > Norana > Norana najaformis. The sequence continues at coordinate 32,697,457 of OZ029919.1, read as the reverse complement.
TTTACTAAGAAGTGGTAAAATTGCACGTATTTATAATGATGTATGTATGTATGTAAATGTATATGTTTTTCTGTAGTGACCGTATGGCCTTGACCCTGCCTATTTTCAATGAATTTATCAGGTGAGATCCTTCACCACCACTGCCCGTCTGAATGGGCACCATGCCATTTAAGTTTCCCGTGTACAGACTGTGCTAGCCTGAGATTCGTATGTATGCATATGCATCATAGTGTATAATGTAAGTATTAATGTGTGCGTGTATGTAAGTAAGTATGTTTATGCTAATGTTATGCATAGGCAAATTGTATGTCACAAGTTTCTAAGAACTCCTTAAACAGAATAGTAATGCTGAAAAAAGTATTTCCCACACTTTTCACAGTAAAGCCGGTAAATGATGTCTGCCTGTTCATGAAGCAGGCTGGACTCCTCTAGAACTCTGACAAGTTCTTCTGGGTCCATTCCAGCGTACAGTTCAGTGTTTGTCGAAGTGATCTTCTCGCGATTTCCAGTGCTTTCTTTCAGATGAGCCAACGGCTTTTCCAAAGCAGTAATTGGGTCGGGCGACTTTGGTATAGGTGCTGAACCTACAATTCACCAATGCTCACAGAAAATCACAACAGTGGACCACGTTGGTCTGTTCTGTAAAAGTAAAGTAAAGCTCCCACGTCCCATGTGGAACATAGCGGAAGTGCTCACTTCTGCTCTTTGGCCCTTGAGCCCATAATGGACGAATCACAAGGTCCTGGACAAGAGAACAATGCATCACAGGGCTAACTGTTTACTTCCTAGCTAAGTCTGTACCAAATTAAGCTGCCTGGTAACACAGGCAAGCATGCATGAACAACTTGTTCTCATATTAAAGAATTGTTTAACTTAACAGACAGGTTAGAATGAAACTGCTGTGTCTCAGGTATCTTTCTGTCTGGAAGTCTGCAACTTGACACTTTTGTTCCAGCATGCTTATCTTCTTCCTTCGCCTGACTTTCTGTCTCAGCATGCTGAATCTTGGAACTTGACAGACTTGCAAATCTCTTTTGGAGTGCTATCGATTGATGCCTAGTGCATTATTATAATGGCACCACAAAAGTTCTAAGATTAGATTAGAAGTCGTTAGATTACAAACCGCTGCTGTCTTCGAGTATGGAAAGCCTGTCACCAAGTCCAGGCAGAGTCTCAAGTGACTGTCTCTTGCGTCTGGAGCTAGAAGCAATGGATCGCTGTTGCTGAATGACACGCAGGAAGTCTGCAGACCAAGAGAATCAGGTTTAACGTAGGAAACAACTGAGATACAAGACGTTCATTAAATCAAACGTAACACAGTCCATGCACGGATACTTTAAACAGCGTGGCACCCATTCAAACAGGCGGCGGTGGTGAAGAATCTCACCCAATAAATTCATTAAAAAATGAGCAGGGTTGAAGCTATATGGTCGCTATAGAAAACCATGTACATTTATATGTCACATTTACATTTAACAAAGTAACACATCTGTTTACAAGCCACTGTAGAAGCTTCTTGAAAACGTGGTCCAAGGCAAAAGAAGTGTTTGGCTAATGCGCAAACTAGACCACAGAAATTCAATGACAGGACTCCTTTTTTACCCTCCAAATTTGCACTGGTACTTACTTACTGATCAGCAAAGAATGGAAGGCTGAGTGTGCACTAGGTGGCATGGTATTCCACGTGTCTGATGAGTACAAACTTAACAAGGTTACAGTTAACGAAAACAGATTTAACAGGACAGACATAACACACTGACAAATTTAAATGCAAGACCAGCCGGTGATCGCCACAGCTTTGCAACAAATGATGCACCTATTTCTATATTTTGCATATTTAAGAGACCAGCAGCAGTAAGGATCAGTATTAGGCAATGACTCAGTTACCGAATCTGCTCATCAACTTCAGTCTGAAGTCTACAAGTTTCTTAAGTGTAAACAGCATTTAAACCAGATTTTGGCTCTCAGTGGCTCTCAGTCCAGAGCTTTCAAGTTCCCTGCCAGTTCTGTGCATTCTGTCGACTGTTCAATGTCTTTCGGGTGTAAACTTAAAACTTGTCTATTTCAACTTGCCTACCCTAAGGCTTCCGGTGTCCATGACCTATTACACTTCGACTGGACTTCTGCTATGGATAACGGTTTTTGACAATGGTTTTACTTTAAGTGACCATCAGTTGATGCCTCATGCATTATAAATCTTCCAGTCAGCTCATGGATCTTAATGTTCCCCGGCATCAATGTTCACTTCTGAAATTCAACCTGGCTTCTCCAATGGACTATAATTTTGATTACAATTTTACCTGAAGCAACCAATGACTGATGCTTTGGACATTACGATAATGGCGCTACAGAAGTCATCAAATTAGATTAGATTTGCAAGAAAGGCATTATCAAACTGTATGGTACCGTATTATGATAATGGCACTACAGACATTGTCTGATGGTATTTCAAATACGGTAAACAGAGGGAACATCTTTCTGTTTCCTGACCTTCCCCGGAAATGCCTTCAAAATCGAAAGGCTCACCGTTTCTCTGCGTTATTTCATCATCGATGCCGTACGTTTGGCGGATGGAGGCAACCACCTGGCTCTTGCGCTTTGCATTGGACATGAAACCCGGTGGAGGCATGTCACACGCGCTGCAGGGCCTCAGCGAACTTTTCTTCTTCTGATAGGCAAGAATACGAACGTTTCTCATGATGGCCTTCTCTGAAATTTAAGTCCTTTTATGTACGCAACTGTAGTTTGTAATCAGATTTATATAGCGCCTCTTTAAGAGAAACTTATCAGACCAAACAAAACACAACCAAACAAAAGGGTTTCATGCGCTCACGGAACAGAGACAATAAAAGAACCAGGTGTTCATGTTGTTGGTTGCTAGGCAACCTATTTAGATCCAATTCCAAACACCACCCACCATAGCCGTCCGTCTGCCTGTCTTGGATCTTGGGCTAGAACCAAACCTTTCTTGCCAATCGATTTTGTTTTGACTGAGCTCCTGTGAATAAGCTAGTTCTCACGACTTGGCTTTCATTGGGCACTGTAGAAATCTTAAGTTTATGATCACGATTTGTAAATTGATTATTTATATAGCTCCGATGATTTACATTTGTACCACTGTCAAAATTTTCAAATTGGCTGAACCATAAGAAATCCGAAGGTCCTCAACACATGGCTAGTACATCACGGGACCTGCTCTTCGCAAAGCCTCACACGATGTTTACCTGCCAGTTTATGCATGGCTGGTTGCACATAGTGGAAATGGCAATGCTCCAGAGAAGCACATTTATGCAAACAACTTGTCCAGGATCATTACAAATCGTCTGCTCAGCAGGCTCGAACCAAAAATCGTTGGACTACAGACCAAGCGTGCTACCAAAGAGACCATCAAGCTGCATGGGAAGGGTTTTCAGAAAACAATGTGCTCAAACCCACCATTCGCACTGTCACCAGCTTCCATCAGAAATGACAGATTGGAACAAGCAGACGTGTTCAAGAACTCTTTTATCGTTCCAACCTGGATTCTGAAAAGTAAAACACACACAAGGGTCTCAAGAGAGCTTCATCAGCAACCCCTGTACATACTTTAATTATTATAGCCATCAGTTATTATTACTGCTCTTTTACCAAAGGTAGAAATGATCACACTGGTTTTCCTTCAAATTTAGAGTAGGTACAAACGAATTTCCTGGAACTACCTACCATTCCTCATTCTCAATGGAGTCTGTAAACTGTGACAAAATTATTAAACTAAAACGATTATGTACCAAGGCTAGGATTATTATTATTATTCAGTATTATTATTATTTTTAAATCAGAGAATCATATCCCAATGACAAGTAAATATCACATGACAGATTTGATCAAAGTAGAACGGCTAGTCTTTACCCATGTCTGGCTTGATCAAAGTGCCATAAAAACCAATTCCATTTAAGTGCTGGATAGTTATTATTATTATTAATTATCATTATTAATTATTATTATTAATTATTATTATTAATTATTATAATAATATTATTATTATATTATTATTACTGTTATTATTATTATTCTTGTTACTGACATAATGCAGCAGACTTAATTAACAAAAAACATAATCATACTTGGATCCATATTTATATCCAGACAAAAGTTTCTTTATGGCAGCAATAATACCAGGATTAAAGTTGCCATGGGGATCTAAAACACAGAAGAGTTGTAAAAATCACTCAAATTATAATAATTGCAACAGTAGCAGCTTATTCACAAGTGAAGAACCAGTTTATTGACAAGTGAAGAACCAGTTTATTCACAAGTGAAGAACCAGTTTATTCACAGGTAAGAAACCAGCCTACTTGTTGGTGATGAACTATCATACGCATCAGCAGAGAACCAAAGTTATTACATGCAGAGAACCAGCATGTTCACAGAAGTAAAGTTTGATTCAGACAAAAAAGCCACTCAGAATGAATTATCTAATAATTTCGAAAAGACAGGTTTTTGTTGCTGACCTGTCATCCATCGTAGCAGCGGCATTATGAACAAAGGACGTCCAATGCTTGTCCAGTTCAGCTTCACATTCGCCAGCTCGGTTTGCAGGAAATCACAGACGAGGTCAAGGTCGTGCACCAGATAGAAAGTCTCCTGATCAAGAAACTGACAAAAAACTTACTCTTTAAGAAAGTCACAAGGAAAACATACCTTGATTTAGAAACTCATATTTTTCAGCACCTTTTTGAGGCCCATAAAAGGTGCTGCATAACTGAAACACGCAGAAACTTTCTGTATAGGGTGACATGAATTACTCAACCTCTCAATCAGACAGGAAATTCCAAATACAGGAATTAAAATCAATCAACTTATTTGATTGTTGGTTAAAGCATTTATTATGCTGCACTTAGCGAATTTGAGACATGAAAGACTTTTGCCAGAGGCCAAGATGGAGTCACGCAAAGAGTAAAACAGTGCATCTTGACAAATGATCTAAATGTAGTAAGCAAGATGGCAAGCCAAAGTGGTAAATAGGTAACATCAGGAGCGATGCCGCAACTGCATGTTAAACGGATTCATGCACAAACAGGTCGCACGTAAATGTAACTGCACTGTGCTTACAACATTGAGAAACAATAAGGTTTTGCAACAGGGTTTCCATAAAAAAATCACAAAAACCAGCCTTGCATAACAAAGTTGAGACAAAGAATTCAAAACTGTTAACGAACAAACTTATTTCAGCAGCAACTTCTCATTACAGGCACTTCGTCCAATTAAAAAAACGTTTCTTAATGTTCATAATATTTAGAGAAAACATAACAAGACATTACGCGAGGCAAGAAGACAATCGCTTGTTCTCCCAAGGTGTACAGCCGACTTGTGGCCAAAATCCCAGCAACGTCAGCATCAATGCCAGTCATACCCAGATTCTGATTCTTCCCTGTCATTCAAATAAGTCACAGCAGAAGTACAAACCCATCAAAGCCCAGCCACAGAAAACCAGTCCATAGTTTCCAATGCACAGAAACCAAGCCAGTTACAGAAACATAACAGTAACTGCTACCCAGCTCTGTAACCGAGCTGTAGAAATACGATCTCGAAAGCACAGTATAAATGCAAGTTCTACATTTCTTAATCCAACATTTACCCTAATCTTTGCAAACTACCACTGTAACTGTTCTTCTCTTTAAGAAGTTTTCTGAAAAGTGAGGCCAAGGGACCACAGAAATTTGTTTAAGCAAGCAAGCTCATACTTAACTTCCCCTTTTAGCTATCAGGGTTATGATAACCAACAGAGAGTGATCACAGTGTAGCAGAATGTGAAGAAGTTGCTTAACAATGTTGGCAGGTAACTGGGGTCAAAGCACCTTCTCTTCACAATGTTCAAAGCACCCTGTTCCCACCGCAGTTGAGCTGCTTAATCAAATCTGTCACCAAGCCAACAAAAAAATTAGTAAAACCGAAACATACCACATACTATTCCATGTATTCAGAATTTTCTGCATTTCACTCGTATATGGTCTGCAGTATCAGCATTTTACACCCCAAGCAACCATCACTAAGCATAAGTTTAAAGAAGATCATCTGCATGAGATTTCTCACCGAGATGCGAGTATATGTAGTTCAGAATTCGAGCAGGAAATACTCGAACTGGGGCAACTTCGTCAAATGCAAGACAAGGAATATTGAGGCAACTCAAAACCTTTTCCTTCATCTCATAATCTTCAGCCAGGAATACGACTAAAAGACCAACAGGATTTATGAAAAAATAAACCAGATATCTTTCCCCTAGAACAATGATTACACCTTTCTCCAACGATAACTGCCTACAAAATAATTATTAATTTTTCCTCGAATGATATTTTGGTCTAAGTAGTCACCATTTCCGTAGTGAAACAAAGGGAAGGCATTCTTCCTGCAGGTTGGCCTTTCAGCTGGCAATGGACAATCCCATGGTCAGAGACGCAAAGACTAGCCATTTACTTCCCAGTTTATGCCAGTACCAAATTCTACTGCTCACCTCGGACAGGTGTGCTCAAACAACTTCTGCAGGGTCGTTACAGGGCTGCAGGACTATGAGTACTTGTTTAACTTGTAATAATTGCTTTCTCTGAAAAAGAAGATTACCTCAAAATGATTATTCCTTTCTCCAATAATGAAGATTATTCCTATAATGGTCATTTCTTTATCCTATAAACAATGATGAAAAAAGAAATGATGCACTTACGACACACATTAGATTTCACAGCCATAGACGATTGGAATGATCTACATCCCTAGGACTTACCTTGAATGACAGTTTCGTACTTTGGTTCTGCCGCTAAACGTCGGTTCAAAGGATCGAGTTCACCAGGAGACAAGAAGCCCTTCAGAAAAACTGCATTTATTGGTGAACCCAAACAAAAAAGATAAAGGTAACACATTTGTTTACATGTCTCTATAGAAAGTTCTCAGAAAAGTGAACTCAAAGTTGAAGGATTTTCTGCAGAAGTTCAAACACAACCACAGAAACACTACAACACTATACTTTTAAAAATTTCTAATCTCCCAACTCTTGGTACTCATTTATCAATCCCAAAAGAAGGGAGGGGTGAGTTAGCACCAAACTGCCTGGTATTTCACAGATCATCACCCTTACGAGTACTAACCAGGCCTATGCTGTTCGAGTTCCTTGTTCTTGCCAGCTACATATCCAGAGCACTTAGCCGTGACCCACAGTGTCTCATACAAAAAACTACCACACTAAGAGATAAGAAAACATTCAAGACATGGATTTTCTTATTGACCAGTACCTCCCTAAGAACACCAGTTTCTGTCATTAAAAGGTTTCACATTTGTCGGATGAATAACGTTTAGTAACTTGCTTCTTTAACTAGACGGCCAAGAACATACAAAGACTGTCCCCACATCAATGGCATCTTCCCAAGTGGCTCTCTTTTCTGGCTTTTCGGATTTTCATACTCCAGTTGAACCTGCAAAAGAAGTTAAATAATAGCAAATTTAACCAAGCTATGCTTTTCCCTCCCTAACTTCCTTGTTATCAAACTTCTGCTGTAGTCCTTGGCTTTAGTCATGAATTATTAATTTACTATTTGTTAACTCATTTGAACATTTATATGGTGCCCCACCAAGGTATCTACTCAGTTTCTCACTGGCTTTCAGAGCACCACACTAATCTAATCTAATCTAACCTAAGCTAAAGACTTCTACAGCGCCGTTATCATAATGCCCAAGTCAAAATCGCAATAAAAAATCATCAAATGTTGGAGAAGCTGGGTCGAATTCCCAAAGGTCAGAGATATCTAACCGACTACCATCTGGTGGCTAACTAGTCACGCCTCAGAGTTTGTGTGCATTACAAATTTTTCATAATTCCAACTCACTGTTTTACGACTTTGGACATGTTACAAACATTTGTAACATTACTTATAAGAATAACTACACTTACAATCGACACAGTTTGTACCTTGTCCTTAGGAACTGCGTATAGTTCTGGAATGAGTTTGATTCCGTCTTCTCTCTTGATCATAATCTCTTCCAAAGCATGGCTGTATTCTTCCACCTACAAAGCAGCCACACCCTTCAGCGCATCTGAGAAGTCCATAACTGTCTCGATACATATACATACCGGTACACACAATTTCAAACACCACCCATCGTAGCCATCTAACTGCCTGCCTGCTCGACTCTTGACCTGGAACCGAACCCTTCTTGTCTATCGAATTTGTTTTGACTAAAAGCAACTTAGCTTTCATTGGGTGCTGTAGAAATCTTGAATTTACGATTACAACTGGGATGGATATCAGTGCCAGAAACCTTTCCTAGACAGCCAGGTTCACAAGGCCGACGTTGTGCCACTGGTGTCAACTGGGGGCCAGTGCAGGGACAATGTGATTCCAACAAGCTTGGCTGTCAGGGTTTGGATCTACTTACAGCAGTCTGACGACTGTTGTTGAAAGAGGCCTGCATATAATATAAACGAGTCATTCTATTACCTTACATTTCATATCACCCAAAGGTGTGTGCTATACAGTTATCTCTAATAAGGGAAGATGCTAGATTGGCCAATAAAGTCAGAAAGTTCAACTGACATAAATGCAAGCAGTCCCTAAGACCATTAGCCCATCACTTACTCTTACATCCAGTTCAGCCATGTGAAGCTAAAACGACCCATAAATGCTTCTACTTGGAATGCTTCTGACTTTTTTATAAGCGACATTATGGAGCTCTGGAACAACAGCAGCAGTATAAGACATGACCAAAAGATGGCTTGTAACTACGGTGACGTTAATAATGGTAACAGCAAAAGATATGATCAAAAAGTGGCTGCATGTAAAAAAATGGTACCCTAATCTGTCATTAGCAAACGAATTTCACTCAAACGATTTAGAAAGGAGGTTCTAATATTTAATTATATGCTTGATTTAAGCACATAAGCATTATGAATGTTTCCTAAGTGGCGCTTTATAAATGTTCGTTTACAATTACAATACAATTACAATTACAATGAATGCATCAAGAGATCCTACACAGAAGCTGTTAGAATAGATCAGAATAGATGGCAGTATTCAGAGGAAGTTCTTTTTACGAACCTGTTCCTTGTTGCCATTGAAAAGTCCATCTAGAATGAGAAAGGCGAAGAAAACAGGCCATTCGCATTCAATATTCTCAAACGACTCCAACTCCCACGGCTCATAGTACAAGCGAGACGAATCCTATGGGTTAATTAGCAACAACAAACACAGCGGTTAATCAGTACTAAGCTGTGACATGGTAGCTGAATGGTTAGAGCGCTCTCCTCGTAATCCACAGCGTGTGGGTTCAAGTCTTCCTTGAGATGATTACCACTTATAGGCACTTTCAGCAAGTCCTTCGTGCACAACTGCTCAGCGCCATCGATTGATGCTTAGTCATTAGATAGCAGCACTTAATAAATTAGGAATAATAATAAGCTGCATTCACACTTGCCATCTTCATTTGAAAATCTCTAGTAGTATCAGCTGAATACCAGCTTGCATATTAAAACATTTGGCACCATTTCGCTACAGCGTTTGATTAAAGACAAAAGTCACAACACTCCATCGTACAATGATATAAGTTGATGAAAGTTTAAAGGTTTGTTACATATACAGCTTATTAATCAATAATTATTTTATGCAGAGAAACCACATTCTACAAACCTCTTTCGGGGTTTTGTAGCCATCCCGGAGGAAACGACAAAGACCGTACTGACCCTACAACACATGTGCAAGCAAACTCATTATTTCTGTACAAGTTCAATTTTAGGTTAAAATACAATTTTAGGTTAAAATACAATATCTCCGTTTGCATGCTTACTCTGCAACTTAAGTCAACATTTTGAGATTTTCCTGTAACTTATGCCAACATTTGGAGACTTTTCCTGTAACATCTGTCAGCATTTGGAGACTTTTCCTGTAACATCTGTCAGCATTTGGAGACTTTTCCTGTAACATCTATCAACATTAGCCAACTTCACCTGTAATTTCTGTAATAATAATAATAATAATAATAATAAGACAATTTATATAGCGCCGTAGCACAGCCGAGGCCGAAGAAAAGGGCGCTGTACAAGGGTTCAAAAATCAAATGTAAATGTTTTGGGACTTTGCCTGTAACTCAAGTCAACATTTTGGGACTTTATAACCAAACATTTTTTTAAATCTAACTTTTTAACTTTTGCAAACAGTTAGTGACTTTCCGATAACTTTTCAGGTAGGCACCAAATCCATTAAAAATCCTTTTGTAGAAAACTAAAGCCGCACAATGCGTGTTGACAATTCAGACAATGGCTAATCCAGATATGATTAACGATCTGTACCTGAAGCTTTTCCACAATGGTGGTTTTGGTCAGACGTATCAGAGCCTGATCATCAACCGCAAAAGCAGGATAACTGATGATGCTCAGCAGCCCTGCATCCGTCTCCTGTAGCCGAGAAGTAAAAGCACAGAAAAAACCAATTCTTTTATGACAGTACGGTACAATAAGATATTTTAATTTTACTTAATCATGCATTAAATGTATTAATTAAATATTAAATTATTAAAAATTTTAAATATATCAAATATAAAAAATAAAAATATATAAATAAATATATAATATATATTACATTAAAAGATTAAATGTATTAAAGCGGCATAAGACAGGAGAAAAGGGTTGATTAAGAGTCAACAACCATGCAAAAGTGAAAGGCAGAGAAGTTATCCAACCGCTACAAATGATGCCAACTTGTCAGCCTCATCAATATACAGATCACCTGATCAAGACGACAGATGTAATAAACTTTACCTTTGAATTTGATTCTCGTGGCAGCACAGAATTTAGAATTGCCTGCACAGTTAAACATGTCAAATGTTATCTCACAGAAAACAACTAAATATCAACATCACAAAACTGACAACATAAAATTATCAAAAAACCTGCTAAACTTGAAAAGTTGATTACCAATAAACACAGTTAAAACTGATTGGTGATCAATAATCCAACAGATGCCTTGTGTATCTGTGGAGCACAGTAGCCGATGGGTAAGAGCGCTTGGCTTGTAACACAGAGTACATAGTTACTGTGTAGGACCTTGAGCAAGTCCTTCACTCACAACTGCTCTTAGATTGATGCTGTCGTAAGATACTGGCACTTAATAAATGCAGAAATAAAATCATGACAGTGGTGCCATAGAAGTCATTAGATTAAATTAGATTAGCATACATTTTCAATGGAAAGTCATCGTAACGATCTGACCATTTAACTCATTGGAGACAATGATTAATAATCCTTCAACTAACCCTACACTGGCGTATGTCGTCTGGAAGGACATGAATGATGGAGGCAGGACTTCCTTCCCTTCCAAAGAGATCCAGTTCACTCATTGCCTCCAAGGCAGCCTAAGAAAATGCAGCAGCCAAGAAGAGAATAAATAAAAATATAATTCAGTTCACAAGTCAGCAAACTCGCACACATTTAACCAACAAAACACAAATTGCAGAAAATACTTCTAATGAAACTGAAACTTATCATTATTTTTAAAAACAACACTAGACAAAGGTCTTTATTCTTTAACCTTACCAGAAGAATCCTTAGAACTTGTTCTGCTGAGGTTCAGGATGCGGTAGCAAACTGGGTCTGTAATTCGACATTTGCAGTTTTGAACCTGCTGAGCAGACTCTGTGTAAAACTCTGAACATGTTGTTCATGCACACTTATCATCTATCTCAGATTAAGATTTACTGAGTCTGTACATGTAATAAGTGCAATAACAAACAAATAAATATAGTGTACATATAAAATGATTTTTTATAGTGACCATATAGCCACGACCCACTGAACACGTTTGGTCAATGATCGTGCAGTTGTGGGTTTGACTTCATGTAACATCCCTGGGCAAGTTGTTTGCACACACCAAGCCTCTGTCACCAAGCAGTAGAATTTGGTACCGGCATTAGCTGGGAAGTAAACGGCAAGTCCTGCGATGCAATGGCCCATGTCCAGGACCTTGGGATTCATCCAATGCCAGCTCAAGGGCCATGAGCGCCTAATCTATATCTCACTTGTGGGATATGGGATACTTTTTCACTGACCTTGGCCATGCCAACAGAGGTGCAGTTCAGTTCAGGAAGTCCGGTGTTAGATTTGTCTCCTCTCTCCCAGATGCCAAAATCCTGGAAAGGTTTAGCAACAAATCAGCAATAAAGACAACTGCATTATTTTCAGCTTCTCAGATGAAGCCCAAGTGAAAATTACACAGAAATCAGCATTCACAGATCTCACAGAATCTATCTGAAATCTTGTATCATCCCAAAAAGGCACTAACTTATAATTTTAAGCAATATATAATATTGGCTCTAGGGAAGTGTCCATACATTGTTACATACAGCAAACAGGAAGGGACGCAGCAGGTTAAGTTGGACGTTGTACACCTTATGTACATTTTGACAGGAAAGCCAACCATGTCAAAAAAGGGTTGTGTTTGATTTTCGCTGAGAGTGGCTTTTGGTTTTGGTCTGAATATCGTTGATACCAGTTTCTTCAACTAGTCTTGTTTTAGTCTTCCTGCAGGGATAACTTATTTGGTTCTTCTGAGCTGTTTTGTCGTTCTGGTTCTTATGAGCCAATCTTCATCACCAACGTTGTTGTTCGTTCCATCTGTGGTTTTGTTTTATCACTGCTGAGGTCAACATCTTGCTGTTATACAAGTCTGTTTCGCTTGTAAACAGCGTAGGAATTAAATATATTTAAACTCAAGCTGGTATCTACTTTCATATATCCCTGGACAACATGTACAAGTACATCCATGCATAAATGATTAAATTGGGAATGTAATCTTAATCATAATCTCAAGATTTCTACAGCGCTTTATGAAAGCAGGAGGGGGATCAAGGCAAGTTTGCCAAACATGCTGTAGGAAGCATGCAAATTCAAGCCTCCTTTGAGATGGTTACTAAGTGCAGAACCTTTGCAGAAGTTATGGTTGCCCTAAGATGCCATTCATATCTTGCCTTAAATATCTGTCCTTTTGTTAATAATGGACTTAAAAATGTAAGAGTAAAAACAAGTACAACTCCACCGGTGTAGTGTATGCACAGTGAATGTAGAAGACTAGATTTTGTACGAATGCAACTTCGTCCAATGTGTAAATGATCTGCAGTCCTGTCGATCACAAAACAAATGGCAAGATTTCAGATTTAATAATTAAAAAATGTTTGCTCAACTTTAAAAAGAGGTTTGGTTTAAACTGGCAGCCCATGATGTATTTACATAATTGGTAATTTTCTAGCACTTTATTTTTTATTTTGATATATTTTTGTTCCAAGTGATGGAAAATTGGAATATAATCATTATTAGCAATATTATGAAAATTATCGTAAAAATGCCATAAAAACCTGGAAACATGAGACCTGACACTTAATGTATGGATGATACTTGGATACAAGATTTCCAGTTTGCTTACCTACCACCACTGAGTCTGCTTACCCACCGTAGTCTGTCTTCTACTTTAGTTGGCCTGCTGGATTTCGAAAGGGCTTCTTCAATGAATTATGATTTCATATGGCACGATCATCAATTGACGCACTGTGCATTATGATTATGGCACTATAGAAGTCATTTGATCAGATTAGATTTGGCAAAATTCTGTCAGAAAAGTTTTGTGTATGTATATGGCAGCAACCTGTAGCCGTCATTTCTGCAAGCATGAGGAGATAGAGGGATGTGGCATCCAGCTGGAGATGTCCCCACTCATCATCCCCAACTGCTTTCATTCCAGTCTTTACATTGAATTTGGCGTGGATTGCATCGTTGACGCTTTCCGTGACTTTGAACCTCTCGACCTTGTCCTTCTGCTGCATCATGCAGAACAGCAGGCCTCGCATCACCTTCACCACGCTCTAAAAAATCAACAGACATCAAAGTCATTCAGCAATTTCTATAGCAATGCCTACGCCTTTTTACTGACCAGCACCAATGCTGTAAATGGTGGCAACGCTGGAGAAAAGCGTTTTTCCGATCTCTGGTGATTAACCAGACCCCACACCCGGCTCCTGTAGCCTTACAAGGACTTTTAGCCTACATCGAAGCCGTTACTAATTCTGCTACTTGGTGACAGAGGCAATCATGTGCATAATAAGTGCAGACTCTGAGCAATAGAGGCAATCGTGTGCATAATTAATGGGGACCTTGTGCAAATGACAAAATGGCATTATCTTCATATGCTGGTGACCCCTAATGTCAGATTTTACAACTGCTCACTAAGAGTTCCATTATCACAACAGTAGAAAATGAACAGGTCTGTTGATCATCCCTCTGAGGTTTGTCTCATTAGATTACAATTTATCCACCGCGCCGTAGACTCGATTCTGGTTTGTCTGACCTATCCGAATTTGACCTGGTTCTCTAATGAATTATGATTTTTGATTGCAATTTTGAATTGAAGCAATCATCGACTGATGCCTTGGTAATGGCACAACAGTAGTCATTAGATTAGATTTTATTAAAATTTTAAGGCAATTTAGGTTATGACTCTATTCTTTAAAAGTGTGATATATGTTTAAATTAGTTTTAGCAGTGTTCATGGAAGTAAAAGACTAAAACTTTAACATGAAAGCAATCTGTCAAAGTTCCACAGATCAAATAAACCCAGTCAGTGGGCCAAAATTTGTTCAATAGCAAGTGGGTCAAACCTTCTCTTGAGTTCTTTCAAAATTTCTCCAAAACTGTTTAAACTAAGCAAAAACCAAAAGCTGCAAACAAGCTTTAAAAACTGGTGTCCACAGCAGCCATAGACTAATTTTAACCGTGTTCAAATGCAGTGGTTTTCTGTGTGTTTTTAACCCACCTGTTGCAGTTCGTAGCACTTGGCGCGGTCTTCATTGACATCGGAACTTTTCTTGTAGGCTAGCGATAGTGCCCAGATTGCCAACGCCGAATACACATTTTCCCGAACCCAAGCATGCTGATCGTACGCAGTGGCAGGTAGTAGTCCAGTAACAGGATCCTAAAAATTACCAACATTTTGCAATGTTTGCGTATTTCTGGCCTCAATTTCTGACGAGTTTACCAGTAATTACTAAAAATACTTACTAGATTTAAAAGGTGAGTTGTGAATTAACCAGATTTTCTATCAAGAAGTAATTTACCGTTTCAGCATCCCAAATTAATACGCATTTTACCTACATTGTTTCAGTTTCTCGTATTCATTGCATCTGTGAAGTAGGCGACACCCGATCTTCAGCGGGATTAAATGGGCAAGTTGCAGACGTTTTATGGAAGAAGTTACCAATCGTCAAGCAGCTACATTCCAGCAGCGACGTAGTGACGGGGTGCTGAGGGGGATTAAGTCGTCCCCAGGCTCAGGGACTGAGGCAGCAAATAGTAGCCCAATTAGACGATTTTAATTTCTGAAATTTAGCTTAGTCTATAAACAGAGGGCACAGAATATCTGTACCCCCAGGTTTGTTGTGCGGTTATCTGAAACATTTTTCCACCTGGTATTGTAGAATCGTTTTAAAAACCATGCGCTGATAAAAGTCAAGTCTAACTGCGGAGTTGCTTCGATTTCTCATCGCGTAAAATAAGGAAAATCGTGAATTTTAGCAAAATTCGTCGTTAAGTTTGGCGTCTACGAAACATGGCCAAGCACATTGACTACTTTAAAGAAGCCCAATTAATACCCCAACACATTTCTTCGCCTGTTGTTTCATTAATTTTATCAAATTATTTTATTAGAAGTAGTAGTAGTTCCAATGTCTAACGGCATCTTATGGCACCAAAGTTCGTTGACGTCGATTGGACAAAATTTGTAGTTTTTACTGTAAGTTTCTTTTTGCCCTTAAAGAGAGATGTAATTATTTTATTAAGTTATGATTTCAGTAAAACGCCAGTGAATGAGCAGGTCTCCTTGTGATGCCGAAAAATTTCGGCGGTTTACATTACATTACAGTTCACGCGGCACGCCCCACTATCGGGCGTACTGAAGAAATACATTAACCTCTTCAATCGTTATTCTTCAACGGTCTCCCTTTTCAGACAAAATCGCTTCTCCCACTTTATGATTTTATTCTTCTTTCCAAAAGTGTTAAGTTCCACATTCTGCAAGCACTTCTCCTTTCTCTCATCACCCAATTTCTCATCTTCTGTTGTTCCAGTTTCAACTCTCCTTACGTACAGGCTAAGTCTGACGCCATCAACAATCTCTTCCAAACATGTGGTGTTTACTCGAGTCGCTAACGTCGTGAAGGTTTAGGAAATTTGCTGATGAACACCAATATATATAGCCTGTAAATAAACTTATATCAACAAGAAAAACAGAAAAGAGCTGATATAGCCATGAAAAGAGCCGTTGAGGCCATCAAAAGATTAAATGTGGCCACCTAGGAGGCCAGTATGGCCTTGGAGGGGTCTAAATGTTGAGCAGAGCCACCTGGCCAGTTTGAAAATATGTTTTTGTCATATATGTTAAAAACTACTATTTAAGAAGTCAACCCAGAGACCATCAGCAAGACAGAAGGATTCCATCATCCGCCTCTGGTCTTCACAGAATACCTAGACGCCACAAGAACCGTCAGAAAACCAGCGAAATACGAACTGAAAATAGCAACACGAACGAACTAAAAACAACAAACTTATGAACAATAAACTTTACCTAAATAAGAATTTTTAAAGATGTCAACGGCCACTGTAGCCATGAGATGTCGTTAAACTTTGGAAATACATAAATTATATCAACAACAACACATAAGTTGAGTAATGAACACATTTATTTCCAACAGACAAAATGCACGTTTTATAACAAAACACAGACTTTTCTGCAAAACAGCTCTTGTACAAATATGACGGTTAGACGAACTACACAAGAAGCAGAATATTATACTCTGTGGCTCAGTGCATTTTCACCCAAAGCTATCTTATTCTTGCCTCCAAGCAATAAACAAAACCGATTTATATTACCATAATTGGTTTAAAGGGATGCACGAATAATCCCTTGGTTAGCATAGTGGACTGTCATGCCAGAGATTGGGAACAGGATTTCTGGTGAACTAGCACCTCCTCGGACCTAGCGAATCCAGCTGTAAAATGTGTGCAATCAACGTACACTTGGGGGAAGATCAGACAGCACTGGAGATGATTAGCAAGCCAACCTCACATGCTGAGGGTCAGACGATGATTTCATGAACACTTCAAACTGGCGACTGTTTCAAAGTTGGATTAAGGATCTGCTCTTCTCCTCTTCTTCAAGGATTCCAAAGACAAGAGAAATTTACACAGCACCCATACGCTAAAGTGGCTGACTGCGGATCTTGCATCAAGCTCCCATCAAAGATCAGTTCCCCGTTCAAAAGGACTGACCATTTGAATTCAGACTCGTCCCATTCAGATGATTTTGGAGTGCCATTATTCCGCCATGCATAACAAGTCAGGCCAAATAGATGTCATTTGATTACATTGCATCATACTGTATCATCTGCAACAGCGCATTTGTTCAGCACAGTCTAAGATTCATCACTCTTAAGAAATGGACTTTTGATAGCAGCCACTTTCTCTTTACTACTGCTAGCGATAGTAATTATAGAATAATAGGATAATAATAATGACAGAATTCTTGCTACATTCAGCATGTTGCCTCGTTTCTCCAACATCCTAACTGGAAAGTTCCTAGTTTACACATTTATCAGCGTTCAAGTTGCTTATGTACAGATTTGTCCAAAACAAATGTACTTTTCTCCAAGTCAAGGAGTGCACAGCACGATTTTAACTTTACGTGTACATGTACAATTTTATAGGCATTGCCAAAGTTTTCTGGTAAAAGGCAAGATTACACCAACTCCTTTACTAGTGCGACTGTGCAATGTCGGAGAAGTAGCCGAGGAGATCTGCTATGGAAAATTCGAACGTGATTCCAGAGTCCGGGTAACATTTGCCGATCATTGACTCAAAGTATTTGTACTGTTTTAGGAATTCGTCCTGCATTGAATGCCAGACAACCTGTTGAATAACATTAACACTGTTAACATTAATAAGGCACAGCTTTGAAAAATAGAATGCTAACAATATACCATACTGATAGAGTTAACATTAATAAAGAATAACATAAAAATACAAAACTAACAAAACCTAAACAATGTAAACATTTTGAACATTTAAATATAGCATTAACAATGCATAACATTAATAATGCTATACTTCAATTTCCCACAGAAAGGCTGCTACAGAAATTGTCATCGTTAAACTTCTAAATTTAATCAGAACTAGCTTATCTTTGCATCTTTCGACGTGTTAAAAGTTTCCACATTTAAAAATAAAATTCCGGCTCCATTACATTAATTACACAAAGAATCGAATCACAGCAACTATATATAATCATGACAGCAGAAGACATTTGCCACGAAATTGTCACAGATGTTACCTGAAGCAGATTTTCCTCATCACACAAATGCTTCTCGACTTTCTTGTACAGCTGTTCCAAGCCTTTCTTAACCTGCAAAGGAAAAAACACATTTTTTAATATATCAAAAAAGAAATTACACCATCAACAGCTCAATATATATATATATGTATATATATATACAAACACAAACTATTTATCTTTCTTCAAGACTTACCTGTTTCCAAGAGTATTTCTCGATAACCAACACCAAAATGTTGACTTGTCTCTACCAATTAATTACTTCCTTCCTGGTCTATTCACTTTCCAAAAATTACCTCCTTCCCAGTGTCTTTACTTTCCAAAACCATACCTATTTCTCAGTCTGTTTACTTCCCAAAAACTTACTTACCTATTTCCCAGTCTATTCACTTTTCAAAAATTACCTCCTTCCCAGTCTACTTACTTTCCAAAAACTAACCTCCTTCTCAGTCTATATATATTCCAAAAACTTACCTTACCTTTGTCCAATTACCCTGTATGTTCTTGATGACTTAACTTTCTACTGTTCTTCCTCATGACTCAGAACTGCCCCTTACCTCTTTAACCCTTACCTCTCCACCACTATATTTCTTGATGACTTACCTCTTTCCCAGTGTATTCTTTGATGACTTTTCGCAGCTCCTGTTTGCTGAACTGGAGCTGGTAACCAACTTCTTCCGTTCTAACTCCAGCTGCAAGTTTACTTTCAATACCATCAAAGAAAACCTGTTTAGGCACAAAAACCAACAAAACACAAAGTGCTTAATGGTAAGAGACCATTTAATGATACAGTAGCTGGTAGAGCTACATGTGGTCCCTAAAAGATTTTCCAGCTGAAGCACAGAGTCGAAGCCAATTTGTGCACTATCACACCGGCACTGCAGAAGTTGTTAGATTCAGTTAGACATCAATATGAATCAGCTTGTACAAATTACTTAAAAACCTCAGTAAATAATGCTGTGAGAAAAGTATAAACTTTCTAAACACAAATTATTAAGAGGCCAGAGAGCCCCCTACTTAAGTTTAAACGGATTGCCCGAGGCCACACTGTCAAAGCATCAGCACAATCTAATAAATTATACAATACTAACGTGGACTTTTTCCATTGGCTGGCCAAGATACAGAGTGACATATGCTTGTTGACATTCCTGATACATCTGCTTTGCATCTCTCTTTTTGCCTTCAAGGCTTGCGATCTTCAGCTGAGAAAGCATCGCTACAGAATTCACACAGCAAGATGATTAAGACATTAAAGCAAGCAAAAGTAGTACTGTGGAATCTTCAAGCAATGCAGACATTTCAAGCTTTGAGAGGTACTTAACAGGTGCTATATAAATGTTAAGATACACACATCTACACACACACAAGACTGCATTTTAATGAAGTTACATCCTAAGGTCAGATCAAGTTGCGATCCATGATTTCATGTTACTGATCATTTAATATCTGAATTTTTGGTTAAGTTGGTCTAACTTAAAAGTGGCACATACAGTAGGAAAAAACTGTAAATATTAAAAAATAAGAATGGAACTCACCAAACAAATGATGGTAGTTTTCTAAAAACAAAAAACAATACAGAAAAATGTGTTCATATTCATCTGATTTTCAAGTTGAAGTGTACCAGTATAGTGTCAGTGGATACCTAGATAACATCTTTAAGACAGCCTCAAAAGCAGAGTAACAGAAAAGGAGAGAATAAATTTAAGAATACATACAGACATTTGAACAGACATTTGCTTCTAAGGTAATACATAAATGCAGTTACATTACACAATACTACATACATTACAAGGTGTGTAATTCATAAGAATATGCTGTGTTCCTACAAAACATAGCAACTTTAGTTGAATGAGGAAATGGTAGGAGAAAAGTGAAGATTGGGAAATAGGTTGTAAGAATGTGTAAAAAAAAGAAAGGAGTCAGAATAATGTGCAAAAAGATGCAGATAGGTTACAAGAATGCACAGAAAACAAAACAGGTCATAAGAATAGGCAAAAAAGAGGCAGACAGGTAATAAGAAAGCAAAAACGTGGTATACATGTTGTAAGTATGTGCAAAAACGAGGAAGACAGAGTTCCTACCAAACAGAACGACTTCTGTCGGAGTCTTCTGACTTTCCTGCGAAACCCGTTTGATTTCGGAAAAGATGACATTGATGAGTCGGATGTAAGCCTTGTCCAGATCAGTCCTTCGTTCGGTGCCTCTGAAGATGGACTCGGCTTGTCTGGCAAAGTCCTGCAACAGTTTCAACAGCACAAAATGAAATCCTGCACCACAATTTCCGTCTCCAAAGATGCACTCACAAGTCCTGCAACAATTTTCAGTAGCTCGATATTATCTAACATATATAGATCTCCATGCCACTACAGATAAGATTCCACAAATTCTGTCTCCAATGTTGTTGCAGGTTTTTACACCAGAAAAAGATACAACAGTTTAACACCATTTAGGCTCTTGAGCACAGTGCTTTTCATAGGTACTTAAAAGGCGCTATATTAATTTCATTACATACATACACATATACATACATACATACAAATAAACATGCATGCACACACATACATGCAAATATACATAAATAATGTACCAAGTGAACCTATGCATCTATTTCAATCAATCAAAGACCTGTTAATCTCACCTCGAAACTGTTGACGAACGGAATGATGCCAACTTTGGACTTTTTGGAAATCTTGTATTCATGCATTGCTGCAATCTGTGCATTCTGCATTGACACAGAAACGTAATGAATCAACAACTTCTGACTGTAATGTATCTATGTATGCACAAATATATGTATATGTGTGTAGATAACAAATTCAAACTTCTATAGCACCACCGTAATAGACTCAAGGCGTGAATTGATGGTCACTGCTAAGCAGTCAAATTCCAGGGCAACTCTGGTTGAAAGACAAGACAGGAATCCAAGGAGACACGAAAACATGTTATGAAAGAAATGGATTCACAAAGAAATGTGTTTTTAGTCGAGATCCAGCCTAGTTGCAATGGCTCCCATAGGCAGGAATAATGAGTACCCAGAAAGTGTCGTGGACTTACAATGAATTTGTCAAAGTTTCGTTTCATCTGGACCAGACAGTTGGCGAACGTCTTGCTGAGGAACGAACCTGTGTCCTCAGCCTTCAGTACGTGGTTGCTCATTCGCACCAGCATGTACAAACAGTTCCTTTAACATGTACAACCCATCAAACAATCATCAGTCATACGTACATCAAGCAAATGATTGCCTATCTATGCATTAAATAAACACAAATGATTAATGCACTGCAATCATTAACTCCAGATTGCTACTGCACCTAAAAAAGTGAAATCGTGGGAATCAGATATTCACAGGCACTCAACCGGAAATGAAATCATTAATGCATGTACGTATATGTTTGCACAAATGTATCAGAGCAACTCTGATTAGTTTCTCTTGAAGCAGCACTATATAAATGTCAATTTACAATTTACAAATGTCCAAACAATGTATACATGTAAGCATGCACTTACATATTTTTTATATTCATACAACACCCGTTAAGAACCTCCAAAAGGTGCCAAAGCATGGCTATCTACAGATATACGACCATATAACTTACTAGTAATCAGCCGGTAATGTATTATTACGTATTACTACTAT
Source organism: Norana najaformis (assembly GCA_964023275.1). Taxonomy (NCBI): domain Eukaryota; kingdom Metazoa; phylum Annelida; class Clitellata; order Crassiclitellata; family Hormogastridae; genus Norana; species Norana najaformis. Next base: position 32,675,437 of record OZ029919.1, on the reverse strand, counting down.
TATGTAATGTTTTTAGTTAGTACTGTAATGTGATTTAATATAACCTGTATAGAGTTACCCAAAAATGCTAGGCATGCAGCCGTCAGACAGAAAAGTTCACGACTGAAAACACGAACCTGAACCCAAACACTTAAAATTTTACAAAACCGTAATTCTGCGTTAACGACTGATTCACTGGCCTTACATGCTGTCAAGCGAGTTTCCAAATGCCTCGAAATTCATGAGTTCTTGCTCCAAGGACGGGAACAGCTCCCCCATCATCTGCCTGAAATTAAACAGCATTCAACTTCACCTGAAAGCTACATTAGAAACAACATACATAACATAACTAAACATTTAGAAATCTTTCCAATAAAATAAGGCAAAGCATATGGCTCAAAAAATAAGGCCGAAAATCTATGGTGTGGCCGACACATAGGTTAAAGCCGGAGAAGAAAGCTACTGTGACCATTTGGTGATTAACCAGACATGATATCAGATACTACAACTACTTTAAACAGATACAAAAAAGATTTAAAATTTAAAACAGACTTAAAATTATTAATTCCACAGACAGACATCGTAAGATAACAACAATTAGCGGGCAAAATTGCCAACTTCAAATTAAAAATTCTACTTCATACAAACAAATCCAAATTACCGGACTTCTTCATTGATTCTTCTCCTAAAAACACAGAATATCATCTCTTTAATCCACAATAATTTAAAATATCAATAGATATAAAAAACAAAATAGCCTGCTTACTAAACTTACGAAGCTTGCATGTCCGTCTGTCCGTCCGTCCGTCCTTCCATCTGTCATTTCTCTCTAGGTGTCATGACCTGCAGTCTGTGTGTCTGAATGTGTGTCTGTGTGTCTGAATGTGTGTCTGTGTGTCTGAATGTGTGTCTGTGTGTTAGAATATGTGTGTCCATCAGTCTGCCTGTCTGACTGTGCATGTGTCTGGTATAATTCTTATTTTATTTCTTTTGATTTTATTTCAAGTGCTTAGTCTCTTATTACATGTGCAAAGTCACTAAACCTGAATCTGAAGCAAAAACTAGATAAAAATTTAATAAACAGATGAAAATGAAAAGCATACTGTTTGGCTGTCGGCGTCTTTGGAGCGTGCATCACCCACGGACTGTCAGCTGCTTCCTCCCCAGCCGCAGACGTTGCCAGCTGCAATCAGTCAACACTCTCATTAAATCCAAAATTATCAAAACTAAAATATAACATCTTGCACTTCAGTCTGAAGCCCAACAGTCCTTTACATCACCAACAAGTTGTAAGTGCCAATGTTTACTACACTACTAACTGCACTAAAACCAAATTAGGTCATGCTATACAGAGTCATATGGACAACTGCATTCTAATCTCAGCTAATGACTTTTCTAGTACCGCTGCATTCTAATCTCAGCTAATGACTTTTCTAGTACCGCTATCATAATATGCACAAGGCATCAATCAGTGGTTGCTTTACATGAACTATAGTCAAAAAACATGATCAGCTGGAGAAGCCCATTCGAAATCCAAGCAAAAGGTGAGGTGAGGTGAGGGAAACCAGAAGAAATCAGAAATCTAGCAAATTACATTGGGTAAGCAAATTGAAAAGGATGAGTCACAAGTTTAGACCTGAATGACCTTAAACAACTAATAGAACATACAGACAATTTGAGCAATTCTAACACGGCATGGTTAGAATGAGATTTCTTTCTATCGATAGAAGCCTTCATCAAACAACTTGGAATGGTCAAATTACGTTGCATTCCATTACAGTGTGAAAGGCGAAAATGAAGTGGCTCACATATTTAAAGCCAATTACAATTTGCAATGCATGCCTGTAACCATGTTATACAAGATTTTCATGCTAGCAAGAGGCATTGTATAAGTAAGCAACACTTTTGTTACGTTTTTAGAAGGTACTAATAAACGCTCTGATAAATATATACATACATGCATACTTAAGTACATACACAGATGTACACAAACACATATTACACTTGTCTGATTATATTTAAGTCAAGGAATGATCATATAACAAACCAAGGGTGCAGCATCTTGACCTTCACCGGCCGTGAGGTTGAAGAATCTGACACAAAAGTCCTGTTCTGCTAAGCACCACGGTCCAAGCTCGCTCAGAATATGCTCGAAAAGCTACAGAAAAATGGCAGAAAGCTTCAACAAAATTCAAAAACTTAATGGCAATGCAGTTTGCAACAATCAGGTCAAAGGTCTAAACCTGATGAACATCGGTTGAAAGTTTGAATGTGTGTCTGTGTGTCCGAAAAGTCTGCCTGGAACCTGGAAAGCTGCTTACAGGTAAAACGTACCTGATCGAACTTGGTTCTTCCAGCATTTTCCCCATCCAGAGATCTTGTGTCATCCGCGTCCCCCATTCCCTGCGAACCGGAGCGGTGTCTTGAATCTGCGGACTTATTAAGACTCGTCACTGAACTTCCATGCCCTGACTTTGTGCTCTGGTGTGGTGTTCCTACCATCGTACCAGCGCCCGATAATCCTGGTGCAAATAAAACAAATCATAAAGCTGAACACAAACACAGGATTCAAAAAAGCCATTCCACTAGACCTCTTTACAAAAATGCTGTCTTTGGAGGCCTTATAAGGAGGTTCTGTCATAATGAAGTCATTTTCCATGTTGCCAACCATGTTATATCAGCATCCGTTTTATAACGAAGCATATTATAAGGAGGTTCTAGGGTACTATTTAACGGTACTTCAAAAGATTCTTTAATGCATAGATCCTAAAAATTTATGTCCAGAGAATTTGACCGATTGGTTGTTTGATTGACTGCGTTCATCAAATATAAAGGCAATTTAATGCTTTCAACAATCATGAAAAGTTATATAAATAATTTTAAAGTATTAATACTATTATCTGCACAATTTAATAAACAGTATCTAAAAAGTTTAAAATTGTTAAAACTTCAATCCTTCAACATTATATCCAGCCACAAAATTACCACAATCTCAAAACATGTGATGATTATGTTGCAAAGGAGCTAAACAAATCACAACTGAAGAGCCACAAACTTTTCGCATCTGCACGAGAGATCGTAACGCTCTGTTTGACAGATTCCATGAACTCCTTTGCTTCACGGTCGTAGAGTTTGTTTAGGCTCGTAGTGTAGACCTGCATGTAGACCATACCAAATCAATCGCTGCTGAAGTCAAACTCTGACTTCAAATTTTTTTCTCATACTGTAGACAAATCATTTTCTTAGAATGCATATAAACCTTTGTGACTGAAAGGCACTTTTGGGAAGTTAACAAAACGTGCTATAATATTTTTATAACACGCCTGTCTATTGCCAGCTCCAGGGCCGAACAGCATGAAATTAGCACCTTTTCTATATTCCACTAGGGATGCAGTGGTGTAGTGGTATGGTCTGTGTCTCGTAACCAGAAGGTCATGAGTTTGAATCTGCCTCAAAACCACAGCGTAGCGACCTTGGACAAGATGCTCACCCTCAATTGTCTGTGAGAAAGGCAATAGGAAACCACCTCACTCATCTCATCCCCGGGTGGCAAAAAGCCAACGGACCTGCCTTCGGGCAGAGAACTCATCATCATCACTAGGGACATGGGAACATTACTTTACTTTACAATCTACTGAAAGGACACCACTTTCCATTGCTAAGCAGTTGTGATTAAGGACTCGCTCTAGTTACAAACACGACAGGCTGAGGTGAAGTTCAATCTTGTTGATGCCATGTTATATGCTGAACTTTCAACCTCAGACACTGTATAAGTTGCACTGTACATTATTAGTAAAATTGTACTGGTACAGTATTAGTAAAATTGTACTGGTACAAAATACCTTGTACAAGGTACATAACACAAGGTACCACACTGGGCGCAAGATTTCCCACTAAGTTAATATACTTCTTCTTGAAAAAAAAACTTGTTTCTAAAAACTAGGTAGTCAAAACTCCTGACCTTCCTGAGCTTTAGGTAGCTCTCCTTCTCGACAGCCTTCAGCCAGTTCATGAGGTCAGCATATGGCATAAGTTCACGATGGCATTTTGTATGTTGTGGCAGCTTCAATTCCTGGGAGTAGAGGGTCATAGTTCCACCCCCAAGTTCATTCCCCTTAAACAAAACACACACAATGCTCAAATGTACAGAATCGAATGTAACGTTATTGACAAAGCTGTTGCAATAATGCCAACAATTGATGGCTGCTTCAAGAGAAACTGTACACAAAACTCATAATCCGCAACAGAAGACCAGTCGAAACCTGACAGGCCACGGAAACTGGAAGACAGACTACGGCGGGTTAAGCTTGTTTACACAGATGCACATTAAATTTAAGCAGTATTTGACTTCTTCTCTCTTTACATCTACCCAAAGGTAGATGTAAAGAGATTCCACTAGATACAGAGCAAGTTCTACTAGACAATGAATGATTTTTCGATTACCTGGTGAATGAAGAGATTGTTCAGATGGTGAGCTAACTGCTTGGCAAATGTTCCCTTTAGCTTCTCAAACAATTTGCGTTGCGACTGTACAGCAACCATCTTTTCCAGTGCTGTATCAAAATAGCACGCATCCACAAACAATATGAAATTTTAAAAAATTCTATGCCACTAATCAATCAGGAGAAAAGCAAGACAGACAGAAAGACAGACAGACAGACAGACAGACAGACAGACAGACAGACACAAACACACATAGACACAGTCAGAAACAGACTAATAAAGAGCAACCTACATGGATGAATTTCAGCCGTGGAACATTTCAGGAGTGCTTTCGATGCCTGCGAAGACTGAAAGATTCCGTTTGGAGAGCACAGATCAGCGTTCAGCAGAGCCTTCACGTGGCTGTGATCAAGATCCAATTTACGCTGAACAAACAAAATGCTTCCGAGTTTCAACACAAGTTCATCCATCACGATTACAAGAGAAAGTCCTTATAATGCTACCTGTGGGTGCCACATGGTATAACAAGGATGTCGTATTATAAAGAAGTCATTTACCAAAAACGGTACCAGAATTCAGGCTTAATTATCCATCTTATGTATGTAGTATGTTTCATTGCGTTACACTCTCTCATTCAGTGAAATGCATTGTTTAATAATTAAATTTTAAAGAAAAGTTAAACTTTTTTACAAAAATTTTGTATTTCCTTCATGAAACCTACCACTAAACTGTCAAGTTCTTCCAACAGACGCTGGTGGTTCTTGTTGCGAACGTTTATCAGGGCATCCTTGTCCTTCATGATGTCCATTAAATCTTTAACACACTAACAAACAAATTTTTTTATATAATATATATATACATATATATATATATTTACATTTATATAATTTTTTATATGTCTGTTGATGTCAGAATCAAACTTTTCTTTCTAAAAAGCAGAGTGACACTATCGGAACAGTTCTTTTGAGATGTACTTAAAAGGTGCTATATTAATTGTCTAGGTGCATACATAAAAAAGCTATAGCTGCAGAACAAAACAGAATCAATCATTATTTCAGAATGCAAAGTTCACCCTCGTTTCCCTCAAGTTCAGAGGTCACATCCTAACCATTGCCGTACTGACATCTGCTAATAACCTGTAGTTTCTGTTCGTATTCGTCCAGTTTTTCTTCGATCTTCACGGCCTGTTGGAGCCCTGCATCGAGAAGCAGCATCAGCTCCAGCACCTGGTCTTCTGAACCCATAATTGAATGGATGTTGGCCTGAAAAGGCAACAATTCCTTGAGATTGCTAATGTAAACCATCAAACTGACAGAATACCCTGACCTAATTTTGACAGAACACCCAGCTCTGGCTGATGATAACATCAGCTATTCTGCACTTTGTATAAGCCTAAACCTGACCAAATTTTGAAATTGCGCAACAGACGCCTAATTTAGAAATTGCTTCAGCCTGACCTAATTTATGCATGACTTAAACTGACCTAATTTTAAAACTGCTTAAACTTGAACTAATCTAGAAATGTCCAAAATGTTGCCTAATTTAAAAATTGCTTTGACATGATTTTGAGTAAAAAATTTGAATGCACTCAATCCCATTTATCTGATCTAATCTAATCCATTCCAATCTTATATGAAATAATCTAAACTCACCTAATCTAATCTAATCTCACAAATCTATTAGTGCAATTATTGTAACACACAAGGCATTGATCAATGATTGTAAACTTTTGGAATAACCGTTTAAATACTTAAACCTATTACAGTAATTCAGTTGAAGTAACTTGTTTTAAAATCCCAATTATATTAAAAATCTCACCCCATCAAGAACGGAAAGATCTTTTGACAGTTGCTCGACAAATAGTTCCGCGTTGCTGATGGCAAAGTCGCACTGGGACATCATCAGTTCCAGGTCAGACTCTTCCTTCGGAGAAAGCGCCTTCCAGTCGGACTCCGGGACAAGGCCAATATCTTCCGTCTGATGCACTGCCTGCTCCACCTCAGCACTTACCACACTCTCTGCAACGACATTAATCTACTTATTTATTTATTTAGAACTTTATTTTTTATTTATGCTGATCTATTGTTTATTTAAAGCCTTTTGGAGTTGCTACATCCACTATAAGCCGCCCTTTGGTCTCCCCGAACTCTTAGATCTTTAATCGATCTAAAAGATTACGACCACAGACTGCACTTTCATTTCAAGCTATCACTTAATTAAACTTCTATAGCGCCATTGTTATGGTGCAAGTTCATGTGTGTATGTATCAAAAAACATTTATATAATACCTCATATAAGTGATGAAGGAAGGATATAGAGGAAAAAGTGGTCACAAAAAAGGTTCGTATCTTTCAACTGCCATTATGCTCCCCTGTGATCTATTATAATAGTTATTAAGCTGTATGTAAAATTGTGCAGTAAAGATAAGCACCCATGAGAATCTGTTTTTTTTACAAGAATTAAGTTACTGCAAAAAGAGACTGATGATTTAATGCTAACCCTCAAGAAAGCCAGGCTGGACATTTAGAAACTCTGGCTTCTGAACAACGTATGTCTGACTCAGCTGCAAATGACAACAACATGATAAGAACATAATAAGAACAACACAATAAGAACAACACAATAAGAACAACACAATAACAACACAATAACAACAACACAATATCAACAATACAAGGCAATTAAACTCAGCAAAGCTGTAGCAAATAATTCAACAATTGATGACAATAGATTTCTATTATTCTTATTCAGTGTCTAAAACATGGCAATAAATTGTACTGAGTCAAAACCTAATCTTATTTGTCTGGTCGGTCACATATCGCAACTTGTAACAGCACTGAGGTTGGAAAGCACATTTGTCGCATCAGAGAGGACAAAGGACTGATGCAGGACAAGGTATGCACAGATTAGAGTTAGTACTGTAATTACTCAATTACACTACAAAAATAAGTAGTGTAATTATTAATTAACATTACATTACATAACAATAACTAGCAGTGCTATCCAGAAAGCTAAACCAGCAACTAGGCTTGAATCTCAAGCATACCAAGCATCAATTAATACCATGTGAACCACACTGAAGTGTAACTAACTCACAAATAAGGCCCGTTATAAATCATTTTCAAATTGATCACCTTCCACAGGCTCTGGATGAAAGCATTTTTTTCAGCAATACTACTTGCCACCCATCGATACGTCTTGTCAAACTGAACTTCGAATTCAGGAACTTCCTGAAGACAATATAAGAACATATCAGAAAAATGTGCAACTTTATGCAAATTAACAGGATAAGTTACCTAGGCAACCAAACAAAAATTAATGAATTTACAAACTTAATACAGCACCTTTCACAGCATTGTTACAAAACAGTGAATCAATTTACTATTGTTATTAACAGCCCCTTACTTTAGAAATACTTATAATGATCAACCTCGTATTGATAGTGACAAACGATGCTCGTGTTCTTGTATAGTTTGATCCTGCTGAATTATTACAAAGAACAGACTGAAACTCTCTTCAAACTTGTTTACAGTTTCATTTGGTGAACCCAGTTGCTTCATTTATCGTCGATAACTCGAGAATAGTAACTTTGTTTCACAATAGTTCAAAAACACAAATAAAACGTGTTTGTCTACTAGTAATGGAGCCTTTAATGATAAGCTGATGAAGCGGTTGCCATGGAAATCTCAAGATGTGATTAGCAAGTCTGTTGCAAATGCTTGCAACACAGTTATATAAAACAGTGTTACACGACGATAGCGCGTTTAGATAATGGCAGGGATCTATGGCTTGGAATTTGTGTTCCAACGTTTGCCGAAATAACAGAACTGATCTACTCGCTTCTCGTCATTGTGTGTTGCAAAAGGAAAGTTAATGTTATTCAGGTTGTGCCTGATTATAAACCAACTTTTTGATGGACAGAAAAATAAGTAAGAAATAAGTAGGAAAGTAGGAAAATAAGTAAACCAACTTTCTGATGGACAGGAAAATACGTAAAAGCATGAATATTTTATTCAAAGAGAGAATAACAGAGTTTTCACTGTGGCAAAGAACTGCATAACATAACTCAACTCCAAGACTGAAGTACACAAAATCAAATACAACTGGATATACGAACGCAGCATTTATTAGCTCTAGGCCACTGGTAAGGCTTCCAAAGACAGCATTATGAGGATGTTCCACTGTATTTTCTTGTCGTATACAGTTACAGGCTTCACCTTAATTAAATTTACACACCAGAAATTCAAGATAATGTTTGTAATCAGACCTTGTTGACGAATTTAGCATCGAAAACTTTCAGCTGCCTGATCGGCCACGAAGCTTTCTTCTTGAAGACATCTCCTCTGTCCTGTTTCTTCACCTGGTATATTGTGGCCGTAACTGGTTTATCAGTTGTTACTATAAATCAAGCACCAGTGGAATTATCATCTCTCGATCAACAGAAGAATCAATCAACTGACGAACTAATCAATCAGGCGATTGTCACCTAATTCAGTGATTTGGCAATTTCATTGTAGTCTTGTCATGTTACTTGGTGTTCAATAAACTGACTGAAGTAAAGAATAAGAAAAAGGAAAGGGCTCACAGTCCAGCCTAAGAAAAGAGTTTTCAAGCACGAAAAAGCGTAGGTAACGTCCTTAGCTAGAAGAAGATGCAGATCTAGAGAAAGACCAATACAAGCATATTGCAGTTTATTTATTTATTTATTAAAAGCACTTGTAACAAGCGCAGTGTCAGTACACCTGAATCTGAGGTGCGGATGTATGTTCGCTAGAGGCCAAGATGGAATCAGGCAAAAGCCAGGGTGAAGTAGTTAGTCTTACGAAGTGATTCAAAAGATGATAGTGAGTTTGCAAGTCAGGCCTTTTGTGGCAGACAATTCCAAATGCGAGGAGCACACAGCAGCTAAAGGCACGTGATCCTACAATTGTCCTGAACCTAGATTCTTGCCACAAACCAGTATCAGAAGAACACAAGAATCTAGGACAGCGATATGGAGTTAGCAACGTATAACGCTATAATGGGCGGCGAGTGTTCTGAGCCTTAAAGTCAAACCATAACAGTATCATTCTCTGTCACAATTTGCAAATGCAGACTGAGCTTATTCGGGCCAGTTGTTCAGGTTTCTGAAGACGAGGACCAAAGGCAGGTCCTGTGGACCACAAAGAACAACAGACAGAAGACCATGTGACCAAACTCAGATCACATGGACTCCCTCCTGAATTTTACAAATTCTCTTTCCTTCTGTCCTTTCCTTCGTTCACCCACAATCATCCGTCTCACGCTCCTCTATCTGTTACTCCTCAGGTATTCCATTCAAAACTGAAGTCTCACTTTTTCAAGAAATCCCACCCTGATCCGTCAAATTCACTGCATTTCCATTTATCTCAGTTCTAAAACAACCCACCGTAACAGCTCCTCTCCACTTCTCTCTCAGGTCTTCTGACAACAGAACTTGGTTTTCACATGGCATCTTTGACGAATCCTCTGACTCGACACAGTGCTTGTGAATAAGCAAGAACCCTGCACTTAGCTATTAAGTAGTGCTTTAGAATGTTGAGTTTATAATTATGATTACAGTCGCGCAAAGGATTGGAGAGTTCTAAATTTAGGCCTTCATACAACATGGAAGAAGGTGCAGGACAGAATACCTTGGCATTGCATCATTGACAAAGCTACGTGCAGCTGAGTTCGCCACAAGAGACAGAAAGAGAAAGCAGTTAAATCCTCAAGTTCAGTATTAAAATAAATTTTCTGAGAAAACAATACCTGCAGCACAGAGAAAGGAAGCCTTCTTTTTCTTGCCTTCTTTCGTGACATGTACCACAGAGATAAGCCTTTCCTCGCTCGGCAAGAAAACTTCTCTCTGCAATGTATGCTTTATGGCCGTCATTGTCTTCGTTGTTAGAATTTACTCACACCAGAATTCTTTTGAATTTTTATGATATTTCTGAATAAACACAACAACAGTCTTGTTAATCAAAACTTTAATTATAGCCACAGCTACTATGAGTTATCAGTACAGCCACAGCTGCTATGAGTTAGCTGTATTACGGTATTTTACAGGTAAATATTCAAGAGTTTCTGCAAGTTGCAAAGAAAGACTATGTAACTGATCTCTCTACACTATAGCCGGTCATTTCTGTTCAATAAATTGTTGTAATTTTAATAACAGCGGTAAAGGTAGTCGGTATACTAGGTAGTCATACAGGCTTCCAGTTTTACAACAGAAAGGCATTTTGCTTATGTCTTCCTACAATATGCGCTACATAAACTACAGTAGAATGGGCGGAACGTAGCAATCGCGTTCTCAACAGACTACCTAGTTTCTTGCGAAAAACTACTTGCTTAAGACCGCATGAAGGTAAATAAACTCCAAAATCACGCAGGAGTTTGTAGGCGTTAGAAATTTCAACACACAGACACCGCTCCTGTGGTTTTAATTAGCACTGTTTTGGCCGCACAGCAAAAGTATAGATTTACAGTGAGTCACCATTTGCAGGCTCTGTATAACGCTACGTTAGTGACATCTAATGGTAATCGTAATCGCAATCTCAACTTTCTACAGTGCCCAGCGAAAGCCAAGTCGCGGGAACCAGCTCATACACAGGCGCTCAGTCAAAACAAAATCGTTAGGCAAAAGGGTTCGGTTCAAGGTCAAGATCCAAGAGTAAGGCAGGCATGCAGGCAGGCAGGCAGGCAGGCAGGCAGTCAGACGGCTAAGGTGGGTTATGTTTGCAATCGAATCTGCAAGATAGATAAGGGAAGAAGAGGAATCAGGATAGGATCTGCGAAACAGGTATGTTTTCAATTTTTGAGTGGAAGACATGCAGAGAGATTGCAAGGGGTGAAGTAAAGGTGTGTTCGTAAGATGGATCCGTTTACTGTCATGATCCTGGCAGCAGTTTATTCCAGAGGGGTGGAGCAGCTATGGCTAAGGAGCGATTTCAAAATTTATTGATGAAATGACAGGAAGGTGGACAAGTGTTAGGGCAGACGAGGAGCGCGTCGAACGGAGTGGTTAGATTGTAAATAGCTGTCGAAGATAGGAGGGTTGGGAGGATTGAAGTGTGTTATAGGTAAGTGATAAAACCTTGTACCTTGGGAAACTTACGTGACGTCATGCGCTTAGCAACCACTAATGCAGATGAACGCGAAAGTTACAAACGAGAAAAGCGGGATAAATCACAAATTATTTAAGAAATACAGCAGAATTATTTAAAATTCGGTCAAGATGAGCGATGACGACGACTCGGTAGATTTTAGCGATGACGGTGCGGAAGAAGTCGCTGAACTCGACAGCAAATTAACTGAGTGTCTGCAATGGACAAGCGATCAAGTGGGCGACTGGGTTGAATCCATCGGATTTTCCATTTATCGTGTTAGTATAAAAACTTTGCGATCTGTTTTAACTGTTGGGGCCATTTTACTACCACTCTCTGTCACAGTTTGGAAATGCACTGTTTCACGAATGGTTTGCGCGGAACTAGTAACAAGTCTACTCCGCACTGGACCACATTAATTGGACCCACAATGTGCCGCTGGTGGCTAGAATGGGACCCAACTAACGTGGCTGTCAGGGCAGACGGTTTTGTTATTGTAATTAATATTTGTATAGCGCTTTTTGAAGAGAAACTTTATATGTTTTCGAAATTATTAAAGTGGTTGGTTCAGGCCACTTTTCCACTATGGCCCATCGAACCATCGCAGAATGAGTGAAAGTTGTGGAATTTGATTTGCAGAATCGCTTAAATTGCTATTTTCATGATTTTATTTTCTAGGATTGCTTTGTATCAAACTGTATTACTGGTCGACGCCTGATTCTCATCGAAGCGTCATCTCTGCCAAAGATTGGAATCTACGACTTTGATCACATCAAGGTAAGATGTCAGATACAGTGAATGTTAGTAAGTAATCACAAGTATATTACCTAAGCTGTTCAGTTTGTACGAACAAGTTAATAAAACTAGTAAACTGATTTAAGCTAGAATGCAACCACAAAATCTACTGATATGTATTCAAGTGATTTAATCATGTATGTTAGTGGTAGTTATTTCTTTATGTACTGTCCACTAAAACAATACAAAGTCTGTTATCTTTGTTAAATATAAAGCAGATAAAATCTTCACACTGAGTTAACCAGAACTATAGAAAATCACAAAACTGACTGCCACTAACACTTCTACTTAAGAGGTGCTGTTTGATGTCCTGATACGTGCATTCATACGTGCAAATGTGGATACGTACGCACACAGAATGATTGTCACATGTGCACAACAGAAACATCTTACACTAACACTAACTAGTACTGCATTAGTAAGAGTAGTTCTGTACTACTATTTCTTCATGATTCACACGCTCATTGCCACTAAATCTGCTTTATTTCATTATTATAAGGTAACTTGCTTACTTACCTACCTACTATAGCATAAAGGTTAAAGTGCATAGATTCCTACAGCAAACAAGGACGCCAACCTATCTGCACAATAGAAAATGTTTGTATGTATGTGAACATTTACGCAGCACCTTTTAGGAATGTCTCAAAGGGTTTATTGTGAACGTGGTAGTACATCACGATGCTATTCTTTTTCAGACGATAACACAGAAGATCAGAGAGCTGCTGAATATCGAACTCATGCCTTGGGATCGAAGTATCTCGTTGCCACCGAGAGAAGTCTTAGGTAAACGTAGTTTTTTTGTCATTATAAAGTCTGTATTTTTTGGCACAAAAACACAGCCACGGGGAACCAGCTGATCAACAACTGCTCAGTCGAAATAAATTCAGTGAGGTGCATCGTATATGGCCCACTGTCGCTGTCTGAATCTGTCATTGTGTTGTTGGTTTCATCATTGACATACAAGGATACATGCATGTGTGTTTATGTATGTTCCCAGTGTGTATGTATGCATGCGTGTTTGTATGTATGTCTCTCAATATTGGTATGCCGGTCCAAGAGTGGTAAGCGATGGTGCTATTCAGGTAGTTGAGTCATCTGGTTTGTGGTTTTTTGGGACACTGGCAGCATCAGTAGCTCACTGGAGGTGTAAACATCAGGTTTGGAATGACGGTAACAAGTATGATCACAGAAAAAAGAAGAGTTGTCTCTCAAGCTAACCCTCTGAGGAAGCCATGGTTATGAAGTGTTGGCAGCTTCAGTCTTATAGCCCAACTTTTGAGTGTAGGTGGCCAGTCCTCAGCAGTTACCATCAGTGGTGTATAGTCAATGTACTCATTTGTAGCTTAGTTCACAAGGAGGCACAAGTGAAGCAGAAATACTAGTAAGTTTCTGTCATGGCATACAGAGACTTGTATGTAAGCACTAACTGTCGCAAAGAATTACTATTTCCTTGGCGTGTAATTTTAAATAAATTTAAAGAATTGTGTTTACTGCCATTTTAATTCTGTGTAGCAATGTTTCTGGAAAGAAAATGCACGACAGGTGAAAAAGCAGATGCACTGACTTACAACGAGTTCACTGAGCAATGGGAGAACCTCAAGTTCCAGCCACCTCTGTCCAACTATTGCAGTATGCTGCCAAAGGACTGATTCTTTCATAAAAGCTAGCTGCTTTTTGCAAATTTAATTGTGAATTTGAACAGAATTATTAGAAGTAAGATCATGTGCTGTACAGAGACTTGGCTAGGCGTGATTTTAATATTCTTTCACTTAAATAAGCTGTGATGTCAGAGACTGTAAAAAAGATGCATGGAATGAGATGATATACAGTTCAGATGTGGGAATGTGATGGTGAAAAGATTTTCAGTTTAAGTATGTAAGTGTGATGTAAAACTAAATGTAAAATATTACAGCAATGCAAAAAAGCAGCATAATGAAAATAAGCCAGACTACTGTTTCATTTGTTCTATCAATCCATCCATCCTCCCATGCACTCATCCATCCATCCACTGATATTCAGAACATTTATATAGTGCCTCTTCCATAAAAAGACGACAGAGTCAAGATCTGGATATATTGCAGAAAAAAAACATTCTTCATTTAACGCTTCTGTTAGATTTGTGTTGGGCAGGTTATGCAATTGTTTCAGGTTGATGAACAAATGGGTTGAGGGCTCCAGGTTTATGGATTAATGGGTTGAGGGCTCCAGGTTTATGGATTAATGGGTTGAGGGCTCCAGGTTTATAGATTAATGAGTTGAGGGCTCCAGGTTTATGGATTAATGGGTTGAGGGTTCCAGGTTTATGGATTAATGGGTTGAGGGCTCCAGGTTTATGGATTAATGGGTTGAGGGCTCCAGGTTTATGGATTAATGGGTTGAAGGCTCGTGGCAGATTGGTACATAGAGGAATGAATGGATGGAGGAAAATTACTGATGGATTGCTGGTCCTTTGAACTAAATGTTGGGAAAGTGGAAAGAAAATGGCTGTTAAAGAGTCAGCTTGTCTTGACTGTGAGCTTGCGATCGTAGAGAACGTAATCTTTTCCATCTTCTTCTCTGACGTCATATACAGTTTGCTGCGAAATAAACAACTTTACTGAGTATCTTCAGCATATCTTCAGTTCACTTTTTATCTGATGTCACAATTTCAGGTTGAACTGCATGTGCACAAGTAAAATTGTGTTTATTGTATGTACATCTATGTAATGTATGTAATGTAATGTAACAAGCATTTATATAGCGCCTTTCAAGCATCTCTCAAAAGCGCTATGTATGAACACCTATCGATGTGCACTGTATGTACACTTTAGTAGATTATATTTGTACATGTAAAATTGTACTCCTTACGTTGTGCATATAATGTACACCAAAAGCACATATATGAGTACATTCTCAGTACATTACTGGTGCATGCACATTTCAAATTTTAGGCTGTGTTCTTGTATGTACATGTATGAAGAATGTACGCTAGCGTACACAAAGTAGCTGTAGTGATTTTGCTTTTTCAGTCTCTTCAGTAAAACTTGTCTTTGAAGTTTTTCAGTGCATTTTCTAGGAAAACCAACTGATTTTTAAAGTTCTCCTTTGGTAAGTTCCTTTGTGAAATGTTTGCCTTCTTTGTCGGTGTGTTTCTGCCTGTGTCTTTGCCAATCCAGGCTAAATTAAACTGTGAAGGACATTAGCTAAGACTTATAGTAAACAGAAGTTCTTACCGACAACAGAAGGAATAGAAGCTGCTGGTTGTGTTTGATTGATAAATTCAAGCATTCACTATTTATTCAGGGATTAATTTTCAATATATTGTTGGCCTCATTGTTTAAATCTTTTAATTTTAAAATTGTAGTTAATTGATGTCACTGCAGATTGTTTCAGTGTAAAAGTTATCTTTAAGGCTTTAATTTTGCTGTCGATTGTTGGATTGTGAGTTGCTTTTCAGTACTTAAATAATTGATAACTATGTATTATTTATTAATTATTTAGATATTAATTATATTATATGTTATTATATTATAAATTATTAATTCATAATAAGTAGTACATTCTTAATTATTATAATTAGTATTTTATATAATATGTATGATAAATGCTTTTTCTTTGTGTAACATGAATGAATAACATTTTCTAAAGCATGATCTTTGTAGAGCTGTGATAATCTGGTTAATGGGTTAACCTTTAATGCATTGTGTCTCAAGTTCAACTCCTGGTACATTGTGTGGAATTGACAATTCATTGTTGGTCTATAAAATCTAATCTAACCAGATGATTTCCATATTGCCATTATCATAATGCAAAAGGCGTTTCAAGTGAAACTACAGTAAAAAAATCACAATACGCTGGAGAAGTTCAGTCAAAATCCACTGGTCAGGCAGAGGAACCTGGCTAGAAAGAAAGGTCATCCAGTTGTTGAATTGTTATTGTCGCATGTGTGCTTCAGCCAAAAGAATGTGTTCACTGGACTAGGTCTCTGAATACAAAGACGAGTCTTTTATGCACTAGCTAGCTACTGCTTAGAACCATCAACTGATTCTTCACACTGGGACTATATACGTCATGTAAGTATTGGTGTCATTGACTTAAATAGGGGTGCTATATAAATGAATGATAAACATGGGTTCTACCTGAAGACCAATGTTGCTGAGTCCATTCTGAACGTCAAATCGTAATCGTAATCTCGAGATTTCTACAGCGCCCAACGAAAGCTAAGTCTCGGGAACCAGCTTATTCACAGGCGCTCAGTCAAAACAAAATCGTTAGGCAAAAGGGTTCGGTTCCAGGTCAAGATCCAGGAGTCGGGCAGTCAGACAGTCGGACAGCTACGGTGTATAATGTTTGAAATTGAAAGCGAGAAGAGAGACAATGGGAAGAGGAAGAATCAGGATAAGATTTTTGGTAAAGAAGTGTTTTCAGTCTTGAGTGAAAGACCTGCGCAGAAACTGAAAGAGGTGAAGTGTTGGGGTATGAAAGGGGTATCCATGCCACGGACACATGATGTGAGGCCGGCCTTTGTAATCTTCAATGTCCCCTTCGTACAGTGGACCACCTGCAGCAGTAGAAACACATGCACATGGTGAGTGTTCTACAGACAGACAGACAAGCAGACAGACAGACAGACTGAATGACGGATTGAGTGGCTGACTGACACACAGTCTCTGAGAAGGTCTGATAGGCGCTATGCAAATATTCTATTACAGTTACGGATAGGTGAGAGAGAGAGAGAGAGAGAGAGAGAGAGAGAGAGAGAGAGAGAGAGGAGGGGTGTCAGTAGAGGATCTGTGAAAAATGAACCAACACCATTAACTCTAGCATCAGTCTGGCTTACCCATATGGCCGCAGACTCCGTCCACGGGGTAGAAAGTGTTCTGCTGCGATATGAAGATGAGAACGAGATGCCCTCTTTCTTTTCCCTCGGGAGTAATCCCCGCCAGATGAGCACAACGGCGTTTACGTAAGTCACTCGCTTCACCAACCATTCGCCAGGTGGCGCTTCTGTCGAATGATGCCTAAACTGAAATATGATCTGTTCGACAGGTGTCGCAATACTCTGTGCAACGTATGCAACGCAATTTGATGCTAATCAATACAACAGAACAACACAAAGCTTCATCGTAGGCTAAGTAGTTTGTGTAATGGAAACAACGTTTCACACGTTTATAGCAAATCAATTTTCAGACGAATGCCTAAACTCCAGTCGACTGAATCTTCTTCACTGCTCTCTAACAAGCTAAACGAAAAGCAAACTAGACTGTTGTCCAATTATGAACTTTCCGTGCTTTATTCCTTTCGTTTAGGCTAATTGTAAAATGTACATGTCTTTCTATAGCGACCGTATGGTCCTGGCCCCGCTCATTTTTAAAATGAATTTATTGAGTAATATAATTGACCACCGCTGACCAGTTCGAATGGAGGTCACGCCATTTAACACACTGATCGCTGGCCCATTTCTTATCTAGGTGCGGCTAATATAGGCCAAAAACCATAAAATTGTGGAAATTTTTATTCATTCTTTTTGCCATCTTTTTGTTCAAAGAATCAAAATTAACTGTTCCTTTTATGTGTTTATCTTACTGCCTCACTCAAGGGCACCTAGAAATCACATTCAACATGTAACATAGTACTACACAAGGTCCTGCTTTGGTTGCAGTTGCTGGGCTAACATCCAAATAGGGCTGTCCACTGAGTCTGAACGGGTCCGAAGCCTTATGATGCTTGAAGACCATTGATGGTGCGACTGTCTCTGGTAGATCTTGGCTTCACAGCCGAAGATCGACCAGTGTCTAGTTCCATCAAGCTTCTTGTAGAGAAGGTATGCATCTGCTACAGCCATATAAATCATCTGTAGGACCACCTTTCTGTACCAATTCGATGAATTTCACAGTCTTGCGTAATAAGGCTAAAAATTAGCCCATTTGGTCCATTCAGTCTTCGGCATATATGTGATATACGGAGCCCGAGTGTCCAAAATAAGTTTACATGCATTCGGTAGGTGGCAGCATATGTCCACGCTTACTACTATGCGGCAGGAAATATTATTGGGGCGCTGAACTGACTAGAAACAGTTGATACCTGAGGGACGTGTATACACGTCCGTAGCCTCCCAGCTTACCAGTTGTGGGACGTGTTAACACGCCCATTAAGTTCCGCGCTTATGTGCACGCTTCCGCCGCTTTATCTGTTTTGGATTTTTAGAAATTAATTTTTATTAAATTTACGTTTAATCTGATAGTAGTTTAGTAATTAGGCCGCATAAACTTTTTAGTTTCATTTTATTAATATCATGAATAAAACTGTTTAATTTTATAGGTTCTCAATTGCTTGTTTTGGCGCATAATCAGTCCCATTTAGACACCTTTATTTAAGTATTATTTTGCTGGATACTATATAAGCGAAACGGCGTTTATTGGTAATTGTACGAACTCACGAAGCCTCTGGCGCGGTGTAAAACCCGTAAGCTCGTGTGTTCGTTCAATTGGGTCCCTGTCGCGGAGTAAAATCCCATAAACCCAATTCATACGTTTTGTGTTGTGTGAATTTGTCATCCTGTGCCTGGGGGAGACTCGATGAAGAAGAACGGAGGGATGGAAGGCGAATAGTCTCGGGACACGGAGGCAAGAGATGGAAGACTGCCACCGAACAGCAACAACAAATTAAATCGGACAACATGCTACACTGTATTAATTCTAATACAACTGAATTGATTAATATTAACGTTTCAAAGAAACTTTTCAATATATGGACTCTTGAATATATTAAAAATGTATACTTACTAAAACTATCGTCGAGCTAATTACTATAGGCACATTAGACTGATGAGTTTTGATTGCACGTGGACATACATTTTTGATTGCGAAGACAGACAACACAGTACTAGCAGGCTGTACACCAAGATTATTGCCTGATGCGTTTTATGAGAAGAATCCTACAAAATGAGGGCACCGTTGTTTGTGGGTAGTGCCAGTCCCAGGCCTGGATAAAGGAGAAGGGCGACGGCAACGGCCTTTGATGCCATAAGCTGTCGTTTAACTGAGGAACTACCCCTAATTATGGCCTAATATGGGTCTGTCACGATTGAGCTGTTCAGACCTGTTTTGACTTCTTGTCTTACTAAGCTTCGTGCATAGGCGCATTCTGTTGGTAGCTAGTCATGCATGCCAGTCATCAAAGTGACAAAATCGATGTTAGATCAATAATTCGCATTCTCTTCAGTCCTCGCCCTGTGAAGTAACGTGTGTTTGTGTGCGCGTGTGTGTGATGGCCCTACATGCCGATACAATCTCATGGCTTCTTTCTAAATTTCAACTTGTCACTAAAACTGACTTCCAAACTTGGCTCTTGTGACCTGATTTGATTAAGCATAGGTGAATGCTTAAGTAATGGTTTCCTTCACGCAGCTTTTACATGTCACTGGGAAGTTTCGGCGATTTACGTATTTTTAAATGTCCCGTGGGTCTTCGTCATGCACCCTTAGCTGTGTGAATTTGTAAATGCCTTTATACCTGGCCTTGCTAGTCACAGCATCCATTGCTCGAGTGCAGTCTTTGTTAGTGTGAGGGGTGAACATAGTTTGGCTGAATGTAGTACTTTGTGAACGACAAGACTGATTTTAAATGGAATTCTTTGCTCGACTGTACATTGTAATTATGCTACGTAAATATACGTATTTACAGTGGTATCATGTCGCAAAGCTGGTACTGACGGAGCTAATGGGGCCAGGTATACAGGCATTGACAACCACATGCATCTTCCGAGTGTGCAAAGCTAAGACCCTCAGGACATTGCAAGCATTTGCAACAGACTTGCTAATCACATCTTGAGACTTCCATGGCAACTGCTTCATCAATTTAACATAATAGCCTCCATTACTAGTTAATGAACACGTTGTATTCAGGTTTCTGGTCTATTGCAAAACAAGGTTATAATTCTCAAGTTCTCAACGATAAATGAAAGCAAAAGGGGTCAATAAACATTTGAAACAGTAAACAAAGTTTGAAGAGAGTTAACGGTCTGTTTTAGTCTGTTCTTGTAAAAATTCAACAGGATCAAAGTTGGTCAGAACAAGGTCATGGTTTATCATGTTCAACACGATCAAGGTGGATCACAATCCACAAGATCGAAGTTGATCATTTAAAATAACCACTCCTTAAAATTCCTGCCAAACTTAAGCACATTTGCCACCAATCTTTCTAATTGACTGAGCTGTCCTCCATAATGCCCAATGTAATTAACATGTAGATCGTTTGTCTATGATCCGAGAGTATCACAGCCGATCTGGGTTCAACGATCATCCAGAGGTGAACGCTGAATAAATTCCAGTTTAGTCCACCCCCATCATTTTGCAGTCAAACCACAAAATCCAGAGTCCTGCATTAAATAGCAACAATAAAAAACTAAACACTAATAATACAAAACAAACACAAACACTGATACTTATACAGTTTATAGCGTCAGTGTTAGCATCAATTGCCTACTTTGGTCCCACTTGCTGGAATCATCTCCCTCAAGAATTGCGACTTGAGCTCCTTTCTCTCCCCCTCTCAGTGTTCCGCAGGCACCTGAAGACTGTAATGTTTAACAGTGATTTTACTTTTTTTGGGTCGGAAGCACCTCTGTTGAGTTTACCCTTTAAGAGGTGCTTTATAAATCTCAAATTACAAAATTACAATTAGCATCACAATGCTGCAAAGTGACAAATGGCTATTAAATGAAACATGTATAAAAAGTAACAGTAAGACAAAAAAAACAACTAAAAATTGCAGGCATTTTTCCACACATTGAAAGTGGTTTAAGAGAACTCACATGCGTTATTCTTTTGTGACTGGATACTCAGAACAACAGGCTGAGATCAACTGACTGACTGTGGGACGATCGTTTGCCATTTTCGATCTGTACAGCAGCCGAATTTTTCCTTGTTTGTCCAAGACCAGGTCTCCTCCCAACTGAAAACAGACCATGTGTCAACGTATCAGCAGTGTGATAAGTCAGAAAGCATACGTTTTTGTAGGTATATTTTGTGTGTTTAAAAGCTTTCCAAATTTTCATTCACACGAATCTCAGACGCATGCTTCTGATTCAGAGGTTACCAAAAGGAGCTATATAAATGTCCAGACACACACACAAACATACATACATACGTTTGCTCATTCAGCCCACAAGCTCCTCTTCAGAGTTTTCTCTAAGGGCCAATATAAATGTTACCGATGTACAACACTAAAGGTTCTAATTTCGACATGTTTGACCAATATTAGATCTTTTGTTAGTTCATGGCACATATGGTAAAACCATCACAAACCTGATGTGTGTCATCTTCAACGTCACTGTTGGGTTTGGGAAGCTCTCTTCCAGCTCGCACTTGTTCCGCATAGTAGGTCATGGCCTGTGTCGCCCAAACCTGCACAGGTAACAAAAGTCATTAAAACCGAATGTGATTTGTTGGAAGGGCAATTTCCACTCACTCGTTCAGTTTATCCCCCAACAGAATGCAATTTCCCCATATATTCTGCTTCTGGCCATAAATCTTCACCCATTGTCTTGAACCACAAATCTAGTTTAACAGCCATAATCAAAAGAAAAGTCTAGGAATCAAAAGATAATTTGGAATCTCATAATTAGAAATAAGCAGACGATCATCTGGCAATAATTACCTTGTAGACAGACTTTTTCAAACCAAGGAATCTGTAAATCTGCAGAAAACACATCAAAATGGTTTCAAATAACAACTACTTGTAAGAAATAGGTAAATACTCTATGTTCAATAATAATATTATTACTGTTAGTCAATAGGCCTATTTTACTCTTATAGCCTAGTTATGACTTGACTGCAGTATATCTGTTCATTTATTATTATTTACCATTACTTACAGAATTTGTACCATTACTTTCACTTATACTGAAGTTATTATTGCAATTTTTAAAATAAATATATTATAATTATCACTCATAGCAGGCTTGATTGTAAGAATATTAAGTATTAGCATAAATATTAAATTTACCAAGTATATTAGCATAGTAAAAGAAAACAGACATCACAGAGTTGTAATGCTTTAAGGCATGGCATAAGGTTTAAGACTGAGTGGTAATGTGGTATGGTATGGTAAAATGGATATGGTAGAGTAGCAATGTGGTAAACTATGGTAAAATGGACATCATGGGGTAGTAATACAACGAACACAGCAACCATTGATACGTAATGTGATCAAGAAAAGAAGGATGAAGTGGGCAGGACATGTCCTGAGGATGGAGGAGAACCGCAATCCAAAGAAAATCTTTAAATACAAACCGGACGGAAAGAGAGCAGTGGGAAGACCGAAAAGAAGATGGATAGATTGCCTTGAAGAGGATCTGAAAGGTGCCGGAGTTACTATCTGTGGGAAAACGGAGGGCAGACGGAGAATGACCCTTGAAGAGATGGCCGGGAAACGAGATTTGTGGAGGGGTGTCATAGAGAAATCAACGACTGGATCCAGTCCAGAGATGATTACATGACATGACAATACATGTGTATGGTATGAGAAAGCCATACCAAATGAGCAGCGTTACCTTTCTCTCTGGATCAAGAAGAACTGGAAAGGGGCACTGCGTATCTTCAGCCCAACGTTGAGCACCTTCACACTGACCAAAGGATACGACGACTACGTTGGCTGGAATCGCTTCAATTTCAGGCTTCAATTAATCAAACACCTCAAACTGTTAGATTTTTCTCTGACAACGCATCAACTGAAAGAACTCAGCTGTTAATTTTTCAATAGGAATGTCAAATTTTTATGTAAAACATAGACTCACAATCATGACTTTCCTAAGCATTTTGTTTACATACAATGTAGCCACAAATGCATAATAAACAAGTTATTAATGACTTCAAACAGGTTCAAATTAAATTCACCCTTCTCTACCTGTACTTTACATCACTTGGCTAATAGAGTAACGGAACAAAACCAAACGGCAACAGTGTGCACAACAGCACCAAAGTTCTCTGAACTCTCTGACCTGACCCAATTCTTGGGCTAATTAAACAAAATGAAGAGCTGACATGGACCACAATTCACCGCAAAGTGACCATCAGTCGACATTTTGTATGCTGCATATATATATATATATATATATATATATATATATATATATATATATATATATATATACATATATATATTTATGCATGCATGTATTGTTTTTCAATTGATTCTCTTTTGATGTGTTCAATAAACAGTTCAATTCAAATCAAATTCAATGTATGTATGTGTATACGTATATATGTACCTATGTGCATATAAATCTGAATATTTGTACAGTGCCTTCTAAGTAACTCTCAAAAGCACTGCCAATGGCAACAGTGTTTCAAATAAGTGGCAGCACTGCAGCATCTACAACAAGTATTGCTATCTCGTGTTTATGATCGTTTTTTCAACACAGAGGTCTCTAGAGTAGATTAGATTAGAAAAACAACTAACTCTGTACAGTGGAACATCGTCGAAAACTAAGAAATTGTTTTAAAATGCCTCTGAGATGGCAGAATGATGGTTCTGACAGAAAGATCTCTTACAAAAGAAAGATCTCTTACAAAAGAAAGATCTCTTACAAAAGAAAGATCTCTTACAAAAGAAAGATCTCTTTAAAAAGAAAGATCTCTTACAAAAGAAAGATCTCTTACAAAAGAAAGATCTCTTACAAAAGAAAGATCTCTTTAAAAAGAAAGATCTCTTACAAAAGAAAGATCTCTTACAAAAGAAAGATCTCTTACAAAAGAAAGATCTCTTACAAAAGAAAGATCTCTTACAGAAGAAAGATTTCTTACAAAATGCCGCTGTACGTCTCGTATGTGGTCCCGTCATGGAAGTCACGCAAAATGGCGCAGAAGCACAACAACCAGTGATCTTGTACCATCCAGGTAACAACCAAGCGAGACCTTTTCACCATCAGGGACTCTCTCCAGCTCCACCTGCAGTGGTCCCACATCTCCTACGTTGACTGGATCAGTACCGTCACCCACAGCAATCAGTTTTTCCATGTCGTCCAAGAAGCTATCCCACTTTGCCTATGTACAGAAAAATTTGATGGAGAGCTAAAACTATTAAACGAAAAGGTAGGCTCTTACCTCATAAATTAATACTGGTACATCAAAGTATTGATTGATGGCTTTTTACAATGCCACGACACAAATTAGCACGACAAGGCCTCTCATATTAAATTAGCTGTCTGCCTGTATGTTTGCTTGTCTGTCTGCCTGTATGTTTGCTTGTCTGTCTGCCTGCTTGCTTGAATAAATGAATTTTGAACGAATGAATGTGTGAATAATATCATGTGTATCTTACTTCTGCTTCCATCAGGTGCTCATAATTCTGGAAAACTTCAGGAAATCTGCAAAGAAAAGCAAAATAGTAACCCTCCTGATAACACAAGTCCTTGTGCTGTTGGAAAATTAAGCCATAGTTCATTATGATAGTATATTTCTCAGTAAAGCTTGTTGAATGCATACATAGTCCATGACGGTCATATGCCTAGATCAAGTGGTTGCCACACTTGAGAAATTCCAGGGCTAATTAAGCAAAGTTTTAAAGCAAACACAACATCTGCTGTCAAATGCCTTAGGTCTCTTTACCTGCAAACTAGACATTCTTTTCTACTGTGAAGCCACACTAGACTTTCAATCGAAAAATAAATTATCCAAACCCCAAAATCATTCTAAAAAGAAGTCATGCAAAAAACTGACCTTGAATGTTGCTGAATCAAAGCTTCAAGACTCTTTCTATCTTTCACGCCCAGTCTGAAGTTAATAAAAATACCAAAACATGATTTCAGGTTAAACCAGAGTCACCTACTCAGACTGGGATGCTTAGAAAACTTACCATACTTCTGCAATGTACCAGTAATGTAAACTACCCAAAGAAAACCAGCTGGGTAATTCCACATCAAATTAACCATTACCAATATTAAGCAGATTACAAGGACTTAATGTTAGCGTGTTCAACTGAGTTCTGGCAGCGCATGCTACATCACTGTCCTCAATGCTCCCGATTGAATACGCTTAAAATTGACACTGAAGGGTTGTTTCACAAAGATGACACTGACTTAGATGACAGCACCAATTGCTACCAATGGACCCATGATGGTAAATTAACATTTCAAAATGTCACTGTAACAGTAGATGAGTTCATAAGCACGATCTATGAAGCAGCAGACAGAACAACTGAACACCATTTCACAGGAAAATATGCAATTTGAGTCATTTTTTACGCAAACTTTACCTGCTGAACCTGCTATTATTTTACCAGACTTTTCCAAAAACTAATCATTTGTTTACCAAGATCTCTTGTTCAATGGGAAATATTTCAGGCAACTTTACACCGATTCTTTGTTCATTACCACCAACGTGAATCTGACTTGGAATTGACTTGTGTAAGTGCATACATAATAAGCTATAGTTCAGAACATAATAACCGGCACAGAACGTGCGTACATTCAGATAACATCTGACTTTCAGAGTAATTTATTTCAGTTGTATGCAGTGGTAGAACATCTGCTCAGTGGGTGATTTTGCTTTCTAACTGTTGCACTGCTTATACTTAACAGCACTTTGTTAGCTTCCAAGACTGTACTGAACAGTTTGCGAAATGGCATAAAAGCCTACACTTTCTTCAGATGATTCAGTGGAAAGCTGCCAGACATCAAATTGGCATTTGCACCACATCTGGTTTTTTAATTTGTAACATTTGGAGTCAATTCCAGTCAGTTCTGAGAAGGGCAAGTTGATACTACAGCACAGGTAAAAAGAGGAATATGTGAATAAGCACAAAGGTTTAGAAGATAGGTTCTTTAAGCTTTCCCATCCAAGACAGCCACAGTTTGGCCATTATGGCCTGCATTGTGCCATTGGTGGCCAGATATTGGCCCGATGTTGACTCAGGAATGTGGCTGTCAGGATACAATCTGATCTTTCCATCAACAGCATAAAGTTTATGTGCTTAATTTGAAGCCAAGTTCATTTGAAGGCAGAAAGGAACTATCTTTTTGTCCATGCAAGGATTTGAACCCTCAACCTCATGACTCACTGTCCAGCACATTACACAATCACTACAAGTGGTACAAAAGAACATAATCTTTCACCAACATTCAAAGACTAACCTTTCAAACATTTGACTGTAGAAAAAGCACAGACCAAACATTATGCCAATTTTTTCTGAAATGAATGTGTCAAGAGACAGCTCTGCAATAAAAGTTTTAATTACTCAGTTAGTATTTAAGCAAAACTGTTACACGTGCCTGTTTATGCATGCAACACTGAGCACAATTTGACTGAAATATTTCCATCAAATCTGAAACATGTAACATGATTAATGATGAAAGACCAACTGCTTTATAACTACTTAAATGGTGTGGCGCCCATTCAAATGGGCAAAACAGTGGTGAAGGATCTCACCCGATAAATTCAACGAAAAATTAATAGGGTAGAGGCCGTATGGTCGCTATATAAAAACATGCACATTTATTTATTTTTTACAGCCATGCCTGCCTAATGCACCAGCATTTCCCTTTCAATCATTTCTATTTTTAATTCTTGACCGTATGTAAATAATACGCGCCCATCTGCTGTTTTCTAGATCACCTCACGATCAAAGTTTGATTTTACCATCTGTTACCTGTTGGCCTGAATTCTGAACGATTAACGTTTTAGAGCTATTATACAATTCATACAACAACTTTGTACAACACTGTTCTAATTGTTCACAAAATAGGCCGCACGGCGTTTCAATCAACTACTTCCTTACTTCATCCCATAAGCAACAACTACATTTTGCAATATAACGGAGCTATAGACGTCTTAGATCCAGCTTGAAATTCTGCATTTGGTAGCGCAGCTATTCCTTCCTCTTAACGTTGCCTGTGCAACCAACATCGATCTCAGCGAATGTATTATAACTAACAAAATTGTACAACTGTAATTAACCGGTAAGGATGTCCCTGGCCTTGACCAAAACAGATTCTATTCTGGATGTACATTCTGCTAGTTCTTGCGATATCGCGACACGCTGGTCGCTTTTATCCGCAACGTCGCTCATTGCTTTTTCTTCTTAAACACGAGTCGTTTTCTTTCCAAATAAATATCCTAATTAATGTCTTTCAAATTAACTAAATTAGGAATTCATCTCCGATTTAGAAAGCCCCTTGAACTTCTTTCGTATCACGCGAACGTATAAATAGTTATGGTACGTAGCTTCACTCAAGCAATAATAAACATTTTAAATTGTAAGAGATTGGCCACAGCATTGACTCATTCTGAATTCCAGAAGGCCATCTTGGAGCAGCGTGTCTTATGTCTGCTCGTTTTGATTATTGTAGGCCTATATACTCGGAATCGTTTCTGGCCGCATGATGACACAGTTTAAAGGATTTCTTGTTAGTGAATGAAAATTCCAAATCGATCATTATTGATCAAGGCAAACCAGTGCGCCGAAATCTAATCACATTAAATCAGTTTTGTAGATGTTATAATTATACATTATATTGCATTTTTGTGTTCAGCAATAAAAATATGTTAAGCGCACGTCCAGATTCACTGAGACCTTCAATATTAATAATAATACATTATTGATCTCTCATTTCCAGACCCCACGCTCACATCTGAAGTGCATAGGCTACAACCAGCTTTTGAATTCAGCTATCCATCCAACAGGTTCAAAGCAATTAGGCGCCAGGCTAAATGTCTGATAAAGAATATCATAAAATTCATCCAAAAGTCGCAATCAAATAAAACTATTAATAACAGGAGGCAAAGAAGTCCCAGCTATGCCAGCAAACACGGCTGCAACAGGTGGATGCGACGGCAATATAGGCCTACGTCAAAGCCGCCTTGTTTATCTTATACTGGACTCCCAGCGAAATCAACAAGCAAGTCGTATTTGCCTGACTTTTGTTAACCCGGCCATCGAGCAGCATATCGTTAGGTCGAAGGCAGAATTCGCCGGTTCAGAGTTAACAGGGGCGGGGAGGAATGATTTAGACTGATCGACACCCCTTTGCCGTGTGATTCGTGCAAGTATAAATAGCCTATACGCGCGGAAGGCGACGCAGGTGTTTGGAGGCTAAAAATGAACAGTGTTTTCCAAAATGTGGTAAATTAGCCATCGTATCATCAGTAGGTAGTTAATAGATTTCGCGAAAGGGAGCGATAACAAGGCAAATACCATATGGTATTAAGCAGTTGCATTGCATAGGCCTAGTATAGGACTTTGTAGGCAAGTAAACTTACGGCTCGTCGGGATAGGGTTTAAATTCTCGATATCTTCGGCGTATTTGTGAAAAGTGGATTACAGATGGCTGCCAATCTTCGGAGAGCAATCTTCCTCGTGGTGATCTGTGTTGCCTTGGGGTTCATGATCGGGTTTTTGGTCGGGTATTTCTCGGCCCCTAGCAACCCTGGTGTCGCGAAAGTTGATGAGTACGGAAACGCTTTCGACGATGCTACGGTTTCGGAGGGACTGATGCGAGAAATAAATTCAGAGAATATAAAACAACACCTCAGGTAACGATTATATGATTATACACATCTAGTCATGAATTTTATAGCCTATAACACCGTTAGAAGTCGCACCACCATAGTCGTCTGACTGTCTGCTTGCCTGCGTCTTGGATCTTGACCTGGAACCGAACCCTTCCAGCCTATCGATTTTGTTTTGACTAAGCGCCTGTGAATAAGCTGGTTTCCGCGACTTAGCTTTCACTTGGCGCTGTAGAAATCTCGAGCTTACGATTACAAATGAATGACATGGTATATCTATGAATATGTCTAATAATAATAATTCACCAGCAAATCGTTGGCATGGTAGCAGTTAAAACATGCAGAAACTAAGGCACGGTTTTAATGTTATTGCCGTAATGTGTAGCACCGTGAAGTCTCAAGGCACAGTCAGCACGACCTCAGCTTTGCAGGCTTTAAATTCAAATAGAAACAAACTTTCTGCCAGTAGTCTTCACCATGTTGATAAAATTGCCAGCAAATATGCACAGCCTAATTTATTACACAGATTATCAATGTTAAAGATTCGTACTACTAAACTATGGACTGTTGCTCGTTTACGTTTTAAAGGAATCTGACTTCAAGACCTCACCTAACTGGAACAGAAGGCGACGAAAGAGTCGTTAACTACATCAGTGACTTCTGGATATCCTTAGGACTGAAGCCAGTCAAAAAGTTTCCATACACAGTCCTTGTTTCATCCCCAGACCCAAAAAATCCCAGCCGCATAGGCCTTTTCGATGGTCAAAGGAATCTGTTGTATTCTACTCAGCTGTTTGAAAAAATTCTTCGGCCAGAACAAAATCAGTCGGACGTTGTTCCACCTTTCAACGTCTATTCACAACCTGGAATTGTTGAGGTTAGTGCACAAATGATCAATGCTAGTGCTACTGATGGATAAAGAAAAATTGGAAAAGGAGAAGGGAGAGGACGAAATGAAAATGGGAATATGCACACTTATGCTGGAACCTCCTAATAATCTGCATCTTTTTTGATTGCAATTGATATAAGAAATTTGTGTAGAGCCTTTTTAAGAGGGGCTATACAGATTGTTACAGTGTGGTATTTCATATGTGTCTGCAACTTCATTGTATGGAAATCCAGTGTTCATACATACGTAGATGTACATATGCACTGGTGGTAGTTTCCAGTGTTTAACGACATCTTGTGGCATCAAAGGCAACGGCAGTGGCAGAGTTAACATATGCAATCACTGACGCACAAGTGTACACATGTAACATGTATAATGCCTTTAAAAGGTGTCCTGTATTTGACCTCAGAGCCAAAGTCCTGAGGAGTTTCCATAGATGCATGGAAGCAAGTATGCTACCTTATACAAGTATACTGGATTTAAGGAAGCGCTAAAAAGGCTACAGATGATGGTCTTTGAGGCTTCATGTCTGTGAAGCCATGTACTGGTACACATAAAGTCTTGAGCTGTCATATATAAATACACAATAATAAGTAAATGTAATAATATAATAATAAGTAAAAGTAATAATAATAAGTATCTTGACATTTGAATCCCTGATTTTGCTAGATGGATTCGTACGTTTCACAGAAATTTGACTAGTAAGATATAGGTACACCCTTATGTACACATTTGCTGGTACGTTCTTTATCTGCTTGACATACTGTGTTAACACCCTCTCATTTTCACCAGGCATACGGTCTAGATTAATATTTTGAAGGATGTGATTGTTCTGTTGACAATACGGGTAGATGTCGGCTTCTGAATTTAGGGGAAGCTTGTTTACGTGAACTACGGTCAAGTGGACGACTTTGAATTTCTGAACCAGAAGATCAACCTGAACGGATCCATTTGCATCGCACGATATGGGGGCCTCTTCCGCGCTGACAAGGTTGGACTTCTAACAGTTGACGTTAGATATCATTAGTGTTTAGTTTATTTCCATAAAACGCTGCAGTTGTATGTGCAGAATGTGTGTCATGAGCAAAACGGCTTAGTAAACAAACGAGATGGAAGATCTATAGGCCTATGGCTGCTTATAGAAGCTGGTCGGGATTACCTTCAAGAGGTTTTCAGAGGGTGCTATATAAATGTCTGTTTACATTACAGTAAATTACTTTGGAAAATAGAAGGTGACTGATGTTGTGAGCTGAATTTGCTTTTGATTACTGTTTAATCATTACATGCCTAGTTAGCTACATCGGTAAGTGTTTATGCCAAGGAGCCTCTGTCCGTGAGGATCCCAGGTTTGCACCGTAACATGGCTTATTTCAGAGATTTAAATCTTGGGCTAGTACGGTCCGTGCACGGGGACCTTAAATGGCGTCGCTCCCATTCAAATGGGCAGTGGTGGTGAAGGATCTCACCCAATAAATTCATTGCAAAATGAGCAGGGTCGAGGCCATACGGTCGCTATATAAAACCTATACATTTACATTTTATTTTAGGTGGTTCAGGCACAGAGGTATGGCTGCGCTGGACTTATCTTGTATACAGATCCTGCAGACTACGCAGTTGCTGGTGTTAATAGCGTCTATCCGGATTCCTGGTGGCTTCCCGGCACTGGGGTACAGCGTGGCACCCTTAAAAAGAGTGCAGGTGGAACTGGTGACCCTCTAACCCCAATGTACCCTGCTACAGGTAAAATGTTAGCATAACAGGACTTGAAATATGGCAGTTCTGTTAGAGCATTGGTAACCTGCCTGCTTAACGAGCGTGTAACAATTAACTGTTCTTGAGCATTTAGCTTAGGGTAGAAGTAATGAACTGGAGTAATTACAGCCTGACTGCTGTGCTTTTGAAAGGTACTTTACGGGTACTTAATGCATACATACACATCCATTCGTGCATATGTACGTACATGCATGCATATGTAAATGCATACTTACATATGTGCATTAACATACACGTGTGCATAAATGCATGCATGTGTACATGCATACATTCACATCCATTCATGCATATGTACATACATACATACATACATACATATGTGCATTTACGTACACGTGTGCATAAATGCATACATACATACGACCATTCACATCTATTCGTACATGCATACGTATATGCATTAACATACGTGCATACATACATACATACATGCATGCATACATACATGCATGCATGCATGCATTTACTGGTAATACATTTACTACATCCATTCATTCACTCCTTAGAGTACACCTTCAGTGCTGTCGTATGTAAAAAATTTTAAATCAGTCATAGTAACGTTGAGTCTGTACTGTTCTTCACACAAGAGCCTAACAATAATAACTGTTGGTTCACCAGACGACAGCGATTTCTAAGAAAATGTTCACTCAGTAATAAAGCTAGTGACAGCTGTGTATTTGCTTTTCTCAGACACCTGAACTGAGCTGTTCTCGTAGGGTTATGGCTGTGGCAACTTCTGCTGTAACAATACAGGCAGATCTGCTGTCCTGGTGTATATGCTGTACTTTTTACTTGTTTTTTTGTGTGTGTGTGTTTATACAACCGATGTTTGGTGAATAAAAGATTGTTATATTTAGTATATACATACATTTTATACATACACTTCATGCATGCATGCACACATACATTAAGTGTCTTGATGCGTAAAATTTGTTGAGTAAACATGAGGAAAACATAGAAATGCCTTCCCCGTTTCGTTGTGAGTACTTGAGAACGAAGTTGCTGTAAAATGCAATGGATTATGGTGTGACTGTAGTGCAGTATTAGTTTTCATGAAACTGTGGATGAAATAACACAGATGCTGTCTGAATAACGTCCTTTGCTTAGTCTCTTCTAACAGCTACAGCAGTTATTTGAAAGTATTTTTGTGAGTGTAACAGCTTAACGAGGTAATTAATACCCTGGCTGATGTTACTTGATATTCTTTCCAACTTAGGTGAACCGAAAAATTTATATCAATGCCATGCATTGCACGTACTGCAGAATGTCAAAACCATGTTACATTTGAGAGCTGAACTTTTAGGGCATTGGTTAGAAAGGGTTTTGGATGCACCCACCCATATGGGGCAGGCAACTTTTTTGGCCTGTATCCTAGCCTCTGGTGTAATTTGATTCTATTACATGGCCCTATTGAATACCTAAGTTGGCTGCTGTGACTGAAGGCAGAACTAAATGATAATCTGAAACTCTAGTATCCAAATTAGACATACTGCCTGAGTCACATTGACATAGGTGAACAATTTTAGAAACGAGAGGAGCTGAATGAATGCTGAAATTTTAGTTTTCTGAAAGTATGCCATATTCTTTCTACAGGATCCTGGTCAAATTTCAAGCTTCTGTTACAGTCATTGTTTAACCAATGACAGCTAATAGCACATTTGCTAAGCACAGACATAACATGTTGCAACTTTCAACTCCTTGCTTTCACGGCATTCCTCTTTACAATGTTTTCTCCGTGTACATTCTATTCTATATCCTTTCCATAAATACATACATACATACATACATAGGTATATACATATGTATATACATGCATACACACACATTACATACATGCATGCATACATACATACATACTGGTACATATATACACGTATAGCAGTAGATGAAAATGCCAAAGGATTATTGAGTTTTACTTTAGTGGTCCTAAACATTTAAAAAATGCAAAAAGTGCATTGACTAGACAATGGATTTGATTTGATTTGGTTTCAGTGAGTGCCTATCGGATCCCAGAGTCGGAGGCTGATCTACCACGGATACCTGTCCATCCGATTGGCTACGATGATGCTAAAGTTCTCTTAGAGTACGTTCAGCTACAAAACGTATACTCTGTTCAGAGGCATAAACTCTAATTTGTTTGGCCTGTGAATACCAGACAAATAAGAACCAACAAATTTGCATTTTTCTCTGGGCCTTTTCTCAGACTTGCCTCAGAGTTGGGTATGCACGACAGCTTTGCTTATTAGCGAAGTAGCGACCATCGACTGATGCCTTGAGCATTATCACAGTGATGCTATGGAAGTTCTTGGAAAATTATATATTATTCATTCATTTCGAGCATATATATGCACCATATTCATTCCTTTAGTATATACATACATTTTGTACATGCATGCATACATACTTTCATACACATCCATTCATACATACATACATACATACATGCATACATATGTACATACATACATGCATTAATACATACATGCATTAATGCATACATGCATACATACATGCATTTACTGGTAATACATTTAACACATTCATTCGTTTAATACATTCATTAATTTAATATATACATACATACATAAATATGAATTTGCTTTATTGAAATTGCTTATCTGTACTGTAGGGGAATGGCAGGAGAGAAAGTTCCGGAGAAGTGGAGAGGAAGACTTAACATCACGTACAGACTCGGGCCTGGGTTCAATCAGTCGGATAGGTGCCTTGAACTGTGTTTCTGTATAACTTCAGTTTAAGTCATTCACTGGCATATCTCTGTACATATTGCATCCGGTTTTGAACTCTATAGACACGGGTGTGTGTGTGTGTGTGTATGTGTATGTGTGTGTGTGTGTGTGTGTGTGTGTGTGTGTGTGTGTGTGTGTGTGTGTGCGTGCATTCATATTAAATAGCGTACAGTAATTGATGCTTTTCATTTGTTTAATCATCACCTGTCAATGCCACCAAGCTGTTAACAATCAAGGACTCAACGATCCATCTGCAAAGTCAATCAGCTGAGGTCAACCACAGGTCAATCAGTTGGAATTCCTTCATTAAGTTATAAATGATTACGAGTATCGTACTCGTAAATGACGCCAAGGCTTCCATAGCATTGGTCCAGATACTCTAAGGCTGATCAGTCAGGCCAGTCAACCTGCCAGTCAGTGAGGTTGCTCTTGTATCTCTTATGCTCTATGGTGTGCCTTCAGATGATGCCTTGTGCATTAGACATTGGTGCTATTGAAGTTGCTAATTGTTATTATTATATGGAGAAAGTAAAGCTTGCATGGTCGTCGGTCAAGCTAGCAATGTCTTAATGATGTGCATGTTTTGTTCCAAATGCATATTGTGTTATTAATGTTACTAATGTAACAGCTAAACAACGGCTTGTTTTGTGATTCCATTACTACTGATG
This sequence comes from Norana najaformis, assembly GCA_964023275.1. Lineage (NCBI taxonomy): Eukaryota > Metazoa > Annelida > Clitellata > Crassiclitellata > Hormogastridae > Norana > Norana najaformis. The sequence continues at coordinate 32,640,554 of OZ029919.1, read as the reverse complement.
CAATGTTTTTAGATATGTCCAAATGAACATCTCCACTCGTCCGTATATGGCGACCATTCAGAATGTCATTGGATTTATTGAAGGTGCTTTAGAACCAGGTCAGTCTCAAGTCTTGACTTGCAAGAAGGAGAAGGAGAAGGAGAAGTACTTGATGCTATTTACTAGCGTAACATGACTCACATCGAAACGAGACATCAACAAAAGGCATCAACCAGGCGGCAACAAGACCAGTAAACAGACTCGTTTTAACAATGTTCACCAACAACTATGATGAAAAACAGCTAAATAAGAACCAAAATGGCTGAGAAGAACCAAACAAGTAATCCTTGCAGGAAGACTTAAACTCAACTAGCTGCAAGAAACTGGGAAAGAAAATACCTGGTCTCACAGTCTGAGCCAAACTTAAACACAACACCTTTTGTAAGGTCGGCTTTTCCGCCAAAATGTACCGAAGACATGTAACATACAGCATTGTGACGATCTGGGCCCTATTCTATATGCTGTATATAAAAATATATTGTATATGCACCTAAAAGTACCTATATATTCAAAAAATACTTATCTATCTATATTAAATGGCATACAATAATTGATTCATGCTTTCCTAGTTGACACTGTCATCTGTGGGACGTGGTGGTGTAGTGGTATGATCGGTGCCTCGTAACCGGAGGGTTGCAGGTTAGAATCTGCCTCAAGCCACTTTGTAGTGACCTTGGACAAGTTGCTGACCCACAATTGTCAGTGAGGAAAGCAACAGGAAACCACCTCACTCATCTCATCCCCGGGAGGCATAAAGCCAATGGACCTGCCTTTGGGCAGAGAAGTCATCATCATCATCATCGTCATCATCATCATCATCATTATCATCATCGTCATCATCATCATCTTTATCATCATCATCATCATCATTATCATCATCATCATCATCTTTATCATTGTCATCATCATCATCACTGTCATCTAGGTGCTGTCCTTTGCCTGAATGGTTTGTGCATTTGTTCACATTTAATTGTTGCCATTTAAAGATCTCAGAAGGGCAAGCGGTGCTATATAAATGAATGGCTGCACTGTTGATTTCAGATCGATATGTGATGATTGGTAACCACCACGATGCCTGGGTGTTTGGTGCAGTTGATCCGTCAAGTGGAACTGCAGTCATGCTTGAGTTGTCAAGGGCATTTGCAAAACTCGTTTCCAAAGGTATAAATTCTTATTTCCAAGAACCAAGAAGCGCACTCTACAAGAACACAAGATTACTGCATAATTGCCAGATTAGGAGAAACTGAAGTGTATGTTTTTTGAATCATCATCGTGGTTATCGGTCTTCATGAGCTGAAAGTCTGTAGATGTCCACAGCACGTTTTGTCTGATACCATGGATTTCTTTCATCTTCTCTTTATGGGCGACATACCCCAACCCGTTCATCCAATCCTGCTATTTATTCTCGCTTGGGACTGGTTTGGGTATCTTCCGAGGAGATTGCTGCTTGAGATGGTCAATTATTAGGTCCTTTTGACCCTGTACATCTTGCATAACCCCCTAGAAGGTATGTTAGAGGTTTAAATCTCGGGCTATCGGGATAGCACAATCCGTACATGGGGACCTTAAATGGCTTGGTGCTCATTCAAAGGGGCAGCGGTGTTTAAGGATCTCACCCAATAAATTCATTGCAAAATGAGCAGGGTTGAGGCCATGTGGTCTCAGTAGAAATATGTGTACATTTAAGCATGTATTTCAGTTAATACTTTCCCCACTGATGGCTTAGTATCGGCAGGTATTCCACTGAAAAGTTTTTAAAAATTTCTTTCCACTATTTCATTCTTATGTATTTTCTGATTTGTTTATTCACTGTCCAGAATAGGTTTTGTAACTGTTGGATCTGATTTGCATGTTGACCTGATTTGCATGTTGACCTGATTTGCATGTTGGATCTGATTTGCATGTTGACCTGATTTGCATGTTGACCTGATTTGCATGTTGACCTGATTTGCATGTTGACCTGATTTGCATGTTGACCTGATTTGCATGTTGACCTGATTTGCATGTTGACCTGATTTGCATGTTGACCTGATTTGCATGTTGACCTGATTTGCTTGTTGACCTGATTTGCATGCACCTGGTGGTGTTGACAGGTTGGCGTCCGCGACGTTCGATTGTGTTTTGTGCGTGGGGAGCAGAGGAACAAGGAATTATCGGATCACGAGAATGGGTTGAGGTGAGTTGGAAAACAAGAAGCTTTTATTCTGCCAGTCTATTTGCTACATAACTCTTTGTACTTGGACTGAGTTTTGACATTGTAAAGCACCATAGAAGTAGCCTTACATTACAGTGACAATTACAATCTGTTGTCATGATTGTATGTTCCTTTTTACAGAGGAGTAAGAGGAGGAGGATTAAGACGAGTAGGAGGAAGAGGAGAAGGAGGTGGAAGAAGAAGATGCTTTAGCTTTTGACTGCTATCACTTGTAGACAACATTAGGTTTAACAAGATGAGATGAATCAAACGGAAGGTGAGATGAATGAAACAGAGGGACTTTCATGCAGTTACTGGAGACAATTTTAATGCTCAACTCGTGATCTTAAGTCTTTCTGTTGGTTTTCTAGCACTTCGGTCACCTGCTTGGAGACAGAGCTGTGGCCTACTTAAACGTGGATTCTGCAGTTCAAGGTCAGCGTCTTTGCTGAGCCCCCTTGCCTTTCTCTGAGGTTTTACATTTTCGATATTTATATAGCGCCTTTTCATTGAAGCGTATCTGTCGACCCTAAATAGAAACAATTTTTAATGTTTGACTGTCGTTATCGTGTGAAATTATGAATTTGTTTGCCAGTTAGAACCAAGTTAAGTAACTTTTTCAGTTAAGGTAATTACATCATTTCTTCATAAGTTACCTGATGCGTATCTATTGTGGTGGGTTTATGTGTCGGTGTGTTTGCTTCTTCCTCCAGTTCTGCTCTGTCTGCCTCCATCCTTTCATGCTTCTCTGCCTTTACTCCCTACCTTATTTTCTCTTTTCTTCATTCACTCATTTATTTATTAGCTCATTCATTTGTTCATTAGCTCATTCATTGATTCATTAGTTCATTCATTTATTCATTAGCTCATTCATTTATTCATTAGCTCATTCATTTATTCATTAGTCATTCATTAATTCATTAGCTCATTCATATGTTTGTTTTCAGGAAACTTTGCTTTAAGAGCCAGAGCTCTTCCGTTGCTGAAACAGGTTCTTTACGATGTTGCAAAGAAGGTAAAAGATTACTCTTGATCTTGCACGGAAACATTCATATCATAGTTGTCACGTAATCAGTTTTGCTGTTTTCTGTTGTTACTTTGTTTTGCTGTTTTCTGTTGTTACTTTGTTTTGCTGTTTTCTGTTGTTACTTTGTTTTGCTGTTTCTGTTGTTACTTTGTTTTGCTGTTTTCTGTTGTTACTTTGTTTTGCTGTTTCTGTTGTTACTTTGTTTTGCTGTTTTCTGTTGTTACTTTGTTTTGCTGTTTGCTGTTGTTACTTTGTTTTGCTGTTTTCTGTTGTTACTTTGTTTTGCTGTTTTCTGTTGTTACTTTGTTTTGCTGTTTTCTGTTTTTACTTTGTTTTGCTGTTTGCTGTTGTTACTTTGTTTTGCTGTTTTCTGTTGTTACTTTGTTTTGCTGTTTTCTGTTGTTACTTTGTTTTGCTGTTTTCTGTTGTTATTTTGTTTTGCTGTTTTCTGTTGTTACTTTGTTTTGCTGTTTTCTGTTGTTACTTTGTTTTGCTGTTTCCTGTTGTTACTTTGTTTTGCTGTTTGTTTGTGGGACAGCTTATTTTCTGTGATGCAAAAATCTAATTGCTGTCTTTTGATGATTTATCAAAACAGATAAATTAATTATTAGAGATAAGTTTGGTATGTTTTCCAAGGTTTGTGGTTAATTAAGCAAAGCTGCTTGATATTAAATTTGGGACTTAGCCATAATCTTAATTAAAGGCATTTTGGAGTGGTGTGTGGCAGACTTACCCAGTTCTGCGCTTGTGTCTTACTTTCCTGTCTTGCTTAATTAACCCCAGACCTTGGAAAAAATACCAGACTTTCCCAGTCGTCTTGAAGGTGAGATCTGAATTTTTAGAGATTTTTACTTTTATCCAAAGACAATTTATGTTGAGTAAATAAGTATTTTTTGTTTTCAGATTCCAAATCCAGACGAGGAGGAGAAGAAGAATGGTCGGCTAACGGTCTATGACACATGGTCGCTCAGATACCCTGAGAAGGACGAGAATAACAGTCTTACAGGAAAACCGAGGCAAGGTCTTCGATTTCTATCGCTGTTAAGTTGGAGATTGAAAAGTGCATGGTAACATTACCAGGGTTACATTAGACCTGCTACTTTTATGCGTAATGCATGTGGTAAAGTTCAAATCTCAGAGGGCTTTTGCACACTTTTTCATTTATTTAAATCTTTTCCTAATTTAAAGGAAGGTCAGTAGTTTAATCAAATTTACTTGATCTGTGGACTATTATTTTCAGGGTGTAACCTTGAAGGGTTGGGATTTTTCTCAGGAATTGCAGGCACAAAAAAAGTTTTCACGTTTTTTTATAAAATTATGATTTGGGTAGCTACTAAAGAATAAAACTATTTTTGCTATGACAGCACTATGGAAGTTCTGAGATTAGATGTGAAGGACTACTGGTAATACGTTGGGTTTTTAATTTTAAATTGTTGCAAGTGTTAATTTAATTTTGTTTTATTTCAACTGTTTAGATTATTTATAAAGTTAAAATTTCAATTATAGTTTATTTTCTCTGTCTTAATTCAGCTGCAGAGATATTTTAAAAAAATAGAGAATCTTCTTCATTTGATAGAGTGCCAGTTCTTGGCTCCGGAAGTGACTTCGCTCCGTTTATTGGCAGCATTGGAGTGACATCTGTTGACCTGCGTTTCCATTTTGATGAATCTTTTCACATTTCGTCTTACCCACTCTATCACTCTGTCTACGAGACGTTCCATCTCTTTGAGACTTTCATTGATCGTGAATTTAAAGTGAGTATTGTTCGTGAATTTAACGTGAGTATTGTATTTTTATCAGTTTCCATTTTGATGTATCTCTTTGTATTTCATTTTACCTGCTGTATCACTCTGTCTATGAGGCATTTAATCTGCTCAAGACTTGCATTTATCATTAATTTAAAGGAATATTGATCATGAATTTAAAGCGAATATGTGTGTTTTTATTATTAATATTAAAATTACTGGTAATATGGTGCCTTTTAAGTACATGTGTTTCATAAATGCGCTGCCTAAATTAGCCTACGTGGTGTCAAAGGTCATTAAAACAAGAAGTTCAGCCGTAAACAACAAATAATTCCCACGTAGCTAGAAAAATCACCTCTGGCAGGCTTCTGCATACACCCACACACACACCTACACAGACACACACACAAACATACACACACATGCACAAGCATACACACAGACACACACACACAAGCATACACACAGACACACACACGCAGAGACCAACCAAAGGAGTCCAACCCAACTACTGTATTATTTATTAATTATGAGTGTAATTTATTTTTCCCACTGTTTCGTATGCGTTAGACCAGATTTTTTATCAGTATTCATATTTTAATTCAAAATTTTGATGTTTTCTTGTTGAAAACCTTAAAATACCCTTGAACAGCTGTTCTCCAACTAAACTCAGTTTTCACGAATTCTAAGGCAGACTGATTCGTTTTGAATAATTTGGCGCCTTCAAGAAGAAAAAATGGATAATTAAGATTTGATTAGATTGCTTGTTTCAGTTTGTTATGTGTGCATCATGGCAACAGTGAAAGCCTAACTATGTGTCTGAAAATTCAGTTCATGATCTGTTACATGTATTTCATTAGCACGTCTCAATCAAAATCCTAAGCAGCACTAAACTGTGCTCTAAATGTTGCACTGAATGATGCTCTAAATGATGCACTAAATGATGCACTAAATGATGCTGTAAATGATGCACTAAATGATGCAGTAAGTGATGCTCTAAATGATGCACTAAGTTATGCACTAAACTATGCACTGAATGCTGCACTGAATGATGCACTAGATTACACACTGGTTTACGCATTCCGGGTGCAGGACATTAACTGCCGCACAGGTGTGCATGTATCAGTGCCAAACCTGGGTAAAGGAGGAGGGTTGGGCAGTAAAGTGCAAATACTACCGACCATAAAACTATGGAGAAGACAGAAGGCAGTCATGAAAAACATCATGTAGGTCCACGACAAAAATATAAACTTACATGACATTACGTTTTTTGTGAATGTGAAAGTTTTCAGCTGCTCTTGGTCAGTTTTGGGGTGAGCTTGCCCGGCGTCTGGCCAGCTACGCAATTCTGCCGATGAGGGTGAAGGACTATGGTCTTGCCGTAGAGTTCTATTTCAAACAGTTTGAACGTCAATATGGCACTCTTCTGAGCAGCAGCAACATCAGTTTAGGTAACTAGACTTGCATTTATCATGAATTTAGAGTATTGATCGTGAATTTAAAGCGAGTATGTGTATTTTTATTATTAATATTATAATTACTGTTTATATGGTGCCGTTTAAGCACTTGTACTTCACAAATGCACTGCCTATGTCAGTTTAGGTAAGTGCCTGATCTTCACACTGACAATGCACAATCAGTGTACTCGCCGTAGCCGAGTTCGGTAGGGGCGCACGTTGAGCCGAAGTCTCGAAACAGATTTTTGCCGTGGTGAGGATTTGAACCCCGACCTATCGCTTGACAGTCAAGCACACTTACCACTAGACTATCTTGCATCCCGACAACATAGAAGAATGGTGCCAACAAACAACTTGACTATGGCAGACGACACTGAGGATTGTGGAAGGAATGCATAAATGTGCAGGGGACACTTCTGGACTTTTTGCCCACGGCCATTGATGATGATGATGATGACGATGATTGACGGTGGTGGTGGTGGTGGTGATGATGACGATGATGATGATGGATGCAGTGATGGTAAAGTAAGGTTTGTTAAGTAATTTTCCAGCTTGTTCTCTGCATAGTGTTTAAGGTGTAAAATTAAAAAATTAAACTGTGTAAAATTCTGTTCTTACTTTGCTTCTTCTGTGGCGCAATATAAATGAAGGAAATAAAACAGGTCTTGTTTACTTTGTTATGGTTGTTTTCTTTACCTAGATTATCTGCGAGCCGCAGTGCACAATTTCTCACAAGCCTGTGAGTCGTTTCAAGAAAGAGTCAGTAAAGCTGATGCGGCGAAGTATGTACACATTCGTATCCTTGAAACGACTATGATTTGAATGTTTATTTATTTTTTTATTGATTTATTATTTATTAAATCAATTTATGTGGCTTTAGAACCTCTTAGAAACTTCTCAACATCTGTGGTCGTCTAACAGTTCCAAAAACATTGCAGATGCTAAAGCGAAAATTTTCTTGAGCTGTGCCAAACAGGAGTTGTTACACAGAATTGTTCTACAAGTACAGACCATTGCAGAACAAAGATTCCTGACGATCTCTCTTTAAAGATAAGGTGGAAGAATTGCTGTTTCTCCCAATAACAGACGAATAATCTGGTGCCCTGCGCTTACGTAGTTTTAAATAGGGCTTTAGAATTTTACGAGTTTATGATTTACAATGATCAGTGATAGCTTTTAAGCTGCTGTGTAAAATTCTGTTCTTAGTCAGCTTCTTGTACGGCAACTGAATGACCAGATGATGCAGCTTGAAAGATCTTTTATCGATCCACCCGGTCTTCCAGACCGTCCGTCAATTAGGCAAGCATTTTTATTTTTTCACTCCAAAGGTTAGGACTAATTATTTCGATAGTAGACTACACAAGAACCTCCTCATGATGCTGTCTTTGAGGGCCATTCCAAATGCCATACAGTAAGGATAAAATATGTAATAAAACTGTAAGTGGTGTCATTTCTGCTAAACTAAATGTAAATGTTTAGGTTTTATATAGCGACCATATGGCAATGAATTTATCAGATGAGATCCTTCACCACGGCTGCCCATTTGAATGGGTGCCACACCAGTTAAGTTCCCCATGTTTGAAATATACCAGCCTGAGATTCAATCTCTGAAATAAGCCACAACCGGGAAGTTAACTGGCATCCTCACGCTCAGAGGCGCCTTGACGTATGCATTAACTAATGTAGCTATAAACTAGCATATTTCGATCTAGCTGCCCAAAACCTCTGCGGAACTAGCATGCACAGGATTTGCGCTATAGTTTGAGGGAAGATTCCCTGTTGCTCCCCATTTCTTACCCTCTTTCTCTCCATCCCTTCCCCTCTCCTCATTCTCTCCCCTCCGCTTCCTCTCCCTCTCTTGTTAGGTACAGGCCACGAAATCAATTGCCAAGAATGGTCTCGTATTACTTGCAAGACAGCCTGGGTTTCTATGCTGGTTGACGAACATGCAGAATGTGGAGTTGTAAAATAATTATTCAAAGTCGACGTATAAAACCAGGTTGGTGTTTTGTGAAAGTCGACTGTTTGTTTCCAGGCATGTCATCTTTGCGCCAAGCGTGCTGGATTCGTACACTGGAACCAGTTTTCCGAGTCTTACGGACAGTTTATTCCAGATCGAAAAAGTCTCAGGAAAAGAAAAGGTTGAACGTTGGGAGGCTGTCAAAAAGCAGCTTTCTATTGTTACGTTCTTTATCGAGGCAGCTTCTGCCTCACTTGCCAAACCAACCGAATTCTAAGATCAAACTTTTATTACCTGTAGAAAATGAATCCATTTTATAAGTGATTCTGACAAGTCATTTTCTTAAAGTGAATCTTTATGATTTAGATTATTTGATTTGTTTCCTGTTTTCGCTTTCAGAATCAGTGTATTGTCAATTTCTGCAGATCCTTTGTGTGTTCAGGTACTGTAACAAGTACTGTGACCGGTACTTTAACAAGTACTGTAACAGATACTGACAGGAATGCCTTTTTTATTTTTAGCATAAAGAAAAATAAAATATTCTGTACTGCCTGACTATGTTAGGTGATGACTCGTTTTTTATTTCTACGTTTATTTTATGTTAGAATAATGTGAAATGTCTGTTTTCGGTGTCAAAACATTTTCTTATGTATCAAGTTTTTGGTACAATGTCTGTGCGTTTATGTTGATTTCACAGAAATGTTTGTTGATGTAGTATATTTTTAGTTTGACAACAGACTTGATATTTCTGGCATTGACTGAATCCTTGTGATTTAAACAAAGGATTTTAATAAAATTTACTGCAGTTGCATATGCTGTTGCTACTGAGTTGTAAAATGTGGACCTTACTATTGAAATAAAGATTTGGATCTGGAATGTCAGGTCTCTGGCAGGACCATCTGTTGACTAGGGAGCTAATCGTAATCGTAATCTCGAGATTTCTACAGCGCCCAACGAAAGCCAAGTCGCGGGAACCACCTTATTCACAGGCGCTCAGTCAAAACTAAATCGCTAGGCAAAAGGGTTCGGTTCCAGGTCAACATCCAGGAGTCAGGCAGTCAGACTGTCGGACGGCTACGGTGGATGATGTTTGAAATTGAAGCGAGAAGAGGGATAAGGGGAAGAAGAAGTATCAGGATAAGATTTTTGGAAAAGAAGTGTTTTCAGTCTTGAGTGAAAGACCTGTGCAGAAACTGAAAGAGGTGAAGTGTTGGTGAGTTCGTATGATTGACCAGACAACTGTCGCAATTCTGGCGGGAGGTTATTCCAAAGGGGTGGGGCAGCTATGGCTATGGAGCGATTTCCAAATTTTAAGGATGAGGTGACGGGAGGGCGAAGAAGTGTTAGGACAGATGAGGAGCGGGTTGAACGGAGTGGTTAGATAGTAAATAATTGACGAAGATAGGAGGGTTGGGAAGACTGAAGTGTGTTGTAGGTGAGGGATAAGACTTCGTACTCTATTCGTTCTGGTATTTTAAGCCAGTGCAGTGATTTGAGAACAGGGCTAGCAGATCATATGCCAGCATCTTAGTTAACTGATGAAGATGGTGTATCATGTAAGCTTTGAAAGTCTCAGGATAAAGTCAGGGATTACCTGTTTCCTTATGACGGTGGATATTTCCAGTGAGCCGTAAATCCACAGCGAATCTTATTTTGAAATTTGTCGAAATCACCAAAAACACGTGCAGTGTAAAAATCACTCAGAACCGATTTTGTCATCTATGGGCATTTTAATTCTCACCATCGCCATCTAGCGAATGCAATTGAATCATTGAAAGCTGTCTCAATGGGCAGTTTATGAAACTGCGCTGCCACCTAGCGAATGTAAGGGATGTTTTTCATATTCGTTCAGCTCATAAAATTATTAAACACCATTATTTTATGACAAGAATCAATCGAGGACACTAAAAATTCAAGCACAAATGTTTTTTTTTTAATTTTAAGAAATTTAATAAACAGTCGTGATTTTCCTTATTTATTTGTGACATTTATATAGCGTTTTACAGACCGTGTGGCCTCGACCCAGCTCATTCTGCAATGTGTAGGTCTATGTATTCATATGGCCATTGATGCAGAGTATTAAGAACTAATTGTAATCAGAAGATATCTACAGCGCCCAACGAAAGCCAAGTCGCCTCAGTCAAAACAAAATCGATAGGCAAGAAGGGTTCGGTTCCAAGAGTCAGGCAGGCAAGCTTACGAACGCTCTTTAAGCATGATCTAAAAAGATGCGTTTTAACAATAGAAGGACGACAACGATCATTTGTCTTCGCTAGCAAACTACACATTTCCCTGTTAAATACTGAATTGGATTTAAATTAATAAAACATTTTCGACTTTTCCACGATTTTTGAGGGGAACACAACTACCAGTCCTCCCATTCACAGACTTACGAGGTTTTATACATAAAGGACTACGGCGATCGCTATCTTAATCGGGTCTTAGATTACATTTCTCATTGGTTAACATAATCTGAGGTAACCAATCAGCGCATTTTAAATATCAACCAATCAGATACTATGTTTTAAATAACTGACCAATGGAATTGCTTGTTTCATGCAGCCAAGAGGTTTGTTGTGATGTTCGTGGGAAAGGGGGATCGTGGGTTCTAAGTCGTAAATATATCCGAATGGGATTTGGTAAGTTGGCGTAATATGCTATAGACAGACTAAACAAAATGCTAGGAAAGTGTATCTATAAAAGGAACTTTTTAGCTGTTCTTATATACTGCGGTAAATCGCAGTTTGCTCTTCTCCGAACTTCATCCTGAAACACGGGTCTGCCTGGACATGTTATCAACAATTCGTATTGCGCCAATCGGTAAGGCCTCAGCGTAGGGCAAAGTGAATCTCCACATCGCATTAGCGCCTAATAACAGGAGTTTAAATCGGGGAACCAATTACACGTTTAAACTGCAAGGGCGGCTAGTGGTTACTTTGATTCTGCGATTAACCACAAGATAGATGGTTTCGAATTGAATTAAGTGTACGATCGCGAGTTTGCTGGAGTGTAGACTAAGTAAAATGTTTCTTAAATGCACAGATCTACAGGCTGAATCAGGTATATTGCTGCCTTGTGCAGATCTTTCACTCAAAACCGAAAATACTTCTCCTCCACTCCTGTCCCGAGTCCTTCTCTTCCCCTTGTCTATCTCGCTGCTCCAATTCAAGGATCAGCCACCTTCTGACTGTCTGGCTGCCTGACTCTTGGATCTCGACAATGAAACCAATCTGACCCTACCTGCTTATCGATTTTGTTTTGACTGAGCTCCTGTAAATAAGTAGATTCCCATGACTTAGCTTTCTTTGGGTGCCTTAGAAATCTTGAATTTATGATTACAACATGGAATTTGCTGATTGTCAAGCCTGAACCATTTTCCGAGGCTGTAGTGGAACACGCCCTAAGTTAACTAAATAGGTTGCAAGTGTGTGTACATAGCTTGTGCTATTTACTAACTGATGTATCCATGTTATGAAATATTGATTTAAAAATTCTTGAAGGAAAACTAACGAGGCACTGTTTGTTTTAACGCTGTATGAAATTTGTTTTTTTCTTCTTAGGAAAATGGCTTACAGTGAATCAGAAAAAGGTATGAGATCTGTTCGTACAAGAAATATTCGTAAAAGGGAAATATATGTAAAGTTGACTAAGACCTAGTTGTTCCGTCTTGCTTATGTTGTGATCGACCCACGCCTTTGATTCTTCGTTCAACTGTTGGACATATGGCATGTTAACAAATGCATTACTTACTTACTTATGAACTTAGAATCTAGGCATTTCTGTAACTTTGGAGTTTCTGTCTGAAATACATTCGAAATGGGAATAGAAACTGGGAACAGAGTGAGCAAGATCAGTACATTGAAGATAACTTACCGATTTAATAAAAGTTGACAATCATGATGAACTTTGAGCAGCAGAAACTGGCTCATCCAGATGCTGTTAACAAGTTTGATGTCATTGTTATTTGGATAAGAATTCATTAAGTAGCTAGTGAAGAAATTCAACTTTCTGCTCAGGTTATGGTTGCTTTTTCTTTCAGCGCTGTTGATGCTTACAAATGATCTGCTGGCGAAAGTTGGCATCGACTCTCGCGTCAAGGCTGTCGCAGACATCAACGCCTCACTGCTGGTGAAATTCTTGGAACATCTTTGTGACGAAACACTGACAGGTTGCTTTATTTGCAGTTTTGGAATTGGCTTAGGACACATATATGAGACTTAGAACACATGGGGCATGGTAGCCAATTGGTTAGAACGCTCAGCTTGTAACGCGGAGAGTACGGGTTCGAGCCTTCACTGAGAAGGTTACTGTGTACGGACCTTGAGCAAGACCTTCACTCGAAATTGCTTAGCACCATTGAATGATGCTTAGTTATTAGATAGTGGCTCTTGATAAATGCAGAAGTAATAATGTTCCTTTAAGATTTATTATGGTGTTTGTTTTAAAATTAGTATATAATTCAGTTGTTCAGTTTTGTTTGGCAGTACTAGCAGAAGAAATATGTTGTGGTACCCAAGGTGTGAGAGCATTATGAGAATAGGTGAACCTACCTTCAGGAGTGTTGTATGTCCATTACTCAGATGGAAAAAGGTCTTTGGCTTGAGTTTAAGATAAACTACTTTTAAACTTATTTTGAAATTTATTTCTTTAAACCCAGGTGTTATTAGAGAACCAAAGAACACAAATGATGACATTCACAATCTTAAAGTCATTCTTAGAACGCTGTCGGAGTCGCTGATGATTTCCTTGTCACATATCTCTCCAGAGAAGATCACTTCAGGCAGCATTAAAGACATCAGCAACTTGCTTGAGATTTTTTCTGGACTTGTCAAAGGTATTTCTGTTAGCAAAACACTGGTATTTTAATAAGTAAATTGCATTTGGTAATTTATTTTATTATGTAGTCCATTGTCATGCTAAGTTGCTTGTAAGGAAAGCTTGTCTTCGTCCCAATATTTGATAACTGTCTGTATGCTCTCTCTAAATGGAGCATTAAATAAATGATTGAATGAAGTAATAAACATAGAAATAAATATGAATAATTTAAAATTCTGTTGTTTCCAGGGCAAACAATGAATGCAGATCAGGATGGTTAGTAGACTTACTTTTTATTTGTTTTAATTTAATTTGAAAAACTGAGATTAAAACATTAATGAGAAACACTTTGCATTTCGTTTATTTAACATTAGCTGTTGTGTTAGTTCACCACAGACAGAAGCACAGACTGACCTAACATCTTGGATAGAAAGACGGAGACAGACGGTCAGGTAGGCAAACAGCAACACAGAAAGACCTAACAATTGGGATAAACAGATGGAGACAAATGTTTAAGGTATTATAGTGAAATCATGTTTGTTGTAAAATGTTTGTTTATGTTTCTTTGTAAAGTTTCCTTCTTCAGCTAAATGTAATTTTCATAATCCATTTATAACTGAAACTGGTAAATTGTTATTTGTTGTTTTATGCCAGCTTTGGTTAAACTGGCTAATTCCTTACTGGAAAAGGCAGAAATGAGTCTGAGAGTGAAATACTTCCAGGACATCAGCTCTGGTTTCTTTGTGAACCTCTTGGTTGGCCTGTGTACGGAAACAATTGCAGGTTGGAGTCCAATTAGTCTACCTGAACTTATTCGTATTTACCTGGCAGCATTACCACTGCTGTCATTCCACTACCATTAAGTCTGACAACCTATGTTATCTCATATCTGGTTATCCCTTGAAGGGCGCTGGATAAATGCTCTCAAAGAGTGATTGAATGAAAATGAATTATATTGTGAGTTGATATATTAATTCAATTGCAATTTAATAGACATAAATCATTTGTCGCAATGCAGTTGAAGTGCAAGAGTTTGTTTTGCTGTCAAAGGACTCATCAGTTCGCCAAAGACCATAAAGGACGAGGAACACAATGTCAAGGTCGTTTTGCAGATTCTGGAAGATGTCCTCGGAGTTTCCCTGTCGCACATAAACCCAAAAGGAGTCGCCAGTCAGAACGAGGTTGCCATTGGCAACCTGTTGCAAGTCTTTTCTGGATTCGTTGAAGGTAGGTTGTTGATTTACCAAGGGCATCGTTTGCACATACAGCCGAGTTGGCATTGTTTTAGAATTCTAATGTCAATCTGGGTAGCAAGAAGCACTTTTGTAAAGTGCTTTAAGACACTTTAGAAATGCCCAAATACAATTCATCAATTTGGCAAATTCAGCCTAGTCGATGAAGGTACAAGTTCTTCACCAGTACTGTGAATTCATGCAGTCATTAAAAGTAGCAGTTAATTACCAGTTTAGCAAATTCAGTTTACTAATAGTTTTCTATTTTCGATAGTTAGGTAAGTGATTAATTAACCAGTATGGCAAATTCAGCTCAGTTATTAGAAGTAGCGGTGAAGGGACTGGTATAGCAAATTCAGCGTAGTCGTTGAAGATAGTAGTTAATCCAGACAGAACGTCTCTTCAAAGTAAATGAGTCAAGAATAAATAAAATGATCCTATGATCGAGTGCAATGTAATAAAGAATTTATGTAGAGCCCCTTCAAGACATCTGCTGGTAAGCCTCACGACGATTGGTTTGTTGTGTGCGTTTATTTACATTACGTGCAGCTGCTGGTTGCTTTTATATGTAAGACATAGACCGGTCTTTGCAGGTTTACTTGCTAGTGAATCCGATGCCAAAGACTATCAGGGTCAGTATCATTGTTCTGGATTTCAGTGTTTGTTTTGTTCACATTCTGATACATTTTTAGCTGCGCAAGCCGAATAATTTGTAATTCTTAATTAAATTATTTACCAGAAATATTGTGTAATCTGGCCAGTAATGCCTTTGAGAGGTACATAAAAGGTGCCTTGTATACGTTCGTTGCATTATACATGTATTGCATTTATATGGTGCCACTGTTTTGGCTATCAGTATATATGTACATATAGTTTGTCATCAGTAATATTGAATGAAGTATGCTTAGGTAGTCACTGATAGGTAGATAGTGGTGATTAATAAATGCAGAAATAATAATAAATAATTATGTTTGCATGCAAACAGATTTGGTGAGGCTGGCAAATCGTATTCTGGTCGTACTTGAGATGAACGTGAAAGTGCAGACACGTCAGGACATCAGTGCCTCTGTCTTTGTTCGGATGCTGGAACAACTCTGCGATGAAAAACTTGCGTGTAGGTTTTTCCAGTCTAAGACGTCAATGTTAATCTGAACTAGTTTTTAAAATTAAAATAGGAGACGTGCGATTTTATATTAATTTATTAATTTTTTATATTTATTTATGCTTTGTATTAATATTTTATATTAATCTAAATGAGTTTTTAAAAGTAAATGTGAAACATCAGGTTTTATATTAATTTATTATTTTTTTTATTTTATTGATATTTTATATTAATCTAAACTAGTTTCTAAAATTAAAATTTGAAACATCAGATTTTATATTGTAGTTGAATTTAATCTCGTGCAATCACAGACTAGTTATGCACAAGGCGTAGAACAATAGCACATGAATACGCGTCAGTATTTGTAAATTCGATTGATAAATTCAGTTCAGTTACATTGCTGAAGAAAGTAGATGATTGGAGCTTATTGTTGTTTGACAGCTGTTATAAGAGAACCAAAGGACACGAGAGATGAAGTGCGCAACGTGGAAATCGTTTTAAGAGCATTGACGAATGCCCTGAATGTTTCGTTGGCCCATATCAATCCACAGGATGTTGTCAGTGGCAACCGCAGAGCTCTGCGGTACCTTCTTGATGTCTTTCTAGGAATAGTTGATGGTAAGTTTGAATTTTTCAATCAAAATGAATTTTAAAACATCTGTTAAACCGCCAGCATCAACGACATAGTTATGTGCGTCTGAGTCGGTAGCTTGAATATGTGCTGTTATATGAAAATTTAACAAAAGTCCATTTTTACTACAGTACATTTTATCGTAGTACGTTTTTACCTGAGTGCATTTTTAACTTGGTACATTTGACTGCATTCTGTTTTACCACAGTCCATTTTTTGCACAACACATTTTTCCCTTATCCATTTTTGCTACAGCATGGTCTTGGGACAGCTATAGTGAAATTCTGTACCTTTATAATTTGCACATTTATTAATAAGCAGTATATATTTAGACACCGTATTTTGGTTTTCATGCTTGCAGGTAAGCCGCTAACGAATGGAGCCACGTCCAGTAATGAAAGTTTGTGTTCAACATTTAATTCTTGTATAGAGTTAAGATGTGATGGAGAAAATACTTCAAGTTTTATGCTATTTTAATGAGTTGATAAATCAGTTGAGAAGTCAGCCAGCATGTGCAGGATATGGGATCAGTATGATTATTAATGAGCTGTTGTCCACAATATTTTAAAGGCTTTATCTTTGTGAACAAACTTACTTTATGTAAGGATTATATGCAACTTTTATAGTAAAGAGAACAATTCATGACTTTGAAATCGGTAACATTTTTTCAAAAACATTTTGGCCTTGAGCACTTGGACTTGAAGTACTGAAATTCATCAGTAAACCTCAAAAAGTTCTAGGAAATTTTTTCTAAAGCTACAATATGAATGGTGCCAGCGGGTGTGTTTTCGGGAGTGTCTTCATATAAATGGCATGTAGATTGATTATATTTGAAAATGGTAAACTTGTTGAATTGTACGTATGCACGTATGTATGTGTTTAGATACTTAAAACAGTACCTAAATACCTCTCAAAAGTACTAAAATCGCTAGGCTCAGTGGTGTTAAAGTTCATTTAGAACAACAAGTTCATCTGTGAGCTACTAATTCTCAGATGACTGGAAAATTCACCGCTTGCAGGCTCTTGCTCACACATAGAGCCGAACCAATGTTGGGCTTTACATGTTAATTATTTAGAAACATTGTACAAAGTGAATTGACAGTGGTATTATAAACTGGAAGTGCGGTCTTGTAATATAAGTTTTTAGTGTATCAAAATGGTTCAAGTTAATAAGATTTCTCCAAAACGATGTGTCTGTTTGCGTGTGTTTCAGAAGCCGCTCTTGTGGAGTTTGCAAACGAAATCCTGTCAAAGGCCTATGATGAAGGGATTCCGGTTAAATCAAGCGAGGACTTGACTGTATCGTTCTTTGTCCGCCTCTTAGAGCAAGTCTGCCAAGAACCTCTGACAAGTAAGCTGTTAACAGTCCACTTAATTATGTAGTTTTGTGGTCTGTTGCTTATATATGCAGTGCAGGTTCTGTCTGTTTGTTAAAATTGTAGTTAACATGACTAACATGCGATCAATTTAACAATTGATTTCTGCCATTACTTATTGGTCTACATGTACATTTTGCTGTAAGTTTATCAGGTTTTCATGCCTTTAAGCTGTTCTTAAAAAATAACCAGTTTTATGAATGCATACATTTGCCAATGCATACAAAGTATAAATACTATTTGTTTTATTATGCATATGCCATAATTTTTATATGCATGGATATATATTTATGTGGATGCATAATAGCATGCTTCAATTATTATGATGTAGGTCACAAATTTAATTCAGCCACTGTCCTTATTATCACGTTCACGATGGACTATTTTAGTTGCTGGCATCATCAGTCCCAGAAGTAACGTAATGTTCCGAGTTTGGTTTCTACTTCTCGTAATAACATAATGTATTATATAACGTAACATACTGATAACGTAATGTTCCGAATTTGGTTTTTACTTCTCACCAGATGTCATACGACATTCAAAGTCACCTGAAGACGATTCTCACAATCTTGCGCTGGTCATCCGAACGCTTTCTGATGCACTCGGCATCTCACTGTCTCACATAACTCCTCACGATGTCATCCGAGGTGATGCCACATCCATCCGAAACCTCCTCGAAGTCTTTCAGGAGCTCCTTTCTGGTAAACGTTACAGTTTAATAAAGTTTACATTACGTTACTCTGTATCGCCTGAAAAGGCGTTTTATGAATGTCAGGTTGCATCTCATCACTAATGTTCCCTAACGTGACTGAATTTAGTTAACGTATTGTGAGCCAGGAGCTAATCTAATCCGTTGACTTTTATGAGTGCCTTAAGTTAAATGTAGGAAGCTTATTGTGAGTGAAACCTTATCTTGTGACGTCTGTAAAGTCATTTTCTTACCCAAGGCTTTAGTTGATGCTCGCTTCAGTGATGCTTTGTCAAGAACCCATTAGTGAAATCCAGCTGAAAACCAGGAGGTAATTAATTAATCTGTGGTTCACTCAGGTCCACTCTGCAAGTGGATAGGAAAGGAAGCAAAAAGATTGCGCTATGACTATTCTTTTGATCATTTTATTCAATGCCACAGCAATTGTTTGTTTTTCATTTTTTGTTTAGGTGGAACAAAAAAGGTTGATAAAGATGATGGTAAGGTTTTTATTTCACATGTCTGCAAGTTTTGGAATGTGGATAGGGTTAAAAAGCTTTAATGCTACTCACATTCCAAAACTTAAAGCTCTTTAAGTTTTGGACTTTTACATGTTTAATTAAATTTTTTAAATTGCAGCCGACATCAGTTTCATTTAGGAACGTGGGCGGCAGTTGGGTACACAAATTGAAACAGATAAATAGTAAGTTTAGACATGAGTGGCATTAAAGAACTGTGATTTATCAAAAGGTCTTTGCTTGTTTTTCAGCTTTGGTGAAACTGGCGAACGATCTTTTGTTGAAGGCAAACTTGAGCTTGAGAGTGAAGTCGTCTGGTGAAATAAGTGCATCGTTCTATGTGATGCTGTTGGAACGCTTGTGTTCCGAGCCGCTATCAGGTGGGTTCATTCATTCAGGAATTTATATAGCACCCCTTTAGATTAGTTCCCAGCCCTGCCCTGGCGGAAGAGAACAGTTTCAAAGTGTTTTTGAAAGTGCTTGTAGTGACCCTGTCCAGAAGGACACTTGGATTCAGAGGGAGTCCGTTCCAGGTAGACCCACTGTGAAGGCACAACACTGCAAATGTCACGTTAAGTCTTCAATTCAGGGCACTTTTATACCACCTTTTCAAGATATCTACTCAGAAGTGAGTACCCTAGTGGTTTAAACTTCTATTTTCCACCAAGTTAAGTTTCTGGTGCTTGAATAAAGATTTTTCACCAGAGCAAAAGTTATTTTTGTGCAACAGGCCAAAAATCTTGACATTATTGATTTTTCTCATTCATTCTTTTGTGAACTTTTTCCTCCAAGGAACTATACAAAAGTCACAGACGGCAGCCGATGACCTTCATAACCTCAAGGTCGTAATACGAACCCTGGCAGACGTACTGAAGATGTCTTTGTCACACATCAGTCCACAAGACATCATGAGTCGTAACAGAGTTGCGACTAAACACCTGCTCGAAGTCTTCTACGGCTTACTTGAAGGTAACAAGTTCATGTCTGTGTTGCATTTGTCTATTTTATTTATTAATTTTTTATGCGGCACAGTGGTCTATTGGTAACACGTTTGGTCAGTGATCGTGGTTGCGGGTTCGACTGTAACAGGTTGTTTGCGCACATCGTGCCTCTGTCAGCAAGAAGCAGTATAATTTGGTACCAGCGTAAGCTGGGAAGTAAATGGCAAGTCCTGCGATACACTGGCCCCTGTCCAGGACCTTGGGATTTGTCCACTGCCGGCTCAAGGGCCTAAGAAAAGAAGATGAGCGCCTCTCCTACATGGGGAGGCTCTTGGCTTTTCATTTAACTGGTGATGATGCTTGCAACTGGCTGGGCACAAACCACACATGCTAGAAGGTGAAGAAGCGCTTACCGTACACACAGTTGTTTATCTGAGTCGTGGATGAGTGTTTACTGAGGACCTCGACACAAAGGCCAGAGTAAAATAGTTGGTCTTGACAAATGATTTAAATAATGATAGCACGTTGGCGAGTTGATCTCTGACCTTTTGTAATGTTTCTTGGGTGGAAATGGAAATAAGTCGATGAGAAGTTCATAGGCATGTTACGATATGTTGAGGTTTATGCAGGTTTCACGATGTGCATTCTTGATTTGCCCAGCTGCATAGTTTCAAGTTTTTACTTAAGCCTTAAGGTTTTTGTACATACATACATACGTACTTATGTACGTATGTACATACATACATATAGGCACAGACTCCTTTAGAAATTCCTTTAAAGACTGAACGAGACCAATAGCTTCCTGTTTTTGTTGCTTACAGCCTATAATGAAAGGACAAAGAAGGAAAGCAAAGGTCAGAAAATGCTGCCTAATCTTATGACTGGTAATGGTTTTACTGAAGAAATAGTTAGGATACATTAGGTCTTTTAGGCCAGGTCAATAAGATTAGACTAGATTACCAGGTAGGTGCTTTTCTAGATTATATTTAGATTTTAGATTGGATTATTGCTTGATTAGATTAGAATACCAGATCGGTGAGATTAGATTACCAGATAAGTGAGTTTAGGTTAGATTTAAATTGGATTGTGGTGAGATAAGATTGGATTACCACATACGTGGGATAAGATTAGATTTTTCAGGCAGGTTGTTTAGATTAGATTAGGTGATGGTAAGGGCTTGACTTGATGAACTCAGCTGACCTCTTCAAGGCTTGATACTTTGGCTAAAAAGTCTAGAAATTATAATTTCTAAATATCGACGTTTTCTTTCACTTGTTTTATGGTGAAATTGTTTAAACAGGAAAACTGGTGGAATTAGCCAACAGCTTACTTTGTAAGGCTGGCATTGATCGGCGTGTGACGACATCGCTAGACATAAATGCAACATTCTTTGTGACATTGTTGGAACATCTATGCTCTGAACAGATTCAAGGTTAGATTGGATTTATATATGCTTGGTTTATATAACACTTTGGCCTTTGACCTCTGGCAAAGTTCATCTCAGCAACCTGGATTAGAGCCATTGTGTTCAGTAGTTCATTTGTTAATTAATTCATTCTGAACATTTATTTAGTAGCCTTTTAAGATATCTGCTTACCCAGTAGGCATCTACTCATTGCAAGAGGCAACCATAGCGTTGGTACCATATCTCGCCAGGTTCAGTTTATGAAATTGGAAGCGGCTAGGTGTGTGATTGCGTTTATTCTCTGCTTGCGTAATTTCCTGTTTTAAGGTGTACTACGACGATCGCAATCGGCAGAAAATGACCTTCATAATCTGAAGGTCGTTCTTAGCACTCTTTCGCATGTTCTGAGGATTTCACTGTCACACATCAGCGCACAAGATGTGGTCGATGGCAGCGTCGTTGCAGTTAAACACCTGCTCGAAGTCTTCTCTGGTGTCCTTGAAGGTAATTCTCATAACACCTCATTAGAACCTACCTATTAGCAGCTGTATTTGAGATAAATTATGGCACTTGTGCCTTTGCCTGCACAGGTCGCCCAGCTCTAACCTGTGGCAGGAGCCTAGCTGTGCTCTTAGCCAAGGTTACAACAGCACTGATAGGCTTGGCAGTCCGATTGATGGGACTTCACCTTTGAGACAGAGACCAGACCTTCCTTCATTTTTCAACTTCTGTTTGTCTGGAGTTTTGGACATTTAGAATACACTTTTCCAAGTGATAAGTGCAGCCTATTTTGGTTTGCAATTTCTGTTTGGTCAACAAGTTTACTTCAGACGGGATTTTGTTGGACAGATGCTTTGATGTCTTTTACACGCAGCTGACAAGTGCTTTATCCTCCGGTTCATTTATCTTAGGAGTTCCTAGAGTGTCTAGTAAACAAGTGTGTTACCTTTACCCGTTACCATACCGGTTTGTACTTTTTCAGCATCTTAAGTTTTTCTCAAGAGGCATGTAAAAAGTGTTACCTCTACCTGTTACCTTTATTGTACCTGCTTCTATTTTTTTTCAGCATCAGCCAAGGCTGCCTCAGACATCAGTGAAGAATGTTAGTTGGTCTTATTTCCTCCTGCTTAGAGATGTTGCATATCGTTATATAAATTTTGCTTTGCATGTTATTAAAAAATGGAAAATCGAACGAGTAACATAGTGGCAGAAATTTTCTGTTCTTGTTTCGTTTCCTTTTATTGTAATGATCACTATGAATACGTAAAGTAATTGCCAATTAAGACATCCACTTTGACTCCGATGGCAGAATCCAAAGGGATTCACAGTCATGCTGTTGAATTTACCGAAGAAGACGCATTGGTGGAAGATGTAGTAACGGGGTTGAAGCTGAAGTGTATCACTATATACATGTGTGTACCTCGATGCATAGTTCCATTAACATAATCATTTCATGCTGTGGATATTAGGTAGCAGCTGTAAATAATCAGCGTAAGAAAAGAAATACTTGTAAACTGGAACCTCATTTCACAGCTACATTTTTTAGCCATATCATGTTGTAACAAGATCATGTCGTGCTTCATTTCTTACTGTTTTATATGCATCGGTGTTTGTAAATTGTGGGTGTTTGTTTCATGGTGATAAAGATTACCTGGTACTTACTTCTGTTTACTTGCTGAATTTAATTATAACTCCTGGCTGCCACGTATCAGGATATACGTTGTAATTGGTTGTATAAATGTGGTTGCGGTATTCTGTTCAGAATTGACCTACAAGTTTTTCATCCGAGTTTAGTTTGATTAGTCTGTACCTTTAACAGTTTTTTCTTGATCTTATGGTTGCTTAGATTTGCTGAGGTTGGCCAACAGTCTTTTATCGAAAGTGAACATTTCTTTCAAAGTCAAGAACGTGAAAGATATCAGGGCCTCGTTACTTGTCAACATTCTTGAGCAACTCTGCACAGAGGGTTTAACTGGTGAGCCTGTTGTTAAAGTGTCTATAAAAGATCATTTAAGCAAGAAATGCCTCAAAACTCACAATTTCTCACTAGCTTTCAAAAGGTCATGATATGTAGCTGCAGTTCAGATTTTTGTGTGAATTAGCAAATGTTACAAATTTTTTAAATAATAAATGTAATAACGATAATAAATAAGAATCAAGCCATAGATTCACATATTTGTTGTGTGAATTTTTCATGTTACAAATTTAAAAAAATACATGTAGTAATAATGATAAATAAGGATCAAGCCATAACTGTTATTGTAATTGTAGCAGAACATTTATATAGTAGAATTTGGTACCAGAGTAAGCTTGGAAGTAAATGGCAGGGGCCCCCAGAAATATCCAGGACCTTGGGATTCATCCAATCCTGGCTTAAGGGTCGAAGAGCAGCGAATGCCGTGCCTATGTTCCACTGTGGGATGTGGGAATTCTATTTTTTACCTAGATTAAGTTTGTTCATTCAGAACATTCTTGTGTTCAGGTGTTGTGAGACATCCAATGCGAACAGAAGATGAAATTCGAAATGTCAGGGTTGTTATCGCAACTCTTGAGAAGGTACTGAAGATGTCTTTGTCTCATATTCCGGCATCAGCCATTGTCTATGGGAATCGCTTGGCGACTCGCAACCTCCTTGATCTTCTCTGGCAGTTGGCTGACGGTAAATCATTAAGATGTCTTGCTGTTCCACCGACGTTTCTGTTTTGTCTAATTTCATTATCTGTCAGCGGTTGCCTTGACGATTCTTCGGATTGAAATCTCTGGACATTTAAATAGTTTGACTGAGGCTGGCCTATAATTGGCGACAGTTAACGATGTCTGTTGATTATTTATTGTCTTAGGATGCAATTATTACATCTAAGGCATCCTAAGAGTAGTTATTTCAAGGCATTACAGATACAGATGATATCTAATTTGAGTAAAATTGGGAACCACATACCTTGATGTGAATACAGTTTACTATGGAGTGAACGGCAGTTTGAGTTACATTTTACTACGGCTAAAGGGCTAAAAACAGAATAGGAATCTGTTTACTATGTACTCAGAACAGTGGAGTTAATCCTGCATACTTTGTCTTTTGCTGTCATTTTGTGTTTTTACATGAGATTATTGCTGCTGTTATTAATTTTTAGGTCAGGAAAACAGACTGAAGCTGAAAAGAATGAATGGCGATGGCAAGTAATTGCAGCCTTGCATTACAATTGAATTACATTATGTTGCACATGAAAGACGAATGCGAACATAAACTCATACATACATTCATATGTACGTACATATGTACGTGCATGCATATTTACATATATTCATGGATGTATGCATATATAGAAAGAAAGAAAAGGATGTTCTGTTTGTTCTGTAGCAACTGTGAACCTTGCAAGTGAGTTGGTGGGACCGACGCATTCGAGCATAAAAACACTGGAAGACATTAACGCATCATTCTTTGTAAACCTGCTGAGACGCATTTGTTCTGAACCCGTTGCTGGTAAGTTGGAGAGAAGAATCACACAAACTATCACAAATTCATTTGACTGCACTTAAGTCAATATCGTTTTCCAGTTACCTTGGTGGTTTTGCTGCTGACGTCAGTTGCTAGGTTGGACGACTACTGGTTGCCTGGCCACACTCTCACTTTGGTTAAAGCACTCATATGATGTGCTGAGGCAGTAACTTTCTGGTATCAAACCACATTCGCTGATATCTACTGCCAGAGAAATTTGTGATTCTGTGTAAAGCGGCAACATTGCTGTCTGGCAAAAGTGACTCTTCTCTACAACTGGATAAGCATGGTCTGGCTACATTAGCTACATTATCTAATTTAATCTAATTTTATTTAAAATTATCTAATTTAATCTAATTTTATTTAATGACTTCTGTAACGCCATTATCTCAATGCACAAGGCAGCTATCAATGGTGACCAAGTGAAATCTTAATCAAAATCATAATCCATCAGAGTTTGCTTTTAGTTCTTTTGGAATTGCTTTTTGTTCATGGATAGATAGATATTTGTAGACCAGTTATTGAATTTTGTTGTTATTTTGTGCTTAACTATTATGATGTTGTGCTAAGCTTGGCTCCTGTTGTCGTTCAGATGTAATTCAAGATCCTCATTCGCAAGAGGATGACATCCACAACGTAAGAATCGTCCTCAACGTCCTTTCAGAACTTCTTCAGACGCCTCTGTCACATATCAGTCCACGTGAAATCGTTCTAGGCAATCGTCTGGCTATTGGTCATCTTCTAGAAGTCTTCTACGAACTGCCAAAGGATAATTTCCCTTCGCAAAGTAATGTACCCCTCTGTTCGCTTTATGCCATTGTGTATCTAGATGCTTTATGTAGCTCCTTAAGTACCTCACAAAAGCACTTCACTTGTTTACCTAAATAGTGTTAAAGTATATTGTTATTTGCAGAGCAGCTGTGTAGCATATACCTTCAAGATATATTTCATTAGCACCTTTGCTTAAGAATTCGATTTAATCATTTCATCATGATAAAGTAGTTGTTTTAATTCTTTTTGTACAGTATTTAAGAGATTTTGTTGGTTCTGTTAGATTTCGGTTCTTCTTCTGATATTACGAAGAAAGATGATAATGGTGGGTCGACTTACTTTACACCTTTTTAATAATACTATGCCAGATTTAAATAGTGTTTTAACTACATAAACCAAATAATATGCGGTAATAATTTTCAACAGTAACTTGGACTTTATAAGACATTTTAACACCTCTAAGTGGTCCTTTAAGGTGATACGTGCATTCTTGGTTTCCTTGTTACTTAATTATTGTTTAATTCTCAATTTTGAATATGTATTCTTGGTTTCCTTTGATACATGTATTCTTGGTTTCCTTTGATACATGTGTTCTTGGTTTCCTTTGATACATGTGTTCTTGGTTTCCTTTGATATATGTATTCTTGGTTTCCTTTGATACATGTATTCTTGGTTTCCTTTGATACATGTGTTCTTGGTTTCCTTTGTTATATGTATTCTTGGTTTCCTTTGATACATGTATTCTTGGTTTCCTTGTTACTTAATTATTGTTTAATTCTCAATTTTGAATAACAGGTAATTAGATTTGTTAACTGATAATTCTAGCATGAAAAGTATTAATTTCGCTTGTGAATAGTTTGCCTAAATTTATGATTCATGATTGCATTGATACTTAATTTTATGAATTAATCTGGTTTAGAATTAAATAGTTAAATATTGTAACGATTAATTTTAATGATTAATTCAGATGATTAATTTCAGAGATAATTAATTTGGCTAACGAAATGCTGTCAAAGCTTCGCATCAACATCAAGATCCGATCTATTCGTGACATCACGGCTTCTGTGTTTGTGATGCTGTTCGAAGGCCTTTGCGCAGAGCCGCTTGCTGGTTCGTTGCTGGATTCCTTTGCTCATCATTTTATTATATTATTTGCAAATTATGTAATATTATAATATCAGTTATTTTTGGACACTTCTGGAAATGCTTCTTATTTAATAAGAACAGAAATGTGAACTGTGACATTGCAACTCTTGTTGGATATCCTTATGATTGAGGTTATCCAGTACTTAAAGGCTGTTTTCAGCTTATCTTAAGTTGCATCTGTTTAGATCTGTGGCTGAACATAACGTAAAGTTAGCAACTACCATGTTTCAGAATTTGTGTTGTGATCTAATCTAAAGACGCTCTATAACGCCGTTATCATAATGCCCTAGGCATCAGTGGGTAGTTGCTTTAAGTCAAAATTGCAATCAAAATCATAATCCTTTGGAGAAGCTGGGTCGAATTCCAATAGGTCAGAGAAACCAGAAGCCAGGTTATGGTGGGTAAACAAGTTGAAAGAGAGGAGTTTTAAGTTTAGACCTGAATGACGTCACAGAACTGACTGAACGAATAGAACTTGGCAGCAAATTCCACAGCCGTGGACCAGCAGCCTAGAAGACCCAAGAACCCAACACAGTTTGGTAACGAATCATTCTGTATGAAGGGTCCATTGCAAATGGTGTTTATTTTTCTGCTTAAAGAGAAGCATGTTAGTTTAATCATAGAGTTTCTGTTGCTGTGGTGTGTAGATGTGATACAGCATCCGGTGGCCAGAGAGGATGAAGTCCACAATATTCAGGCGGTGATAGATACGCTGTCAATGGACGTCCTAAATACGTCTCTGGCACACATCAGCGGCCAAGACATTGTCAGTGGTGATCGAACTGCAATTGCCAATCTGCTTGAAGTGCTCCATGGTCTTATGGAGTTCATTCTGGAGGAAATTGCAGAAGAAAGCAAATCTGAACAAAATATTCATGGTAACTTCGTTTTTTGCGATCTTCTTGATTTTGCTGTGTTGCCTGGACTTCATTCAGCGTGACTGATCTGTATTTTTAAATTTTCACAACTTGTGTGTCTCCTGTTCTTCCATGAGTTTGCATTTGTACTTTTCTTTCGTGTGTAATGTAATTTAATTGTTACCTATGTAACTGAATGCTTTTATAGCGTGTGTTCCTTGGATCCCAAATTTAGTTGAGCTTTAGAGAAAGTCCTTGCTGTAACACAAGCTCCTTAATATGACCCCAAAGACAATATTTTGAGGTTACTGTCTGTTGGAGTAAATTTCCAAAATTTTCTGATAAATTAATACATGTAAATTTCTAAAATTTTCTGATAAATTAATACTTGTAAATTTCCAAAATTTTCTGATAAATTAATACATGTAAATTTCTAAATTTTTCAGATAAATTAATACATGTAAATTTCCAAAATTTTCTGATAAATTAATACATGTAGATTTCTAAAATTTTCAGATAAATTAATACTTGTAAATTTCCAAAATTTTCTGATAAATTAATACATGTAAATTTCTAAAATTTTCAGAAAAATTAATACATGTAAATTTCCAAAATTTTCTGATAAATTAATACATGTAAATTTCTAAAATTTTCAGATAAATTAATACTTGTAAATTTCCAAAATTTTCGGATAAATTAATAAATGTAATTTTCCAACATTTTCGGATAAATTAATACTTGTAAATTTCCAAAATTTTCTGATAAATTAATAAATGTAATTTTCCAACATTTTCGGATAAATTAATACTTGTCACTCAGGCACATGCGATTTTTGTCATCTAAGGTCCGAGCGAAGAGGACGACGACCCAGACTTGGTGACTTCTGAAGTCATCGACAGCGTTCTTCAGTCGCAACTAAGAAAACCGGTTTCTACTCAAAGCAAAAAGTCAGCAGTCGACAGGTATTCTTGCTTTCATTTGCTTATTGTTCGCTTCATAAGTTGCGTGCATTGAAGGATTGTGCAATACTGCTCGGTCGTCATTTTGTATAAATTTCCAATCAGCGTGATACGTTATTGAAGATATGCAAAATTACATTTCTCTCAACTTCTTGACTTGTATACTAGGTCTTAGGTTAACTTCTGTGGTACATTTGCGCAAACAAGCACCACGTTTTTTAACATTTAGTGTATTGAAGTGTCATTCTGGCATTCATTATCTGTGCACTTCTGAAATTTGCAGACGTGTGAAAACCAGCTGTGACTTTCTATATAATGACATATGACTGTAATTTGTAAGTTGTTTCTTTTTAGTTCTGTGATAGTTTCTGCTGCTTGTATCCCTAATTACCTGTTTAATTTATGTTAAAATTGTATCTTGACCGAGTTTTGGGATCAATGAAAGAAGTTGAATGAATGAATGAGAATGTAGGATATAGAATTAGGGCAGCTGCATTAGCTGAACCTGTGATCCATTTTGAGTTTTCCCGGTAGAAAGGTTGGCCAGCCGCTGAGCCTGTATATTCCTGTAAAGTATTTTATAATCGTCACCATCACTATGCACTGAATTGTGAAACTAAATAGCATGCACCGATGTTTGCCTACTTGGTAACTTGATATCGATTCTTCACAGAAATGAGAAACGAATCGAAGCGCCTCAGAACAAATCAAGCAAAGAACAGCATCTGTCTTTTGAATCTGGGTGAGAAGCTGTTAGTATGTACGTGTTTGGTTATTTATATAGCACCTATTAGAAACCTCTCGAAGGTCAAAGTTTACCTCTCTTTTATTATTCCAAGGAAATTTAAATTGGTTTGAGGTCTAAAGGACTGGGTTTTCCTTGTCACATGTCCTCTGTGGCTGTTTACCATTTCTTTGCTGGATTTTGACCAAGCCGTTTCACAGTGGTGGGCAGGACCATGCTAAGTTGCTCCAAGCCTTGATTTCTGCCCTCCTCCCCACGGATATGAAAGAGACCAGTCATATGACCAAGGCACACGCAGACCCAGGCGGTGGAGGTGGATCATCACCCACTTGACTGGGCTACACACAGCGTAGAGAGGGGCATGCCACTGATGTTGATGATTCACGCATTGCGTCTTGCATATTGATTTCCCTAGATAAAGACCAATTGTTAACAGTATCAATCAACATGATAATACCTTGTGCACGTGTGTGCATTATAGGTGTTTTCTTTTTATGATGGTAAGTACTGGTGTTACCTGGCGAATGGTTTGATTGCAGATACAGGTGCAGAGGCACGTTACAAATTGATAAGAAGCCGTAAGCGTATCTTTGTGCAAATGGCTGTTTGTTCATTTGTATGATCGATTTTAAATTCCAGTCTGTCATCAGACGTTTGCACCGATCACACTTCGGAACTTATTCGACTTGGAGACCCGAGTCAGCTGGGAAGCTTTGAAAAAAGGGGTGTGCCTCGATCTACAGATGCTGCTGACAAAAGATTTACTCAAGGTAAGAGATTTCTTAGAGTAACAGGTACAGGCAGAGATTTCTCTTAAAGGTTCTCAGCTCCTGTGAAAGCGTTATGAAGTTGTTATATAACAGTCCAGTTGGCTGCAGCTGCTTAGTTCCTGCAATATGCCACAGTTCACAGCAAAATGTAGTAAGGAAGATGATGATTTTTGTTAATATTTATAATATTCTGCATAAGATTCTATTTCAGAAGGTCTTAATTTAATTTAAATGCTGTCCTTGCAGCTGATCTAGACTCACCAGAAGCATTTTAATCATCTCTTTGCCAGTGGTAAAATTTATCGAGTTGTTTTTTTGTGTGCGGCAGTCTATCATTCTTGCAGTTTCTTTATCCTTTAGATGCAAACTTTTGCAACACCATACGAATGTCTGTCACTGTGCTGAAATGCTTTTAATTGGCTAGATACAGTCGGACGATCATCAGAATTGGCTGCAAATGAAAACAATATCCCTCGACCTTCTATAAGACCGGATCATCTTACGAATGGTCATCCGGTCAGTTCTGCCCTTGCAACTGACCCACTCACAGGCCATTCAAGGCCATCAACACTCGCAGAGCTTCACAGTTATGGTCCTCCTCTGGTTGACCGCGGCAGTGACGTTCCACAGGCCGCACAGCCGTTTGTAAAAGATTTTTCATACAGGAATTCGACTGAAACAAGGGTGACAAATGGCCTTGCTTCAGATCATTTGTACAGTGCTGGAAGGTTAGCAGGAATTAGACAACTAATTGATGTAATTCTTACCTAATCTGATCTAATCTGAAAACTTTGATAGCATTGTTATCATAATGCACAAGGCATCAGTCAATGATTGCTTCAATTTAAGCCATAGTAAAAAATCATAATCCATTGGAGAAGGCTGGTCAGAATGCATGGTTTTTGCGAAGACCTTGTTGTAACATGCTTCGTTGTTCTTCCGTTATCAACTTTAAGTATACGTACTCTTTCAACTGATTTGGCCCGACAAACATTTCCTGTTTAGGTCAGTTAGATAGCCATGCAAGCAGCGCTTTTGGAAGTTGCCTGAAGGCTGCTATATAAACTTTTGTTACGTTACGTTGTTTCGTAAATTCTGATGTAGCCCAGCCAGGATCCAAACTTGTTTCAGACTTAAAATGTGACTTGTTGCAGTGTAACCTGTTTTAGTGTTTTACGGCAAGAACCAACTTTTTTAGGTCTGTATCACTTTGTGTGTAGGGCTAAGACAATGATATTAGACATGTTGCAAGAGAGCAGATATCATGAAAGAATGTCATATAAGTGTTGTCTGATGCATTATTATGATATTACCTGTATTGTGTATTATGGTATACTTTCATTCTTGGCATTTAAAATGTAAATTTCTCTACATGACGCCATTTGCGAGGTATCAACCACATCGGGCAAGAGCTAACCTGATCAAGATGTACAGTTTTTGCTAATCAGCTGAGAATGTTTACTCTTATGTTTTACATTTGAAGCTGGAACACTGGCTATGAAGAGATTACAAGAGATGACGCAAGAACTTATGTCCCGCAGTACAGATCCCCAAATTCAAAACTACCGCAAATGTCCTACGCAGCTCAGCCACCACCGACATCAGTAAGAAATGTGTTATCTACATGTGTGCATGTCCACGGCCAAGGTGGCCTTCGTTTTACCTCTTGTTTGATTTTGATCAGGTAGTTTGTCATATGTGGAGCTTTGTTTGATAAATCTTGTATACTGCTTTTGTGTCCAGGTCTGCATTTTAGAGTTATTTCTTGTTCTTTTATGCAGATAGCGTTGCTTAAATATAATTATACATGGCATTCTGCTAAACAAACATTTTCAGGTGTCTTAAACGCAGTTGCTGTTTAGTTCAGGTTGATAGTCATTTCTGCAGCAGTTTTGAGAGATCCTTAAAAGCGAAATATTAAAGGTCTTGATGCATACATTATTAATACGTACTTTCATATATGCATAAATACATACATACATGTATACATATATATATACATACATATATACATGTTTGACTTTTTATTTATATTATGTGGCTATTTTTTCTAGGATGTCTCTTTGCCGAAAAGTAAATACTTGTCTTTCAGTCAGTCGTTTGCCGCAAAAAGTCACAGAAACCAAAAATCTCCTAAACGAGCCATCTCAGATGATAAGAGGTATGTATGTTCTGTGGTTTTGTGCCAGTCTCAAGTATCATATGCTCTTTTATTACACGTAAAGTAAGGTATTCACACTTTTGTTATAGGTAATTGTTTATTTATTACATGTAATGTATTTGAGGCACTCTTTTATTGCAGCTAATAATACCGGGGT
This sequence comes from Norana najaformis, assembly GCA_964023275.1. Taxonomy (NCBI): domain Eukaryota; kingdom Metazoa; phylum Annelida; class Clitellata; order Crassiclitellata; family Hormogastridae; genus Norana; species Norana najaformis. The sequence goes on along the minus strand of OZ029919.1, from coordinate 32,608,362 downwards.
AATAAAAATACTAGTAATATACTGACATGCCAGATGTGTTGAAGGTGATTCAGGTACACGGGCAGTCAGAGATCAAATGTCAGAGTTTAAATCAGAGGCACGGACAGTCGAAGGTCAAATGTCAAAGGTGAATTAGAGGCATGTGTAGTCCTTGCTCAGGGTAGAATTAGTGGACAGTGAAAAGATGAAGCTGAATCTGTTTCCGGACGGATATTGAAAATCATATTCCATTACAGGCCTGCACTGTCCCATTAAATTAACTTATGTAGAAATTTGTATAAGCGGCGCATGTGAATTAGAATCTGTTGTGAGTTTCTGATATGAAGCTGGTTAAGAAATAGCTGAACTTTTCTTGGACTCTCTGGCTGATTAGTTATAAACTTTTAGTTAATCATGTTAAACATATTTATATTTGAAAAGCTTCCATTTAAGCATTTTTTGAGTTTCTTTAATTGTTGCTTTCTTTGTGTCTGCAGTTTAAACCAGAGCCAACATTTTTGTTATATTTGTATTCTGTTCTAGTTTTAAATATTTATAAAAATTTATTACATTGATGTGAATCAGGCAAGGCAGCATGTTGACTGACCTGCCCTTGAACAGAGAGGTTGACCCTTGTTTTGCCAAACCCGAGACGTACCAGGACTACCTGATGAAGTATTACGGTCGATCAACTCGATGCTACGACGAAGATGCGTCTTACCTGAGCGATGGCTGCGTTGATTATAATTACAGGTGAGTTATTGTGGTGGTTAGTGTTCTGTGCTGTCAACTCAGTGGTCAGAGTTCAAATCCCTCCCAGAGCAGAAAGATGTTTCGAGATTTCTGCTCTACTTGAGCCCCTAACAAACGTAGCTATAAAATGAATACATTGACTGTAAATTGTGGTGGTGGTGGCGGTGATGATGATGACGATGATGATGATGATGATATAAGGATGTTGCCGTGTACTAAGGCGTTTCTGTAATGTAAGAAATTGTTAAGAGATTATTACGATTGTTACCAAGACCATCTTTCGCTCTAAGCTCTCTCCCAGTCTGTTTATCACTGAAATTTCCTGTTTCCTGTTTCCCGGCTGCAATGTGCGCTTCTTAATTTTGTAAGGGGCATTGTATTGTCAGAGGTTGGTCAGAGTTTGGTAGGCGACTTGTAAGAGATTGGTGTCTGTGTTCTTGTGGTTTAGTTCAGAGGATTCTCGTCCTGGATCCATTCAGCGGGAACTGGAAGCATGTCGACGAAAACTGGAGCGGAAGGCAAAAGCGGTTCGTTTTGATGACTACCTCGATGACTGTGCTACAGGTTCAGTTGGGGAATTACGGCGTCAGTTCAAGAAGGAAGACAAGGCCATTCTCATGAGGAAGGAGGTCTGTATGTGACAGAGTACATGTAGTGTATGTATGTGGCAAGTACCTGGTATATATGTATGTGCTAAGTATGCAACAAGTATGCATGAACATGTATCGAGTGCATAACAAGTACCTAGTATGTATGTATTTAATTCCAATTTTGTACATATTCATTTATCATTTATTGTTGGACTCTTGTGCACCAACATTGAACATTGTAAAGCACCCTTGAAGTAGCTTGCTCCTGACGATGCTGTATCAGTTGTCATGATTACAATTAGAGTTACAATGTATGTATGTATCAAGTATGTAGCAAGTACCTGTACAGGTACTTAATAACCAATTGTTTGATTGCTAATGTCGTGCCTGTGCTTCAGCCGAAAATTTGTCAAGCCGAGGGCCATTCCTCTGAGGATTGTTGCCTAACAGAGGATGTGATGAGTGTGCTTTACCACTTACAGGCTTACTTTACCTTGAAGATTCAAATGTTAACATTATTGACCATGCAGCCGCAGTTCAAAGGGTGCTGTGAACTGTGTAAACAGTTTTGGTTCCTTTGCTGTTACCAGGAGTCAGTGTTTTCACCTGGTTTAATATTAGCAGTTTACATTTAACATTATCTTGGTGTTGCAGTTTCTTGGAAAGGTTTATCAAGATGAACTGGATGAAATAGAACAGCAGGTCCTAAGTGATACGAGGAAAATCTCTAAAGAAAAGGTGCTTTTATTCAATCTAGTAACTTCTACAGTGCCGCTGGTATCATGCATATAAAATTTAGCTTTTGTATTTGCTCATCCCTCAGGTTTACAGATACTACACTCACTCACTGGATGCTCTGACTGTTACTGTGCCAAGAACCAAACAATACTGGGTTCCTGGTCTTTTTCTGTCGCTGAAACAAGGCTCTGGAATTCGCTGCCCGTTTCTGTCTGCTCTGCTGGTCCTGTGATGTAATTTGGATCAGGACTGACATCTCATCTGTTTTTAAAGTTGCTTGCCAGCATGTCTCTGTTCAACTAATAGTGATTTTGGAATGCGATTTTCCATTATGGAAACATCGCTATAGAAGATTAGATTAGATTAGAAAACTGCATGTATGTATGTATGTACTGTTTTCTGAACATGTTAATGAGCTCTCAAAGACACTCGAGGATCTTAGGAGCTGTACTACTTGGGATAGCCGAGAATGTTTTGCTTTTTGTCAGAGGTATTTAGCCTGTTTTGAAACCTATTTTCTGCAATATTTCTGAGTCTACTGTTAGTATTTTTATCAGGGCTTGACAATTGTTTTGCTGAGGCAGAGCTGAGTTGACGTCCTGAAGTGAGGCTATATAAATTCTCAGAATGAATAACTGTGTTACATTACTGCTGCAGGACAAGGAATTTAGAAGTCAAGTTTTTAAACGACCGCAGACTGCAAGGTACAAAACTAAGAAGTATTCAGGTATTGAACATTGTCCACTTTTAATTTGGTCTTACTAGTTTTCCGTGATTCGATGTCATGCATGATTCAGTGCTGTACATGATTCAATCCCTTGCATGTCATAGACAGATTCAGTTTAGCTACTTAAAGTGTTTTGATTTCATTAGCTGTGCTACATTGCATTAATTTTAAATTTTATTTGCAAAATGGTCAAGCCATATTGCTATCATCCTGGTAATCTAGGGTTGAAAGACTGACTCATTGGGGGTTTTAACCTAAGAGTGTTATATATAAATTGTTACATGTAAAGGCCTTGGGAACTTATAAATGCTGTAGTTTGATGACAGTAACATGTATTGTATATATTTCTGATGTGCAAAATTTGCAAATTCTATTACAAATAGAATGAAAACCAAATCTCCATTAGATAGCAACCAAAGTCAAACCACCAAAGACTTCACCAAACAAGAATGGCAAAAAAGTCCCATGGACCAACATAACAAAATATAGTCCATATGGACCTAACCAAAGAACCTATCTCAGCTGAAGACAGCTGACTTTCTCCTTAACTACTACCCAACGCCGCAAGAGGTCGTCTTTTTTCTGCCTAAAATGACTACAAGCATGTCTCTCATCTATGCCAGGATGTCACATGTAACAGTACACTGGAGACTCATTAATACATGTTTCATTATGAGACAGATTCTGATATATGGCTCCCAAATACAGTTGTATTGGGTTTCATGTGTACAGGTATATACCTGGCACAGTTGTTACTATCTTTAGTAGTTTTTAACTGAGGTTGCTTTCAAATTTTCTTCTTGGTTTTAATTCACATTTCCCAGTATCTGTTTCTGATTTTAGCGCCGGTGAGCGTGCTGCTTCCGAGGTCAAGGTCAGGTCGAAGGTCATTCGGTCGAGTTCGTAAACGAAGTGCATCAGCCAGTCCAACTGTCGGACGCAGATGTCCAGGTGATGCTTCCTATGCGTACAGGCGGATGGGTGGGTGGATGGGTGGGTGGATGGATGGATGGATGGATGGATGGATGGATTAAAATAGTACTTTCAAGAGTTTAATCATGGGTTCGATAGAGATATGCTATTCTTCCACTGACATGCCAAATGCGTAATCAACAAAGGTTGATCCCAGGAAATGATATGCAGCTAAATATTTGCTTCAGCACCTCAGAGGAGTTGACAGGGGCAAGGTTTTTAAATGTTTGCATTGCAATAATAATACTGTGTCATAGTCTTAGACTTTGCTGAAAGACCATAGTTTCTAATGTTGTCCTGTTAACTGAAGTTTCGACTTCAAACATTGCAGTGAAACTGGATGGTGACGACATCCTGCCTCATCTTCTGGAAGAATTTCCGTACCTGCACCTGGCGCCATCTACGCTGAACAACATGTGGCGAAGAGCAGCACAACAGATCGAGCAGCTGTCACGGGCGGATAAAGACAGAAAGCAAAAGACCAAGGCTCAAGAACAGGTCTGTTTGCTGTCAATAAACTGACATCTCTGTGACACTGACTTTAATTATTACTATTATTATTTTTTACCTGCAGTTATATATGATCCTTCAGGATTTAAACAATTCTACAGAGAATGAAAAATTCTGGGACGGCTAGAAATTGTCAAGATCCTGGTAGCAAATGTACCGTGGAAGGCAATAGAGATGGAGCATTGAATTGTGATATTACTATTGTTATTATTATTATATTGTTATTATTATTATTGTTATTGTTATTATATTGTTATTATTATTATTGTTATTATTATTATTATTGTTATTAAGAAAATTTGTCACACGCCCAAAGGCACAGCAGTTTGAATCAGACTCCTGGTTAGTAGGCTGCCAGGTAGCAGTGCAGGTAGATCCAAGATTGTGAAAACTAACAAGAAATAGCAGGTTTTGAGACGTTTCTTTAAGAGAAAAAAGAATTTAAGCTTTGAGATTTATGTGGCACTGCATAAATGTCTGATTGCATTATTGTGTGGTGGTCTTAATTTCTAGGAGTCAATGTTTTTCAGATTGAAGAAGCCGAGAGACGTCAGAAGACTCTGCTCGACATTATGCGAAAAGATTTGACATATCAGGAAAGATTAGTACGTCCTTTTGCCAGAAATGAATACTTGAGTTTAATTTGCTAAATTTTAGCTTTTTATGAAAACCATCTAAATACCATACCATGGAGAAATTGTGTATCAGTCATAGGAAAAGGTTTGTGCGGTGCTCCCACTCAACATGGCCATCTTAACAGCAGATATGCAGACTTCAATATGTTTATGCATGTTTATTTATTCTATTTATTAAGGAATATCAAAATTAGCTGTTGAAATATTTTGTTCATACAATTTGTTAGACTAACGATGGTTTCATTTCCAAACACAACTTCCTTGTTATTTTCGGAAATTTTTGTTTTCTTTAAGCTAGGATTGGGAGTGACTTAATTAAAATTAATAACGTTCTGCTAGTTGTAACTAGTGATAACAATAATGCTGTCATCCAGTCGTAACTTAACGTGAGACATTAACCTTGTAATGTAAATAGTTTGACGTGCAGTCTTTATTGGATTTAATAGTTTTTCTGAATATTTGGTGTAGAAAGAGGCAAAGGATCGTCAGCGACATCAGTTGGCCGTTAAGGCCAAGATACGTGAGAAGCGACTGCAATCGGCACGAATTCGTAAATACTATGACGAGTTCCACGTCAGACAGAGGTCGAAGATGCTGAAGAAACGCACCAAGGAAGAACTGGTAAGAATACAAAATTATCAGTAGATACCAAGACCCCGATTTTTTTGTATTAGAACAATGGATTCTAGTGTAACGCAGTCAGAGAAATTGGTCCCAAATTTCATTCAGCTATAGAACACAGTTTTAAAATAGAACGTTACAACAGAACTTTAGAACACAACAGGTAGAACACAGTTCTAGAACATATATTTCACGTTAGTGGACAGATAAACCCATTTTTCTTAAATATTTACATATCTGTAAATATTTGGGTATCTAAATGATTTTTTGACATTTTTCAGATTTGCAATATTTAAAATACAGAAAATAACAGCAATTTTAAAATGTGTGACAAGATACTTGATTGTTAATTAAAGATTGCTGTTTAATTGCTTCAATACATACATAATTGCATACAAATAATTAACTGTTCGATTAACTTATGTTGGTGAAAACGTAGCGTTTTGGTCTGCTTGCTGTGTACTTTGTTTTCGTGTGGATTTTGTTTCTAGGTGTTCAAGCGTCTTTTCCACGATGGCCTTGACATCCAGAAAGATCGAATTCGCGAGGTGAGGAAGTACGCCAAGGAGCAGCGAGAGCAGCGTGCAAAGCAACAGAAACAAGAGCTTGAGTCGCTCGAGAATTTGTATCCTTGATCGTTTAGTTTTACTGGGTGTCTTGTAATGTAATGGGAAAACTGTCTTCCAGTTTTATGGGCCCACAAGTATTGACTGGTTCTGTTCAGTGGATTTGGAATGCAATTTTGCTTCTGTCGATTGATGCTTGTACGTTAAGATAACAGAGGTTTAGAAGTTTCCAGATCATATTAGATACGCATCGTGTGACTTACTTAAGGTCCCATCTTCCCGATGCGCTGACCTCTTTGTCTAATTCGTGTAGCAAGGGAAGCAGTCGACCATTTGGCCACCGTGTCGTGAAGTTAGCAACCTTAACTACTACTGAAGTTACCGAGACCAGTTTGCTTTACTGGCCGAGTGTTTGGCGAAGGAAAGGAGCAACACTACGATTCGGGATAAGGCACAAACGAAAGTAAGTTTACGTTTCATTTAAGAGCTTACATTACGTTTAAAAGTTTAAACCTTGCTGAATACATATATTTGTGCGTATACTTTAGGATTAGCTTTGGAGTTGTAATGAGGGGCAGCCATTATGAATGCTCTGTTACACGTTGTGTTTATGTGACCAAAAAAAAGTCCAGGCGTTCAGTATTTCCAGAACTAACAAAATGTTGTTAAATTCAGCAGAAGAAATTGAGAGTTGATGACTTCTGTGACATAATCTTTAGGTTCTGGAGCAGATGAAGAAAGAGTTGCGGAAGAAGATGGAGAAGGAGATTCGAGAGTTTCAACAGCGACTCTGGCAGGATGAAGACAACGTCTACTTCCGTGAACTGGATGCTGAGAGAGTGCGAAGAGATCTGCACCTCATCCAATGTCACGACAAAATATGATCCATTTCGCTTTTACCAGTTTCTTAGGAATTTCCACATGTCTGTCTCCAGGTTTTCTTAAATAGATTTTCCATCAATTTGTTTCTTTTTAAAATACAAAGTCAACGTGGTTTTATATCGTTGTGGGAAATTATCTTTTCCATGATGCTAGGATGATTTAGTGATTTAATTTAAACTGATTTTTTTCCGGTTGTGATGTACCTCAAAAAACTGCCGTAATTGAGTAATAACATATTATGCTGGGGCTGTACCGTAAATGGTTTGGTATGTAATCTTTACTGGCTTTAATAATTTACTACTAACAATATGCTGGTTTCTACGGACACGTTTAAAACATAATTAAATTTGTAATAGTTGGTAATTGTGTGTAATATATGAATAGTGAACTGTGCAATACTTATCAGATGTCTTTAATACATAATTTATATATTTATCATCTTTAATATTTAATTGTAGTATGGTTGTCAAGTGGCTAGAGGTTTAGCCCTATATTAAGTGTCTTTATACATATGTGCATAACGTTAAAAAATCAACAGAATGCAGAACTGAACAGTGAATCCCAAACGTAATATAAAGGACCTGGATATTTATATAGGACATTAAGAATAGCCCTATATTAAGTGTCTTTATACATATGTACATACCTCATAAGAACCTCTGTACCGTACTACGTAAATGTTTATTATTAATATTTCCGTATTTATTAAGCACCACTATCTAATGACAAAGGGGCAATCGATGGTTCAGAGCAGTTGTGCCTGCAGGACTTGCCTAAGTTCCCTGCACAGTAGCCATCTAAAAGGGGAGGCTCTAACCCACGCTCTCTGCGTTGAAAGACGAGCGCTCGTACTAATTGGCTACAGACACCTTTGAAACTACCCAGAATTTTCAGTCACGTATGTAATTCAAGAAACAAAATTCTGCTGATGAAAGAATTTTATTCATGATTTTGTAAGCTTGGATGACTGCTAGTCAATTGTAAGTAGCGAAAGTACCTAAACGATTACACTTCTAATGTAAATAGTTGATAAGACTGTAAATATGATTTTAAAAAATAAATAGCATATCGAATACACATCAAGGCAAGAAAGCTGACAAGTTTCGTCCAGTAAATAAGTTTCTCTTTAGGCAGACAACAACATCCTAGCAATTTAACACCACATGTTAGCATTTCAGTTACAGTATTACAGCCGACCTATGCCGTAAACCAACCACAAAACATTACAAGAAAAGTCTCAGACAAGATACAACGGATCACGCTGTAGATTTCTAAAAACTAAATTCATCCAAAACCATCAGAGAAAATGTAGAAACATAAACCAAGCAGCTGAAGCAAGGATATAATGTTGTCTTTACAGATTCTTAAGCAATTCAGTGGATACTGAATTGCAGCTTCAAGTTTAATTTCAAATGTAAAAACAATAAAACAGTTTTCATTTCTAACATCAAAAGATAAACTATAAAAATCTTAAAGCATGTCCCTGTCAATTATACTGCACCACACGTTTTGACTTAAAGCCATGCTAATATAACATGCCCATGAATAAGCTGGTTCCCGTGACTTAGCTTTCGTTGGGCGCTGTAGAAATCTCGAGATTATGATTATGATAATATAACAAATCTTTCAACAACCTTTTCAATTAGTTTTGAATGGCTGCTGAATAAATTTTCACTGCAACAAAGATGAAATACCAAACAAAATTCTACAACAGAGTCAAACATTATTCTAAAATTTGGCATCCTGAATACCAGTTTGCAATGCCTCCATAAACACTGGTCTACAGCTACAATCATTAAGCAGTTAATTCAGATGATAACATCATAGCAATTTAATGCCACATGTTAGCATTACAGTTACATCATTTAAATAGAACGATGGTTATTAAACAAGTCACTGCTTACAAATTCAAAATGCTCATCTTAAAATGAAATTGATAAAAACCTAGATTAAAAACAATGCCTAGCGACAATACCGATAAAAAATTAATTTGATAATGTCTGAACTAGAATCAATGATTATCATGCTTTGGATATCCGAACAGTAACCAAGTAATTCAGAAAATAAGTTTACATAAACGCAACTGCAAAATATCTAAAACTCAAGGTAATATCATGCGGTAATTTGTCACCAGTTTTTGAAGCGTTCACGGAGTCGAGGTTGGGTAAGTACAAGACAGCCTCATAAGAGGTATACCTGACATTGATCCGAAATTCAAAGAACTTGGATCATACATGGGATTGGGTGTTTCCACATAGGGCGTTGTCATCTGTTGTGGTGGTGGTGGACTGTCTGCCATCTGGGGACCAATCGGGGTGATTCTTGGCAGGATTGTGGCATGCCGGGAAGGAATGCCACCGGAAGCATCACGGCCACCATTTTGTGTGTTTCCAGGTTGTGGAGTGTTGCCTGGAATGACAAAGATCACAGCATCAGAATAAACTTTGTGCCTTCTCTGCGGTTGGGCTGTCCACCTGGAATGGGTTTCCTCCAGATATGCACCTTCTGGCTAAGGACACTTATTACAATGCAGCGCTTTTGTAAGATTTGTAAATGGCATATATATTAAGTGTCTTTCATACATACATACATACATTACATACATATACACAAGCACCTCTAATCAATGCCTGAAAACTGTTGAGCTCTCCCAATGGTGGCATTGCAAGTTACTGAATGAATGAAAATAAGATTTCATGAAAAGGTGGGACTTTAGTTTTTAATGGAAGGCATTAGAAGTGATATGTAGAGTGCTTGAGAAACAGGATGCTGAATTCTGCCGTGAGATCATTTCAAAGGTGAGCTGTAGTGTAGGATATGGATCAGTCTTAGAATTTCTGGCAGAGGAAAGAGAAAGAGGCAGAAAGGGGAGCAACAAGGGATCTTCCTTAGCAGGCACATTTTGCCACATTAGTGCGCCTATACTCTGCACAGGATAGGCTAGTATATCTAGATTGTTAAGCATACAGAACGATATTTTTTATTATGTTATGTTTGAGATTAGTCAATTTAGCATGATATTAATATTTACACAGAGTAATTTTAACCTGATGTTGGTGCATACTGTGGTCTGTTTTTCTCTTTTTTGATCAGGTTGATTAGATAAATCTTATCAGCTGCTTCCTGTAAAACCAATTAAACGGTCATTCAGCGGTTCAATTTTGGTTTAATAACTCTTCAGTTTTGTTCTGCTTCCTATTGATCAAACGAATCCACAGAAGTAATTAACTGAATTCTCTCTGCTTTTCGATTCTTTCACAGGTCATTACAAATCCTCCTGGGCAAATTTCATAGACTGAAACTATTAGAAAACAGTAGTTTAATGAATAACAAAATTACGCATAAACAGACAGAATAAGTGGGCAGCATGCATCGAGTGACACTGTGGCATTCAGTAGCATCCTTGGTCTGTAACACGATTATAGTCTCTCTGTTTATTTAACACTACTGTCTAATAAACTAAGCATCAATCAGTGGCACTTAGCAATTGTGAGTGAAAGACTTTCCAAAAGTCCCTACACAGTAACCGTCTCAGGGGAGCCTTGAACCCATGCTCTCCATGTTACAATCCGACCGCTCTAACCAATCAGCCACCACTAGGGTCTGAATAGAATCTGTGCTGACCCTGGGCAAGTTGATTTTACACAAGCCTCTGTCACTGAGGAGTGGCTTAAATTTGTACCGACATTTTTTAAAAGTAAACAGCAAGTGATGCAATGCACTGGCTCTGTATCCAGGACCTTGGGATTCAGTCATTGCTGGCTCAAGGGCCTAAGAAATTGAAGTGAACTTCCTCCCTACATCCCACAGTGGGATGTAGGATACTTTACATAACTAAGAAATATTTTGACATAGTGCTATGGAAGTGTTTGATTGCAGCTATAGCCAATACTTGCCAGGTTGATTTGCCTCCGAAGGAGCTCAGCAATCTCATAGTGACCATTGGCTACGATACAGCAGTAATAGGCTGCAACTCTACAAAATTGCAACATCACCAGACTTTCAACACATCACACAACTTCTGTAATGCAAGATGTATACACATATACTGAATTGTGCTTTTGTGAGGCGCCCAGATGTGCCATATTAATTGTCCTGATACATAAATTACATACATACATACAGGGTGGGCCAGAAGTATTTGTTCAACTTTGAAGGCCTATAACTTAGGCAGTTTAGCAAGTAAGTGTATGCTTAATGCATCAAATTAAAGGTCGTTATATCAGCTACAACTGCTCAAAAATTTACATTTTTAGCTTTATTAATAATTGCGTAAAACTACTGTACTGAATATGTATCAGTTTACAATGATTTTACAGTTGTTGAACCTCACGACGACGGAAAATTTTTAAATTTAAATCTTTCTTAGCAATACGCCGTACGCTGCTTCGCGATATTCCTGTCTCGCGCTCAATCTCACGAGGACTTTTGCTTGTGCCTGGATTATCCTCTTGGCTACAGATCAATTCAGCTACACGAGCGATGTTGTCAGCGGTACGTGCCGAACGAGGACGGCCAGTAACAGGTTTACGTTTAGAACTTGCACTCGCGTCAATTTGTCTAATTAATCGGTTGAGATTGTTTTTACTCCAGTTTCTAGCAGGAAATTCATTCATCATTTGATATGCATTTAAATGTTTTTCAATTCTTAAAATTCGAATCAAAGTCCTGTCATCTTCTGTTAACGGCGCCATGATGAAATTATTGTTTACGTCAGAAAACAAGGTAGGTGCGGTACACAATAATTATATGGCGCGTAGTGCAAGCTACCGTAATGAAATTTGTCGGACTTATAGCTGATATAACGACCTTTAATTTGATGCATTAAGCATACACTTACTTGCTAAACTGCCTAAGTTATAGGCCTTCAAAGTTGAACAAATACTTCTGGCCCACCCTGTACATAAGCCCTGATGTATATATACGTTATGTATGTATGTACCAGTATGCATGTAAATGTGCCCATTTTTCTATAGCGACTGTATGGCCTCCACCCTGCTAATTTTTCGATGAATTAATCGGGTAGATCCTTCACCACTGCTGCCCGTTTGAATGGGCCCCACGCCATTTAAGGTCCCTGTGTATGCACTGTGCTAGCCCAAGATTCAAATCTCTGAAATAAGCCATGACCGGGACACGAACCTATATATGTCGGTACCGCTGATACACAAGGTGAAAACAAAAACTTACAGAAGTATAACAGCAACAAATGCAAGAAACACAGCTGACGTCAAGAAGTCCACGATAAACTGAAGCACCGGAAGGCCATCAGAACTATTAAACTCTTCTATCAAGACTGAAAACACTTCGTATGTGCGGTTGTAATTCTGAAACGGTCCACAGGTTTCCGATGGCTTCATTCTGAAAGTATAAACAGCGAAATGCATTCTACTGAAAACGAGTGAAGTCTAATTCAAATTTAGCTAAGCTTCCTAATCTGCATGCACGTACCTAAGAGAATTATTATATAGATAAGAAAAATTGTATAGCGCTTCTCATGGGATGAAACTACTCAAAAATGTCACGATATTTTTTAAACTTTATTTAAAGTAGATAAAACTTCATAATTTATGACAACTAAAAACATATCAGTCAAAGTTTCAGTCTCTCAGACAGTAATGTATAAATGTCAAGCGATAAACCAGAAGTCTGTCTCGTCACTTTTTACTGAAACATCTGAATTTGCCTTCATACAGAGCAATCAAAGGCCAACATTTTAGAGCTAGACCTTGCCTTTGAACCTTGTCCTGACCTTTGAACCTTCACCTGGCATTTTAACCTTAGCCTTATCCTGAACCAATCCTGACCGAATCTGTCTAAAACAGTTTGCTCTGATTAAGCAACTAAGGCGATTCTTTCGACTTCATATGGAAAACTTCCAAGTTCACAATTATAATTATGACAAATGTACTCGAAAAATAAATAACACTTTTTACCCCACGATGCTGTAAATGAAAGCCGCAAGGCTCAGAAGAAATGACAAAAACACGATTCCATAGACGAATGTTGCAGCTTGTCCAGCTCTCCAGGCCTTCGCTGGTGGACTGCAGTTCTGCATAACGCTCACCTAGAAACAATGCCAAAGGCAGTATGCATGCATGTCAGTATCAGTATATATGTACATATGAATTTATGCATGTACCAGTATGCACGTATATACCAATATGTACACGTGTACACATGTATGTATGTACCGGCACACATGTATGTACATACTGGTATGTACATACCGGTACATACCAATATGTACATATGTATGTTCACACTGTATGTATCCATATGTACACATGTACTGGTAAGTACATATGTACTGGTATGTACGTACATATGTATGAATATACCGGGTATGTGACTGGACATTTAGGAAATTCTCAAGAATGTTGATGGCTGTGGTGCTGACATAATATGTTAAAGGACATAATTATTTATCTAGTGCTTCTTCAAGATATCTATTTAGACAGACACTCCCAGCCAAGCCCCGGCAAAACAGAACAGCCTTCTGATGAAGATAATGACACTATTCTATACCAGTGATGATCATGACGACAATGATGATGACTCACCCTTCTCACGTAGAATATAAAGAACAGCTTTAGAATCATGATGAAGGACAACAGCGGACTGTAATATGCGCCAAGCCTATAAACAACCAAAAACCCAGGAACATTGTAAACGTTCAAGAGTAGAGTTACAATACAAAGTGTAAAACATCAGCCTCCTGAAGTTAACTGAACATGGAATACGGTTACACAGTGTTGGCACATTCACATCAAGAAGCACACACATATACTTTGCGGCAGAAATCCTATTTCACAGAACAAGAAGATCGCATCATTTGATAATATATTTACCAGCGTTGCATCAATCAACTTCTACATTTCCACTTTATACACATGAAAGAAAAATTCAGAAAAAACTGTCAAAATTTCGATACCTGTCATAGTTTTTGGATGAAATGTGACTCATTCTTTCATTCATTCAGAACATTTATATAGCACCCTTCAAAGTACATACCCAGGGGCACCCTCAGCCCAGTCCCCGTGAAAGAGAACTTTGGTGAAAGGTTTATGCAGCGTCCCTAGCCAGGACATACAGGTTGTGATGGAGGCCATCCAGGTAGATGGCCCATCACTTAAAAGAGGTGCGACATGCATTGCTGAGGTCCATGTGAAAGGACCGACGATTCTATCGAGACCATTTTCATGTAATCAAAATCAAGTATGAAGACCTAAAATCTGAAAATTTAAACCGAATTACCAGACAAGAATCTGTGAGTAGACGATGTTTAACGTGTTCCTGCCAACATTGAACTCCGGCTTCTTAAATTTATGTCCTTTCATACAACACCGACCAACAACGTTCATAAATATTCTAAAACAAACAAACAAATAGGAATATACAAGAATTAAAGAAAATACAGAAACCAAGAATTTATAAGTAAAAATCTAATCTTATCTAATGACTTCTATAGCGCCATTACCATAATAAACAAGGTTCATAATCATCAATCAATGATCATTTCAAGTGAAACCTAAAAAAACACTGTAGCCAGACTTATTGTTTCCCTGACCAGTCAAGTTTCACTGGGTTTCTCTGAGAATGCCCAAGAACCCAACACCGTCAACACATACATACTTCAGAATGTGGTTTAGCTTAGAATTGATTGAAGCCCCATGCCTTACGAAAGTGGCATTGTAGAAGTTTCCAGATCAGAACAGAGGTACCAAAAATGGTAAAATATTGTTAGTTAATACTTTACTAGTTAAAAGTGATTCTAAAAACAAAATAGATGCTTTCATTTAAGTAATAAACAGCAGCAGATAAAACTGAAATCTGAAAAACAGCAGAGAATTCATACAAACCTGACAACGAATTCCGAAAGAAAAGTGACAATCAAAATGAAGAGAAAGTCGATTATGACGAGGCTATAAAGCTGAGCTCCCATGAAAGTCTCCCAGCACTGAAAAAATTATAACAATTTCAAACTCTCCAAAGAAACAAGTTGCTTATTGTTGTGAAAGTTAGAAAAATGCGAATTAAAGTATCTAATCTAAGCTAATCTAACCAGTAAACTTCTCTAGCACTATGTACTCCCTTCTGCCTAAATACCATACCTCATTCCCTCCAGAATTTCCTTTTTCAAACCATGAATAAACAAGGACTCCAAGAGTGACAACATTCAGTAGTATAGTTCTAGAAAACAAGAAAACAGTTTCGACTTTGAATCAGGCTACAAGTGACTTAAATAAATACAATATATTAAATAAACAGAAAATTAAAAAAGTAAAAAAGCATGATGCATGTGCATCACTGAATTGTGAATGGCACACTTATACTGGTTATGAACTGGTCTACCTTATACACCAGAACCCCCTTACAACTTGCTTCATTAGTCCACAAAAACTGCCATTGTAGTGTGTCGAGTTTGGAATCAATAAAGATGATGATGACGACGACGACAATGACGATCCCAAATCGATCTATTGTCTGACTGCCATTGTGTCTTACCTGGCCATTGTTAGATAGACTTCCGTCCGTGGGCTTTCATAACGTTCAAAACTGATGAGTATCGTGAAGAAGAAAGGAATGACAAAATTGAGCCCTGAGATGCAGATCGGCATCGCCAGGTCCGATAACAAGCTCAAATCATTCTGTTGCAATCAAACAGCAATGCAGATCAAACTGCGCTCACTTGCTTAAAGGAAAGGCTTCTCTTGTCTTGGTGGACCTTCCTCTTGGAACTGTCTCCCTTTATATCTAAATGCTGTTGCATTAGACTCTTTTCAGCAAACATTTTCAAATTATACCTTAAAACGCACTTGTTTAGATCCGTTAGATAGTAACATGCGCAATATTTTTAGAGGTACATCAAAGGAGCTATAAAAAGCGTCTTGACACGTACGAGCAACTTGTGAAACCTGGGGTGAAAAATCCCTAGAACGAGTTACATAACCTAAAAAATAAAATCTACCAGGGAAAGTTCCCCAAATCTTCAGTAACGACTTCATTTTGATAATTAACATGAGGTCAAACTTAGTCTGGAACTTGCATGGTTTTTGATCTGAGTACAGCTTGGTTTCAGCACACAATCGGTTTATGCCTTGTATATTAGATGCTGGTGCCAAAGAAGTCGCTAATTACAGATGGAACAGACCTTAAGAACATCAGAAGTCGTGAGGAACCACATCAGGTAAGCAGAACCGGCAATGACGCCCAGAATGACCAGATTTATCACGATCCGAATCACAACAAGCAAAGCCAACTGCTTGGACGTCTTTTTCGTTTTGTTTTTATCCACATCCGAAAGAAACTCCTAAAAAAATCAGACGTTTAGACTCAGATGCCATTGATCACCCATCACCTTTTTCAGGGGAGGCAGGTAGGGTTGGATAAAGGAGGGTAGGATAGGGTGGGGCATTTTAGAACAGAACAGGGCAGGGTATGGTTAGGCGATGTGATGCTTCTGACAGGTGCTTAGAAGATGACGTATAACAGTCTTGATACATACACACATTGTTGATCACAAGCAGGTTAGATCTACCTTAATCTCTGTGTAAATTCTATGGCACTTCAAATCGGCCGTTTGCGACGACATGATACCAAAGTCCCAGGCACAGAAGACTTTGGTAGCAAATGATACCGTGAAGACATCGCTCGTCTGAACGTAGCTGTTCTTGTACGAATCAGACAGTCTGCAATTTTAGAAAGGTACTGCTGCTAAAGTTTTATCAAATTGGCCATTAAATGACAAAATATACAAAAATACAGCAAGGAATTTAAGACAAAAATTGGAGCACTTTTATGAAAGTGTTAGCCTAACCTAATCTAATCTAAAGACTTCTATAGCGCCGCTATCATAAAGCCCAAGGCATCAGTCGATGGTTGCATCAATTGAAAATCACCATCAAATGCATAATCCGCTGCAGAAGCTGTGAATCTTTATGGCTAAAAAAGGCAAATAAGATAAAACAATTTTAAAATATATTTTTCAAAACAACCGAGATTGACTTACATACGAGTCAGAATGATCAGAACCAGCAGATAGTATCCAACACAGGCACAGAAGTACGCATACTTCATATCGTAAGGAGCACCGGATAAACTTATTACATCCTTGGTGTAATAGCCGTAATACAGTTCCGTCTCTTCAAACCAACCCTAAGCCAAAAGAACAAGGTGCATAAGTAAGTCTGTAAGTAATCTGGAACAAAATGCATTATTTCAAAGGTAATCGTAATTCTAAAGTCTCCATACTTTCAGATTTGAAGAATGCCAAGTTTGCTAGGGAAGGTTTGGGTAGCGTACGATAGGGTAGGAGAGGATAAGGTAAGGTAGACTAGGTTAGCACAGGGTAGTTCAGGGTAGCATAGGGTACAACAGGATAGAGTAGGATAGGACAGGGTAAGTAGGTTATGGTAGGTTAACACAGGCTAGGGTTGGGTATGATAGCATAGGATAGGGCAAGGTTAGGTAGGCCAGGATAGGTTAGAATAGGGTATGGTAGGATAAGGAAGTAAGGAAGGGTAAGGAAGGTACAGCAGCATGATAGAAGGTTTTAGTTTAGAATCAGATCAATCCACAACAGTCTTAATCTTTGGCAGTCTCAAAGTTGAAGAGGCACGGTAACAAAGTCAAATGCATATCATCTCACCATTCCGGTCAAAAGTTCAGCTCCTGTAAACGACACATTCTGGTGGTAGCCTGGTGGTTCCTGCTGCAACCACCGGAACAGAATCTGAGGAACGATGACAAAGGCAAAAGTCAGAAGAAAGACCGGAATATTTAGAAGGAAAAGTCCGCGAATGAAGCGGAAGTACGAAGCCACTCCCGAACCAAAATGACTTTCGACGACGTTCAGGTGACCTTGCCACAGCAAGAAAATGTAGCGCAACCCAGCGGCACGGTCCTTGAAATGTTTCCGGCCCTGTCAACAAAAACCATCAACAAATATCCATCATAATTAAAAGAAACACCAGAAAAGTACTACAATGAGATGCAATGGAAAATCTCATAACAGCTCAAACTATTTGCTACTATAGCAACTACTACTTAGCAACCATGTTAAATAAAACAGGTGCATAGAAGTAATTACTCTGTCCAGGTACATCACTCAGTAACCAACACATCACTTGCCAACTGCATAATTACACAGAAAACTCGTTAAAATGCTGTCTTTTAGAGCCATATCAAGAGCAGCCCTTTGACTGGTAGAAAGTAATTATGGGATCGATGTCCAAGCCCAAATCAAAGCCATAATCAGGTCAAAATCCAGAATATCAGTCCAGTAAACTTATGCAGTACACACCATAGATATCTAATAAAAACTGTTTACACACCATAGATATCTAATCAAAACTGTTTACACACCATAGACAGCTTATAACGGGTGCGTGTGAACCAGCTCGGTTGTTTCTGGCTTTCGCTTTTTGGAATTTTCTGTTGCTTCACTTTGTTGCTGCAAAATATCACATAAGGAGCATATCATGATTATGATCATATCACAGCAAATGATCATGGCTGCGGTCAATAATCACGATCAACAGCAGCAGCATCACCGCAGCCAAGTCGGTTCTTCTAACTACATGTGATAACAAACTTCATCACCAAGTATGTAAGTATGTATATGCCTATTTATATAGCACCCTTCAAGAACTTTGCAGAAGCGCTAAAATCCACCCCACAATCATTTAGTAATAAGTCCCAAAACTAAAACAAATTCTAACATTAAGTCAGCTCTGAGAGGTACTTAGAAAGAGCAGCATCATGATTTAGCTAAGTTATCTTACCATGAACCAAACACAGGTACAAAAGGCGCTACATAAATGTCTACTAACATTGCATTACATTACACGATTCAACCCCTCAAACCCATATTCAGATGCCTGCATTTGGCAACCAAACTTCACAGTCACGCTACATTACATCAAGTAAATTGTCAACATCTAGAACCGGTAAACGGTCTTCCAATGGCTGCACCTGTTAGCCACACCTGATTTCTTTTTTTGTCGACAGGGTCGTGGCCAATTCCCGAATCTCCTCGCTGTGAGAGTTGGCCACCGCACCGTCTACCTCGTCTGCCTGAATGAGTTCTCTTGCGATTTCGTCTGTGTTGACCGTCTCTCCCTGTCTGAAGCGAATCGTCACGTATCCAGGGCGCTTCCTCTTTGACTGATTCTTCCACGAACTTTTCCCAGCTATTTTTTCTATGCGAGTTTCTGCATCCGCAACAAAAAGAAAATATTACCTAAACTTATTTAGCTTTGTCTGAGAAACTTTTGTGACTGTAATAATAAACACATATCTAACTGAACTAGTGACTAGCACCTGGCTGACTGCATCTCATATTCATGTTTCTGTGGAATTTTGTGTGCGCTAAACATTTTTGTAATGAAAATAATAATAATAATTACTTAATAATAGTAATAAATTGCTTAATAATAGTAATAAATTACTTAATAATAGTAATAATAATAATATCAGAATTGGTGTTCTGATGAAGCATGTTTTAGGACGACCACAGTTTATTTCAAAAAAGCAAACTAGATTAACAGATCAGTTCAACCATCACAGAAAAACGTCTTACTAACCGAGTTGTTTGCTGGGCAGACATTTAACTAAATCTTCTGGAACCACATTGTCTGATGCTGACTTTGATGTTTGGTAAGTTTTGTTGGCCAGGTCTTCTGGTTTGAACCCGATGCCAGAGGGAGAACTAATTACTCGTGGGTGGAGAGGAGGGCTTTGATTTTCACCATACGGCACTGAATGATGTTTTTGAAGATTGTCAAATTGTTCTGGCCTAATGAACTGATCCATTTGAATGAGTTCGCTCTGCACAGGGTGACCCATCTCCTCACTGTGGTGCTCCATCTGGAGAGGTTGGCCAAACTGTCCCAGATGAGCCATATCAAGTCACTAGTCCCGTTTCTGCTTTGCTTCTGTTAACAGTCTTTCAGCTGGAAATGTAAAGGAAGCTCTGTAGCACAATATCAGTTTAAGTTAGATTACTCAATAACCCCCATGCCCAAACAAGTAAATAATGCCTTTCAAAAACAAAATTAATTCAACATGATCTAACATCACCACAGAATGAAGCATTAACATTGTGTCTTGCAGTAGGAAACTTGTCAACATTTTATGTTTCACAGTGTTTATCGGTCACTTCTTTTGAATGTTCTCTAGCGTGTTTTCGACTGTGGGGAGGAGTTCATTCTTCGAATTTTTGGCGTTTACGTTTGTTTAGGAACTATAGCTTTTATTACATGGCTTTCTAGGTCAGAACTTAATACTAAAATTTAGAATTTTTGCCTACACTCACACAGAAACGACTACTTCGCTACTTCCGCATTGTTGTTAAGGGTCTGTTCAGCTAGCAGCAAGTCTGCAAGATCGCAGAGGAAGATGATCATGTTGTGACTGGCTTAAATATCACTAATAAAAAGCAGAAGTCGCGAATTTCTCCTCGACTTAACTGATGTCACTTACTTGCAGATTTACTCTAGACAACGGTGAAATCGAAGCACCCCATCGTTGTTTACAAAGTCTCAGCTATGAGTGAGTAAGTTAGCTAGAAAGAAGTGAAGTGAGTTAGGCAGTTATAGAAAATGTTTCATCATCAGTGCTCTGCCCTTTGGCGGGTCCTAGAATTCAACGATGCAAGTAGAAAAATTACAGAAAATTACACAAAAAAGCAAGCAATAATGGACGACTTAAGTAAAAACAAGCATCCAGAAATTTTGACCTATGCCCCACCACTCTGGAATAAACTGCCCACTGAACTGCGACAGTTATCTGACCCCTCACACAAACTCCACCGCTTGCAATTTCTGCTTCGGCCTCTCACAGATCCTATCCTGATACCCCTTCTTCCTCTTATCTCTTTCTCCTCTCCAACCCCAAACACCACCACCATCACCCGTAGCTGCCACGCTCTCTCCGTCTGACTTTTGGGTCTTGACCTGGAACCGGACCCTTTCGCCTATCGAGTTTGTTTTGACTGAACGCTTTCGTTGGGCGCTGTAGAAATCTTGGAATTACGATTACGATTAATTGTTACTGTAATCGTAAACTCTCTTCTTTGGCTTTTCGACCTGGACTCATCGTGGAATTTGGCTTAGACAATGATCTTGCTTAGCAGCGACCATCGACTGATGCCTTGAGCATAATTACAGTGGCGCTATAGAAGTTCTTAGGTATAGCTGGCTCTGATTATTATTAAACACGAGATTTCTATAGCGCATAGACACACGAGGCATCCTTACAATCGAACTGATTTCCATATGATAACTAGGCCTACTTATATTTGAAATAGCCTACATGAGCGCAGGGTAAAAGTTTTTCACTGGAATTAGACATTTTAAATTCAAAACTGACTAAAATGCATGAAGTGATCTCGAGTTACATCAATAATCAAGTCTTTACTGCTCTTAAATAAAATTCTGCCCCGCTGTCTCTCTGCCTGACTCTTGGATCTTGACCTGGAACCGAGCACTTTCGCCTATTGATTTTGTTTTGGCTGAGCGCCTCTTAAATAAGCTGGTCCCCTTGACGTGGCTTTCGTTGGGCTTTGTAGAAATCTCTGGATTTTGATTACGATTACGAATAAATATATAGCGCTACAAAAGTGTTTTGACGCCATGTTCGAGTAATTTGGCTCGTTGGATTAACGATAGAGGGACATTTTCATTTTCTTGTTTTGGATTTCTTTTCGTGATGGAAATCTGTCGAACGCCGAATGGGCCGTTAGGTCTTAATGGAGGAGGTTCTCAGAAGGATGTATATTTTTACGGAACTCGCGTTACTCCAGCTCAGTTGCTGAACGAGTCCGAATCGGACATATTTCTCTCTGACCATCTACTCTTCTCGAAGCCACGGTAAACTCAATAATATGCCCGATTCACAGATTAGGCCGACCATCACTATGGCAACAGGTTCTCTAGTATTTGAGACGATTTATAGTCCCAGGACCGCAGAAAAGCGATACAGAAAGTGCAGGATTGTGATGAAACCGTTATTGATTTTGTAAATTTCGATGATGAAGATAGCTGATGACGGAGCATCTGTATAGACTTCCAGTTCGTCGATCCGTCACGCCTTCGATCCATCTTGCCATACATCCTTTTATCTATTCAACTCTCCACCGTAATAGTAATCATAAACTCGAGATTTCTACAGCACCCCAAGAAAACTAAGTCGCAGGAACCAGCAGTCAGCCTTCCATCCGTTGATGTGGCGAAGAGCCCACCAAAACGATGTCACAAAATTTTATTAATATCCTAGTTTTTTCAGCCACGCTCAATACCTTACGGTGTTTTCCCTGCCGCTACTTTGAGAGATGTAATTTTTGTAGGTGGGTTCCAGACGAAGATGCTTTCATCTGTTACTACTGTGCTGCCAAGTTCACCCCAGTACGACGGAAACATCACTGCAGACAATGCGGACGAGTTTTCTGTTCACGGTGCTGTAGCTACAAGGTTTGTATTTGCTTCTTGTTCAAATGTAATATCGTAATCGTAATTCCAAGATTTCTACAGCGCCCAACGAAAGCCGCGCCGCGGGGACCAGCTTATCCACAGGCGCTCAGTCAAAACAAAATCGATAGGCAAAACGGGTTCGGTTCCGGGTCAAGATCCAAGAGTCAGGCAGAGAGACATTATGCAATAAGTGAATGTCATGTGATCACATTTTTGTAGCACCATTGCAAGTTTTAGTATTTTTTAACTGGTCTAACTCCTTACCAGTAGTTAGTAGTCTAGAAACTTAATATAGTGCCTTATCGAAGTTTCAAATTGCAATTTCAGAAGTTCGACTGCGGCATACAGAAGGTTTACTTTACTTATGCAACCAAAACTGCCAGATATGCTTAGCACACAGTCTTTACTAAGCTCAGGTTTTTGTAGCTATTTACACCAAATTACTGTACGTTAATTGCACGTTGCAATACGCATTGTTTACAGATGCAGTTGCGACATTTGTCCTACCAGTCATCAGAAAGAGTCTGTGTCCTCTGTCGAGACTTTGTGTCACTGATATTCAAAGCGCACTCTCCTAGTCTGGTGAGATTTGTCATATGTTTTTGCAATTGCTGGTCTTTAGTTGTATGCCGATACCATTATAGTTGGCTACATCGGTAAGTGCATATGCCAAGGAGCCTCTGTGCGTGAGGATCCCAGGTTTGAGTCCTGGTCATGGCTTATTTAAGAGATTTCAATCTTGGTTTATTACGGTCCGTGCACAGGGACCTTAAATGGCGTGGCACCCATTCCACGGGCAGGGCTGGTGAAGGATCTCACCTGAGCAGGGTCAAGGATGTACGGTCACTATGGAAAACCGTGTATGTTTATTATGATCCGATAAGGACAGGAGGGGCCAGCAGGTGTAGGGCAAGGGCATTCACTATCTCGTCCAGAAGTATGAATGCGCTTCCTGTTGCACGTATTGATCTTGAGATGTCTTTGGAGAGCTGTAGAAGGTTGCCGATGACTCATCTCTTCTTGTCGTCTTTCTATTGCCAGTATACTTAAGTGCATTTGCATTTTTTTTAGTTACATTGTCGTGCATTCTACATGTTGACTTGCAACAGAATTTACCTCCAGACAAAGCTCAAGGAATATTTTCATCTTATTTAAAGATGCTACTTTTTAGATCTGCTGGATGGGCATGGGTCTTTTTGATTTTACTGATTTTAACATAACAGTGGAATTTTTTATTATTGTTACCAGTTGATTTGCTGTTGTTTGATTGTTTTGATGGCAGACAGGCCTGGTGATGATCATGGTAGTAAGAATTATGATTTTTTCCTCTGATATTCTAATACTAATGATGCTAATGATGAGGATGATGATGATGATGCTGATGGCACTGGTGGTGATGACGAGGTTGACGACGACAACGACGATGATGATTTCTGTATCACAGACACAGAAGTTAGAAGCTGCTGTTGGATTCGAAGAAATTTGTCAGAACACGAGCACCATCATTCCGGTGAGAGTTGATTTTTATAAGGATCTGAGAAGATTATGTCATTTTAATCTAATCCCTTAAATCCTGCAACTTCTTTATTTCAAATCGAGTAGGTCAGTTCAAGTAGGTCAGTTCAAGTAGGTCAGTTCAGTGAGACGCAGAGGCAGCACTAGGAGATTTGTTTAAGGGGCAAATGTCTGCCAGAGCCTAGAAAGTGACGCTGTAAACACTGAATACCCATAATCTGAGTGTATGTGTTCTACTTGCACCCTCTAACGAACTTTTGTATTAAATGGTAACTGGTGCTTTGACTGTACACTGTCTATGGGGAATTGATCTGTAAAAGAGAGGACCTACCCACTTTCCATTATTTGCTCAGCTGAGGAAGGGCAGTCTGTTCAACTTGGTTTAATGAATTGATCTTCCTCATCTCTAATGAGAAATCAGACAGGAGGACTGGGTACCCAGATTATCAGCTTAGTCAAAAGTCCATTTGTGAAGTGCAGTCCGAATTCAGTAGGTGAGCGAAACTAGAAGTCAGGCTACTTGCCATTGGTGCTTGAATTTGCATTCTTTAATCTCGTGATAGGATTTTGTGTTTTAGTTTATTGAAATGGGAGGAGTCATTGCTCTAATTTTTGTTGCGAAAGAAAAAGATGTCCTTATTACGGTACGTTTTTCTCGATACATCCAGAAGCCAGACCACTCGTGATGGTGGCTGTAGTGCATTTGGCAGTTGTAGTGAAGGTGGTGGGTTGGTGATGGTGGTGGTGGTGGTTGGAGATGATGGTGGTTATACTGAGACGGAATATAATGTTGATGATATAGTAACAATGACAAGATTAACAGCAGGTTGTGTAAACAAGGAAAATGATGATGGCTTTGATAAGAATGACAGTTATAATTGCACTACCGATTTCATTCTCAGCATTTTTTGTTTTTACGTAACGATTTTGTTTTGCAATAGTTTCGTGCTTTGCCTTTGGTTCAGAAACACCACACTGAGATGCTTGCATTATATAAATCTGTCCTTTTGGCAGTGGCACTGCAGAAATCGTTATACAAAATCAGATTAATGTCTCCCCTTTTAGCTAATGGATGACGATGACGACTGGTTTCTCTGAACTACCAGATTTCGACTTGGGTTCTCTAACGGATTATAGTTTTGACTATAATTTTACCTGAAGTGATCATCAATTGATGTTTTATGCATTTTGATAAGGGTGCTAAAGAAGTTGTTAGATTAGATAAGAACTGTGTCATGAACTACTTGTCCTTGGTCTCTGTTTTCCAGCAGTGTAAGACCATCGTTTTCAATTGTGGTCTTATGGTGTGATGTTGGAAGCACTGTTCAGTAGTTTTCTGGAAGGCGTGCTGTATAAATGTGTACTTGCGATTGTGATTTCTTGTGGTTGTGATCTTTTGTTTTTCTTGGGTCTAGAGTACGTTTTTGAAGGCAGTCCGCTGCCTTGCTTCACATCCTGCGCTGCACAACTACCTAGCATCAGTCGGAACTATCAAACTTCTAACCAAGTACGTTATACATATTTTGTATGTGTATATGTATGTCTATATGTATGTCTATATGTGTGTTCTATGGAGTCCCTTTTTGGAGCTTTCAAAGGCCTTTTGTCTTTGTTCTAATCAGTGATTGTAAACTACCCATGCAATTTAGCAATGGTTTTTGTCTTATAATGAAGCATATTGTAACGAGCCTCTGGTGTGCTCTTGACTCCTTGCCCAGTCCAAAAGTTCTGCTTATGTCAGTCCCACCTGCTGGAACCATCTCTATTGAGATCTGCGGCTCGAGCTTCTCTCTCCACCTCTCAGGGTTTTGCAAGCGCCTGAAGACTGTACTGTTTAACAGTGATTCTAGTTGTTAGGGTCGGGAGCGCCCCTGTTGAGTTTATCCTCTAAGAGGTGCTTTATAAAACTTCAGTTGCAATTACAATTACTGTAGGTCTCCCAAACCTGTTAACAATTTTAAAAGTTTATGTCAGTTATTGGAATTTGGGGTTCCTTTGATTCTGAACACCATGGCCAGTTATCTTGACCAGGAATGACCAGTTAGGTGAAACGTTATCTATTGTCATTATGGATCTGTTTTTGTTGTTTCCCTTGCTTTATTGTGAAAGCGTTGATGCGTGAAATTGACTTTGTGATTTTATTATCAGCTGTTTGTCCATATTCAGCATTCCACTTGTTTGTTTTCTTTTTCTCTATTATAGTGAGGTAATTACGCGTAATAAATGTAACAACTGTTCTTCCAGTTGTTATTGTTGGGCTCATTTGAACCTTGTTGGGAAGTAGTTTAGTTTTCTTTCAGGATCAAACTTTGTTTTCCTTTCCTTCTTCTCTACAGTTTAATTTTTGTTTTTGTTTTCATTTTCTAGGGGGCTTTATGTACATGTGATTGTTTCAAAGCTTTAGAAGTGCTAATGTAGCTATGCTGTACTTTCTGATACAATCAGATATTTGTGAGGCAACAATCTTTTTAAGTATTATAATCAGAAACAGTCTACCACCTTGTCTCTGACTCTTATCATTATCTGTTGTCTGCCAGATCTGAGATTTTTTTTATGCATTAATTATGCGCCCATATCTAATGCAAGGAATCAATCGATGGCGCTGAGCAGTTGTTTGCAAAGGACTTGCTCTTGCTACATAGTAACTGTCTCGGGTGAGGTTCGACCTGAGATACCCTGCATTAAAAGCTAGCACAAAAACCAACTGGCTACTGTGTCACACACAATCAGCCACGCGTGAGATGTGTTGAGTCTACTTGGTGTTATTTAAATGTTTCCATTTAAATTAATTTACAGTCTGCTTTACCGAAGTCATTTTTGTCCTGTTGCAGAAAATTTCAGGACACTGACAGAAGCCAGCATCCATTGTTACGTGACATCATCAGCGTTATTCGTTTGCTGTGTTCTTCCGAATCAGTCAAACTACTAGGTAGTCTGGTTTGCAAACACCTCTGATTATCAAATACGTAAAGGTAAAGGTGAAGGTAATTACTGGTAAGATAGTAAAGTAAGCATCACATAGCAGTGCATAAGCAGATGTTTAATGCCTTTTCTTAGGCCTTTGAGACAGCAGTGGGCTTCACTGGTCGGGCTCTGCGTGTGTGCAAGAGCCTAGCGGTGACAACTTTTCCAATTGTTTACATACTGATGAACTTTATGTTCATAATTAGATTTAACACCACTTAGACTGCCATTGGCAGTACTTTGTTTTGAGGTACTTAAGAAGTACTGTGTAAAGTGTCTAGATGTACTTACATACATACGATGGATGGATCCCAAGATCCTGGCCACTGGGCCAGTGCTCTACTTAAAACGTGTGCTCTGCATATACATGATGATGGTGTGGGATGTTTGCTTAATGACCAGCATCAGTTACGATACCTTGTCTTTGTTTGCTCTTGATCGTACAGATGGTGATGCCTGGTAGCCTTGTGCAAGGAAATTTGATGGGCTGTTTATTGCTGTCGTCTTTAATATCATATTTGTTAGATTCGCTATTTCTTTATGACAACTATAACTGCTTATCAAAGCAAGTTGTTTCAATGTTTGCAAAGTTGAATAGGTAACAAGATGCTACCGTGAGCAGGTGACTTAAAGTCAGTCTAACTCATAGACAGTGCACGGATGTTGCAACTTCATTGCACTGAAACTTGCCTGTTTCCTTAGGGGCTGTCATACAAGAAGTGCCACTGAGAGGCGCTGTTTAAATTGACAAAGACAATACATACAGAATGATGGAGGGAATGAATGAACAAAGACTAAGAAAGAAATAAAGACTAATGACTAAACAGTTGTATTTCTGCAGATAGATTTAGACAAAACCATTTGGGTAATATCCTGTGTTGTGAAATTTCTGTTTGTGCATGTAGCTTTGCAAGAGGGTGTAGTCGACGCACTGGTGCCCTACTGCAACACTAATATGGGACCAGTGTGCCTTCCTGCACTTGAATGTCTCAGCGTCATTTGCAACCATCCACACATCTATAATGCCATCGTCAATAACAAACAAAGTCATACGCTCGCTAAACTTCTGATTCTTTCAACATCAGAAGATGAAAAGGTCGGCCTTTTAGAAGTTTGGCATCACCTTGTGTGCATTTAGTCTAAAAACTTGTCTTTTCTTGGACTTATTTGTCTTCTTGGATTTCCCTTTTGGTTTTTGGGCAGACTTGCTGTGGAATTTGGTATACAAACTGACTTTGCTTAGCTGTGACCATCAAATGATTCCTTGAACATTGTTGCAGTGGTGCTATAGACCGTCTGAGATTATTATTGGACTGAAATGAAAATGTTGATTATGTCTGTAAGAAACTTTTGTTGAAAAGAAAATTAATTAGAAATTCTATTGTGAGTGTTTTAGTATTATTTACTGTAAAACACAAAATTTGGTGTGATGTTAGCAGTTATTTACACACATTTAATTTTCTTTTCTAAACTAATCTAATCAGAAGACTTATCCAGAACTGTTATCATGGTACAGATGACACTACTTGATTCATTAACATACCCAGCTGAAATCGGGGGCAGAAAAGCCTGCAAGGTCGTAAAAGGTCATAATCTGAAGACTTATCCAGAACTGTTATCATGGTAAAAAGACGGTATTTGATTCATTAATTGGCCCACGTGAAACCTGGAGGCAGAAATCCCTGGAAGGTTTTAAAAGGATTTTTCAGAAATTTACAATCTTTTCTTTACCCTTGATACAGATATCTCTACTGAAGCAGAGTCATGGTATTTTTCATACAGGTTCAAGATGTGACTTTGCAGATTCTTGCGAAAATCTCCAGTGGTTCTGAGTGGCACAGGCAGAGATTAGTCGAGGTAAGGACTTGAGTCTTTGTGCTACAGGTCTCAGGATGAGATAATTATGAATAATAACGGCCTTTGACAAAAGAGATCAAGTGGTCACTTGGGTCATCCGGTCAAGGTGATCTCTGAGAAATACAGTGCTTATTGTATTGTGTCATATTGCATTGTATTAAAAATGTAAAGATAAGGACAGCTTGCTTTTAAACACACCTCACAGTCATGGTTCCAAGGTTCAGACCTTGTTCGTCATCAACTATCTGACCACAGGTGTACTGTTTTCGATTGTAATGGTAGAAATAGCAGTATGTCAGTGTTTATTTACATTACATTGTGAAGATTGCTTTTTCTGTTACATTATGACCTGAATAATTAATATAAGAAAGATTTGCCAAGTAAGTTTGAGATGTGGTACAGTGAGTTTTAAGTAAAGTTTCTTCTTTAAGTAGCCAGTGTTTGTTTGGTTTTCTTGTAGGAAGATGTTTATAATGGTAGTCTTTTGGCAGAGGTGTTGACCTACAGATCAACCAGTTTACCTGTCCTTGCCAATATCACCTGTCTTGTGGCAAATTTGGCAATTGATGAATTTTCTCAGGTGATGCTTATTTATTTTTCCTGCTTTCGTGCCTTTCGTTGGTGGGTTTGCGTTCTGGGGTGACATGGCAGCTGAAGGAAATTTCCAGGACTGGTGGTCTCCTGCATGACACACTGGACAATTTTGCATTTAGGAAAGGTTGTCAGTTGTTGTTCATGGCCTGTGTCCAGTTGTTGTCACTGACGGTTGTCCTGGAGGATTGTTGTCCAAGTCGTACAGTTGTTGGTTGTTGTTGCCTGTTTGTATTGTATCTTGATATTTCTCTGGAACTGTAGAATGGTTTTTGCAAAATTCATTACAGCTGGAGTTCCAACGAGATATGGCTTCTTATTGTTATAATGGTTTAGAAATTTTTTTTTGTATCGTTCTTTTCCAGGGAGCTCTTACAGATCATCTGATCAACATGTGCAGACTTCTGGATAACTTATCTGATGAAACAGAAGTGCTGAGGCATGTGGCTCGGGGCTTGGCTAACTTCTCAAAATTTCGTAACAACTGCGAAATATTGGTGAGTTTAATTTCAGTCGGAGTCAGGGATACTCTCTGACTGGTTTATGATAGTGCAGACTGAATGTATCAGTCTGCTGTGCGCAAAGACAGCTTTTTATATGATTTTATTTAGATCAAATTTGAGTATTTAATGAGAAAAATACCCATACAAGAGACCAAGGAATGGATTGTTGTGAGGTGCTAGAAATTTACATTAGTTTTTAATGTAATATTAATGGATTTTGTGCTGGTTGAGTTCTGTTTATGTATCTGGTTATTTATTTAGGGCTTTTAAAAACCTCTCAAAATCTTATATACTACTAAACTATGTACTACACTTTGACTGTTAAAACTTTCAGAATTAATACGTTCCAGTCATCAGCTAGTATCTGAGAAATAAACAACAATTTCTGCACTGCGTTGGCTCTATGTCCAAGACTCCGGAATTCATCCCTTGCGGTTTAATAGTATATGAGCAAGAAATGAGCACCTCCTCTATGCTCCTACATTTCTGAGTTTTCCCAGTCGCTCCAGTATGAGACATGGAGCTTTACTTTTCCGCTTTGCTCGTTATGATGTGACATATGATATAACTAGAAATGTAAATTATTTGTGAGTTACAGCTTGCATACTTTATACACTGTTGCTTTACTAAATTAAATAAGTCAGGAAGAAATGATTGCGACTGGGAAAACTCAGAAATGTAGGAGGCATGCAGGCACATCAGTGATAGCAGCACCAACTTCAAAACCAGCAGAACCCAGCAAAATATTACAGTATTTAGCCCAATACTATGGTTTTTGTACAACAACAGCTTCAAGGAAGCTCATTATCCAAATATTAAGATTTTTGCGTAAGACTAACTGCTGACGATGTTTCGGCTGATTGTAGCTGGGAAGCCTAGAATTGGTCATTCTGAAACTGATGCATTCACCCGATGACGAAATTCGACATCACGGCTGCCAGATTATTCTTGCTTTGCTGGGGTTTTGCACAGCAGCTTGTGTCCAAGTATTAGAAAGGTATGAACTATATATATGATCACTGTATATATTCTTCGCTATTGTATTAGAGTTTACACCATACGTGGCTGCGATCAGTCGTGTTCTAGTTACTCTTGTGTGATCCGACATTTGACACTGTAAAGCACCTTTGAAGTAGCTTGCTACCGACGATGCTATATAAATTGTCATGATTACAATTACAGTTGTCATTAACGTTGTCGTCGTCATCCGTTAGCTAAAAAGGAAGATGTTAATCTGGTTTAGTCTGCAGTGCTATTGCAATAATGCACAAGACATCAGTCGATGGTCACTTTAAGTGAAACCATCATAAAAACGCAAAACCAGTTGGAGAGCCCTGGTTGAAATCCAGTGGGTCACTCATCCTAAACATTGGGTATACTTGAGTTCCTGTTAAAGATGAAATTAATACACTTGTTTACACGTCTCCATAGAAACTCTTTAGTTTTAGCAGATGGCAAACCTATCATGGTTTTTTTTAATTGTAATCATAAGCTCAAGATTTCTACAGAGCCCAGCAAAAGCTACGTTGTGGGTACCAGCTTTTGTCAAAACAAAATTGATGGGCAGTAAGGATTCCATTCCAGGTCAAGATGCAAGAGAAAGGCAGGCAGACAGTCAGACGGTTACGGTGGGTGGTATTTAGAATTGAATCGGAAAGTGAGATAAGAGGAAGAGGGGAAGAGTTTTTGCGTTGTTAGGTCGGAAATGCCTCTGAGGAGTATCTTTAGAAGAGTCTATATGCAAATTTGCGTTTACCTGCGGCTGTACACCTTTTTTACTTTTTCTAATTTTCAGGGTTGGGCCAACCTTCTTCCTCGAATACTTGGGTTATGATGGTGAGGTAGTTAATGCTGTACACAAGGTTCTGAGCACAAAGCTGCCAATGGTGGTCTGTCCCGAGTCACACTGCTAGTTAGCCACATCGCAGTTACACATTTGCGATGGATTTGGTCTTAATCGACCACAGAATGCTGTATAGCATGTACATGGAATTCTGCCGTGCATGAGATCTGTTTCGCTCACCTGATGCTGTGATTTCTGTAATTTCAAAAACTTAAAAATATATTGTTAGACGTCTTAGGCGCTTACATACAGCGCATAAATGAAAGAATCTTGAAATTTACTGTGGAACTGTACAGATGTATCCAGCTGTATAAACAGGGCCCTTGGCATGAAAAATTCTAATCAGATCTAATCTACAGACTTCTGTAGTGCCATTATCATAGCACAAGGCGTCAGTCAATGGTAATGCACTTTGAAATTCCATTTCAAAATCACAAAAATCATAATCTTTTGGACATCCCCAAAAACAGCAGAGTTCTATTGTGAAATCAATGAACGTATTGGTGGTGATGCATTAATATTCATCTCGCTGTTGTGTACATAGATGGCTGTAATGAAAGCAGGACTATTGACTCTTCTCAGTGTGCTTTTTTTATTCTGTTTAACTGTACAGCATTTTGTGAGATGAATTGTTCTTAACTTGGGATGAATAAAAGAGATGATGGTCATGAAGATGACGATGATTATGATTATGACGTGGCTGGACAGAGGAAAATGAGCAGTTGCCTTTACTTGTCATGTGCAAAGTTAAGGCCTACTAAGTGTGTGGCACAGTAGTCTATTGATAACACGTTTGGTCATTTTGGTTTGGTTGCGGGTTCGACTCCATGTAATGACCCAATGCAAGTTGTTTGTGCTCGCTGTGCCAAGCAGTATAATTTGGTAGCGGCATAAGCTGGGAAGTAAACGGCAAGTCTTGCGATGCACTGGCCCTGTGTCCAGGACCTTGGATTCGTCCATTGCCGATTCAAGGGCCAAGAGGAGATGAGCACCTCCCCTACATCTCACTTGTGTGATATGGGATACTTTACTTTTACTTACTTTACTTACACTAAGTTTACACAGTCTATGTTACTGATACTGATTACAGCTGAAAGGTAAAAATGTGCAGTTCTGTTTGGGCATTGCAGGAATTCAGACTCCCTTTAAAGTTTATCTGGCAAGTTTGTGAGTAATATTTACTGTTTGAAATTGGGAATTTTCTTGTTGAATTATGTGCTGGTGTTTGTCTGTTGAGGAGAAATGTCTAGAGAGGTAAGTTCAGTTTTTGGGCAACAACTGTTATAATCTTGTGTGAGTTTCTGGTTAGCAAACGCTGTAATCTTCTGTGATAGAAATCAAAATTGCTAATAGTTGCATTAGTTTTTCTTAGTTACTCTGTAGTGTAGAACTTCCTGATTTGAGTTGCTCACCATCCAGTATTTAAATGAAGGCGTGGAGCAGAGTGGCAAGTCCGATATATAAAAATCTAAATGTCTGAAGTTCAATTCTCAGCCGTTGATCTACCTTTTGTGGTGAACTAATCGTGGCATTACATTTTCTGTTACATTTAATTGCGAATGCATTACTTTACGGCAGAATACCAATCCTTGTTATTATGCCTGGATGTAGTCATTTGCACAGATGGTGCCACTGGTGTGTTTATACTCACTACGGCTGTGTTGTTTCAGTTAGGTACTCTTGTATGCAGCATGTATGAGAGGTCCTAAAAAGGTGCTATATTAAAAGTCTAGATACATATGTTTACATACATACATGACATGCATACATACTGGTAACATTCATATAAAACAAACATACACACAAACATAAATGGAACAGAACGAACTGTATCTGTCCAACTTGTCAGTACTAGTCAAAGTAAGCTTTCTGGTTGTGTTGGTCTATGGAGTCTTCATGACAGTATTGGTTTGCTGGGTTAGAAATTCTAAACTGTCTCTGGTTTCGATCTTCTAAGTAGTCCTAGCGTCTAAGAACGAAGTGGGTTTTCTGTTTTGTGCATCTGTTTGAAGTGTAGACAGTTGGAATTAGTTTTAGGAATGGCGTTCTTTTGTTGTGCTGCTTTTCACCAACTGTATATTACATGTTAAGGCTGTTTCCATTCATTACTGGTAATGTTAGAAAAGTGGTATTGTTGTAAATGAGATGATTTTGATTGATTTATCTGTGGTATGCTTTGAACCATGACTGGGCTACCAAATTAGGTATTTATTTTGAGGGAATTAACAACAGATATGCTTGTTTTTTATTTTGTAATGTGGAAAGTTAGAGAAGGTAATTGCTTCTTCTTGCATTTAATTGTCTAGAGTGGAACATATTGCCGTCTTTATTGATCATTTCAGATTCTCCAGACTTTTAAGTATCGGAATTTGTTCTTAAGTTTTCCTTTCACGGATTTGCTTTTAAGCGCTATCAATTTTCTGTGGTGGTTAGATTCTTAATACTGGTAAATGTCTTCTCAGGTGGGAGCTGTATAAGTAAATGATAGATATTTGGGCCTATTCAAATACCTTGTCATTGTGGTGGAACTTGTGGTAAACCAAAGACTCCTTATAACAAACTTTACTAACACATATTCTAATATAGTACAGTCTGGAATATGGTCCCAAAATTAGTTCAGCTAGGGAAAATGTATTCATTATAGCTCAACTTCATTACAAGGCGGTTCTTATTATAGCTTCAAAAGATGGCATTTTAACGAGTGTCTGGTGTACACGTCTGTCTTTTCACTTTGGAGAGCTTTTTATAAGATGCCATGTAAATACTGTGATGCAGGTTTGAGAGGAGCTAAAATGACAATGTTATCAAATGTCCTTATGTGTTGCCGAAATGGTATCTGCATTATATAACCAGAAATTATGCTTTCAGACAGTTGACTTGTGCAGATGCTTCTTGCTATGGATGCATTTGATCTCTGGCTGCTGCTTAAAATGATTTTTATGTCTTCTCATGTTAACCTTTAGCTTGTGACGATGCCGTTAAATTTAGGCGAAGTGAAAGCTGAATGCTTCTATCACGTTATTAAGAGCTGCGATTGAAATTTTATTTTCTGCACTACCTGTGTTAAACTGTGCATTCCTCAAATATCATATAAATTTTGATATCAGAATTATTATAAGATGATTTATAAAATGCAAGTTAATGTAACCAAATACACCGCAAATGTGCTGAATATTCATTGCTAAGAATTCTGCATCAGAAACTTCCTTAAACTACTTTAACTTTTTGTTATGAGTGGTAGCAAGATGTTGAAATATGAGGAGACATGAAATATTTAAGAGCTTTTGAAGGGGAAAATTATAAAATCGGTTTTTATCTGTTTTAACAGAAGCTTTATTTGAATAAAGTTTTGCTAGGTTCTGTAGCTACTAAGTTCAGATACCAGCCTCAGTGTATGATATGCAAGAAACTAGTTTTACCTATTAATTGTTTGCTATCATCTACATTGAGGATTTTAAAATATGCAGTTTCTCTCCTTGCTGTTTTTCAACTGCTGCTACATTGGCTCAACTAAATAATACATTGGTTTCTCTAATTTTCTGTCCATCAGAAAGTTAATTTTCTTTTTTCGTATTGGTTTTCCAAGTTGGTTTATTTTCCTATCCAACGGAAACTTGGTTTACTTATCTTTTGCCCATCAGAAAGTTGGTTTATAATCAGGCACAACCTGAATAACATTAACTTTCCTTTTGCAACACACAATGACGAGAAGCGAGTAGATAAGTTCTATTATTTCGACAAACGTGGGAACACATATTCCAAGCCACAGATTGAATGATCCACCCAAATTGGCAATCAGAGTGTCCCACGTGATCGCCGCCGAATCAGTAAACTCTTGAATGCTTTCCTCGGCGAACATTATCGAAACCTCCAGAAAATTGTCTTCGATCAGACGAAGGCTTTTGATCTGCTTTACCGTTTCCTCGTCTGTCTGGTTTCCGACGTTCTTCAGGATTTCTTCATAGGCCGAAAATTTGTTCCCATATTGCACCTTGTTCTTTATGTACTGTTTATAAAAGGAGAGGTGGTAGAGCGGGTTTGGCCACTGGGAAGACGAGGCGCTAGTGTCGTAGTAGGTTTCCATGCAAGGTATTGGGCAATCACAGGCATTTTCGTTGCGTACGAAGAATATATAGCACATCATGAGTGTCGAAGAACGTGTCAATGCTTCCTGAAGAGACGGTGTCTCTGCGATAGTCTGGGTGATGTTAGCGCAGAATGTACGGTTTGCAAGCTTGAGTTCGTCGTCTGTGAAGATTTCATTGTTGTCGAGGCATCTGCAGTTGTCGATCGTCTGGCGTTGTCTGCACAGGCTGATGCAAGCACTTTGGCTGTAGGCAGGTGAGTTTGATTGTGACGGAACGAGGAGTTTTCGATCGGTGCAGTTGCCATATGGCTGTGACAGACGACTGACGTTTGTCTGTTTGAGCTGGATATTCAACCCGTTTCCGGTGGAGACCTTGATCGCCGTTTTCGGATTGGGAAAGGTACCCCTCGGGTGGATCGTGACACGAGCGCCGGTGCCCGTCGACATCCGAATCCACGGACTATAGCCGTCAATGATCTGCGACTGAAAATTATTCACGAAAAGCAACAGTTTGACCGCGGCAACCGTGCCGTTGCTTTGGTCCAGTTCGATCTTGTGGCACTTTTGTAGCGGAGTTGTCAAAATTGCCTTGGTTGTACATGTCACTGTCCAGTACAGGTCCCAACCGTACTGCGAACACTCCACGATGAAATCATCGTCGTTTTCCCTGATCTCTTCCATCAATGGAGTGTTCGTATTATAAAATTCGACGGATCCCAGAATCTCCCACGCGATATCTTTAGTAAGCCTATGGTACGTTTCGTGCTCATGCTGCTTCATGGCGTCAACTGTTTTCAAATACTCATCATAGCTCGTGCTGCTGATATTGTTGACGGCGAAAATGTTGCAGATAGTGACATCTGGAAAAATGGGTTTAGTCTGAACCAAGTTGAAACTTCTGGTCACGGTGTGCGACGTGTAGTTCATGAGTACCTTTGAAACTTGGTAGAGAAGAAAGGCGAAGCAGATCAAAATTGATGCCAACCAGAAAAACCGAATTACCTTGCTTGATGTCTTGACGATGCGACTGACGCCCTTTATCCCAGTTGTTTCGGCAAATCTTCTCAACTCTTGTTGGATTTCATTCATCATCGCGTTAAAATAAAGTAACCTGACTGCAGAAACCAATCCAGATGTGATGGTGTTCGATGCAAGTGTTTTGGCAATTAGGACTACGGCTGCCTAGTCTGGCGCATTGTCCTTGGCGCCTCATTTTATAGTGGATTTGATTAAATGTTTCGCACACAAATTACTACTAAAGCAATACAGGAGGTTGGTTTCATCTGGACTACTGACAGAGCTGTTTGCTGGCATATATTCGTTTTCATACATTTGACGGGTCATTGATGAATAATCGATATCAACCCCATTTCTGTCAGTTATATGATGATGTTGAAGGGCCAATAAAAAACAATGCATGGCTGTTTTCGCTTCGGCTGCGTGTAGGCAAGCAGACGTGCAGACCGAAATGCCACACACAGGTACCGACTACGATTTAAGCGAAGCACTCAACAATTGATCCAACTAATGCACAGTCTATTAATTGATCGTTACAGGGCATCGGTGTTTTAGTTGTAATGTAATGTGTTCATGACAATTCATGATACACCATCGTCAGTAACGATTTTCTACAGGGTGCCTTATTATGTAAAATGTCATCGCAAGTGCTAAAAGTTATATAGTGAATAGAATTTAATCGTAATTTCGAGATTTCTACAGCGCCCAACGAAAGCCACGTCACGGAGACCAGCTTATTCACAGGCGCAATTAATTTAAATTGGTTTTTTCTAAACGTGAACACACTGCCACCTGAAAAGATGGCGCAAGGCCGTTCCAAGCACGCCAGCCAGGAAAACGAGAAGCCAGATTACCCATTTTAGTCATAGTTACTTGGAATAGGCACACACAGGTGCACGATAAGGTCAGAAGTGATGCACTTGAGTTGCAACAGCTGAACTGCTAAATATATGAACGAATATCCGCCATCCATCCCTGCATCATCGGTCCAGTAGAAAGTTTAAAAAGACCGACTCACGAGAGCACGTAGTATGTACGACTTGATGCATCGATGTAAGTGACCGACAGATCTTCACAGATGGCGGACCTGTAGCGAGGAAAGTGCCACCGTGCTTGAATTCGTTATTAACGGATCATATAGGCCCACGAGGTTACCGCAGAAAAAGGATCGAAACCTACCTTACCTGACAGCAATCACAATAATTCGTTATCGTATGGTCGGGATTTCAACAGCATCCAACGATAGCTAAGTTGTGGGAACCAGCTTAATCGTAGGCGTTCAGTAAACAAATCGTTAGGCAGGACTGGTTCGGTTCCAGGTCAGGCTCCACGAGTCAGGCAGACAGACAGACGGCTTGTAACTGAGACACCTGAAATGACTCTTGAAGTGCACTGCATGAAATGCCATCTTTACATTACAATATAGGCCTATTACACTGCACATCGTAAGTCTTTGTTCAGGATTAGACTGCCTACCTTGAAAGCCAAGTTCCTGCTCTTCACCAGCTCCGGCTTTAATTTCCGCTTCCCCGCAAGGGTGTTCACTTCTGCTTCAGGAAATACCTCCAAGTCACGCCTTCACATTCTGCCTCCAGGCATCCGAGGCGTTCCCCTGGCAAAACCGGCACCCCGGGTCTCATGGCCATAAAGTCAGTCCGCCATGGGGTCACCCATTTCCCAGGTAGCCACGGCTGATGCGGGCCTTCCTCTGGTGGGGTGGCACCCCAAGGTCTGTCTCGCCGTACTCTTCTTTTGAAAGACGTTGTAGAAGTTGACAATTATCTAACTCATCATTTTAACTAACCAACACTAAACCTCTTGCAAGCTTCTGTCCAGGTCTTTCGCTCAAAAGTAAGAACACTCCTCTTCCACAGATCATATTCTTCCCTGATCTATCTTGCCACTCCAATTCCAAATAGCATACACCGTAGCCGTCTGACTGCCCGTTGGATCGTGACCCTGAACCGTTTTTAATCATCCTGCCTAACGACTTTGTTTTGACTGAGCGCCTGTGAATAAGCTGATTTCCGCGACTTAGCTTTCATTGGGCGCTGTAGAAGTCTCTAGTTTACGATTCAGAACATATAGGAGTGGTCATCACGTGTGAAGGACTCATGTGCCGAATGCCAGAATTTGAACCGTTTAAAACCGTGCTGCCGCCTAGCGAGTGCAAATGAAATATTTTCAAAAGGCGCGCTTCGAATTACAATTTTAAGCTATTTTACCTGGAACCGACTCTCACCTTTCCTATCTATCGACTTTGTTTTCACCCAGGCCCTGAGCATAAATAAGTTGGTTCTGCGACTTAGCTTTCCTCAATGGCTGTAGAAATATCGAGTTTACGATTCCCAACCTCCCCTTCTACAGCAGCCTAGATTAGGTTAGCCTGTTTATTTTGCACCGCTAACAGTGCTACAGGATGGGTTACTTTACTGTCCAGTCCGTTAGAGGGACTTTAATTAGATCCAATGCAGTACTGACTGCCTGCAGTCTGTCTGAGGTTGGTGTTTAAAGCACAGGCTACACTG
The DNA here is from genome assembly GCA_964023275.1 of Norana najaformis. NCBI lineage: Eukaryota > Metazoa > Annelida > Clitellata > Crassiclitellata > Hormogastridae > Norana > Norana najaformis. The sequence continues at coordinate 32,569,011 of OZ029919.1, read as the reverse complement.
AAATAACTCATGTACCAAATTTTGAAAACCAAACCAAAACCCACTTAACAATACATCATAAAACTAAACGGTAAATTGTAGCAGCTTTAATCACACAGCAGAAACTTTTTATAATCAGTTACTAATTCCTAAAACACATCACAAAACTAAATTTAGCTAATTGCACATAAAAGCATTAGGGCCATTATAAAACCACATTGCCATAAGAGCATCATTTCACATTACAGACATCTGCAGTTTCTGTATGCTGATCAATATATTGCTGAACCACAGCAACTGCACTTCGCGCCTTGCATATATGCTTTACAACAGTCTCGATAGTCAAGTCTTGAATCGATTCCACAAACCCTGGATGAGAGTTTAAGAGAAACACAGCCTCTTCGACTTCTGTATTTGTAATTGTGTTGTGTACTTTACAGTTCTGCAAGTCAAAAATGCCAGCCATTCCAGGACGTATGACACGTCGCTTGCCATGATACAGTAATGTCTTCCTCTCTTCAGCTGTCAATTTCTCGAGCTGATTCAACCTTATTTTCTTAGCAATATGAATATACACATTCATATCTGTGAGCAGAAAGAGGAGACGATCAATGTCAATGCGAGTCTGAAGGCTGTCTACTTTCGATTCCAAAACGTGAAGAGCAACATCACCAGCTTTAACTTTTTTCCTCAACTCTGTTACTTCTGAGCTCAGCTTTGCAATTTCAGAAAACATGTCCTACATTCAAACAAACACATTCTCTGATGTAACAAAATGTAGTAATGACAATTAACACTAGCATCACATAAAAGTAAGTTATTAAAATTAAATTAATTAATTAAAATTCTCCAATTCTTAAGCATGTACTGTGAAAACACACAAAAGCTTCAAAGCCCAATTAACAACTCATTGTGGCTACAGAAATAATTCATACACTGCCTAACTCATATGTATGTATGTATGCATCCATGTAGGCAAGTCAGTATGTATGTATGCATAATGACACGTGATATAGCATCATTTAAGTAGTTCGTGGAGCCCTGCATAGATGGCTAACTGATCCAAACAAGTGCACTTTCACACAGGTAAATACGTACATACATAAATAAATAAATGCATACATACATGAAAAAGTGGTGACAATGGCATTTGGTGGCAGAAATGGCATCATTCCAGGTCTCGTACTGGGAGGCACTGCCCAGAGGCAGGCCATGCTGGGTGGAGCCAGCAGAGGCATGCTCTCAATCGAATTAACAATTTTCCAATGGTAAATGCAAGAAACCTCACTTAGGGCTACATTTTTATCAAAATCATCAGTATCTGGTAAGAACTTGGAGCTAATTATAACTCAGGAAACATTTTCAGCCAATCTATAAATAACACATTTTCAGACCTGTAGGATAACCATGTTTCAGTGCCTCAGAGAGGTTCTCAAAATCCAATAAACAAATGTTGAGATACAAGCACAAAATCACACACCAATTTTTAATTGATGATGAAGAGTTCTCTGCCTGAAGGCAGGTCCATTGGCTTTATGCCACCTGGGGATGAGAAGAGTTAGGTCGTTTTCCGTTGTCTTCCTCACAGACAGTTGTGGGTGAGCAACTTGTCCAAGATCCCTATGCAGTGGCTAGAGGCAGATTTGAACCTGCAACCCTTCGGTTACAAGGCACCAAACATACCACTACACCATCGCGTCCCACGTTAATTAAATACCTCAAAATTACACTACTTATAATGCAACCATTACATCATCAACAGCCCTTTTTAGTCTTGTAACATGAGGATCTCTTGGCCAGTAACAGCAATCAAATAACCATCCAATCTTCTTTCGGTATCTTTTCAAATCTCAATTTTGCATAACACAGCTGGAATCCTGACACTGTATTGAAAGGTCAATGAATGACACTGACATTAGACAATCACTTTCTCCAAGTCGACTCAGAATCATACGAACTCGGTGTTTCCACAAATATATCATTCCTTACCATCAAAGTTCTAAAGCCTACGGGCACACCAGTGCCCAGTGGTGGAGGGAGAATACTTCCTCCCATGGGAGGCATAATTCCAAGTATTGGTGGTGGTGATGGTATTCGATCTCGTCCTCTTCTTTTTCTTTCTTGAGAACCAGAACTACAACCAGATAAATCCATAGTGTAAACTGTAAAGTAATGTAACCCTGAATTGTAACAATGCACCTTTTCAAGTATATATCAGAAGTTCTCCATGCAAACCTTAGTACGTTAGCAAGTTTATCTTTAAGGAAATATGAAGAAAAAGTACGCCAGCACATGACAGTGAAAAAGCAAAACACGCCATCAACACAAGGCTCAATAGTACAACCAATTCATTAGATTCTAGTCATAAAATACGTTTGAATAAAAGTCAGAGTTTGCTTCTTGATGATGGCCTATCACAACAAGATATCAAAGACTAATCCTTATATCTAACTCGCAGTCGTGATACTAAAATTTTTATCGAGTCCTAATATAGGCTTAACATCTGTCACAGGTTAACTACACTGCACTTTAGCATGTAATACCTAAGAACATTTCCTGTATATTAATTAACCTTGATCGACGACTACGATGAGATGACCGTGACCTTCTTCGATCCCGTGATCGAGATCGACACCTGAATAGAAAAGAAAATAACAATAATTATAATCATCATCGTTATTATTATTATTAGTAATTAGAAATTCTATTGCACCAGTGTCTAAAGCACAAGGCATCAACCAATGTCGCATCAAAGTCAAGCCCTAATCAGGTCAACATCCAAGAGGGTAGTCGCTTGCTGTTGGCTTTTATCAATTTATAGAGTACATCTTACAGACCAACACTTTACAGGTTCACGGGTAATTTTCATTTCTTGTAAGTTACAGAAGAAACAGAAAGTGAAAACACACAAGGCATCAGTCAGTTACACCAGGCACAAGGCGGCTGCTCACAGTTCCTACAAAAAGAACACTTTAACAGACACTTACCAGGCTTTAGATAAAGGCAAACAGCTGAAGGTAACACACTAGTTTACATGCCTCTATAGAATCTCTTCAGACTATCAAGGTTGAAGCATCGCTGGGCTGGGGCACAAATACAACCATAGCAATCCAATGACCGGACACCATTTCATGATATGCAGACAATTGAAATTAGTATAGTTTCAAATAATCACCCTGACCTATCAAGAGATCTTCTCTCATCAACGGGCTCTTTAAAGCGACTTCTATCACGCTTCTGTCTGAAAGACGATGGCTCAGATCCTTGCGAGGTTTCCTCCAATCTCTGGTCAAACTTTGGCGCAGCGCCCCTGAGCATATCAGTCTGAGGCTGTGGCTGCACTGCAGGCACTGCCAAGGAGGAACTGGGTTGATGAGACAGCTGCTGCAACAGTTGCTGTAGCAACGACAGTGACCCCAGAGGCTGTGGAAACTGCTGTAGGAGTTGGTGCTGCGGGAACTGAGTTACTGGCTGCTAAAGACAGAAGAAACAACAGCAATGAAAAATATCTCAGCACATCACTGTGAAGTCTGGAACAGAGCCATGCATCATGGTTGACGTTTACCTTCAGAGACATTTTAAAGTTTCACGGGATCGTAGTGAACTACGTAATCACGTACTTCAAACAGATGTTCACGATTCCAAGTTGTCATAGATAATAAATCCCTGGAATGCACTTAGGTATTTACACAGCTTTGCTATGGTAACAGGGCACACAAGAGTCTAGTGGTTAGTGTGCTGCATTGCCAAAGGTCAAGAATTCAAATTCCAACCGCAGCAGAAAAATATTTATGTTCCACTACCACCCCCTAACAAACTTATCTATAAAACGAGTACACTGACCTTACATTGGCAGTGGGGTGATCAGGTGGTAAGGGAGAGGACAGGCCAGCAGCCTGCATATGCCGAATGTAAAAGTAAGTCGCTGACACCCAATCTCCAGATATAGTCTTTGTGGCTCAGTTTTATATTAAGTTTCCTTTAAAAAGTCAAAAAAAAATACAAGCCAACCTGATGAGATGACTGAAGAAGCTGGACAGCTGCAGGCAGCACATCTGTCTCGACGTTTGTCCCTCCCTTTGTACCATCACCAGGTGTGAACTGAGAAGTGGCAGTGGAAGCCCTGTTGCCAATCTCAGAAAAGCTACTGCCTTTGGTCTTTTCTGTCAAAGAGCCATTCTTGGGTTCCTGGGCTGCCTGCAAAGACGAGTGGGCCATTTCCTCTCCATCAGAAGCATCCGAACCCTGAGAGTTCGGGTATTCTCCCGATGACTCTATGAACAAAAACCTATTTATCAGCTTAGCTGAGCAATGCAGTCACACAGTGGCCAATGGTAACCAAAAGGGGTTTTCATAACTACATATGCTAACTAGAACCGCTGGTGGCTGCACGATGAAGTGAGCACATTATGCCTTCCAGTGCATTGAACTGTGCTACTAGAACAACAGGTAACACATTTGGTCAATGATCATGTGGTTGCGCAGTAGACTCTGTGTAATGACCCTGGGCAAGTTGTTTGTGCCCACCACGCCTGTCATCAAGTAGTATAATTTGGTATCAGCATAAGCTGGGAAGTAAATGGCAAGTCCTGCAATGCACTGACCCCTGTCCAGGACCTTCAGATTCATCCACTGCCATTCAAGGGCTAAATAAAAGGAAATGTCTCACATGTGGGATATGGGATACTTAATTTTCTACTAGAACAATACCCTGTTAAAAAGACATACTGATACTCTTCTGCCACAGACTGCTCAAGAAATATTCTCAGCCTATCTAGGTCACACCTTTTAGATTTTTAGATCTGTCTGATGGCACAACCACTTCCTCTCCATTTGAAGTTTCCGACTGCTGTGAGTTCAGGTTTCAGAAGTTTTAAAAGGCGCTACATTTATGATCAAATACATAACTTCCATAGCTCCAGTGTCTAATGCACAAGAAATTAACTGATGAGACACCAAAGCCAAGCAGTAATCAGGTCAATATCCAGAAGGTAAGTGCACTAAGACAGAGAATGTACATATATACATACATCCCATAAAATCTGTTGTCAAGAAACTATTAAACGAACAACAGAGCGTGTTTGTTGAACTGCAGCTCAGAGTGAAAATCTTAATAAAGACCATCATAACTGAAACTACTTACCTGCAGCCACAGTTGCAACCGCTGTACCGCTATCTTCATTTGGTTGAAACAAACTGAAGAGCTGCTTCAGCATATTCCGTGGGAAGGCGTTCTTCTTTTCCCAAATATCTAACACTTGCACGATTTTGTTCTGGACACAGCATCAGACAACATTACAAGTTCTAACACAACACAAATTTGTGACTTTATAAGAGCCTTCTACAGGCATTGCTTTTTGTTAGGAATTACTTTTAGATTTATTTTTCTAAAAGAGCGAATACAGCAACAAATAAAACAAACAGCTGAAGCAAAATGGTTTTAACCAGAAAGTCAAACAGATGACTGAGCAATTGCACATGGTTCGTTGTCAAGATTCATTGAACTGTTCGGTTAACTTAAATTTAAAGTTACCTTACATTCCTAAAATTGTACAACATGTTAAAGCCTAATAGCACACTTAAGTGTATTAAATAAATAGTGTTAAACTACTAAAATTTATGTACCTGGAGCCGTTTAAACTTACTAGGAGCTTCAGAAAACAGTTACTACAAATTAATTCTCTGACTAGATCAAGTTCTTGACAAGTGATTCTTTTCAAGAAATTATTCCTGTCTAATCTTCACTAAATTAGTGAAATTAGGAGTGCTGGTACTCACCTTATCATCTTCTGGGCAGGACACCAGAGTCTGGAATGTGTTAATGAGGTTCTTTGAAAAGCGTTGGCCAAACACATCTTTTTCAACCCCGAACTGATAACGAGATTGGCGGACGACTGAGTCGATAACATACAAACCGGGAACTTTGTATGCGGCCGGACACTGTGACAAAACAACCCAACATCAGTTTTACTACATGACAAATTTTGACTAGCAGTATACAGTTTTGCAAACCTTGCAAACTGCATAAGAAGCTAACCTAATCTAATGATTCCTAAAGCTGTGTAATCATAATGTACAAGGCATCAATCAGTGGTTGATTCAAGTAATATGTAGTAAGAAATCTATTAGCCTATAAGCGCACAAAACAAAACCTACACATAATGATGGAGAATGACAATGTAAAATTCGAGTAATTGTTAGAACATATTAAAAGGTACAAAGAGTTGTGAAAACTGACCCAATATTGATAGACTTGGCACATTTTGTCAACTGAATGTAGCCTTGGCATGCATCACTAGTGACTAGACAGCTAAAATGTGTCTAACCATGTATGGATGTATGTATGTATGTATATATGTATGTAGGTAGGTACATGCGCATGCATCAAGACACTTAATATACAGTACAGCCTTTAAAGTACCTCACAAAAGTTCTGAACTCATGACCATCTAACTGACCTACATAAGAGCGCTTAATGTAATTTGAAAATGTTTGCTGAACACCGTCAAATGCCACAGTATTTTTTGCGTGCACTGAAATATTGTCCCAAAAGGAAGGTCCTCAGACAAGCGGAAAAATGATTTAGTTGAGCCAATGTGCAGAAGTGCGGCACCTGTGTGTGTTCATGAGCCATGTAGCACATAGAACAAGTTCCTAAATGCGCCATATAAAAGTCCTAACCAAAGCATACATAACTCGTGCACACATAACATCAGCACCACAGAAGTGACAACACAAGAACCAGTTGGTTCCTACTTTTGAGATGAATCTTTCTACACTCTGTACGACATGCTTGTAGAACTTGACAGCCTTCATCGCGCTCTCCGTGATACGAGCCATCTTCCTTTGTGATACAGGGAGCTTGGATTCATACAACGACGACAACTGAAATAAAGAAACCATCAACCTACCATACAAATTCTAAATTCGAGCAGTTCTGCATATCATCTGCAGGAAAGAAACCTAACTTCAAAATTCATATTTACTTGAGGGGCCTCCTCTCTATAATATCTGTTGATGGACTTTACATCAACAGCATTAGGTAATACTTACATATATTTACTTTACATACATTTACATATATTTTACATATAGCTATATAAATCAACATCATCCATTCCAGGCAGAGATGATTACGAATGATTTCTTTTTAGTCATTCAACAAGTCTAATTCTTTTTTCATAGTGAGTCCATATTTAGCCAATCCACCATAGTCTTGGCCTTCTTCTGCCTCACTTTGTGGCATGAACGGTCTTCCTAGAGATTACATACTAAGCCTCTTGCTGATATGAATCACTTTGTAATGATTACCACTAAAAGCAAGTTAAAAGATAGCATGTTTGTGAGGCTCTTAAAAGCTGCTATGTAAATAGCCAGATACATACATGCACACACACATAGGCACACAATGTATTTTAAGCATTCTTCAAGTTTAAGAAACAATATTCTATATATTCTATTATTACACAAAATAAACACAACTGTGACAGTGTTTGCCAAAAAAGCACTAGCACGACAATAGCAAATCACAACTGGACAAGTTCGCACAAGTTTTTAAATGCCTCAAACAAAAACTGTTGACTTCAAATGAACTTTAGATTTAATTTCCAGTAGGCCTATATAATGTAATGCACAAAACGCAGAAAGGAATCGGATTATTATTTCTTTTATTTTCAATCGGTAAATAATTAGGATTTTACGACTCGTTAAAGGTAACGTAACAGTATTCGCTCTTTTCTTATTATTACATGTACATAGTTCGGTTATTACTCATTTCCTTTATTTTTGGAAATGAATCCGGTCGAAAGGGATTGTAAGTCGCCTTGCCATTTTTCGCTTCGCGTTTTAGGCTGATGCAACGCACAACAGCGCAACGCATGCACCATGCGAATGCAGACTTATTATCACGCGAAACAGTTAAAATATTTACCTCATTATTAAAAGCCTTTACAGCTTCCATAATTTTCGAATTAGGAATTAGGCGCTCTGCACAGTGAAAAAATTAATCATTAAAATTTGTTTCGAACAACCGCAATACCCAAAACAGACGAGAACACTAAATTTAAAAGTTCCCTCTTAAAACCTTAGACGAGAACTTATCTAATCGCTTGTTACTGTTCTTTCGCTCACAGTTCGTAGACACTCAGATGCTAGATTCGATTTATGATTACTCTTATATAGCGCTATACCATTTCTGAGGTAACACGTAATAACTGACAATGAGATTGTACCTTGAAAGAGAAGAATGCGGGTATTCGCTAAGGAGAGCCAAAACATTATAGATTCAGATTTCAGATTCAGATCATTTTGCCATCACTCATCGAAAAACAAGGCTTTCAAAAACGACAATCTTTTGGATTTAAATTAAGAGAACTGTGCTTTTCAAGCAGTTCTGTTAGAACAGATTGGTATTGACGAGAGAAGGCATTCTGCTGATAGGTTTGAGTCATAAGAAGGAAATGAGGAGCAGATGTCACATTTGAAAGTCTGGTCATCTAGTTGATGTCAGGATCTGAACGTAAGAACAATGTAATTCGGAGGTGATTTGATAGGAAAAGAACTTAGAGCGGCGACGACAAGGGCATCGGGAAAGTAGGTTCCCTTAGTTAGGACATCTTGGACTATGTTGAAATTAAATCTTGTCACTAGAAGATCAAGGGTATGACCTTTAGCGTGTGTTGGAAGGTTCATGTCTTGGTTGAAATAAAATGAAGTCACGAGCTCGTGAAAGGTAACAAAAAATGTAATCATTTTAATCGACATGAATGTTAAAGTTGACCGTTTGACTATAGTTCAGAAGGAAATGAGATTACAGCTTCCAAATGAGCAATCGGATCTTGCACTAGTTCACGCCAATCCATTTTCTGTCATGCTTATTCATGGCATAAAATGGATGGATATGTGTAATATATATATATATATATATATATATATATATATATATATATATATATATATATATATATATATATATATATATATATATATATATATAAAGAGAGAGAGAGAGAAAGAAAGAGAGAAGCTATAGGCCTACTGTCAGACAGTGGCGGATCCAGAATTCCTTGCGTGGGGGAACAAGAGGAGTTTCAGAGGAGCGCCAGTTCTGGCAGGCCACCATGCACGAGTCTGGTCTGAAGGACGCCACCATATAACCAAGAGGGGCGGAAGGGATAAGGGCGAAACGGCCCCCGCGCCTATGGTAAAATCCGCCACTACTGACAACCGCTGTAATCTTCTGTGCTAGAAATCAGAATCGGTAGTAACTGAATTGTTTTTTTCAGTTGTAATGTAATTTGGGACTTCTGATTCGAGTTTCACACCATCCAGTATTTGATTAAAGCGTAGAGCGGAGTCCTCTAAGCAAAGATCTAAATTTCTGAAGATCAGTTCTAAGCCATTAGCCTGCCTTTCGTGGTGAACTATCGGTAACATTACAATTTCTGTGTTACATTATATTGTTTACGGAAATGCATTAGGGCTACTTGATGCTTTTGGAGTGATAACAATCCTTGGTATTACGTCCCGATGAAATAATTTTCAAGGGAACTCCACTGGAGTGTCTTATGCCCACCATGGTTGTCTTGTATCAGCTGGAAAGCCATGTATAAAAAGTCATGAAAAGGCGCTATATTAAGTGTCATGATACAAGTTTACGTACATGCATACATGCCGGTTACACACGTTCATACATAACACGTAGGCCTAAACATATAATAAATAAATGACACAGAAAAAACTTCATCTGTCTACCTACTCGGTACTAGGCAAAATAAGCTTTCTGGCTGTGCTGATCGACAGAGCCTTCAGGACAGTGTTGGCTTTGTTTGATTAGAAATTAACAACATACTCTTGTTTTTTTTACATTTTGTAATGTGGAAAGCTAGAGAAGATTATTTGCTACTTCGCGCATTTAATGTCTAGAGTGGAACTTAATGCAGTCTTAATCAGATCATTTCAGATTCTACAGACGTTTTAGTATCGGAATCTGTTCTTAACTTAAATTTTCATTTCACATATGTACTTTTAAGCTCTGAATTTTCTGTGACAGCTAGATTCTTAGTACTGGTAGATGTCTTGTCGGGTGGGAGCTGGTGCGTAAATAATAAATACTTGGTCGCATTATATTATCTTGTCATTGTGGTGGAATTTGTAGCACACTAGAGTCTCATTATAACAAACCTCAAGCTAAAACAAATTCTTATATAGCTCCGTCTGGGACATAGGCCCAAAATAAGTTCAATTATAGAAAATGTATTCATTATAATTTAACTCACTACAAGACGATTCTATTCATCAGAAAGTTGGTTTACTTTTTTCTGTCATTCACAGAGGTGATTTATCGTATTCGTAATCTCGAGATTTCTAAAGCGCCACACCAAAGCTAAGTCACGGGAACCAGCTTATTCACAGGCACTCAATCAAAACAAAATCGCTAGGCAAAAGGGTTCGGTTCCACGTCAAGATCCAGGAGTCAGGTAGTCAGACAGTCGGACGGCTACGGTGGATGATGTTTGAAATAGAACCGAGAAGAAAGATAAGGGGAAGAAGAAGAATCAGGATAAGATTTTTGGAAAAGAAGTATTTTCAGTCTTGAGTGAAAGACCTGCAGAGAAACTGAAAGAGGTGAAGTGTTGGTGAGTTCGTATGATTTATCAGACAACTGTCGCAATTCTGGCGGGAGTTTATTCCAAAGGGGTTGGGCAGCTATGGCTATGCAGCGATTTCCAAATTTTAAGGATGAGGTGACGAGAGGGCGAAGAAGTGTTAGGACAGATGAGGAGCGGGTTGAACGGAGTGGTTGGATAGTAAATAACTGACGAAGATAGGGGGGTAGGGAGGATTTAAGTGCGTTGTAGGAGAGGGATAAGACTTTGTACTCTATTCGTTCTGGTATTTTAAGCCAGTGCAGTGATTTGAGAAAGGGGTAATGTGGTGGTGTTTAGGGGTTTTGGTGTCAGCACCAGCGAGAGCATTCTGGATAGCTTGAAGGCGGTTTATCTGAGTTGTGTCAATATTGAGGAAAAGTGAATTGCAGTAGTCAAGTTTTGCATGGACTATGGATGTGACAATGGTAGATGTGGTTTTGAAGTCAAGGATAGGGCGGATTTTACGAATGTCGCGGATATGTTTTAGTTACCCTCATGTTCATTAAAAAGCTCGTTTTTTATTTCCTGACCATGTGAAAGTTTGTTTACTTTTTTCCTGCCCATCAGAAAGTCGCCTTTAGGCCTACTTATTTTTCTGTCAATCACAAAGTTGGCTTACTAAACTTCATGTTCATAAAAATCAGTTTACCTATATATTCCTGTCCAGAACATTGGTACACCTATTTTTCTGTCTATCCGGAAGCTGGTTTATTTATTTTCCTGTCCATCAAACAGTTGGTTTATTTTTCCGTCCATCAGAAAATTAGATTGCTTGCTTTTCCTGTCCATCAGAAAGTCGGTTTCTTTTTAGGTGCCACCTGAATAACGTTAACGTTCTTTCTGCAACAAAAAAGGACGAACAACGAGTAGATCAGTTCTATTATTTCGACAAACGTTGGAACACAAATTCCAAGCCACAAATTGAATGATCCACCCAAATTCGCAACCAGAGTGTCCCACGTGATCGCCGCCGAATCTGTAAACTCTTGAATGCTTTCCTCGGCGAACATTATCGAAACCTCCAGAAAATTGTCTTCGATTAGACGAAGACTTTTGATCTGCTTCACTGTTTCCTCGTCTGTCTGGTTTCCGACGTTCTTCAGGATTTCTTCATAGTCCGAAAACTTGTTCCCATATTGCACCCTGTTCTTTATGTACTGTTTATAAAAGGAGAGGTGGTAGAGCGGATTTGGCCACTGGGAAGACGAAGCGCTAGTGTCGTAGTAGGTTTCCATGCAAGGTATTGGGCAGTCACAGGCATTTTCGTTGCGTGTGAAGTTAGCTTGGCAGACGAGTAATTCGAAAGAACGTTTCAGTGCTTTCGGAGTAAATGATGTCTCTGTGATAGTCTGGGTGATGTTAGCGCAGAATGTACGGTTTGCAAGCTTTAGTTCGTCGTCTGTGAAGATTTCATTGTTGTCGAGGCATCTGCAATTGTCGATCGTCTGGCGTTGTCTGCACAGGCTGATGCAAGCACTTTGGGTGTAGGCAGGTGAGTTTGGTTGCGACGGAACGAGGAGTTTTCGATCGGTGCAGTTGCCATACGGTTGCGACAGACGACTGACGTTTGTCTGTTTGAGCTGGATATTCAACCCGTTTCCGGTGGAGACCTTGATCGCCGTTTTCGGATTGGGAAAGGTACCCCTCGGGTGGATCATGACTCGTGCACCGGTGCCCGTCGACATCCGAATCCACGAACTATACCCGTCGATGACCTGCGACTGAAAATTATTCACGAAAAGCAACAGTTTGACCGCGGCAACCGTGCCGTTGCTTCTGTCCAATTCGATCCTGTGGCACTTTTGTAGTGGATTTGTCAGAATTGCCTTGGTTGTACATGTCACTGGCAGGTACAGGTCCCAACCGTATTGTGAACACTCCACGGTGAAACCATCGCCGTTTTCACCGGAATCTTCAAGTAACGGAGTGTTCGTATTATAAATTTCGATGGATCCCAGAATCCCCCAGTCATTTTTATCATACGTTTTGTTCGAATATTGCTTTATGGCGTCAATTTTTTTCAAGTATTCATAATAGCTTCTGCTGCTGGTATTGTTGACGGCGAAAAGGTTACAGACAGTGATATCTGGAAACATCGGTTTAGCCTGAAGCAGTTTAAAGCTTCTGGTTACGGTGTGCGACGTGTAGTTCATGAGAACCTTTGAAACTTGGTAGAGAAGAAAGGCGAAGCAGATCAAAATTGATGCCAACCAGAAAAACCGAATTACCTTGCTTGATGTCTTGACGATGCGACTGACGCCCTTTATCCCAGTTGTTTCGGCAAATCTTCTCAGCTCTTGTTGGATTTCATTCATCATCGCGTTAAAATAAAGTAACCTGACTGCAGAAACCAATCCAGATGTGATGGTCTTCGATGCAAGTGTTTTGGCAATTAGGACTACGGCTGCCTAGTCTGGCGCATTATCCTTGGCGCCTCATTTTATAGTGGATTTGATTAATTGTTTCGCACACAAATTACTTGGTAACCAGTATCGGAGTGTGATTTCTTCTGGAACACACAAAGAAAGGGTTATTTGCTGTCTTGGGTGCATTTCCATACAATTATGGGACGTCATTAATGAATGATCGATATCAACACCATTTCTGTTAGTTATTTGATGATGCTGAAGCGTCAGTTTAAAAAAGATTACCTTGCTGTTTTCGCTTCGGCTGTGTGTGGACAAACAGACTTGCAGACCGATATGCCACACAGGTACCGAGTACGATTTAAGCTATGCTGTTAAGAATTGATCCAACTAATGCACAATCCATGCATTGATCGTTACAGAGCATCGGTATTTTAGTTGTAACGTAATGTGTTCATGACAATTCATGATACGCCGTCGTCAGTAACAAGTTTCAACAGGATGCTTAACTATGTAAAATGTAATCGAAAGTGCTAATAGTTACATAGCGAATAGAACTTAATTGTAATCCCGCGATTTCTACAGCGCCCAACAAAAGCCATGACATGGGGAACAGCTTATTCAAATTGTTTTTTCTAAACGTGAACATGTCATCTGAAAAGACGCCGTTTCCAAGCAGCGAGCCAGGAAACCGAGAGGCCAGATCACCCATTTTAGTCTTAGTTGGTTACATGGAATAGGCCTACACGTGTGCACCATAAGGTCAGAAGTGATGCACCTAATTTGCGTCAGATGAAATTCTAAATCTATGAAAGAATATCCGTCATCCATGACATCCTGCATCATCGGTCCTGGAGCTGTGTGGGATGTGCAGGAAAATAACTCAAAACTAAAACAATCCTCTTCTACAGATCCTATCCTGATTCCTCTTCTTCCCCTTATCTGTCTTTCAGATCCACTTCCAAACACCACTCACCGTAGCCGTCTGACTACCTGTTGGATCTTGACCCGGAACCATAGTAATGATCCTGCCTAACGATTTTGTTTTGACTTAGCGTCTGTGAATAAGCTGATTCCCACGACTTAGCTTTCATTGGGCGCTGTAGAAGTCTCGAGTTTACGACAGAGCTGTTTAAAACTGTGCTACCACCAAGCGAGTCCGAATGAAAAATTTCCAAAAAGTGCGCTTCGAATCACAAAAGCGATTTTATCTCGAACCGACTCTGACTCTTCCTATCCATCGACTTTGTTTTGACTGAGGCCCTGAGCGTAAGCTGTTTCACGACTTAGCTGTCGTTAGGCGCTGTAGAAATCTCGAGTTTACGATTTCCAATCTCCCTTTGTTCAACGGTCAAGATTAGGCTAACCCATTGTTTTTGCACCGTCAACTGTGCTACAGGATGGGGTAATTTATGTCCAGTCCGTTAATGGGACTTTAATTAGATCCAATGCAGTGCTGACTGTCTGCAGTCTGTCTGAAGTTGGTGTTTAAGGCACACCAAATTACTGCATCTATCAAAATTTAAAAAACAAAACTAAAATCCCAATTTTACAATACATCATAAAATTAAAAGCTAACTTATAAAAGAAGCTTTAATCACACAGCAAAAAAGAAAACTAGCCAATTCATAGAAACTTCATTCACCAATAAAACCAAACTTTGCTACGTCAAAATTATGTCATTTTACATAACTAAATAATATATGTATTTTTAATATAACTTTTTAAATTCCTAAAACTTATCATGAAACTAAAAGATAAACTTCAAATGCAGTAATTGCACATAAAAACTTTAATCCCAGATCAAACCACACTCTGCATTTGCCTTTTTAAGTGAGTCATTTTCATCATAGACCTCTCCAACTCTTTATGCTGATCAATACTTTGCTGAACCACAGCAACTGCACTTCTTATCTTGGATACACGCTTTTCAGCAAAATGTTAAAATACGAGGAGACATGAAATATTTATTAGTTTTGTGGAAAAGATTTTAAAATCTGTTTTGTTAAAACGCTTTGCGTGAATGAAGTTTTGCTAGGATTTGCAGCTACAAAGTTCAGATTCCAGCAACAATATGTGATATTCAAGAACATAGTTGTACCTGTTAATTGTACTGTCGCATACAGTCTACAATAATGGTCTTATAATGCGCAACTTTGTATAAAATGTTCATGTTTCTTACTTATTTCCTGTCCATCTTAGTTTCCTGTCCATCAGACTTTGTTTTCCTGTGAGTCACAAAGTTGGTTTACTTACCTTCATGTTCATCAAAAAAAGTTGGTTTATTTTCTTGCACACCAGAAAGTTGGTTTATTTGTTTTCTTCCCCATCAGAAAGTTACTTTTACTTATTTGTATGTCAATCACAAAGTCGGTTTCCTAAACTTCATGTTCATAAGAATGCCAGTTAACTTATATTCCTGCCCAGAAAGTTGATAAACTTATTTTTCTGTCCATCCGGAAGTTGGTTTATTTATTTTCCTCTCCATCAAACAGTTGGTTTAGTTTTCCATCCATCGGAAAATTAGTTTACTTGTTTTTCCGTCCATCAGAAATTAGTCTTTTATTTTTCCGTCCTTCAGAAAAATAGTTCGCTTATTTTCCTGTCCATAAAAAAGTTGACCACTTATTTTTTGTCCATCAGAAAGCTGGTATCTTTTTAGGCACCACCTGATTAGCGTTAGCTTTCCTTCTGCAACACACAACCAGGAACAACGAGTAGATCAGTTCTATTATTTCGACAAACGTGGGAACACATATTCCAAGCCACATATTGAATGATCCACCCAAATTCGCCACTAGAGTGTCCCACGTGATCGCCGCCGAATCAGTAAACTCCTGAATGCTTTCCTCGGCGAACATTATCGAAACCTCCAGAAAATTGTCTTCAATTAGACGAAGGCTTTTGATCTGCTTTACCGTTTCCTCGTCTGTCTGGTTTCCGACGTTCTTCAGGATTTCTTCATAGTCCGAAAACTTGTTCCCATAGTGCATGTTGTTCTTTATGTACTGTTTATAAAAGGAGAGGTGGTAGAGCGGGTTTGGCCACTGGGAAGACGAGGAGCTAGTGTCGTAGTAGGTTTCTGAGCAAGGTATTGGGCAATCACAGGCATTTTCGTTGCGTACGAAGAATATATAGCACATCATGAGTTTCGAAGAACGTGTCAATTCTTCCTGAAGAAATGGTGTTTCGGTAATGGTCTGGGTGATGTTAGCGCAGAATGTACGGTTTGCAAGCTTGAGTTCGTCGTCTGTGAAGATTTCATTATGGTCAAGACAGCTGCAATTGTCGATCGTCTGGCGTTGTCTGCACAGGCTGATGCAAGCACTTTGGCTGTAGACAGGTGAGTTTGGTTGCGACGGAACGAGGAGTTTTCGATCGGTGCAGTTGCCATACGGTTGCGAGAGACGATTTACATCAGTCTGCTTGAGCTGGATATTCAACCCGTTTCCGGTAGAGACCTTGATCGCCGTTTTCGGATTGGGAAAGGTACCCCTCGGGTGGATCATGACTCGAGCGCCGGTGCCCGTCGCCATCCGAATCCAGGAACTATAGCCGTCAATGATCTGCGACTGAAAATTGTTCACGAAAAGTAACAGTTTGACCGCGGCAACCGTGCCGTTGCTTTTGTCCAATTCGATCTTGTGGCACTTTTGTAGCGGAGTTGTCAGAATTGCCTTGGTTGTACATGTCACTGTCCAGTACAGGTCCCAACCGTACTGCGTACACTCCACGATGAAACTATCGTTATTTTCCCTGACCTGTTCCAGTAATGGAGAGTTCGTGTTATAAAATTCGAAGGATTTCATAATCGCCCACATTAGTTCAGCTTCTGTGTCGTTCATTTCAAGCTGATACCGCTGCACGGCTTCAGCTCTTTCCAAGTATTCATTATAGCTCGTGCTGCTGATATTATAGACGGCGTATAGGTTGCAGATAGTGATATCTGGAAAGATCGGTTTAGTCTGAGCCACGTTGAAACTTCTGGTCACGGTGTGCGACATGAAGTTCATGAGAACCTTTGGAACTTGGACAAGAAGAAAGGCGAAGCAAAGCAAAATTGATGCCAACCAGAAGAACCGAATTACCTTACTTGATGTCTTGACGATGCGACTGACGCCCTTTATCCCAGTTGTTTCGGCAAATTTTCTCAGCTCTTGTCGAATTTCATTCAGCATCGCGTTGAAATATTGTATTCTGACTGCACTAACTAATGGAACAAATCCAACCGATGTAACTAGTCTAGATGTGAAGTGTTCAATGCAAGTTTTTTGGCTGCCACTTAATTAGCAATACGGCTGCAGAGTGTGGCACATGCTATCCTCTGCGCCTCATTTTATAGCGGATTTGAATAATTGTTCTGCGTACAAATTGCTTCTAAAGCAATTTACGAGGATGGTTTCATATGGGCCACATTAAGAGACATTTGCTGTCATAGGTGCATTTCAATACAAGTATCGGAAGTCATAAATGAATAATCGATATCAATTCCATTTCTATTAGTTATATGAGGATGTTCAAGCGTCAATAAAAACATTTCGGCTCTGCCGGGCAAGCAGACATGCCGTCCGAAATTTTCCCACATGCAAAAAGTATGAATTAGGCTATGCATTCAGAAATTGATCGAACTAATGCACAATCCAATAGTTGATCGTTACAGAGCATGTAATAGATGTACCGGTATTTTAGTTATTCTGTCCTGTGATTACGACAATTCATACTGCTTCGTCCTCGCGAGCGTCTACTGGGGTTCTTTGCAGTGTCAATATATAATATAAATGTTTCTGGTGCAGTCCCAGTTACTATATTGGTTTCACCTCCAGAGCGCATTGTTCAGTGTTCTTCATAGTTTATTGTCGTTCTTCAATGTCTGACAACGCGAGTACGATTCTCTAGTTCAATCAGAGTTACTCTACGGAGCGGGCAATGATGACATTAGCCTACGACGAACCTTAAGATGTAATTCTACCCACAACGATTGCTATAGCGCCAGAAGACGCTAGACTTTATAAGAGCCTACATTTCAATTGATTCTAGCTAGCTCTTACAGCGAACCCTGAGTTCGACCGTCTTCTGTCGCGTCCAGAGCTCGACTGACTTCTCTCGCGTCTAAGCTGACTCTTTACTCAGCGTGGTCTTTCTGCGTATCTCTCCCTGTATCTGTACCCGTCTGTCTTCCTGTCTCTATTGCAACTGGTTGTGCAATCGCTTTCCGGGTGGGCCGGTTGACTCACTACCAGTTATCAGTCCCATCTCTCTGTCTGAACAAATCAATTAATCAGGCATCCTACCCCTACTTCGCTGGCACGTCCAGGCGTTGATATCAGTTGATGTTTCTGCACTGGCTGTCCCCTCTCTCCATCCTAAACTCCAACGAACTTCAAAAACTACTAAACTGAGTGAGTCTGGTAATACTTTCATACGTACTCAAATTAACTTGGTGATAAATATGTGCTAAGAGTGTCATTGTCGAGAGAATTTCAATTGTCCGTTTGAAAATGTGAACACTTTGCGCCTGCGAATAAGCTGGTCCCCGCGACGTGGCTTTCGTTGGGCGCTGTAGAAATTTCGGAATTACGATTACTTTTTGCCACCTGTAAAGATGCTGGAAGCCCGTTCTACGCACACCACCCAAGAAACCAAAAGGCCCAATCACTCATCATAGTCTTATTTAGTTGGCTGGCATACCCACGTGCACCGTTAGGTGAGAACAGATGCACCTCAGTTGCATCTGGTAAAAAGCTAAATATGTGAAATAAGATCCATCATCTAGGACTTCCTGCATAATCGGTTCAGGAGAAAGTTCAAATAAACTCATTCACGAGAGTGCGTGGTATCCACGGGTTGATGCACTTGTGCAAGTAACCAGCAGTTGTCCACAGATGGCAGAGTTGCAGCGATAGAAGTGGCAACTAGCATGAAATCGGCATAAATGGCTCCCCTTTATATACGAGGCTGCACAAGAAAAGGGATCCAAACTTACCTTATCTGAAAGCAGTCAATAATTGTGATTGTTGGATGAATGATGTAATCCATGACTTGATCAATCTGTGCTTCTAACAGATGTACCAGTATGTTTGTTGTCATGTAATGTAATTAAGGCATCATCAGTAGCTTATTCTAGGGTGCCTTATAACTTCCAATGCCAGCACAAGTAACGTAGTATATAGAATTTTAATTTCTTAAAAATTTGGTCAATTCGCCTTCCGAATAGATATCGAAAGGCTGTTCTACGCACGCGAGCCAGCAATCCCAAGGACCTGATCACCAATTCTAGTTTTAGTTTGCTGGTTGTATATCAGAGTGGTTAGATTAAGGTAATGCAGTCACGCAGATAATCAAAGCAGAACACTGAAACTTAGGCTACGATACTGAGAAATACCTTTACTGTCCCAAGTGATCGGGCATTTTGGTTTTGACACTTTGTTGGAGATTTTTATAAACTAACTTCACTGGGTAATTACAGTATTCTGTATAGTGAAAAATTTAGTAAGCTACAAATTGAAATGTTGGTATTCAGTATACACATCTTCCGTCGCCTTTGAAAGGTTCATAAAAGTTGCCATATAAAAGTGTGGACACAAATGCAAACACGTGGACTTATGTTGATTAATATTGAGACAGTAGAGATTTGGCTGCTCATTATTAAGGTGGTTTAGGAAACATCGTTTGCCTCATACTTTTCCAGGAAGCTCTTACGGATCATCTGATCAACGTGTTCCGGCTTCTGGATAGCTTAACGGTCGAAACAGAAGGGCTGAGGCACGTCGCTCTGGGCTTGGCTAACTTCTCAAAATTTCGTAACAACCACGGCCGGCCTTAGGTAAAGGCAGGGCAGGCAGTTGCCTGGAGCGCCACAATTTAGTGGAGCCATTTTCCCCAAGAAGTTGTGTTTTATGTTTTTGTATTATCCGATCAATCTTGAAATGATTTTTCATTTGAATTCCAAAATGTTCTTAATCGCAATCTGGCCATGACATAGGGCAATTTAATCACTAATCAAAATTGTAAGTGAAGGACTTGCTCAGGATCCATACACAGTAACCGCCTACCACGTTTGTACAACATGTCTCGCGAATCACGAGACGAATAAGAACAGGTGGTGGGTGTTGCACTCTGCCAATGCCGGTGTTAGATGTCTGGTCAAGCCTATGAGACTGGGCTATTGCTGCAGGTGAATCCACTTTTTCACACATAATATAAAATTTCATATTAAAGTGATTTGTGGTTAAGAATTTTGAATAAGAACCTGGCATAAACAGGTTTTGTAACGAGTTGTAGGAAGCTGTTGAAGTATGTGGAGACATGAAATGTTTAGTACTTTTGTGGAGCTGTTAGTTAACCTGTTTAACAGGAACTTTATCCGACGAAAGTTTTGCTAGGTTCTGCAGCTACAAAGTTCAGATACCAGCCACAGTGTATCGATATTGAAGAAACTAGTTGTACCTAATAATTGTCCATAACCTCTAGAATGAAGATCTTAAAATGTCCAGTCTCTTTATTTGCTGTCTTTTATCTGCTGCTGCTGGATTTTTAAAAAAATTGCAGGATCCATGGTCAATCTTATGCTAAGTGTAAGTACTAAATAGTACATGATCTCCATGTATGCCTAAGAACTAGAAGAAGACGTCATATCTATCGATCCGCTATTGAATTTGCTTTCAAATGGACCTTCACAAAGTCAGAGACGCATAAAGATTAGCCATCGCAGGCAACGTTCCTTCATCTAAACAAGATAAAGAAGAAATTGTGGCTAATAACACAGTTATAAATTAACTCGATACATAGGCTGCAGAATTGTTTGTTGCAACATATTTAAATGTCGGCGGTTGAATTTTCTTGGACTGGTGCTGAACAAATACAGTGTTGTGATATACACAGTAATATTCCTCGGAGTTCATCTGCTTTTCCATTTCCTGCAGTTAGTGATGTAACTGCCCCTACGTGGGTGGAACTAATCTCATCTGCATACTTCAGCCTTTCAGTTGTGTTGTATTATGCGGTTCTTTCTCACAGCAAAGGCTTTGTTATTCTCAAGTTTGATTGTGGAAAATATTCATATTTCGCATTTATGTTCCTGTCCATCAGAAAGTTGGTTTCCTATTAGGCACCTTCTGATCAACCTGAACTTTCTTTCTGCAGCACACAATGACGAGCAGCGAGTAGATCAGTTCTATTATTTCGACAAACGTGGGAACACAAATTCCAAGCCACAGATTGAATGATCCACCCAAATTCGCAACCAGAGTGTCCCACGTGATCGCTGCCGAATCAGTAAACTCCTGGACGCATTCATCGGCGAACATTATCGAAACCTCCAGAAAATTGTCTTCGATTAACCGAAGGCTTTTGATCTGCTTTACCGTTTCCTCGTCTGTCTGGTTTCCGACGTTCTTCAGGATTTCTTCATAGTCCGAAAACTTGTTCCCATAGTGCACGTTGTTCTTTATGTACTGCTTATAAAATGAGAGGTGGTAGAGCGGATTTGGCCACTGGGAAGACGAGGCGCTAGTGTCGTAGTTGGTGTCGGAGCAAGGTACTGGGCAGTCACAGGCAGTTATGTTGCCTAGAAAGTTTGATTGACAACGGATGAATTGCAAACAACGTGTCAATGGTTCTGGACGAAATGGTATCTCAGTGATGGTCTGGGTGATGTTAGCGCAAAATGTATGGTTTGCAAGCTTGAGTTCGTCGTCTGTGAAGATTTTATTGTTGTCGAGACATTTGCACTTTTCGATGATCTGGCGTTGTTTGCACAGGCTGATGCAAGCACTTTGGCTGTATAGAGGCGAGTTTGGTTGCGACGGAGTGAGGAGTTTTTGATCTGTGCAGTTGCCATACGGTTGCGACAGACGATTGACGTTTGTCTGTTTGAGCTGGATATTCAGCCAGTTTCCGGTGGAGACCTTGATCGCCGTTTTCGGATCTGGAGAGGTACCCTTTGGGTGGATCATGACTCGAGCGCCAGTCCCCATCGACATCCGAAACCACGAACTATAGCCGTCAATGATCTGCGACTGAAAATTATTCACGAAAAGCAAGACGGTGACCGCGGCAACCGTGAAGTTGCTTCTGTCCAATTCGATCTTGTGGCATTTTTGTAGCGGGGTTGTCAGAATTATGTTGGTTGTGCATTTCAATGGCCAGTACATGTCCCAACCGTACTGCGAACACTCCACGATGAAACTATCGTTATTTTCCCTGACCTGTTCCAGTAATGGAGTGTTCGTATTATAAAATTCGAAGGATTTCATAATCGCCCACATTAGCTCATCTTTAGTGTGGTTCGTTTCAAGCTCATACTGCTTCATGGCTTCAACTCGTTCCAAGTATTCATCATAGCTCGTGCTGCTGACATTGTTGATGGCGAAAAGGTTGCAGATAGTGACATCTGGAAAGATCGGTTTAGTCTGAGCCACGTTGAAACTTCTGGTCACGGCGTGCGACATGAAGTTCATGAGAACCTTTGGAACTTGGAAGAGGAGAAAGGCGAGGCAAAACAGAATGGATATAATCCAGAAAAATCGAATTACCTTACTTGATGTCTTGACGATACGACTGATGCCCTTTATTCCAGTTGTTTCAGCAAATCTTCTCAGCTCTTGTCGAATTTCATTCAGCATCGCGTTGAAATATTGTATTCTGACTGCAATAATATAACCAATCCAGAGGTGAATGTTCAGAGCGGTATCTGACTGCTCAGAAAACATGTAACGTAACGAATCCAAATGTGAGTGTTCAGTGCGAGCTTTTCGACTGTGTGGTTTATTTAGGACAACGGCTGCATAGTGTGGCACATGCTATCCTCGGTACCTCATTTTATAGTTGATTTAATTTATTGTAGGCCTGCTGTATACAACTTACTTGAAAAGCAATTTAGCAGTGTGGCTTTATCTGGACCACAATTGCCGTCATAGATGCATTTTCATGCTTTTTCAGAAGTAATTAATGAATGACCGATATCAATCCCATTTCCATTAGTTATTTGACGATGTTGAAACGTGGATAATAGCAGATATGCTCACGGAAATGTCCCACGGACTACAAATTAAGCTATGCACTCAAGAATTGATCCAACTACTGCACAATCCACGAATTTACGATGGCAGAACTTTAGCTGTACATCAGAGAGATTAGACTGAGTTAATGCAGTAACGCCGATAATAAACAAAATGAATCGTTGAACTTATTTCCTTTAGAGTGCGATGCTGCAGGAGATGCTCCTAGTGTTCCGGATGATCAGGTACGTGGATTCTTTTCACACGATTGTTGCAATATTTTCGTGAAAACGCTGTACTGTAAAATATTTCGTATGCTACATCTTGAAATGTTGAAATTCATTATTAGAAGGCTACACGTTTTATAGAATTGTTATATAAAAGTTCTAGATAGTACATAAATACACAAGGCATTATGTTGATTACCATTTAGGAATCTAGTGCTATATAGATGCACATGGACATATTGATCAATGCCTACATAAGGGCATGTCTTGATTAATATTTTTTCCCGTAGTGCCATATGAATGTTTAGATAATTTCATGCATACACATTGACTTGTGTTGATTAATGTTTTGTTCTACACCTGCTGGGCTTCATAATAGGAAGTTCTCTTGTTGTCACATGTATACATAATATTATATAAATATGTTGAGTTCTGTGTGTATCATGTGAGTTTTCTTTCGGCGTTCCAGGCAACTGTTGCTAGCGTATGTAGGCGATTACACAATCGCGTTTTTCTCTGCCGCTGTTGCCATCAAAATTACAGGCCATAGATTTAATGATCCGTGAATATTCGATGCCAACGCATCCAAGGAGATTGTAGCAATGTCGGTGGCTTTAGCTAGATGATCTTGTCGGCTGGATGTCGTCAAACTCAACTTTGATCTGCAGAAAGTTGTTTTCAATCAACCTAAGATGCTGAATCTTCTGCAGTTTCGTCCTCGGTCTCGTAACTTGAACTCTTCAGCATGTCTTCTTATGCCGCAAATCTGTCTTGGAGAGACTACCTTAACTCTGCTGCTCTTCTCATAGGGGACATTCCAAAATATGGCCACATCTCGTCTAATATTCGTGACACTCTTCACTGGCTTCCCGTCCAGCAGCGTGTCCACTTTAAGATCCTCTCCTCGCAGCTGTGTTCTTGGCTCTGCTCCCCTTTACCTCATTCACTTCTGCACTTTGGTCTCCTCGTTGCCGGGCCGTAGCACCCTTCGCTCGGCCACTCAAGATCTGTTTATCCCTCGCATGCGAATTGCTGCGGCCAAGTCCAGCTGGAGCTTTGCCTACTTTGGTCCCACTTGCTGGAATCGTCTCCCTTGAGAACTGTGACTTGAGCTCCTTTCTCTTCCCCTCTCAGGCGCCTGAGACAGTAATTTTACTTTTTCGGGTCCGAAGCACCTCTGTTGAGTTTATCCTCTAAGAGGCGCTTTATAAATCTCAATTACAATTACAATTACTAACTGTAGTCAAACTGCTCATTATCCGAACCATTGTATAGACTCGTGTATTGTGTCATATTTAGGCATATATATATAAATATATGCAATAAATGTATATGTATGCAATTCAAGTATATCTATATATGTATCTATACTGTAGTTCGAACTATTCAATAGCTTACTCGAGTCATTACTGCTAATGGACTGAAAAGTGGGATGAAATGGAAGTTCATCATGAGTAGGCAGATCACGTATTCGTCTGCAGCACATAAAAGATACTAACACTGGCTAATTAATCGGCTAATTAACCAGAGTTAATTAACGAATTGCCTGTCAAACCATTGCTATGAATACAGATTACGCATAAATCAAAGCGTTAACATATGCATCGGTTTAATACACATTGCTACAGTTTAGTTCATTGGTTAAAGCGTACGTCAAAGCGCCTCACTTTTCCTGACAAACATTGATGTCACAATCGACGCCATGGTTTATCAGTGGGCCTGGTTAGCTACACTGGTTAAAGCGTACGTCAAAGCGCCTCACTTGGCCTAACAAACATTGACGTCACAATCGACGCCATGGTTTATCAGTGGGCCTGGTTAGCTACATTGGTTAAAGCGTACGTCAAAGCGCCTCACTTGGCCTGACAAACATTGACGTCACAGTCGACGCCATGGTTTATCAGTGGGCCTGGTTAGCTACATTTGTTAAAGCGCACGTCAAGGTACCTCACTTGGCCTAACACACATAGACGTCACAGTCGTCGCCATGGTATCTCAGCGGGCCTGGTTAGCTACACTGGTTAACGCGTACGTCAAGGCGTCTCTGCGTGTGAGACTGCCGGTTCACATACCGATCGTGGCTTATTTCAGAGATTTTAATTTCGGACTACCAAGGTCCGTACACGAGGACCTTAAATGGCGTGGCACTCATTCTAACGGGCAGTGGTGGCGAAGGATCTCGCCCAATAAAGCCATTGAAAACCGATCAGGGTCGATGCCATACGGTCGCTATACAGAAAAACGTGTAGGGGTCTACATTTTGCACGGTCCCTTTACGGAGACCTTAAATGGTGTGGCACCCAATCAAATGGTTAAGGATCTCATCCGATAAATTCATTGAAAAATTAGCAGGGTCAAGGCCATACGGTCGCGATAGAACAACATGTAGGTTACATTTACATTTTACATTGCAGAGTCATGGAATGAAATTTTAATTTAGCCTTAGAACTCAACCTCTCTGCAATGCAACTTTCTCATGGCAATGGTCAGAAGAGGCAAGGTCGCAGGATTGCTCAGTCTAAAGTCAAATACGACACATTCTGGGACTTTTCCAACGGATTATTATCGCCGGCTGCGGTCTTACTTAGAACCACGAGAGCCACGTTCACTGGGCGCTTAGCTGGCCTTTGGCGTGAGAACTACATGTTGCCCGTCTGGGAAGGGCCAATCATTTCACGCCGCTTACATTTCGATAATGGCGCAAGAGGTATGTAAGACCTTCTGACATCTATCGATGATAGCCTCAAGTAGACTACAGTGGCAGATTTGAATATAGTGTAGGGGCCTATTATTGGACAGCAGCCATTGTTAATTTCACATAAAAACATTGGCAGTCACCGTATCGTGTACAGTTACGCAAAGGAATTATTACCGAATAAAGACAATAAACTCGAAATCCTGTTGTTTATTTGGCCAACAATTACACTGTACGTCACGGATGCAAACAATTACAACATAGGCCTACGTCGTAGACGCAAAACAATGAACGAAATGGGAAATGGTAACAGAAGAAAATCTACAGTAGCAAAACTATCACAAAGCGTTTTTGTTTTTTCTAGGGTCTACGTAGGCCTACATTAAAACAAGTCTTTACACCTGATCTCAAAGGAAAAATATTAAACAGCGTCAGTTTGTGACGACAGGGTTTCAGTTGATAGTGCAACACTTAGAATATGCTTCATATAAAGAACATTTCCGGGATCTACTGATACTCTCTATCACGTCGTTATCATAATGAACAAGGCTTCAATCAAAGGTCGCTTCGAAATGATACTAGTCTGCAACTGTTATTAATTGGAGAGGTCCTATAGAAACCCAATAACTAAGTCGGGACAACTGGGGCGAAAACTCACATCTGCACCCCCTTCTTTATGATCTAACCCAGATACCCCAACAGGTTTCAAACGGCGCTACATAAGGGTTGAATCCATACACACGTATAAAACCTACCAAAATTTACCAGTTACAAAGTATAAGAAAGTAATTGACAACTTAAAACTACACTGTACCGAACTGTCGTCCTGCATCTGTTCATTCTGCTCTGTCTCTTGTGTCATTTCCTTCTCAACTTAAGACCCACCCTCTTCAGTTGGTTTATCCCCCTCCCCCCACATAGGCTACCATTTTGTTTCAGTGGACTGACTTTCTCGGCACTAATCTGGTTGCAACTTGATTTTGGTGTACCATCGATTGAAGCCATATGCATTAAGCACTGGTGCCATAAATGTTGCTAATTACAAATAATAATAATAATCTAGCTTATCTAGCTTGCCCATCGATCCGAGCAGATGAAGCTGCCAACCATCAGAAAGGGTGAAGTACGCCACCATTAATTGTACTCACGCCTCCGTGGCTGTGGCCACAGAGACCAGCAGCACCTGAAGCAATGAAGGTCTGAATTGTGAGGCCAGACTACAGATGCAACCCATGATCCACTTGAGACCTCTTACTTGTTCCAGAAGACTTTGGCAGCTGTTCAACAAGGAAAAGCCAACTGCCTCTCTAGAACATTAACATCAGGCTCTGAGCCCTCTGGACATGGCACTTCCAGGGTTACATAAATAACTTATGAAATACCACAATATCTTAAGAATTTAATTTTAAATTTTAATAATATATAATGAATGATGATGACGATGATAATTCAGAGTCAAATTTAAAAAGACATATATGCCTGCTGTAATGAAATAAAGAAAACAGAAAGTAGTAAACATAATTTTAAACCACATCAAGTAATCTACCTAATAGCAAACAGCAAAGTTCAGAATATAGCTTATCAAAAAAACTGCAGTCAGTTAAAAGGAAACGTAGTGGAACAACTGATAAACAGTCTATGGATTAAACAACGCAAACTCAGGAAAACATCCACCTGAACTGCACTGACTCAGATAAACTCCGCCCAACAAGATGAATTGATTCTAAATAAAATGTTCCACCGGTCTTCACAGAACTTTGATGATCCTATTGGAGCGCCTCATAGTAGTGTATTCTGCAAAAGGTGCTACATAAAATGACAAATAGAGCGGCAAACCGTTTTCTAAAACACATGCTGTAGGTTTCGCATGACCACAGTTCAATGGGTTCTGCTAACTGTAATTTTGAATTAGGATACGACAGGAATTAGGATAAAACTTAAACTAGTACCGTGTCCTTGAATAAATCCCTAAATGGATAATTAACATTTATATCCTTAAATAAATACAAAAAAATCTCAATCTGCTGGGTTTCACCACTTCACATCCCAGGAGTGAAACCCGGGTTAGACTATCACCCATTTGTCCGGCTCAGCGTGTGTGCATGAGCCTCCTACTGATGGCATTTCTTGTTACCTCACCAACCCTGGCTCACTATCAACATTTTCTTAACGGCATTTAACATCATTTTAGCTGGCATAGCAAGCACCTCTTAGTTTATTCTTCTAGCGGCGCTATATAAATGTCCAAAGAATCAGAATCAGTGATCACCGAGTCTAAAATAAGGACAGGCAGGAAAAAGGGATAGGTATCATAAATGGACAGAAGGACTTGAACAAACCGCTGCCTGATCTTCAAAGCAGACTAACAGTTTCCGTGCCTTTTTGTACAAGAAAACTTCTAACTCCAGCTGTGCACGAAGTTCCATGAACCTACTGTTTGTCTTTCCATCTCGCTGTTGTTCTCCTTCCCTCTCTCTCCTCCTGTATCTCTCTTGCGACCTCAGTCACACTATGCCTGTGTCTCTTTCTGTCTCTTGTATTATTTTTCAAACATTGGAAGACTCATCTTCTCCAGCTGTGCAGGTCACCGAGGTGAATTTACAAATCAACAATACATGACAGGTGATAACAATTGTCA
This sequence comes from Norana najaformis, assembly GCA_964023275.1. NCBI lineage: Eukaryota > Metazoa > Annelida > Clitellata > Crassiclitellata > Hormogastridae > Norana > Norana najaformis. Next base: position 32,540,459 of record OZ029919.1, on the reverse strand, counting down.
GCTTTTCTGACGATGCAGCTTTTTAACGGCCATATTACTGTGCTTCTGAAAGGTCCTTAAAAGGCTTTACATGGATATCCAGATACAAACTCATACATAAACCTGATGACTGATCAAAGCCTAGATATAATGCTCAGAAACAAACAACAACTGAAAACAACTTCATAAAAAATCGTTCAGCTAAGGCAACTGTGGTCGAAGAACTCAAGTCGAAGGCACGCAACTCAGACTGCGTAAACACTGCAAGGGCAGCTTGCCACATTAAAAGTAATTCTTGCCAGTCAGTTGCACCACCAGATACCAGGAGTTTTTGCTATTAATATGGCAATTACTTTAATTTCACACAATAACAATACCAGTAATGCCATTAAAAGTAAAATGCCTGCCACGTATAAAATGAATCAACACATAAACAAATGTTGAGCAAAGATAGCTTAATAGTGATTACTCTCACACATCACTGTAGCCTTTGCAAGTATCTAGGTAACAGTAACACCATATTAATTCCCTGTCAAAGCAGCGAGGAGTCTTAAAACAGTTGAAACTGAAGCAATAACAAAAGACTTTCCCATCATAAAGTTACATCAGTACATCATCAAAGTCAAGTGAAAAGCAAATAAAAAATATGACTTTCTTAAATAGTGACAACACTTCTACGCATTATTTCGTAAATAAACCGAAACAGTTTCAACAGAAATATCTAAGCAAAAACCAACGTACACAATGAATAGGCTGGTCTCCCTGAGGCAGTTTTGCCATGGCACTGAGAAATTAGTAAAGTATCCCATACCCCACAAGTGAGACGTAGGGGAGGTGCTCATTTCCTCTTCTTTAGGCCCTTCAGCTGGCAATGGACGAATCCATAGGTCCTGGACACAGGGCCAATGCATCACAGGACTTGCCGTTAATTTCCCAGCTTACACCGGTACCAAATTCTACTGCTTGGCGACAAGGGCACGGTGTGCGCAAACAACTTGCCCAGGGCTGTTACACAGAGCTGAAACCACAAACCACACGTCATTGATGAAACACGTTACCGATAGACCACCACACCGCATGAGAAATTAGTACTAACAGTAAATGTCCAATTACCATACCCTACAAATATTGATTTTAAACTGACGAATAATTGCAGTTTAAAACTTAAGGCAGCACTTGAAGCCTAATAACTGAAACACTACATAATATATTTTTCTCTGGCTAACAGGCAAATGCACAAATTATATATTGTCATTTGCTTTGCTGTAAACTTAAAAGGCAAGTAATAATAATGTTTTATTACTAAAGTTATTAATATAACAGACACATGCAATAAAATAATATTTCAAATGTATCGCAGTATGTTTCACAAACAAAAATACTGACAATTTAAATCATAAAAGTACAAGCTAAAAATTTAATAGATTTCAAGTTTTAAAGCAAATTCGGTTGCGGAAACTTGTCCTTTCTAAGTGGTAAAGTGTATCAAAACTTAATTATTTTGAGATTAATACCCAAACACCACAAAATTTATCCTTTTCGAGACCAATATAATTTTTTTAAAATTCATCACATTCAGACAAACATTTTCAACACCACACCAACAATCAATCATACTGAGACCAACAGAATTTTCCAGATCGCATAGAAATTTATTCACATTTTGACTAACATCTTACAATACATCTGTTATAAAAAAGCCATGGCTATCGCAGAATTCTTTCATTGTGCAGGATTGGACGGAGCTGCAACTTCTGTATATGGTGGTGGAGGCGTATGAGACTCAGAAACGACTGGCAAAACCTCTGCAGCTGGCAAATCAGACGGTTCATGCCACCATTCTCGCGTTTCATCGGTCGGTTGGCGGATCCGTTCCACCGGCTGTTCCCTCCAGAAATGCTGCGGGTTCTCCCGTGGAGGTGTATAAAGGAGAGGTCGATGTTCGTCATCGTCAATACTGTCCAACCTTTCGCTTGGCCTTCTTCCACGTGAGTCCCTCCTTGACCGCTGGTAAGATTGCCATGGACTTTCCGGAAATGGTGGATTCTTTCTCTCAAGGAAGTAATGAATTGCGAGTCCAATGACCGTGAGCACAACCCAGGCGAGGTAAAGCAGGATATCTGAAAATCAAAAGCACCATAGTGTCAGCGAGCCAAATGTCTGCCATCGGCTGTAGACCACATCGCCTATCATCAATTCTCGGACTCAATGCAATGCAGGTTAGGAACTCTAAACGTGCTGTCAGCTCTAGCTGGTTGGCTGGGCTCTGTTTGTGTGTGGCAGCCTACCACAAGTGACTTTCTAGTATCTGAGCATTGTTTGCTTATTGACAAAATTTCTGTTCTTAATGACATTTAACATCATTTAGGCTACCGCTGAGAGCATCTCAATACACATTTCTAATAACAATTAACAAAAAGATAAAAAGATTGCAGCCCCTAAGAAGAAGACCTAAAGCAAGTGATCATCAGATGAATCGACTGAGATCTTTCTGGACACATGCACGATCCATACGGATATTACGGTAACAATGTAACGCTGGGAATATAGACTGCACAACAAGAAGGCAGACTTTACAGAGATTGAGAGACTGGCTTCTTGACACAGAACTGGTGCCACTCACACACACACACACACACACATGCATGCGTGCACAGACACACACATACACACACACAGAATCTGAACCTGAATCTAAACTTTCTCCAAGTTTCTCACCTGAACGCTGAACCGGAAGAAAGCAATAGGCATTGACGAAGTCTGGCGTTGACGATTTCCATATGGTGAACATAAGAATGTACTTAACGCCCCCACGCAGGCAGATGTCAGCAGCAAGAATCACCAAGAATGAACCAACAATGGCACAAGTCAAGATGTTAAGCTGCAAAAGACAGAACATCACAAACAGTACATTCACTCAACGCTTTGTAATCATAAAGGCGCTCTACAAATGTCCAGAAACACATATATGCATACCCATGTACACCAACATGCATACCTGGTACATACATCCATACAAAATGGCAAATCTGACAATGGACCATTGCACCATCACTTCAGAGGACAAGGGTGGGTTCAGGCCAATCTGGTCATGTCTCCACCCCGTTTGACTTTGGGTGGAGATATGCCATTGCCACTGAGTTGCCCCAAACTGTTTTGGGTGAGGGTTGCCTACTAAACTGTTATATAAAAAAGTCACAATAAAAGAAGCAACCTGAAATAACTATTTACTACAGTTTTTTGGTTGCTGGACATAAAACCTTGGAATTCTCTCCCGCATCTCTTCATTCTACTGTCATTTCTCTTAAGTCATTTCCACGTCAACTCAAGACTAACCAGCCTTGGTGCAAACACAACTGGCGACAGCAACGCTACAACCATGCAGAGAAATACCACGTGATAAGTTGGATCCACTTGCAACAAGGAAATAGTACCTGAAAGAAACATAAACAGACCTAAAATACCGATATACAAGAATGAATACCAGTTCACATACAAGCAAGTAAGGTTATTTACTCGTAATTATACAAAAATTTACTGGCAAACAGGAAGCTTTTTCCAAACTGTATTAAATAGTAAAAATACTGCATTTGACTTAAGCAGGTACCCTTATCGCAGGTAATTGCCTCTGAGGTAATGTACAGATTCATAATGCAATCAATATTAATTTCACATGATGGGCCCAGGATCCGAACCCAGGTTTGTAAAGGTGAAAAGCCGACCCATTAGCCACTCAGGCACCACGACAATTCACGGTTAACCCTTTCCTCTACTTATCAGAAAGAGAAAAGAGTTACGAAGCCTTACCAAGTGGTGAAGCATTAAAGATGATGCTGGTCACGAGGTATCCCAGCAGGACCTCAACAAACAGAACAGCAAATGAGGGGATGCCAACAAATACCCAGAAGAGCAACACACCACATCCACCTACCGTTGCCACTCCCAGCGATAAGTAGAGACAGCCTGAAAGCAAAAACACATCACTGTCGAGTCTTGTGACTGACTGCTAGCACATAACTTATAACCACACTAATTATAGATTTATTATTATTATTATTACCACCTTACCCCACCAACTGTTTAGCAAGCTTCACCATTCACTGTATTCAGGTTACAATCTGCATGAATTTAGTACATTACCAGATACTAAACAGCTAAAAATCCCACTTACACAAGTTAGCTCAAAAATTGGTCAGCACATCTTTACAGGTTGATTTAAACTAATTCTGTAGTCACCCTAGAAAGAAAAAGCATTGTCTGTTGATGGCAACTTACTTAAGAAGCTCCATCCGGAAAATCTAGTAATCAGGATGTATGCAACGAGAAGAGCATCCAAGTAACCAAAGAAGAACAATTCTAAAATCGCAACAACAACACATTGTACAGCAAAAACATTAACACATAGTAAGGTAAAGAAATATGCAATCAGAAACTCTTTATTTCAGTGTACATCATCAACAGGATCAGAAAATGACCAAAAGTAAAAATGACTAATTGAAAAAACGACCAATTGTACAAAATGACCAATCATACAAAATGACTGAAAAATGACCAATCATACAAAATGACTGAAAAATGGTCAATTCTACAGAAGGAACCAATTACCAGCACTTACCTGTTTTTAAGAAGCGATGTCCAACACAACAAATGAAGAGGCCAAATATTGCCAGAACCGTCATCACAATCTTACTCTCAAATTCACCTATAACAATAGAAGTAACTACACTTGGTCAATAAATCGTTACTTGCAAAACTCAGGAAGGCAATCAAAATCCATGCGATGGAAAACAGTTTCGTAAACAAAGTGCCAAGAAAGTAAAGCACTGCAATTACTATTCACCAGTTCACTGACACCAAATTAACCATCATTTACAACAAAATAATGTAATGTAATCGAAGGTAAGATCATGCAATTTTCCACTGCAGCATGAAAACATGGAAATCAGCTTAATCACTTACAGTACAAGTCATGACTGCAGGTTTAAATAACCTAGCAAAATTAACACATTAGTCAAGACAAAAGTTAACAGCTACGCTTGTATTATTATTATTCATAATAATATAAAAATAATAGGTATGCTTATATCCACCAAATACTCATACAATATGTATTCACGTATCAGAACGCTTAATGTAGCACCTTTAAATAACTTACAAAAGTGCTGTACACATGACAACCTATGAAAATCGCATGAGATAGCCATGGTGGGTGTAAACATGCCTAATGGTGGCATGCATTACATTACATACTAGCCTCTCCTGGGCAAAGCATCTGCACACTAGTTTCCCCTTCTGGGGAAAGTTCCCTGTTGCTCCCCTTTAGCCACGAAATCTTTATTGTGCTCATATAATTTAGACTTTTCTAATTGAACTAAATGGAACACAAAGTAAAGCAATTATCACACAGACAATATATATGTTGACGACAAGCAGGTCTAAGCAAATGAACTTTGAACTGAACTTTTCTGAACCGCTACACAATACTTACCCTCTTCAACACAGCCATTTGGTAGATCATTACAAGAATACGTTACAACAGGAACATAGGATGCCTGTGTTACGGCATTAAAAGGATCATCAGATGCAGCATAACGGTCAATGGAAACAACTGCAACAAAGATGGTTCCAAGTCCGTGATATGCAGGAACTGTCAGCTCTGTAAACGGTTTTGAATTCATTGAAGTCACCTGATTTAACATTTCACAGCCAAAGAGTGAGAAAATAGAGTTGTAATGTTATTTACAGTCTTAATTACATAACACGTCTGAAGCTGTACATTTTATCAATGGCTTAAGGAAGTAAGTAAGTAAGACATTTGTTAACACGCCATGTGTCCATCGGCTGAGCGAGGAATCGTAGGCGTAAAGTTTACATGGCTTGTATGTAAACAGTAATCTAATGGCATTTCACTTCTGTGACCGCAATCAATTTCTCGCAACACTGCGCAAAAATGATAGTACACTGGGCAACTGACAATTCCCTCTGGGCAATCGACAATTCACTTACAAATTTGACAATTCACCTGGGAAATTGACAAGTCATTTTGGAAAACTGACAAATTTAATGTTGGGAAATTAACAAAATCATTTGGGAAAATTAACAAAATCATTTCGGGAAAATTGACAAATTACCTTCATTTCATGCAAACTGAAAGAAAAAGTTGTAATGTTGTTAAGTTGCTGTTATTACGCCTCCACCTTTAAATACTAAACTAAGTGAAAGACTGCCTAATAAAAAGCTAAACAGACTCCTACCTACCTAAACTTACCTTAGCTTACCCTACCTTACCTGTCATTGCTGTATATTTCCCAGCCCAGCTCTTATAAACTTTGCCTATTTGAAGTTCAAAACAGAACATAAATTTTATATACATGAAGTTTTTACCAAATGTACACACAACCCTCAGGAACAAGAAATCAGCAATGCAGCAATAAAAATATCTGGAACTAACTGTCCTGAAAATTAATTTTGAGATAAATCAATCCATCCATTTATCTTAAAATCCATCTATACTTTTGCAACTCTTGAGCATGTGGAAAAACGGCATAAGGCTACCGTGGAGCTATATAAATTCTGTCATTACAGAAGGTCAACCTTACTAACATGAATGGCCTTTTGCTGGATGTAATCCAACTGCATCATCCTCTCTATGGCATCATAGTAATGAACGGCGCTCAAGTCTCTTTCGTTCATGAAGAACTGATACACATCATATCGTATCACATTTTGTGAAGTGGTATCTCCACACTTTCCGAAAGTTGATACGTCACCTTCAGCAAACTGAAGCTCATGCAGATGTGACCCTTTATCATGAAGGTAAATGTTGGGATCATTCTCCAGCGGCAACTCCAGATTACATCCTCCTGGCACAGGATCTATGTGCATGAAAAACAATACAGTAGAATGCCGCTTCCAACAAGTTGCTTCCATATCAAGTTGCTTTATAATTTGTCCCTATGGTATAATATACAACTGGACTGAGCACTAAGCAGAAAAGAAGGTAAGATTTCCAATGTTAAAGTAAGACAAGGTAAGGAACTAATTTTTGGTCTCTGTGAACAGTACTGTAGTCTTCAGGGATGACACTGCAGCTGAAGTATGTACAATGTTCAATTTGCAAAGGCTCCAACCTATGTTTTCCATTTCTCTCTTTCCGTTTCTTCCATTTCAGTCACAGCTGATGCCCCATCCTTTTTTGATTGCATACACACCTGTCTTCCAATCTCTGAGGCTTCACGGCTCTTGACTGCTTCCATCCAGCGGACTATGCTTTTTGAATGTAGTTTGGGGGTGTGCGACAGCCTAGTGGTTAGCATGCTGGAATCTCAACCCAAAGATCAGAGGTTCAAATTACAGCCAAGGCAGAAAGATATTTTGACAGTTCTGCTCCGCTTAGGCCCCCTAGGGAACTCTGCTAAAAAATGATTACACTGACCATACACTGTTGATGGGAAGATCAGGCAGCAAGGAAGAGGGCTGGCCACTTGCCTTCAACAGCAGAGGCCAAGAAAATGAAGTCGCTAAAACTGCCTAAAACTATGGCTGCCTGTTAGATTAAGGGACTACTCTCCTTCTTTGCATTTAAGCAACCACAGACTTATGCACTGTGCAATAAGATGCTGGTGCTATAGAAGTTTCCATATTAGATTAGATCACTACAGACATCTGCTGCGTACCTACCGACAACGTTTTGTATTTATCATCATACCTAATGCTGTATATGATGTTGCCATGACAACAACTGGAACCGGATGTTCCACTTTCGGTTCAACTTTCACGTGCCACTTTGCCAAGTCTCCATGTTTTGTGACCGAAACAACACCAACATCTGTGCCTGTGACGTATCGACCCCAAAGCAGAACGTTGTCTAAGGAAATGGTGAGGTTGCTGCCGGGGTAAACGTGCGCCTGAAAAAGCACGTGTGTAGTTGTTGCAAGCTGACTCGTGTGATTCAAACAGAAAACCGTGACATCATCAGTTGACACTGAAATCTGTTTCGACAACTGGTCGTCCAGTGTATACATGCACTCATCACCATCAGCGGCTGCTAAAACGGATTAATCAGTTCCATTCAAATAGTCAAAAGTGTTGCTTTTACTTATATGTTTTTTACTTTTGGCTATTTGAATTTAACCTAGTTAATGTGCTTGTTATCAAATTTTCTATAAAACCTTGCCTAGGGGACATAAATATACGTCATATATGCTATGATATACATATGCATCTCCCCAGCAAGAAGTTAAACAGATGAATAATCATGGCACAGTTCTGCATGGAGCTTGAAAATTACTTCTCCACATTGGATATGACTATCATCCACTAGAAACACATCTTTCCCTGGATACACTTTTGCTCGTGCACGAGTATAAGTTTAAACATACAAGCATAAACAGTTAGAAATCTCCTAAAACATGGCTCCCTCTTATCTTGCTCGAAACCTGCGCCTTTCCTGGCAATTATGAAATCTGCATTAAAAAACATGAATCTGTATTGTAAGCGATGTTGCTCTTTGTGATGCTACAGAAGCTTAACCATAGGAAACAGCTTTTGTAATCATAAAATTGTAAAAACTCGAGATTTCTATAGCACCCAACGAAAGCTACGTCACGGGAACCAGCTTATTTACAGGCGCTCAGTCAAAACAAAATCGATAGGCCAGAAAAGTTAATAGGAAACAACTTTGTTCCTTGGTCGGAAAAGGTCACTAACCAAAATAGTTATATCACTGCTACTGTGTGCAATTAAATAAAGTAAATGCATGAAACAAAATTAAAAGAAGTTATTCCAATATTTACCGACGTAAACTTCGGAAAAAGGAACAAATAGAACTGCTATAAATAGACAAAAACAAGCCATTTATACTGTTAATTAACTTCGACTATCTTCTAAGAAACGCCTAATTATTTGGAATTAAAAGACTGCTTCTTCTAAGGTATCCTCCTTTACTCATGGTCGAAATATTTCTTTCGCCCAGGGTACGTTCAAAAACACTCTTCAGTGGGAGTTGTCTTAAATAATCCGAGTAAAAACAAGCAGTGGTTATATATTTCAGTATAGAATATCGACATGTGATGACGCAATAAAACTCTGACTCTAAAGGTGAAGGGTCGACTAACCCTGCGTCCTTGGACGGACATTTGGGCAAGATTAGTTTGAATCCAGATCTGATAAAGTTTTGCTATTATCGTTAGTCAGTTCTTATCTATAAAAGTACAGGGTCTTCTGGCTTAAATCAATTTTACGTTCCTGACTGAAATACGCTATTTTGCTTACATACTTACCTAGCGTTGCAATACATCAGTTATTTCGTTGCCATCTTTCGTTGCAGGGACAAGGTTAATCACGAAGTGCGTCTTTGTTTGTAAATAGACTCTGCTCGCTTTAGAGTTCTGTGGTGCATTCTATATCTTAGCGCTACAAAAGTTCCACCCTATACAGCAACTGTCATGTGATTTTGACAACAGTGAACATTAATTTTCACGACGTCTTTAGTGTCACACGGCTCTGAATAAGTTGCTATTGATTTAGCCTTCGTTGGGGGTGTAGAAATCTCGAGCTTACGATTACGATTACGAGTGGCAAGCACACGCCAACCATTGTTATCATCATCGTTACCAATCACCAATTCACCATTATATATAATTATTTCCCATCATCATCACTTAAAGAAGATTTTAGGATTTAGGCAAACTACGATCTCACACTATTTAGGACCTCGAAGCTGATTCGAAGTAACTAAACCTTTGTTAATAATTTCTTCATGCATTTTCTGACAACCAACTTACATTTTATGAAGAAATCGTCTCAACTAAGGAATTCATGCTATAACTAAAATATTTTCCGATTTTAAGTTAAGTGTCGTAATATTATTTATTTTATACCCATATTAGACTCATAAACGCTGCAGAAGTTGTTGGCGTTACTAAAAAGGCGCTACACGAGTTCTTCAGAAGCGCGATATGACGCACTTCCTGGTTACGCTTACCTGTTACCAATGATTGACTGCTTGGCCGCATCGGAGGAAGTCTTTCCAATGGAAGGGGATAATTAGTAGTTGATGCAGACTTAATGGGGTCAGTAGATGTAAACCAAAGATGGAATCGAGCGCCAAATCACATCTGTTAAGCATCTATAACATGGCAGAATATCTTTTCTCGAATTTATGGATCTTTTAAAAATTGGTTCTTGGTGCGGACTTAAAACTCGGGCGTCTTTGGCGCAGTTTAATTAAGTGCATGCTTGCGCTTATTACAGTTAATTAGCTATATTAATTGCCACGCCTGGGGCAGGAAGCCCTTGTGAAGTACGCCGACTTCGGTGTTTACGCTAATCGGTAGCCTATGCGTGGCCTATGTAGGCCTATGCGTGTATATGTATATTTATACAGCGCCATGTAGAACCAGTCAGGGCATTGTAGCAAGGGTAACGAAACAGCAGGTAGTTTCAGTGATGCCATGTTGGCATCAAATACATTACAGTACCTTGATCAGTGTTACAGTTGTGCTGATATGGAGACATTAGTGTGTAAATGAGCTGGTGATATATAGGCTCGACATTTAGCATTAGTGACAGCTAATGATCTTGTGCATTAGATGTTGATCATTAGGTCTTGGGGTAATTGGAGCATTTGTGAGGTTCTCTGAAGGTGCTATATAGGCCTAAATATCCAGATGCATGCATACATTACATTCGAAAACTAACAGTTACTATGATTTTAAATTGTTTCATAAGTATGTGAATGCAGACTACTTCTCAACGCTGAAAAAAATAAATATATTCTGCTTCTTTCCTTGATTTCTTTTATTCGATATACAGAAATCTTTTGGAAAATTTGACGGTAAAAGAGGCCAGATCTGAGTTGCTGACACTATGGAAGAGTAAGAGCTAGTGCTGTCTCCTACAAATTTGGCTCAAACGCACAACCGAAACACAAGAAAGAATTTGTGCAATGAGTCACAGAAGTATTTCAAAAGTGGTTAGTATAGTTATTTACTATTGAACGTTTTTTTTATTTTTGATTCATGAGTTTTATTATAAGAACAAAGTGTTTTTCAGTCTACTAATAACCGCCGTATTCTATGGTGAGTTTCTATTAAAAGGCTAAAGCTATTAATTAGTTAAATTATTAATAGTAATGTTATTTTGCTTTAGAGTCCTGTGACTATGTCTCCTGCCTCCAGTGCATCTTCCCAGAGGGAATCCAGTGGTAAGTACCAGTTATATTTAACTCAAACATGTTGCAGTTTCTGCTTACCTCATCACAAATTTCTTGGCTCAAATGGATAATCTTAACCATTTTGATCTGAAATATCAGTTGTCCATTTATATCACAAATTCCATGCAAAAAGCAATTTAATGATTGTAAGTATGTATGTATGTATGTATGTATGTATGTATGTATGTATCTTGATATTAAATGTAGTGCCTTTTAAAGCACTTCACAACAACGCTGTCTATGCTAGGCTTATTGGCGTAAAGTTCTTAAGAACAAAAAGTTCATCAATTTGCAAAGAATGTTGAGATAACTACAGAAGTCAAACTCATGGATTCCACAGCGCACACAGAGCCCAACCAATGGATTCCTATGTAGCGTTGGCACATGGTTCCTTAAGTCCCAGAGGGTTCTGTGGTCTTAAGGGCTTCATGGTTCTAGGGTATGGTCTTTGTACAAGCACAGGTACAGAGATACCCAACAAATGTTAGATGCAAACACGATAACATTTTTGTCCGCTTTTTGGTTGCCGTTGTGTTTGTGGTTCAGCTGAAATATCCCTCAACCCAAGACCACAGAAGTGATGATAAATAAATGATCAATTACCCTACCTTATTGTAACTGTAATTTAAGATTTGTAAAGAACCACTTAAAGGGTAAACTTATCTTGCTGCACCTTACCCTATCTTGCCCAAATGAATGCATGCAAACATAAATACATGTTCTTCTATTTTTAGCTTCTTGGTCTCCCCAAACCAAAATGAGTTCAATGCGGCACAAAAGTCAGGTAATACTTCATCTCTGATTGCGCGTATCTTGATATTTAACATAACATAGAAAGGGTTTAAGCAGCTCAGGAGACCTGTAATCTGTGTTAGAAATGCTGCAAATTAACCGGAAATGCTTAATACTCAATCTTACCTAACTTCTTTAAACATGCTAGAGTGTCCTCTGCTTCTCCTATTCCAATATTGCATTCATTTATTCATTCACTCACACATTCACTCATTCGGATCATTTATATGGCGTCCATACAAGGCTGCTCAGACATGCTCATTTATAGAGCATGTTTTCAGAACTTCTCGAGGGCATTGAAGAACCTTTCTGTTATGTTCACCCAAGTCATAAGTTCAATATCATCGTACCAGACTGGTCAACCACTGAAACGAGTGTCTTGTAAATTGTTTATGGTCTTCGCAGTGTTTCTTGGGGTCCATCCTTCAGTCCTTTAAATTCGGTAAACATCAGTGGTAGTTAGGAAGGTAAGAGAAAACAATTTCTCAGTTATTAAGCACCTCTTTCAGTAAATAAGTAAGCAAGTATGCAAGTAAGAACAGTCCTCGATGTGTGGCTTAACAATAGAGTCTCTTGACTTGTCCATCAATCGATAGGGAGTGCCTCAATACAGGGTGGCTTACAATTTTTGCCATTGCTATGTGTTAGAAATTTTACTGTTATATTATCTGATTTTTTATACTTTTAAAGCCAAGAGTGAAAAGCAGAAGAAAGCCAGTTCTACCAGGTGGAAAACTTCAGCCTCTCTTTAAAAACCATGCCACTTCTTCAAAGTCCATGAAGTAAGTCCAAGGGAGAAATTTCATTTATCAAGGTCTGCCTTATAAAGAGACTGTGTTATACTGAAGTCATTTTCGACAGCTGAACTGAATTTTGGGTTCATGTACGTGACTATGTTATATCAGAATATTCATATTATAATGAAGCACGTTGTTAGCAGGGTCTGGTGTATAGCAGACCTTGCAGACTTTATGTCAATATACGTTGTTTATTTGTTTGTTGAATCACCAACAGCCAACAATCTAAACAGTTACAACAGTTTCACCTAAAATATTACAAGTGCTGGCATCATAAGGCAATCCAGAAGGGACAAATGTCCCGCTACGTGATTATATACAAACAAACATTATGTTAGTTTCAAATATTGATTTCAACAGTTCATTTATTTTCTACAGTGCACAGAAGTCAGAACACTTTCCAGGTGAGATTTTTGTTGCCTGTTGATTTCTTTCCTCATTAGTCATTTTTAATTACTATTTCTCATTAATGGTTTCTTCTCATCCATCTTGCATCCTCTAATCACGTACATCGTCATCAAATTCTATCCAATGTCATTGTTGAATTAATTTTTGTATTGTATCACATTGTATTGTGTTATATTGCATTGTGTCTTGCTGTAAAGCATTCTGTGTATTGTATGCATTGCATTGTGTTATATTTTATATATTTTATTGTATGGTAGTATATTATGTAATGTATGCATTGCAGTTTTATTGCTTTGTACGTATTGTATTTATTGTATGCATAGTATTTTATTGTGAAGTATTCTGTTGTATCGTATTGTATTGTAGAGGATTCTGCTCTTTTTCCAGTTCTGCCTCAGATATCGTCTGAGCTTCAGAAGAATGACGCTGAACTCGATGTCTTTAGCGGAGTTTTTACCAGCGTACCTGAATCGCAACCAACAGCTGTTAGTATCTACCTGTGCTACAATTTCACGGGTGAGTGTTTCTACAATCCCTCAGTGAGAAATGGATCAATATTTTACCTTCATACTGACTGATAGCCAGGATGTATTGAGCGGGGTTTGTGACAAATAGTGATTAAAAATGACTGATGAGTGAAGAAATTATTAGACAACAAAAATCTCACCTGAAAAGTGTTCTGACTTCCGTGCATTGGAGAACATAAATAAACTGTTGAAATCAATATTTGAAACTAACATAATGGTGATTATATATATAATCACGTATATTGAGAGATCTTCTGCTATACACACATTACACCAGACCCTGCTAATGATGTGTTTCATTAATATATGAATATTCTTGTTGAAATCAATACGCATTTGGTGGGTGACCATCATGGAATGTCTTGCCACCTGGCGCCCACTCAGCCCTCCATCCTTTGTTTATAGGTAGACAAGTACCAATGCAAGTTGGGAGGTTAAGAAAGGTGTCATGTCATTGTATTGCTGAGGTCATGTTTGTACCTCAGTCGTATAATCTTTTGAGGAGTCTCTACTGAGGCATCTGAATTATTGTTACCTTTACCTTTATTGGCTGCTTAGGAGTGCTGTGAAGGTGTGTAATCATATTAGTAAATTCAGGATTTCTACGGCGCCCAGCAAAAGCTAAGACGTGGGAGCCAGCTTATTCACAGGCGCTCATTCAAAACAAAATTGTTAGGCAAGAAGGGTTCAGTTCCAGGTCAAGATCCAAGAGTCAGGCAGGCCAACAGTCAAACAGCTACGATGTGTGGTGTTTGGAATTGAACCGGAAAGTGGAATAAAGGGAAGAGGAAGAATCAGGATAGGATTTGTGGAAGAGGAGTGTTTTCAGTTTTGAGTGAAAGAAGTTTTGGTGCATCTGTTGCTTCTGAAGAGTTGTTCAGCTTATGGAGAATCTTTGTTTTGGCAGAAATGAAGGCTGAAGTTGATGCTTTGATGATGACAGCCGTGCCAAAACTACAGAAGTTCTGTGCTGACTTTGGACTCGCTTTCCAACTCGTTGATCCAAACTGGATGGAAAGAAACTGTCCTGAAATGCACAAATGTCGGTCAAAAGAGCCAAACCGAGTTTTGACTGAATGTCAAAGGTCATCGCTTGGCCCGAACTTCATAGTATGTTCCTTGTGCAAATTTGTAGTTATTTGGTGTAAGTTAGAAAAACTACATTGACCCACTCAAAACTCATGCCCACTGTTTGATCCTTTGTCAGTCCGTCTGTTCATCCGTTCTTCTGTCCTTCCTGCCTTCCTGCCTTCCTGCCTTCCTTCCTTCCTTCCTTCCATCCTTCCTTCATTCCTTCCATCCTTTCTATATGTTCATCCAAGCATTCATCAGTCCTTCCATCCTTGCATTCACCCACCCATCCATCCATCCATAAGCAAACGACTGTTGCTTACAAGGTCCATTAGAATGACATAAACCAGCATCGACTGCTGAAGATTTTTTGGAAATATGGTTTCATTGCAACATTTATGTAGCACCTTGACATGGATAATGACAATGCTTATGGTTATTATGATTATGATGATTATAGTGGTAGTAGTGGTGGTGGTGGTGGTAGTGGTGGTGGTGGTGGTAGTGGGCAGCCGTGATGTTGCTGATGATGGACTGAAAAATCACATTTCTTATGTAACTGGTAGTTGCTGATGGGTGAGACGTGCGGGCAGCCAACAATTGTGTCTGAAATCACAAAGATGGAGTTTGAGATTCTGGATGAAGCCATTTTGAGAAATTCAATTGCCAACGGTCATCTGTTGCACGACTGTTACGTCAAAGATGACAACAGTGACCCGCCAACCTTCGGGTTCCAGGTATCAACCATTGTAACTGCTGTCTGGATTTGCAGTATGAAGTGTATTTAAAGTCATGATGATGATGTCGATGATGATGACGATGATGATGAAAATTATGTAGTGGGGTGTGGCAGGTTGTGGTTATGCCCATGGTATAGTCACTCTGTGGTAGTTGTGGTGGTGGTGTGGTGGGGTAGTGGTGTGGTGGGGTGGGGTGTGGTGGTGGTGGTGTGTGTATGGCCAGTGTGTTTTGGTTTTAGCCAAGTCCTCCTGAGTCAGAGGTGCAGCTGAATGACTTGGTTCAGCTGCTGCAGACGGCGTCAGTTGCTGCTAAAGACACAGGGCAGCTTACGGATGATGTCATCAAAAAATACTTTACTTCAGGTATCGTTTGAGAGAATCTCATCTCCGTATCTTCCTCCTCTTCCTTCTCCTCTTCCTACACCTATATCTTTTCATCCTCCTTCTGCACTTCTCCTCCGCTTCCTCAATCGCCCTTGACTTCTTTTCTTCCTCATCCTTGTAAATTTTCTGGTGTTGCATCTGATCATTCAAACAGTTAGTGTCACAAGCTGGAAGCACATCAAAATAGGTTATATTAACAAATTGGTTGGTGCTATATAAATTTAGTCTGTGCATCAAGTATCCATGTGAACGTTTGTTTATAGCATTGGAGGATGACATCAGTACTGGAGTTACTGGGATCCAATGTCCACGCACGTGTTGTCTGGCATACCGGCGTGAACTCCTGAATCTTCCGGCAAGCATGGAAACCACTGCAGTACACAAAGACTTGACACAGAATGAGAAAGGTCAGGTGAAAGGTCACGTCACAGATGACAAGGAGCGTCAGCATCGTGCTCAGTCGTTGTGGAAGAACATTGAAAAGTATCTTGGTTCAACAAACTGCAGGAACTACACTGTGAGGTCAGAGACAGGTAGTGTGGAAGGTGGCGAAGGCTATCGGAGTTACCTACAAGAGCTTTGTGCTGATTTTGTAGCTGACGTAAAGGAATTGGTTCTTCAGAACGTTTCAAAATGTTCGTCGGATTTGCATCAATCTGTGGAGACGTCTGTCCGTCTTGAAACGCTGCACCATGCAAGAATCTGTGAAAGGAAATCCCTGTTCTACTATGGGCAGAGCGAACTTCTGGAAACAGTTCGGACCTTCCTTAGGGATCCTTCACGCAACAGCCAACCTTTTATAATCCACGGACCATCAGGGTGTGGAAAATCTGCGGCGGTTGCTAGCGCTGCAAAGATGTGCAGGGATTGGTTCTCTGGCGACTGCGTGACAGTTGTTCGCTTTCTGGGAACAACCATTGCCAGTAGCAACATACATGACGTCGTGACTAGCGTCGTGACTCAAATCTGCCTTGCGTATGGTTTTGAGATTCCAGATCAGGCGGAAGAGTTTGGAACCCTGTATAAAGCGCTGAGCACGTTCCGAGCAACGCTTGATAAGGTTTCAAAAAACCATGCTTTCAGTCGCCCACTTTTTATCTTTCTTGATGGTATTGACCAGCTGCGTCCTTACAGTGAGTGTCTCGAAGCATTGTGGGCTGTGAAAAACCTTCCCCCAAATGTCCACGTGATTTTGTCATCGATCAAAGAAAACGGCAACGCAAACTTCTTTGGTGCGCTTGTGACTCTGGTGACAAGTCCGGGTTGCATGGCTGAGGTCAAAACAATCAAAAGTAGCGAAGTGAATTGCTTTGTCCAAGAGCATCTCCGCAGCCGACAGAGGAAACTGTCAGAGGAACAGGAGAAGGTGATCTTGTCAGCTGCAGCTGCTGCTAATAATCAGCCTCTGTACCTGAGTTTCACCTTACATGAAGCCACAAGATGGCGGTCCACACTTTCGAATGTGGTGCTGCCATTTACCATCTCAGACGCACTTATGTCTGTGCTGGATAGACTGGAAGAGGAGTTTGGAGACAGAATCATTAGGTACTTTGCATCATACCTCACCGCGTCCCAGGTTGGAATTATCACAGAGGAGATGGTTGATCTTCTGTCTTTGAACAAAGAAGTGATGCAAGACAGGGCCCTGACGTTTCCAGTTGCCGTGATTATGATTTTGAAGCACCAACTTGAAGAGTTCATCGAACTGCATCTGATTTTTGGAAGAAGTGGATTCGGATGGAGCCACAGGGAATTTGGAAAGGCCGTCGCTGCCAGATATAATATCATAACAGATGGTACTGCCGAGGAGCAGCTGCAAGATGACGTGGCCAACTTCACACTTATGCTTCACGAACACTTTGCGAACATTTATCTTGCAGAGGAAGACCGCTCGAATCGACTGAGTGACCCGAGTTTGGATTCATCTGCAGAGCATGGCAAGGCTTTTGAAAATACTTCTGCTCTGGTATTGTCTGTTGACAAAGTTTTAAGAGCAAGCCGTCTTTCGCACCACCTCAGAGTCTTGTTGCCAATCGAAGGCTTGGCACGAGTCAAGAAGTGCCTGGTATTCAACTACGACTGGTTGCAATCTCGGCTCGCTTGCTCAGGCCTTGCATACGTAATCCTACGTGATGTTCTGTCATTTTACAATCTCAGCAGACACCTCGTCTATGAGTCAGTCATCGACGAGACATTTGCGGACATTGGAGTATTGTACGAATTTCTGCAGCTTACTCTTAAGCATATTTCGAAGGATCCGGGAATTTTAGCGATTGAAGTTCTCAGTAGGCTGCGTGAAGTTTCCGAACTGCATTTGGGCATAGCACAGTTGGTCAGGCAGGCAGAGGAGTGGCTTCAGAAAACTGACAGGAGAATGTTGGTTCCTCTGAGGTCAGTTTGGACTCAGCCGTGCTCTCTGCTCCGGCACACCCTGGCTGGCCCAACCCATTTCCTGGGCTATCTGCGGGAAGGTGAGGTTGCAGTACTGTTCAGCGAAAAACATGGGATCGACGTCTGGAGACTTCAAACCGGGGAACTTCTCCACCGTTGCGGTGTTTACACGGAACAGCACATCGAAGGAATACTTGTAGGGCATTCGGCGGAGTTTGTCATCCTGACGCACTATTCGCACGTAAATCGCTTGACGGGGTTTGACGTCTGGAGTACAGAGACTGGAATTCTTCTGCTCAGCTCGAACTTTCAGCGTGAATTCGAAGCGGTGGCCCTGGATGAAGATGATCAGCTGATGGCCGTGGCAACGCTGGTGCAGTCAGAGCAGACGAAGGAGCTGGAGCGGTGCATTCTGGGAGTTGCGGTTCTAACGAAGGACATTGTGTTCCGTCTTCCACTTGGTGAGCTGCACGGAGAAGGAGTGGGAAAGCTGATGTTTGTGCAGAACATCAAGAGAGAAACGAACTCGATCATAAGTTTTGGCAAGTCACCTTTCCAGGATCTTGGGTTCTGGGACCTCGAGAGTGGTTCTCTGGACTTCAGCCTTGATCTCGGCTGCACCCCGAACCACGTCTGCCTCAACACTGATCACAAAATGATCATCTGTGGCAGCTCTGTTTCTGGCATGATCATCGTTGTCAATCTTGCAAGGGCAACAATTGACCAGAAGATCGAGGGAGATGAATACAAAGACCTTACTGGCATCGACACTCAGGGAGACGGCATTTTTGTAGCTACTGCAAAAAGTGGAATCGTCATTCTCTCCATATCACAGAACACCAGCACAAGGATTATCAGTGCAGAAGTTGCCAGACATTCAACTCCGACAAAGGTTCTTATGACCAGGAAGAGCGAAGGGCATCTTTTTGTGGGCTACGACACAGGGTCGATCTGCATATTTGACATTTCTAATTCAGATACGGTACTTGGAACACTGAAGGGACATGGAAAGCAAGTAAATTCGTTGAGCATCACACGACATGGGCAGCTGCTGTCGGCTGCCGATGATGGTACTGCGCTAGTCTGGAATTATCAGAGTCTTCTTGAAGAACCCCCAGAGGAAATCGAGGAGGAAGCAGGTGCTGCTGGCATGAAGCTGACGAAAGAGCGAGTGGTTGCGGGTGGAAACGATGACGTCAGATGTTTTCTTGTGACCTCGGATGAGCAAAAGGTCATTACAGGGTCAGGGTTAGGGTCTATTCAGATCTGGGATATCAATTTGGGTGAGTGACACTTCAATATGTCGTTTAGAGGTTCATAAAAGGTGCTATATAAGTGATTAGATACATGCTTACTTATAGTAAACAGTTTTTTTAACATATATATAGTAAACGTTCTATATACATGCATATACATATATATGCATATATATATATATATAGAATGCTTACTATTTATATGATATATATTTATTTATTTTTTATATTTATGTTTAATTATGCTATATATATGTATATATATACATGTATATACATATATATATACATGTGTATATAGTAAACATTTTACAGTGAGCATAAATCTACCAATGGATATTTAACATTCGAGGTATGTTTACAATTAGACGTATAGCTTGTACCTTCTGACTTTATATGCATGTACATTACTTTACTTGCCAACACGCTTAAAACAGCTGTATGCATGCGCACACTTAGATGTGTTGGCGCATAAACTTACTATGGTTCATGTCAAACTAAGCATACTGTTCTATGGAACATTTTTCAAAGTACGGTTTGCAAAGAAATGCCATAGAGTTTAAATTATCCCCCTTAAAGGGTGGAAGTTTCTGTCTTTGCCCATGATTTATTATTTTCCTTTGCTGTTACCTGTAAAGGTGTGCTGATGAAAACCATGATTGGCACTGGAGGCTACGGCATTGATCAACTGTGCCTGGCGCGCAGTGAACAGCTCTTAATTGGACACTGCACTCTGGAACAGCTGCCACACACTCGACTTCTACGGGTTTGCAAAATCATATTGAAAACATAGAGAAATTTACTACAAGGCCATAGATACTGTAATGTAAATGTGAAATGTAAATGTGAAATGTGAAATGTAAATGTGAAATGTAAACTTTTTATATAGCGACCATATAGCTGCGACTGTACTCATTTTTTTCAATGTAATTCAGCAGCTGTGAATAGTTCTTAAAGGCATTACGTAATATTCTGATAATATCTAGATATGTACACAGAAGAACAAGTAGTTCGCTACCTGCAATGCTATATAAATTGTCATAATTACAGTGTAGTCCTCCTATTATATTCCTCATATTGCATTCCTCATATTCTATTTCCCTCATATATGGATTTCACTACCATGAGCTTTGCAGAACCCTACTATTTCTCGGGTCTCATTTCGCAAGCGAGTGAAGTCTTATCTGTTTCCATCTAACCGCTCTTTTGATTTGAATTCATGAATTAGTGCAATACAAATATCTGATTAATAAAATAATAATAATATACTGCATTCCATTACATTACAGAACAAACATACATATATACATGATGCTTTGCTTTACCTTACTATCTGATGTTAATAGCACCAAAAAATTGTTATACTTTGGGAACCATATCAAGGACCTCTTCCTAATGAGGTCATGTTATGACTAATTTGTTTTCTATAGGTGAATTAACTTTGAGATCCATGTCCTGACCTCTTTATATCAGAATTCATGCTATAATGAGATGTGTTATAACCAGTCTTCATTGTATTCATTTGCCTTTAGAAGTTACCATTGAAGGCTACCATGCCTCCCACTAAAGAAATCATTGTGACCTCATTTGTTCGATTATGTGATCATAGGTCTGGGATTTGGAGACGAGTGAGATCGTTCATTTGGAAGAAAATGGCAGAGATCATGTGTTGATTTACTGCAGTGCTGTTACGCCATCTGGGGATCGCCTCGTTACAATTCAACCCTGCAAAGACAATGGACAGATAGGCATGAACAAACAATAACATTAATGATAATAATAATAATTATTAGTTATTATTGTTATGGATATCAGCAAGCGCTGGCCATTCCAGAACAATACACAGAAGTAGAATAATAGTAATAATAATAATAATCATTATTTTTTAAATACTGTATAATATTATCAAAATTTAATAATAATAATAATAACATTATTATTAATTATTGAGAATGATAATTATTTTAATATTATTGTGATTTATCCAAAATAGAAACAGAATGATAAAATAATTCGATGTGATTGTAGGCATCATTCTGGGAATCTACGACTTAACCAAGATGAAGTCTTTATCGAACCTCGTCTGCAACATTTACGGTACAATGGATGCAAGAAATCTTCGCATCGTCGGCTTTTCATCGCGGTCACAAACCGTAACAATGGATTCCGATAAAACTAACCGAAATTCCTTGATTTCTGCTGCAACAACAGACAGTAACGACAAAACACGTGGCTTAAAAATTCTTTTCCTTGTGTTGAATTACTTTCCGACGGTCGACGTGTCTTTCTTTTTTACATTCACGATCTGCGGAGACAACGCAGATGAAATCTCGATGGACAGCCACGATCCAGTGCACATCGACACTGTTAATTCGGAGTGTTCCGCAGTGGGTCCAAATGAAGTCTGCGTAACGGGTTCCACGAGCGGTCGTCTGCTGTGCTGGAATGTGAGAACTCAGGTCGTCGAGGGAGAGTTCATGGATCAGTCAACAAAGAAACAAACGCAGAGGGAGACAAAAACTGGTCATGTCGCTCACGAAGGACCAGTGACCTGCGTTGGGGTCGACTTCAAGAAAGGGGTTGTCATCAGTGGAGGAAGGGACAGGAAAGTCAAGATCTGGAATCTGTTGCGTCATGAATTGGTGACAACCTTTGTGAAACATCAGGGAGATGTAAGTTTTCTAAGACTGAATTTGTGGTGAAACGTTTGACTCTGTTAGATGCGACCATCGACTTATGTCTTTATCTTGTCTTCAACCATCCTCGAGTCGAGGATTGGCTGCACCACGGACAATTTCGTGCCATCTGCTTCTATCCCTTGTCTCCTGTAATAACTGGTCGAACGATAATTCAGTCCACGACTTGACGTGTATCCATGTCATCTTGGTTCTTCCCCGAGCTCGGGATCCAGGAATTGTGCCTTGGATATACTATGTCTTATACGGGATCTCTGGACAACTCCTCTGACTTAACAGAGTGCTCATGCATAGACTGGTGCCCTGCACTTAGCGTTTATTTACAGCGTAGCACTTTATAAGTGGAGAGTTTACGTGTCTGAATATCTACCTAGCTTATTTTGACATTGGGACCGCTCAACCAACCGCTTCTGAGGAATTTCTACATAGGCCTGTGTAAAAGTGTTACCTTTAAGGCGTTACCTTTACCGTTACCGTTACTTTGCCCTTAATCGTGATGTTTATGTTTTAGGTTTTGTGTGTCAGCTCCTGTCTTGCAAACTCGCTAGTGCTTTCGACGTCAAGTGACGAGACCTTGTGCGTCTCCAAACTCGGCTTATCGGCTGAAAGGCTGTGCACTTTTCACTGTCACGGTGAAGTGAGATCAGTCGTCATGACAACAGACAAACAACGAGTAGTGGCACTGCTGAGAACCAGCAGCGGTTCACAGCTGCTTCTGCTCAGGAGTCTTAACTTCTGATTGAGTGATCTGAGATTTCGGAAGCTGTTGTGACACTGTATGATGATGTCTCGTTCTTTCTTACTCTCCGATCTACAAGCGTTGTTGAGGTGTCACGATTTTAATGTTGTTTTGAGATTCACGTACTGTCAGTTATCAACTCTTGATGGGAGATCGTTGGCTGGGATCTGTGTGTGTACAGGGGCCTGCAAATGATGGCTCCTCTAGTTACTGATATCTGAGCTTAGCTTGCTTGCTGATGTACGTCTTGTTCTTAGCGACTCAAACACCATGTGGACTAAACTAGGCAGTACTTTCTCAGGTACTTAGAAGGCGTTACATATGTTAAGTGTCTACATACATACTTGCATACTGTATTGTTGCTATAATTGCACTGTTGCTTTTGTTGCTGCTGGCCTTTAATTATTGGACTAATTTTTAGGCTTTTGGTCACACTTGAGGTGTTTTTGGGGTCTTGTATATGCTATTAGTAACATATTATTAGTATTGGTAAGTGACATTATGAAAGGACTTGATTTAGGCTGGTGATTTAAATTGCCGTTTTTGTACAGGAGCAGTATAAAGCTCAATTGTAAATGTTATTATTTATTATATCTGCATTTATTAAGCGCCACTATCTAATGACTAAGCATGAGTCAATGGCGCTGAGCAGTTGTGAGTGAAGGACTTGCTCAAGGTCCCTACACAGGAGCTGCCTCAGAGGAGGATCGAACCCGTACTCTCTGCATTACAAGCTGAACACTCAAACCATTTGGCTACCATGCCTCATAAATATATCAGGTACTAGAATATTCATGAATGAGCTTCTTTAGTGACGTTCAATTATCATATGCTGAATTACAGGAAATAAATGAAGATATAATCGTGTATTTTTATGAAAAGTTGTAATAGCTACAGCAGATTTACTTGTCTGGCAAAGAGAGCGCATTTGAATCGAATTACTACACCATCGCTAAAGTAACGTTCAAAACGCCAAATATTCTTAGGTGTTTGCAGTCGACTTCAATTGTTGTTATAAAGTTAAGTAAGCATTTCTTTCTTTCAATAGATATCAGAGTTAATTTAAAGATTGTAATATGATGTACAGTTTACGAGTACGTTTTGCTTCAGATCCATATGTGCTGTTGTTGAATAAATGAGCATTTGCTTTGTGGATTTGACTAAAAATATATGGTTGCACCTTTAGTCGTGTACAGAAGAATGCATAGTCTGTGTATGATAATTTACTGTGCTAAGAAATTTTGATCAGCATATATATTATATAAATTCATATGGGCTTTGTAAGTAAATGAATAGAGTGTACGTGTATATATACATGAGTACATATATATATATGTGTGTGTGTAAATGAATAGAGTATATGTGTATATATACATGAGTATATACACATATTCATTGGTCAAAATTGAATGAAGTTTTCATTCAGAGTATTCATTTACTTTACAAGGCCCATATGAATTGATATGACGTGTGTGTTTTTATGCTTTTTATGCCTTATTCGTGTGCTTGTAAAGTCCATGTAAGCCTATATAAAGTGGACAAAAAGAATGTGCTGATGGATCTGCAGAAATGTATTGTTTTTATTATCTCGCTTGTAAATACGTGTGTGCGCATATGAAACTATATTGCAGTACCAGTAAATTAATCTACTATGAATTTTCAAATTGTTGAACACATTCGAACGTATTTAAACTGTCTTAGTCTTTAGATTTACCACATTAAAAATTAAAATTGAATTTAAAACCACTGCCCTTGTTTCAGCTCATATGTCTATTTGATTTCGGTAGCATGTATTTATGTATGCATGTATGCATGTATGTATGTATGTGTATAAATACACACACATGTGTATGTATATATGTATAAATACACTTGCATACATATCCTTAAATCCCTGTAAAAGCCAACTAATCTGGCTTGGCAGCCGCGGGCAGCTCCATAATACGGACTTGCATCACATTCACCTCCACTTTCCCTATGCTTCCTTTGTGTGACTCGAGCTCTCTGCCTCTCTATATCTGCCTTTGTCTCTCTCTCTCTCTCTCTCTCTCTATATATATATATATATATATATATATATATATATATATATATATATATATATATATATATATATATATATATATATATATATATATATATATATATATATATATATATATATATATATATATATATATATATTATATATCCTGTCTGTCTGTGTCTGGCTGCGTGTCTGTGTGTCTGTATGTGTCTGTCTGTCTGTCTATTCCTCTCTGATCCTCCCTACAACCCCTGGTCTACCTCTCTCACCCTTTCTCAAAATGGAAGTTCTGTATTTCACCATAACCAACACACCGACCAACCAACACAACACACCGATAAAAGTCACGAAGATGAAAAACAGAATTCCTGCTTAATAATGTTCCTGTCACATTCACTGCCGTGAATGGGTTACCAAGAAGAATGTGCTGGCTGGAGAAGATGGAATACATACGTCTCCTGTTGTTGTCGTTTCCATAGAAACGAGAACAACGCCTCTGCAGCAGCAGCAGCAGCAACGGCAGTGGGAGGCGTTTGTATTCCCTCTTCCCATGCATTGCGTCCATCCAGGAAGCTTCTATTCATAGCTACATGCAATCGTCTTATGTATATTTTCAAAGATATACATATAATCGTAATCGTAATCTCGAGATTTCTACAGCGCCCAACGAAAGCCACGCCACGGGAACCAGCTTATTCACGGGCGCTCAGTCAAAACAAAATCGATAGGCGAAAGTGTTCGGTTCCAGGTCAAGATCCAAGAGTCAGGCAGAGCGACAGCGTGGCAGCTACGGTGGGTGATGTCTGGGATTGGAGGGTAAGAGGAAGAAGGGGAGTCAGGATAGGATCTGTGAAAGAGGCATGTTTTCAGTTTTGAGTGAAAGGCCAATGCAGAAATTGCAAGAGGTGGAGCATCGATGAGTCTGTAATCGTAATCGTAATCGTAATCTCGAGATTTCTACAGCGCTCAACGAAAGCTAAGTCGCGGGAACCAGCTTATTCACAGGCGCTCAGTCAAAACAAAATCGATAGGCAAAAGGGTCAAGATCCAGGAGTCAGGCACTCAGACAGTCGGACGGCTACGGTGGATGCTGTTTGAAATTGAAACGAGAAGAGAGATAAGAGGAAGAGGAAGAATCAGGATAAGATTTTTGGAAAAGAAGTGTTTTCAGTCTTGAGTGAAAGACCTGCGCAGAAACTGAAAGAGGTGAAGTGTTGGTGAGTTCGTATGATTGACCAGATAACTGTTGCAGTTCCG
Organism: Norana najaformis; assembly: GCA_964023275.1. NCBI lineage: Eukaryota > Metazoa > Annelida > Clitellata > Crassiclitellata > Hormogastridae > Norana > Norana najaformis. The sequence continues at coordinate 32,514,181 of OZ029919.1, read as the reverse complement.
AGGGAGTTTCTACGCTACGCATCTATCTAGTCTAATCCAGTCTAGTCTAATGTTGTATAGTCCAGTCTATTTTGATCTGTTCTAATGTAATCTCACTTAAGTTTTAATCCAATCTATTTTAATCTAATCTAATCCAATCTAGTCTACCCTAGCGTTGTTCTGTTCTAATGTAATCTCATTTAATCTAATCTAATCTAATCTTATGACTTCTGAGGAGCAGCTATCGTAATGCAAAATTTGGACGTCAATCGATGGCCAGTTCAAGAGGTATCTTACTTTAAAAATCATATCGTAGCCCTCTATAGGCTTTCCCCAATCACCTTGCCTGCCCATCGATTTTGTTTTGACTGAGCAGCACCTTTGAATAATCGTATTCCCACGACTTAGCTTTCTTTGGACGATGTTGAGTTTGCGATTAGTTCCTTCACGGTCATTCAGATGTGTTTTTACAGCCTTTTACAGGGTGGGGTGGTTTCGTGGGGAAGGAGAGATTTTTTAAAGCTCCTAATGTTTTGATGAAGGGCCGCGTGCGACTGTAGCTCCCGGATAAACTGATCGACTGACTCTATCGAAGTCGTCACTCGAAAATAGAATTAACAATCCTTCAAACGTCTTTTGTCTGGCTGCATGCAATTCCCGGTCGGCCACTCACACTCAGTAAGCGAGTGTGCGGGAAGAACAGGTGGTTTTCTCTGTGTCTCTGTGTCTGTCTCTGTGTCCCTGTGTCTCTGCCTTCATGTTTTTGTTTGTGTCTCTGTGTCCCTGTGTCTCTGGGTCCCTGTGTCTCTGCCTCCATGTTTGTGTTTGTGTCTCTGTGTCCCTGTGTCTCTGGGTCCCTGTGTCTCTGCCTCCATGTCTGTGTCTGTATTATGATCTCTGTCTTAGAGTCTTTGCGTTCATATGTCTGCCTTTGTGTCTGTCTTTGTGTCTTTGCCTCTATTTCTGTGTCCCCATCTCTGAGTGTTGTCTGTGTTTCTGTTTCGTCTCTCTTTTTATTATTGGCTGCATGTGTATGTCTTTGTTATTATGTATGAAATTGTCTTTGCCTCTATCTTTCTGGGTGTCTGTATTTGTCTTTTGCCTCTCCTCTTATTTCTATCCCTCTGTTTATGTTTTTGTGCTTGCTGTTCTCTCTCTCTCTCTCTCTCTCTCTCTCTCTCTCTCTCTCTCTGTCTCTGTCTCTCTCTCTTTCTCTCTCTCTCTCTCTCTCTGTCTCTGTCTCTCTCTCGCCCTCTGTCTCTCTCTCCCTCTCTCTCTCCTCTCCTCTGTCTCTCTGTCTCTCTCTCCTCTCTCTAGTTCTCTCTCTGTCTGACTCTGTCACCGTCTCTGTCTGTCTCTCTGTCTCTCTCTGCCTCTCCCTGTCTCCCCGTCTGTCTGAATGTTTCTCTGCTAGTCCGTTGATCCGCTTGCTGCGCCTGTCCGTCCGTCCGTCCGTCCGTCCGTCCGTCCGTCCGTCCGTCCGTCCGTCCGTCCGTCCGTCCGTCCGGTCCGTCCGTCCGTCCGTCCGTCCGTCCGTCCGTCCGTCCGTCCGTCCGTCTGCCTACTTTCTTTCTATCCGTCTATTTGTGTCTCTGCCTTTGTCTCGTTTCTCAGCCTGTTAGTGTCTGTACTCTGTCTGTCTGTTGCTATGTCTGTACGCCTGTCGCTTGTCTTCCTCTTCCTCTGCCTATGTCTGCCTTACTTGGCCATTGCGTCGCTGTCTCACTCGTTCAATTGACGCATAATTGGCCCTCAATGTATAGGGTTCATTTGAATCAGGGCTTGTTGCCTAGCAACAATACTAGTCTCCATCGTAACCTAATAACTCACACGATTGCCATCGCATTCAATATATATGCACTAAAAATACTATTATATACTCTAATATATAAACAGGTACTACCTATATGTATATATTGGATACTCTTCGTTATATGAATATATATATATACCTACATTGCTTCTAAGTATGTACATATATACATTCGATATGGTGTGCATGAATATTATATAAAGACTTCTCGCGTATATTTATTGTATACTGTATACATACATCTATAGACTCTCGTCGTTGCATCTATATATATATACATATACATATACATATATATATACATGTATATATATATGTATCAAGAGGATATATATGGCACTATGGCCAGTGGGTTGTGTGTGGCGACACATATCGTTTGTTATTGGCCACAGAGTCGTAGAAATGAAATCTTCGTTGCTACTCCTGCTGCTGCAACTAACGCATCGCTGGAGCTGCTACTGATGCCATCAGCGGCGGCGGCGACTGCGGCCGCATCACTCACTGGCTGCTGATGCTGGTGCTGGTGCCAGGGCGAGTCTGCGGACAGAGAGGATGCCGCTGAGCGTCGCTTCGGGTGAGGTTTCAGCAGCTGATAGGAAGCACTTGTGCATCGAGTCCTTTCTCCGCATCAGCGACGTTGTCCCGCGTGTGATGTCTTCGGCGGATTCGATCGACCGACAACAGAGGCAACGAAGACAACTGAGACAACGGGGAGAACGGGTCGGTTGTCCCGAAGCCGGCCGACTATTCAGCTTCCTGCCCCTTGTTCGCTGCGCTCCCTCTGTTGTTCCTCTTCGTGGTCTTTGAAGCCAGGACTGCAACGGCTGTCATTAGTCAATTCCGCAACAAAGGTACCGAGTTTTAATTAGTTAATTAATTTATTTATTTATTCGTTTATATTTCTATTTACTTATTGCTTCATTCATCAATTTAGTTGTGTATTTATTTGTTTACTTTATTATGTATTATTTAGTTAATCATTTACTTACTTATTTACTCTTTTGCCAGAGTTAGAAGTGATCCTTCAGGATTTCATAAAGAGACCATTAGGACTGCCGCTATCGATTAGTTTTGGAATCGACTACTCTGTCGAGTACTTTGTTGTCGAGTAGTCGAGTACTCGAGAGTTTTATGGGTCAATTATCTATGACGCTACTCGCGCTTATACATATGCGCGAGTAGTGTGTGTATATATAAATAGTAGTCAACTATTATATATAGACTATACATATATATATACATATATAAATATACACATATATCCACGTATAGACTATACAAATGCGCGTGTAGCATATATAGCATATATATATATATAGTGGACCACTGAATTTTTTTATTAGGCTATACGCTGTAATCAGGTTACTGCCGCATGCTGGATTCCCTAAGTGGTCTCCATGTTCTATATATTGCCTGCGTGGTGCTCAGAACCTATGAAGCATTGAAACCCATATGGGAATATTATCATACGGGCTCCATATGTCATAGATACGACATTAGTATTTGAAATCCACTAGGTTTAAATTCTAATGCTTTTAGAGGCTGTAAGAAACAGGTGGTCCGGAAAGAATAGAATCCGAAACCTGAGGTTGGAAGGAGAACCAGATACATTTATAAAGCTTTACCATGTGCTCCAGAGCGTTGACCAAATCGCCTTTTGACCTCTGTGACCTGGGTTCAAACGTCTGATCAACCATGTGAAACTGATAACAGATGCACTGAAAGCATTCAATCAAGGATTTGAACTGGATTTGCAATTAGCTAAATGGAATAATTGCTGAACAAAGGACATAGCTGAAATTCTCGAGTACTCGAGTACTAAAAAGGTACTTGAATCTTTTTTGGATTCGAGTACTCGCAAAAACAGAAGTACTCGCGGCACCCGTACATACACTATAATTATAAAAACTCTTCCAGAATATGGTCCTAAAACTCGTCCAGTTCTGGCAAAAGTGTCATTGAAGGCCTCTCGATATTTATTAATTTACTTTTTGCATCTCGATAGCACCAGCGAGTATAAGCATCGGAACATGTGTGTGTAGGTGTGTGTGTGTGTCTGTGTGTGTAGATGTGTGTGTAGGTGTGTGGCGTGTGTTGTATAAGTATAATACTGGTCAGCGAAGAGGCATTAAGTCGGTGACTAATTTGATTCCAACGTCCTTTTTCGCTTATCGAAAACACACCGACAACTCAATGACCCACAGACGCCTACGTATACAGGACTACTCCATGCTTACGTACAGTCCGTATAGATATACATGTGTTTGTGTGTGTGTGTTGTGTGTGTGTGTCTGTGTGTGTAGGTGTGACGGTGTGTGTGTCTGTGGAAAAAGCGAGCGTTTCCGTTGAGAGGTCCTTAAAAGGGCTAAGTGCAGCCACATACTTTATTTCATCAGGAGAGAGCGAAAGAGATTCAAGCGTTTGCAAAGATATGCATGTTTGAATGAACGGGTGGGTGGACGGATGGATGGACGGACGGACGGACGGAAGGACATATGAATGGATGGATGGATGATTTGATGGGTAGGTTGGTGGACGGATGGATGGGTGGATGGATGGAAAATGGATGGATGGATAGACGAGTTGATGGGTGGGTGGATGGATGGATGGATGGTTTGAGGATAGGTGGATGGATAAATTGGTGGATGAATGGATGGATGGATGGATGATGGATGGAAGAACAGAAGGATAGAGTTACGAGGCCTGTGCAAATAAAGCTAATGTTTACAAAAATTTTCCCAGATTACAGTATATTATATATTAGATTAAATTAAATCATAGAGATAAGAGCAGATGATGCTGCTGTTGCTGATGACGCTGGTGGTGGTGGTGGTGGTGGTGGTGGTGATGATGGTGATGATGATGATGATGGTGATGATGATGATGATGATGATGATGATGATGATGATGATGATGATGATGATGATGATGATGATGATGATGATGATGATGATGATGATTGTTACATTTCATTGCATTGCGCTTTGCAGAAGCCAGGGCCTGTAACACGACCAGCAACGGTCGCATATACGCCGACGGCCATTACGCTCCCATGATGCTTCACTCCGTCGCACTTCCGGTCCACGTGACCTCCTTCTGCTTCTACAGATTCCTCGGTTCAACGGAGCAGCGCATCTGGATTCAGATTCAGCAGCTGGCCGCCGGATATTACGACTTCCCTTCACGCAGGTATGATTATTACTCACCTGTTCCATTGCAAGCACTGAATTAATTGCCTACACGAACTAATTTCATGCACTCACTTACGGGATGCATTCAGTTTGATGCGATCAATAATTGCGTGCTCTTAATTGAAGTCAGTTATTATTGCCTGCGCTTTTCTGATTACTTTTGCTTAAATTTTGATTACTTTTTGCTTAAATTTTGATTACTTTTTGCTTAAATTTTGATTACTTTTTGCTTAAATTTTGATTACTTTTTGCTTAAATTTTGATTACTTTTTGCTTAAATTTTGATTACTTTTTGCTTAAATTTTGATTACTTTTTCTTGCCACGTGCTTAATATATTTGCTTATGTTACGCTTTGTGTTAGCTTTCTTTATAGGTCTAGTTATTATTTGCTTATGTTAGGCTGTATATTAGTTTTCTTTGTTATTTATTATTTGCTAATGTTACGCTTTATATCAGCTTTCTTTATACTTATCATTTGCTTATTATTTGCATACAAATTGCTTACTAATTGTTTTCTTATAATGGCTTTGTTTATGCTTGAGACCGCCGCATGGGGTAACACTTAAATGCCGTAAAAGTGAGAAATGCTGCATTGCTGCACCCTCCTATTGGACGAAGCACTCCGATGCCCTTTGACCTGTTGTTCTACACCTCTCTCGATCGAAATCCCTTTCTGAAACCGAACGTAAAAACTTCCACGTTGTCGCCCGGTTATTACCCTGTAACGAATCTTATCCCACCCGGTTCGATTTGGTTGTTACTGTTGGATTAACTTGTCTAAGTTGCCTTGCACAGTCCGTTCCGCGAACGACGGATGAAAAGCGACTCCGCAGAGACTTCGACTCATTTGTTCCGAGTCCAAGCGACATTAGCGCCGCCGAGCGACGGTTTCGTAATTTGAATTCTCTTCGCCGCGCGGCGAAGGCTTCGTACCGCTAGAGGGCCGGCCGGAAATGACGTCTAATAGGACTACGGTGGACAATTCACATAGCGGTCAATTATCAGCGTCACAGATAGATGTAAGTCAGAGGAGAGATGGTCGCCGGGGCGCCACGGTTCTGGTTTTCGGCGAGGACGAAAAATATCAATACTCTTCGGTTTTCTTTTTTTCCCGGCAAAATGCAAACCGAGGAATCCAGTAACTGATTTTGCAACTGGCTTAAACTTACAATTGTAGAGCAGTGTTACTGAACATTTCAGTATTTTACTGTGACTCATCAATGGCTAAACAGGTGTGTGGGACGTAACAAAGAGATTACGTCACTTACAGCACTTTTTACCATTTTACCATATTTTTCCAATAAATTTACATCACTAGTCGTATGGCTGTGGTAAGGTTGTCAGATTAATGTCGGAATGATGTCAGATTGTGTCATGTCGCTGTCAGATGATTGTCGTATCATTGTCAGATGACTGTCAGATTGTTGCTGTAAGGTTGAGTAATGCGTAAAATTGTTGTCAAACTGTTGTCGCATCGTTGTCATATGATTGTCAGATGGTTTTCACATCCATGCTTCAGTCCAAAAACTCGTAGAGGAGCAGCTGAATGAATTGACAGCTGAAGAATCGATCGCTATGTAACGAATCAGATAAGACTGACTGACTGGACTCAAACGGCAGAATAACTGTGACATAAAGAAAGCTTTCTAAACACAGGATCTTTTAACATTTTGCAGAAAATGTAATTTCCCTGACACGTTTCCAATTCTGTCAAATCACGACAAGTATTCGCAAGTACTTGCAAAACTCTTGGCTGAATTTACACATAGATTGACACATTTCAAAGAACACGACTATGATATGAAGCTGCTTCGAGATCCACTTAAAACTGGTTCAGCTGATTCTCAAAAAAACATTTAAAATGAACTAACTGAGTTTCAGAATAACAGTGACATCAAGGAAGCTTTTTAAAAACATGATATTTTAACATTCTGCAGAAAATATGTATATTCCCAGTGACATTACCAATTCTGTCAAACCAAGAAATTGGGTTTATTGCACTATTTCTCAATACATCAATACACAGAGGGCAGCTTTTCCCTAGAATGCAAAAATGAATTCAATGTCACTGCTAACAAAGAGACATTTAATTGAAATGCTATGTATAGCTACATCATCTGTTGTAACAAAAGGACACCACTTTCGTAGTAAAAGCAAATTCCACTTATCTCATTACCACCTTCAGTAGCCAGGACAAATTTGAATATATAGCCTAGTGATTTATCTTGAGGTAGGTTAATTATAATAATTATTTTTGTAATTACCACGATTATTACATTACTTAGAAATCGTAGTCAAAAGCAATCCTGTAACAGCAAGTCTTACTTTAAGGTTATTCAGAAATGAACTTTGTAGCTATGGGCGTATGCATAATGGAGGAAGGAGAGATCTTCCCCCTAACGTTTTGAAGAAGGGAAGCGTTCGATAGTATGGCTCCCGCATAACCTGATCGACTGACTCTATAGAAACGTCACTCGGAAATAGAATTAAGAATTCTTCAACTCCTTTTGTCGGCTGCACACAATTCGTGCGACTTCTGGATGGGATTCTCTTGGTTGGGCTCTAGTAGTGACTTCACCAATTATCTGATCATTTACTTGCTTTCAGATAAACTCTTTCTTAATTAACTTTAACACCACTTAGGCTAGCGAGCGCGGCACCTTTGTGCGTCACAAAACAGGCGCTATATCAACTCTCTCGATCACACAACCCACACACACACATCATTTGATTCCTACCGAGAGTTATATTTGATACCTAGGCCTACTAATGTGTTTGTTTCGTCCGGATGACCAATAAAGTTGTTTCAATTCAATATTTTTCCGTACTATTAATATCGATATTTTCCCTCGTAGTCTTGTACGCCCAATGAGCAGAAGTCTCCGGCGACAACCTCACCTTTGAACTATCAGCTACAGCTATCCATTAAGCTGAACCTTACCCTAACATTAACCCTGGACATAACTCTTTATAACCCCTGCCCTTAAAGCATAACACATATGCATGTGTGTGCATGTGTGTGCGTGCGTGTGTGTGAGTGTGAATTGCTATGCGTGGCATACATCCACCCGACATCTTGTCCATCCGACGAATTGCCTTTGGCACAAGTGAGATCTGACGAACTGCTTTTGAATCTCTAACTTCCACACATCAAGAGCCTGTGGACGGACGAAAGCACGGGCGGAAGGAAGGACAAAAGGACGAACTAACGGTAGGAAAGGAAGAAGGAAGGAAAGAAGGAAGGAAAGGGAAGGAAAGGAGGGGGAGAGAGAAAGGAGGGAAAGGATAGGAAACGAGGGAAGGGAAGGAAAGGGAAGGAAGGAGGGAAGGAAGGAGGGAAGGAGAGGGAAAGAAGAGAGGAAGGAAGGAAGAGAGGAGGGAAGAAAGCAAGGAAGGAAGCAAGGAAGGAAGGAAGCAAGGACGGGCGGGTGGACAATCGGATGACCCAGCGCGTAGTGACCCCAACAGAGACGACGGAAACGAAAGCAAATGCCAGCTCGTCTCGCCAGTATACCATTGCATCCAGTCCCAACTCCACTCTCCGCCTCTTCCTTCTTCTGATCCTCTGCATCCACGGGCTACTTTCCCGTTCTCCTCTTCCTCTTTTTGTTTCTTTTTCCATTTCCTCCTTTTCGTCCTCTGCTCTCCATCCGCCACTGGTACCGCTTCCTCTTCTCGATTTGCCTTTGAATCTGCCCTCCAGTCCATTTCCTGTGATATTCCTCCTCTTCCTCGCTGGATATTCTCGTCCTGTCTTTCTGTCATCTCCTCTTGTCGTCCGCTGCCCCATCTCCATCCTCTATTCTTCGTGCTTTTCTTCTCTTCTCTTACCCGCCGTTTCCTAACTTCTGGTTTCCCATCGGATTTCGACTTCTCCAACAGTTCAGGATATTCGACAACGGCTTCACTTGAAGCGACTTTCGATTGATGTCTTGTGAATTATGATATCTGTAGAAGTCACGTGATTGGATTTTGTCCTCTCCTAGTCCTTCGTCTTTCTGTTCTTCTTTATTTTTTTCTTGTTCGTCCTGTTCTGTATTTTTACTCTTTTATTCGTAGTGTTCTTGTTCATATTGTTTCCCCCGCTTATTCCTACTGTTCACTTTCATGCTATTGTTCCTCTGGTTCTCTGTCTACTGCTGTTCTCCTCTTCATCTTCCTCGTCTCTTCGTTTCCTTCCCTCCTTCCTCTTCTTTCTCATCTTCGCTTTCTCTTACCATTTCAATGTTGTCGCTGCCATATGTGTTAAGGTGGTCGCACGCTGCACGTTTTTCCAATAGTAATGTGAAGTGGCACATAAGATACATTAGAATGTGATGTTCTGCGATGTGATACAAAGAAAGATTTTTGCACGTTTTGCACCCCGTTCATTACAGTTCACAAAATTAACTCCGCAAGTTGCAAAGCTGTGTGGCACTCAGCCCATCAAATACTATGCCTAAGTTTAGTCTCACTACTTAAAGTTTACCTTTTCCCTGCACGTCACCGTCTTCAGCCAGCATTGATCAGGCCACAGTGTAACCCCGACCTTAATTCGCGTTTCTTCACCCCGCAGGCTTCCAACACCGATTGGCCGACTTCGGACCGACCGGCCGTCCGACCACCCTACCACCCTCGTCACATGTGGCTCTGATGCAGACTGGGTGGTTTAGACGTTGATAAAACTCGTCACGTTTATGGCCAACCATTTCGATGGATAAGCTTTCGTCCCATTTCAAATATCGCTTATGCCGCATTAGTTCTAGCGGCAATAAGCTAACACGATAGTCAGGGGTCTCCCAAGTACATGGCGCTCAACGATAACACGGCTCGATTGGGCGAGCAGATTATAGCGCTATATTTCGCCAGTCTGTCGCCTTGCGCTTCTACCCTTAAGTTTCTATGCGCAACTGGCCATGCGCGCTGCGCTGTATGGCTGGCGTGTGCAGGAAAATGGCGACTGTTCTGATTTATCACCTTCCGATAAACGATGCGAAAAGACTGGAAAAGTTCCTGGAGAAAGCTGCGGCAAAATCCATCGGTCTATCAGCGCAAAGAGCTATCCGTATCGATTACAAGGGAAGCGAGATGTACAAATTTCGCAGATGTAGGACTGCTGATAACTTCGAGGAAGAACAAGATACACCCGCAATTATAGCGAAAACTGTTAAAAATTTCCATTCTACGTCAACGGCCTTTGATACCATAAGATGTTGTTAAACATTGGAAACACCAAGATTTCTTCTAATCAACGTCACGGTTTCCTGATAAAAAATATACACTAGGCCTACGGAAAATGTAAGAGCTGGATTGAACATTGTTGAAAAATACAGTTTCTTTAATATCGATATATTGACGATATAGGAGCATATTTATAGTCTATTGGAGTTTTCTGTAAATCCTATGTCGTCAACGGCCTTGGTGCCAGAGGACGACTTTAAACTTGGAACTACTACTACTACTACTACTGTAATATATATATATATATATCAACAATATATATATATATGTACTCTACAGTTATTAGAATTTGGTGCAAGTCTTGAACATGAAGGGGTGTACTCTCGCAGGCGTGAAGAAAAGCCGACAACAGTTGCACATTACTTATGCATAAATTCATGTGCGGAGGCCCATAAATTAGGTGCTGTAGAAAGCTTAATACATGCACGGCTTTTCATTTCCATTTTTCGACAACATTTCTTGCACGAAGTGTTATTTTTTGTCAAACTCCAAGTCCCTAAGATAGTATTTATATATTGTATATATATATATATATATATATATATATATATATATATATATCTACAAGTAGTTCTAGTATATATTCGCAATATTTCTTGTTGTAATTTACTGAAAAATCCAGGATAGAGAGGATTAAGTACTCGGTTTAGGGCTTACTGAAGCAACTACTTACCGTTATGGTGATCATGCCGGAAGTGATACATAGTTCACTGTAAAGAGAATTCAGTTCTACAGCGACACCTATTATCGAAATGTGTACAGTATGTTACGCATAAGTCTAAAATTTCTTCTTTATACCTTCTGTCATGCTCAAGACTTGCACGCTAACCTAAAAATGTTAGGCCTAAATATCATTAAGAACAAAAAGTTGGTCAGTAAGCAAAACAATTCCCAGATAACTAGGATAGTCACCAGTAGTGAGCTTACGCACACACGTGGAGCTCAACCAACGGATTCCTATCCATAGTTGACAGATGACAACACCATGTTTGGAGTTTTTGGAGCAAAGCGAACACAGACGGTAGTGTCAACGGTACACGATAACCCCGTCGCCCTGCGGTCCATCATGGATGGTAAATGTAAAATGTAAATGTAGGCCTACACGGTTTTCTATAGCGACCGTATGGCCTCGACCCTGCTCATTTTTCAATGAATTGATCGGGTGAGATCCTTCGCCCAGCTGCCCGTTTGAATGGGTGCCACGCCGGTTAAGGTCCCGTGTACGGACCGTACTAGCCCGAGATTCAAATCTCTTAAATAAGCCACGATCGGTATGCGAACCGCAGACGACGCAGAGCCGGATACCAATGTCCGGGTTGTTACGGTGTTTGACAATCGGCTCAGTATTAGGCCTATTCTTCAGTTCTGGGTCCACGCTTCCGAAGAGCTTAGATAGTGGCGGTTAATAAATGTTCAGGTCACGTGCCTCTCTGCCAGGCAAAGCGTAGACTAATAACGAGAGTACTCGTCACAGTTGAGCAGTTTTAGTCGCAATTCCTGCTGCTGCTGCTGCTCAGAGTCCATCTTCTGTGACTTTGTGGGCGTTATAAATTAGCGTAGTAAATAAAACTCCAAAGTAAGTAAAACTGCAAACATGGTAAATGTAAAATGTAAATGTACACTTTTCTTTAGCGCCCGTATGGGCTCGACCCTGGTCATTTTTGAATGAGTTAATCGGGTAAGATCATTCATCACCGATGCTTGTTTGAATGGGTCACGCCATTTAAGGTTTAATGAACGGAAAAAATATAATAATAATGACGACAATAATAATAGTTCCTCGTTTTATGAGAATTGAAAACAGTAGCAGCTCTCAAAAATTTTAGTATTGCTTTGCTTGTCATCATCTGAGGCATTTGCAGATTTAGCCTCATTCGAAGGCATTTGCTTTGTCTGTTCAGCCTTCTTTCAAGACGCCCGGAACTTGCTGTACCATATAGAGAAAGTGCTTTTTTCTCGAAAAATGCTTCCGGAGCTGAACAATTGTGGAATTTTGTGCTAAAATTTTATTATATTTATCAATCAATTAACACCGAAAACAGTGTAAAGTTGTAAACACTGAAATTGAATTAAATTAAGTTACGTTATATTACATAATTAAAATAACTTAGAAACACAATTCTTTTATTAAAAAGTACACTATTTTTTATTAGCCGAAAAAAGGTGCCGGAACGCCGTTCCGGAGCGTTCCGTCTGAAAAAAGCACTGTATAGAGGCCCTGCCTATAAAAAGAGGGTGACTTTGTTGATGGCAGCAGTGGAGGGAAGAACTATGGGCAAGAAAGTCATGCACGGTGAAAATTTGTTTTCAATAGGATGTATCTACGTGTACTATGAACCAATTGAGGCAGAGGGTGTTTCCCTCCTTCCCTCTACGATTCGCACCCCCACATGTGTACGGTCATCGAACAGACGGATAGAAGGCTTGCTTTTGATTTCAATATCTCGGCTTCTATTGCTTAAATATATATTATATATATATATATATATACATGAAAACATGTATATATACGTGAAAGCGAAATGAAGATCCAATTATATATATATATATATATATATGTATATATATAGAGTTGGTTCTGCACACACACATACACAAACACACACACAAACACACACACAACACAAACACACACACAAACACACACACACATGCACGTACACAGAGTCGGCTCTTCATTTTGCTTTCACGTCGGAGCCTTCTCGACAAGTCTTCATCGCTTCATTCATCAGAACTTTCACATTGTTCCCCGTGGACTCAGATGCATGAATTGGTCCGCTTCTCAGGAGTCTCCGCATTCTTCCATCACCCCTCTTGCCCTTTCCCCAGAGTGTTCTAGGCAGATTTCCTTCTGCTGCTGCTGCTCCTGCTGCAGACCGTATCCATCTCAATCAGACTTGTTTCTCTGGCTTTCGGGCAGCGTCTAATTTAATCGGAGATACGGAATAGAGGCGGAAGAAACCCGCCACTGCATTAAGTCGGGTAGTGCCAGTCCCAAGCCTGGAGTAAGGAGGAGGGCGACGTCAACGGCCTATGTATATATGTATGTATGTATGTGTGTATGGATGGATGTACGTATGCATGGACGTACGTATGTGTAGGTACTGTGGATGTGCATGTATGTATGTATGGATGTATATATGTATTATGTATGTATGTGTGTATGTATGTATGTGTGTGTGGATGGATGGATGGATCGATGGATGGATGGGTGGATGAGTGGATGAATGTATGGATCGATGAATGGGTCGATGGATCGGAGGATGGATGGATATGATTATTGATATCGCGCCTTTTAGAAACCTTACAAAAGCGCTAAAACATGGCTATCTGAAATGGTCCGACGAAGTGGATGGTCCTTTGGTGTTGCTGATAGACGCCGGCAGTCACAGTAAAGACAAATGGAGTCTGGTTATTTATTTATTTATTTACCTATTAAAGCACTTTTGCTCTTAGTCAGCAAATCTTAATGCGAGGCTTTTCGACAGCTTGCCCGGGGTCGTTACGCGGAGACCGTTGAGCAGGCTCGAACCCGCAAGCGTTGGTTTACTGACCCAGCACATTACCGAATCGACTACCGTGCCGCGACTGTTCCTGGACTACCGCGTCCCCTTGCGCCCACTCAACCATCCATCCTTCATCTCTAATTTAGTTATGTTAGATTAGATTAGACTTGATCAGAGTAGAGTAGAGTAGATTAGATTAGATTAGATTAGATGAGATTAGCTTAGATAAGATTAGATTATATAAGATTTATTTATATAAGATTATACTAGACCTGATTAGATTAGATTAGATAGATTAGATTATATAGATTAGATTATATCAGATTAGATTAAATAGATTAGATTATATAAGATTAGATTATATAAGATTAGATTATATAAGATTAGATTATATAAGATTAGATTATATAAGATTAGATTATATAAGATTAGATTATATAAGATTAGATTATATAAGATTAGATTATATAAGATTAGATTATATAAGATTAGATTATATAAGATTAGATTATATAAGATTAGATTATATAAGATTAGATTATATAAGATTAGATTATATAAGATTAGATTACATAAGATTAGATTAAATATATTAGATTATATAAGATTAGATTATATAATATTAGATTACATAAGATTAGATTTGATTAGATTAGTTTGTGGTCGTCGCTGTGGTCATTCTTGCTTCTGTTTACGTGTTTAGTTGTAGTGATGGTTTTCTGCGGATCTTTGATGGCTCACCTGAGCCAGGTAACCACAGGTATCCTCCGTTCACCTTCTGCGGCCAATACGACCAATTGAACACCACCGTCTTCACTTCCGGTCACGTGGCTGTCGTCGAGCTGCACAGCCAGTCTGACGTCATTTCCGCCCACGTCGTCGCTGCCTTTAAATACATCAACATCGGTCGGTTACTGATCTTCATCATCATCGTCGTCGTCGTCATCGTCGCTTTCTTTATCGTTATCATCTGCATGGATGTGTTGGGAAGTCAGACACGATATTATGTAATCAATATACATTGTATATTGTATATTCAGTATATTGTTTATGCAATATATTGTATATTCAGTGTTCGTGAATGTATTGTATATTCCATGCTTAATACATATTCAGTTTTCGCGAACGTATTGTATATTCAATGTATATTGTATATTTAATGTTCGTGAAGGTATTGCATATTCAATGAATATTGTATGTTCAGTGTTCGTGAATGTATTGTATATTCAATGTATCTTGTATAATCAATGTTCGCGAATGTATTGTGTATTCAATGTACGTTGTATAATCAATGTTCGCTTAATTATGGTTGTTTACTAATGCATTAACATGCGAATACAATTCCCGCAGTCGCTTGTTCAAGTTCTCCTCGTAAACCTGCTCCTGACTGGTCGATAAGTGTTGGAATGAGTGCAGATGCGTAGGGAACGATGGCTGAAGCTGCTGAGGCTGGTACTCGGTGAGGATGTAGTTGATGATGCTGTTGTTGATACTGCTGCTGGCGTTACTCGTCAGAGGACGTTTTATTGCAAACCTTTCCGTTGTCCGTCCTCGATAAGGCAAAATGAGATCCGCCTCATCCTTTTCTGGCATCGGAACAAATTGGCTGGGAACGAAATCCGATTACACCTATTGTTCTTAATGTGCTCGGGCAGCCAATAACATGTAAAGATATACAAATTTATACGATTGTATATATATATATATATATATATATATATAAGTTATGTAGTTATGTAGGATATATGAAGACGCAAAAGTATAACATAGATGTCACGCACACATGTGCATACAATCATATACGTGTATATATATACGCGAGATATTTGCATCATATATATATATCTGTATTATATATAGGCCTATATACTCGAGATTTGTGTGTGTGTGCTTAACGTGAAATAATACAGATATCCCTTGTATAAATAGGCCTATGCATGTATATATATGTATGTACGCATATATATATATACATGGATACATGCATAGGAAATCTGTAATCGATACACAATTAAGATATCTATAATGACCTCGTAATATAAAGTGTCTTCAGCAAGCGAAATATCACTAAGACGCCAAAATAGACTTGCGTGTCATTCGGTATAATGACCGATACAATCGGCGCGTCAATCGCTTTTTCAGCTGCCCGTGGAGACCTTCAGGTCCCTCGCTGTTATGCATCAACATGAGGACACCACGCAGCCTGGCACTTCGGTCTTTTATACCTTCTCTGCTGAAGGTTTATTCTCTTCTCATTCTAAAACACATCTCTTTAGATCCCACCGACTGCCATGAAAGCCCATATACATACATACAAATATACATGCATACATACATACATGTACATACATGCATACATACATAATAATATACATGCATGCATACATACATGTACATACATGCATACATACATAATAATATACATGCATGCATACATTCTGTACATACATATATACTGTGCATACATACATACATACAACCATAAATACATACATGCATACATATATACATGCATACGTGCAAGTATAAATTGTTTACTTTTGTGTACAAATCCTTGTTTTCTGTCATAGACAGCGAGATCGATTCATTTCCACGACAGATAGAGCATTCCATGCACCTCATGAAGAGCACAGGTACAACTGCATGCGGCTGAACAGCGCATTTCTATAGCGCCACTCAGTATCAGAGCCACCCACCTCATCGCCTTTTCTACCTCCTATATGAAGTGGTCGTTTGTAGCATCCGTTCTGCCCCGGAAACGTTACAGAACTAGAGCAAGAGAGACAGACAGACAGACAGACGGACAGAGACAGACAGAAAAACAGAGACAGACAGAAAGACAGAGACAGACAGAAAGACAGAGACAGACAGAAAGACAGAGACAGACAGAAAGACAGAGACAGACAGAAAGACAGAGACAGACAGAAAGACAGAGACAGACAGAAAGGCAGAGACAGACAGAAAGACAGAGACAGACAGAAAGACAGAGACAGACAGACGGACAGAGACAGACAGAAAGACAGAGACAGACAGAAAGACAGAGACAGACAGAAAGACAGACAGACAGAAAGACAGAGACAGACAGAAAGACAGAGACAGACAGAAAGACAGAGACAGACAGAAAGACAGAGACAGACAGAAAGGCAGAGACAGACAGAAAGACAGAGACAGACAGAAAGACAGAGACAGACAGACGGACAGAGACAGACAGAAAGACAGAGACAGACAGAAAGACAGAGACAGACAGAAAGACAGACAGACAGAAAGACAGAGACAGACAGAAAGACAGAGACAGACAGAAAGACAGAGACAGACAGAAAGACAGAGACAGACAGAAAGACAGAGACAGACAGAAAGACAGAGACAGACAGAAAGACAGAGACAGACAGAAAGACAGAGACAGACAGAAAGACAGAGACAGACAGAAAGACAGAGACAGACAGAAAGACAGAGACAGACAGAAAGACAGAGACAGACAGAAAGACAGAGACAGACAGAAAGACAGAGACAGACAGAAAGACAGAGACAGACAGAAAGACAGAGACAGACAGACAGGGAGAGAGATTATTGGGTCCCAAGCATCAAAGTATTATTGTAGAAGAGCACATTATTTATAAAGATAATTATACAGCGCCTATCACGAACTTCCAACTGCGCTACATGAATTTATTACAAACCCGTGCGTGGTTACATTACAGCATACATGTGCACCTGGAGAATTACGATCGAAGACTGCACCGACGATGAGTGTCCGTTATTATCGCCCGGATATCCGGGATCATATCCACCGACGATGGAGTGCGGATACCACATCAGTAGCCGGGATGCGGACATGGCGATCCAGATCAAGTTCTCCGGAACAAACTCTCGCAACAAACCACGAGAATTCGACATCAAAGCGACGTATGCCGACAGTTTTAACAGTCCTTGTGATGTACTATTACAACAATACAGAACAAAGTGTAATTCATTAATTTGGTTTTCCAACTTACAGTAAGAGTAGAGTAGTAATAGTAATAGTAGTAGATTAGTAATGGTAGTGGTGGTAGTAGTAGTAGTGGTAGTACTACTAATAGTAGTAATAGTACTACTACTCTACTTCTACTACTCACTACTATTGCTACTATTACTACCACTACCACTACTACCAGTAGTAGTGGTAGTAGTGGTAGTAGTGGTAGTGGTAGTGGTAGTGGTAGTAGTGGTAGTGGTAGTAGCAAGTCAGCAAGCAAGTAACTTTAGTTCCATATGTATTAACTATTTGCAGCAGGAAGCCACTAGTGTCTATATAGTAACTTGTGTAAGTTGAGTGTCTATGCCAGTAACGTCTTCTGTGGCCTCTAGCTAGATACTAATGTTGAACCGGACCTTGTAAGTGTCTGCTTCACGGTGACCTTGTGTTGCAGAGACGACTGCCGTGAGGAGCATCTTGAGATCTACGATGGGGACTCAACGGCCACTCCTAAAATGGGAAGGTTCTGTGGAAACACGATGCCGGATATGACGTCATCGGGCAGCCATATTTACGTCCTCTTCGTCAGCGGACCGGATACGCCGCGTTACGGAAACATCGGATTCCACGCTTCCGTCTTGGGATTGACGAAAGGTCAGAGGTCACTGGAAGGAATTTGACGCGTGGAGAGCTGCGTTTGGTGTCTGGTCTGTGTACCAGGAGCAGCATTTTTGTATTGTATTGTGTTGTATCGTATTGTATTGCATCATGTTGCATTCGTTGCACTGTTATGCATTACGTTGCTTTGCGTTGTATTGCACTGCATTGTATTGCGATGTATTGTTTTGTATTGCATTGTTTTGTATTGCATTGTTTTGTATTGCATTGTTTTGTATTGCATTGTTTTGTATTGCCTTGTTTTGTATTGCATTGTTTTGTATTGCATTGTTTTGCATGGAATCATATTGCACTCACTGCACTACACTCCTTTGCATTGCAAATATCGTATCGTATTGTATTGGATTGTGATTCGTTGCATTTCAGTGTATTGTATATTATATGTATTTATAGTAATTTATACAAATATATTTATATATTACATATATAGGAATTGTGTTATGGTGAGTTAAGAGAGCGGCGCTCGTAAACATAGTTTACGATACGTAGTTTACGTCGTAACCGGAACAGTTTATTTAAATTAAATACTTGCTTATGTAGCGACTCTAATCCGAGTTATATGGTCCGAAAGCAGAGAGGAAGATCTGAGCTGGCGTCGAATGTTCTTTCCATCTATTTCCATTTATTTATTTCCCATTTCCCTCCATCCATTCTTCATTTGCCCGTTCTTCCGTCCCTCTTCAGTGCGATGAAGTCATACACCTCCCTCCCCGTTATTTCCTCTTTCATCCGTCCATCGGTCCTTCCTTCCGTCGGTCTTTTGTCCGACTTTCGTCCTTCCGTCCATCCGTCCGTCCGTCCTTCCGTCCGTCCGTCGTTTTAACCGTCCGTTCGTCCTTCCGTCCATCCGTCCTTTTATCCGTGCGTCCGTCCTTCCGTCCATCCGTCCTTTTATCCGTGCGTCCGTCCTTCCGTCCGTCCGTCCTTTTAACAGTCCGTTCGTCCTTCCGTCCATCCGTCCTTCCGTCCATCCGTCCTTCCGTCCGTCCGTCTTTCAGTCTCTCCTTTCGTCTTTCTCTCCGTCCATCCATCCCTGCCTCCCTCCTCTTCTGTGGGATGAGGAGGAGTGTATTTTGTCTCCATCTGCTGCCGGCGTTTCCAGTTAATTTCGTCGATTTATGCCCCTCAGGTTGACGGAGGGTCGGCGAAGCCCGGCGATAATTACGCCCCTCTGAGGGCGACTGACCAGGGGAGTGGACCCCCGGTCGTAAACTGCGCGGTCGGTCGAGGCATACAAATGAAGTTGACCGGCGTTTCTTTACTTGGACGGCGGGCTTTATGACGATAGCTTTCGGCTTTTTGCGCCGACTCCTAAACAACAAGTAGTGTGGCTTCACGGATGTTTTCTGTGGCCATGTGGCCTACATCCAGACTGTATGGAGGGCATCTTCTGGGATGCGATCCGACGA
Source organism: Norana najaformis (assembly GCA_964023275.1). NCBI lineage: Eukaryota > Metazoa > Annelida > Clitellata > Crassiclitellata > Hormogastridae > Norana > Norana najaformis. The sequence goes on along the minus strand of OZ029919.1, from coordinate 32,494,432 downwards.
TCCCTCGGGCAGAGGCACGATTCGCACCCGATGTATCCTCTTACACAATGCCGTATGGTAACACTGGACTGTATCGCATTGTGGGTGTATAGTTTGTTAGGTAGTTGGTTATCTAGACATTTGATATAGCGCCTTTTAAGTACCTAACAAAAGCGCTGAGTAGCTCACAAAAGTGCTATAGTTCGTGTGGTATTTGCCGATGTGGTTCAATTTCCGTTTCGTGGTTTGTGTAAATGGACGTCTCAAAGTACACGTGAGTGTGTTTGTGTGTTTGTGTGTGGGCGTGTGTGAGTGTGTGTGTGAGTGCGTGTGCGTGGGTGTGTGTGTGTATCGTTCGGCCCTCAGTTCCTCGTTGTCTGTCGGCTCAGCGTCCGGGATGAATGTAGAGTTCGTGATCGGCTTACGCTTCCTGCGGACTGAACGAAAGAGACGGCAACGCGGAGCAAATAGGCGAAGGAAATTTGAGCTAATTTTTTAGAAAACAGATTTTATTCTGTTGCCAAAGAATACAGGGATATGTGTGCATGTGTTATTGTATGTGCGTCTGTGGATCGGTGTAGTGTACCTATGTATGCTTGTGCGTGTATATGTGTGTATGTTTATGCTGTGTGTACATTTTTGTATACATGCACAGACTATGATGATGATGATGATGATGATGATGATGATGATGATGAGTTGATGATGATGAGTTCTCTGCCCGAAGGCAGGTTCATTGGCTTTATGCCACCCGGGGATGAGACGAGTGAGGTGGTTTCCCGTTGCCTTCCTCACAGACAACTGTGGGTGAGCAACTTGTCCAAAGGCAGATTCGAACCCGCGACCCTCCGGTTACGAGGCACAGACCATACCACTACACCACCGAGTCCCATAAAATATAAATATATATATTTAATGTGTGTTTATGTATATAAATATGTGTTTGTACAGCACAGTATTCTAGTATGTATACTGGTTTGTAACGCCGCCTGGAATAGCGAGCGCATTGCTTTTCATAGGTACTTTAGAGGAGCTATATAAAGTTCTCAGATGCGTACATGCATTTGGTTTTCGTACTCAAGGTTAGCAGTTTTAATGACAGCAAGTTTACATTGTTTAGAATACCTTACCCTGTAATGTTGCTGCAAGCGAATTGTTTTTACCTGTAAATTAATGCTACGTGTTAATTGGTTTTACCTGTAAATTAATGCTACCTGTGAATTGGTTTTACCTGTAAATTAATGCTACCTGTGAATTGGTTTTACCTGTAAATTAATGCTACGTGTGAATTGGTTTTACCTGTAAAGTAATGCTACGTGTGAATTGGTTTTACCTGTAAATTAATGCTACGTGTGAATTGGTTTTACCTGTAAATAGATGTTACCTATGAATCGGTATCACCTCTCTGTTAATTGTGCTACATACGCATTGTTACTTGCAGATTGATGTTCGCCAGTTTACCTGTGAATTTGTTTACCTGTGGACTACGTTGTCTGCGAATTGATGTTACCTGTAAGATGGTGTCACCTGTAAATTGGTTCTACCTGTATGCTGGCGTAAACTATAAACCAGATGTTACCTCTATACTACCTTACCTGTAAATTTATTTTACCTGTAGATTGGTTTCACATGTATACACTGGTGTGAACTGTAAACCAGATGTTACCTCTATGCCATATTACCTGTAAATTGATTTTACCTGTGGATTGGTTTCACATGTATACACTGGTGTGAACTGTAAGCCAGGTGTTACCTCTATGCCATATTACCTGTAAATTTATTCTACCTGTAGATTGGTTTTACCTGTATACACTGTAACCCAGATATTACCTCTATGCCTATTACCTGTAAATTTATTTTACCTGTAGATTGGTTTCACATGTATACACTGGTGTGAACTGTAAACCAGATGTTACCTCTATGCCATATTACCTGTAAATTGTAAATTGATTTTACCTGTAGATTGGTTTCACATGTATACACTGGTGTGAACTGTAAACCAGGTGTTACCTCTATGCCATATTACCTGTAGATTGGTTTCACCTGTATACACTGTAAACCAGATGTTACCTCTATGCCATATTACCTGTAAATTGATTTTACCTGTGGATTGGTGCAGCCTGTAAGTCAGGTGCTATCTATAACTGAGTTTGTCGGGCTGCGTATGGTTCAGAGTGGCATGGCGGTGGTCAGAAGGCGTCGAATAGTCTGTGCGACTGGACATTCAATGTGTCCGAAGGGTCAGTGTCCAGTCCTGACCACTGGCTGCCCAGAGGGACCAAGTGCACTTACATCTTCCACGTCCACCAACATCATCGCCTCGATATCGTCCTCAACATCTACGGACTCAGGTACATCAGCCACATACGATACGAAGACGTTCGACAAGATAAAGTATGGTATGATAGGCTAAGGTGAGGTGGGATGGGGTGGGGTGGGATGGGGTGGGGCGGGTTGGAGTGGGGTAGGGCGGGGGTGGGGTGAGGTGAGGTGAGAAATGGCATGGTATGGTAAAATTAGACCATCTATCCATCCATGCATCCTAAAATCAATCATCAATAAAGCAATCATCCATGTATCAATCATTCCATTCGTCCATTCATGAGCCAGTCAATCAAGCCATTCATCCATCCACCGATCCATCAATCCATCCATCATTCCATCCACCCATCCATCCACCCACCCACCCACCCGTCCATCCATCACTCCATCCATACATCCATCACTCCATCCATCCATCCATCTATCCATCCATCCACCCACCCACTCACCCACCCATCCATCCATCCATCACTCCATCCATCCATCCATCTATCCATCCATCCATCCACCCACCCACTCGCCCACCCATCCATCCATCCATCACTCCATCCACCGATCCGTTCAGTCATCCTAGCAGAGAAGGCCTAATGTCTGAATCCATCAGAATTACACAGTTCAGCGATTGCGATCTACAAGTCTCCTCCGTAGACCTCGCTCCACCCCAAACAGCCGATCTTGAACATCTATCCGCTCTGCCAATCTAATGCCAATCCAATTAGCCCTAGAGCACCGGCAGCAGCAGCAGCAGCATCCACGGTTCCACATTCGATTAGCCCCCATCAAAAGCTAACTGGATTACGGAATAAGACTACAGCAAAGCGGCGCTTGAAAAATTAGAGTTCAAATGACGCGGGCTGTAATAATAAAAATAATAAGACTAATAATAATAATGATGATGATGATGATGATGATGATGATGATTATTTTGTTTCATAATTGAACTGACGTAACAATGGATTTGTTTTATAATAATAATAATAATAGGCCTAATAATAATAACAACAACAACAACAATAATAATAACAATAAGACAATTTATATAGCGCCGTAGCACAGCCGAGGCCGGAGAAAAGGGCGCTGTACATGAGTTCAAAAATCAGCTTCAGTTGTTGATACGGTTAACGGTGCCTATCGATCCGAAGTAAACATCACATCTAATACAGAAGTATCTACTGAATAACAGTTGGCCGTTTGAGGCAGAATATCACATATAATTATAGCCGCTGATGTGTAGGCCTATCTACATGTATATAGATACGCACATTACATATATATATATATATATATGTACCTGATATATATATGTACAATATATATATATATACCTGAAATATATATATGTATATATATCAGGTATACAAGATGAAGAGGAGGAGGAAGAAGAGGAGGAGGAGGAGGAGGAAGAAGAAGAGGAGGAGTAGGAAGAAGAGGAGGAGGAGGAGGAGAACAAGAAGAAGAAGAACAGTCCCTTAAGCTAGGCGGATAGGCAGCCTTGGGTATGAAGTTTTAGCGAATTCATTTTACTCAGCCTCGGCATATGAGGGCGGGTGGCCGGCATTCTCAGTCACCGCCTGATCTTTCCACCGGCAGTGTACGGTCAGGGGGACCCAGTCTCGAAAAAATGTCTACCCTGGCGGGTATTTGAACCGCCGACCTCTGGATTGGCGGTCGAGCACCCTCACCATTAGAATCTATCGCTCGCCCCACACACATCAGGTAGAACAGAGTATTAATTGATTGTTTTGCTGCGATTTATAAAGTAATCGTGATCGTAATTCCGAAATTTCTACAGCGCCCAACGAAAGCCACTTCGTGGGGACCAGCTTATTCACAGGCGCTCAGTCAAAACAAAATCGATAGGCAAAAGGGTTCGGTTCCAGGTCAAGATCCAAACGTCAGACGGAGAGACAGCTATGGGGGATGGTGTTTGGGGTTGGAGAGGAGAGAGAGATAAGAGGAAGAAGGGGAGTCAGGATAGGATCTGTGAAAGAGGAATGTACAACAGAAAATTACTGAAATTTGATAGTAATACTCAACTGGAATAGTTTTTCAGAGATGCATTTTTAAGACGTGCAACAGAAAACCTTATGAGACTTCATGAAACATAAAGATAGAATGGAAGAGATAAATGAGCTATAGAAATCATCCTGGTTGTCTACTGGAGCTACATTGGTTGTCTTTCGGAAGACTAATGGACCTTTGTGTTGCGGTCTCTGGAACCTCATTCATCTCGACTGTTCTGTCCAAAGGATCGGGATTTCAGAACATGAACCTTTTGCTCGGAAGTGACCACCAATTGATTCCTCATTTTTTTGTTACGACAACGGTGCTATAGAAGATTCCAGCATAGATTCAAATAGATTAGATTAGATTATATTAGGTTAGAATAGATTTGCTTATATCAGATATGATTAGATTATATCAGATGATGATATCAGTGTCTATATAGTAACTTGTGTAAGTTGAGAGTGTCTATGCCATTAACGTCTTCTGTGGCCTCTAGCTAGACACTAATGTTGAACCGGACCTTGTAAGTGTCTGCTTCACGGTGATCTTGTGCTGCAGAGACGATTGCCGTGAGGAGCATCTTGAGATCTACGATGGGGACCCAACGGCCACTCCTAAAATAGAAAGGTTCTTCGGAAACACGATTCCGGATATGACGTCATCGGGTAGCCATATTTACGTCCTCTTTGTCCTTCTCTAAGATAAGATTAGATTAGACAAAAATAAGATTAAGAGGTTGTTTTTTGGTGTCCTAGCGGGTCGTGTGACGACTATGTTGAGATCTACGAAGGCGAGCGATTGCTGAAGAGGTTTTGTGAGGCTGCGAAGAATGATGGAAGAACAGAGAACGAGGAAGACGAGGTCGCCGGAAAGGCGGAAACGGAAGCAGAGAGGCGTCATTCGACGGATACGGAAGAGGATGACGATGAGGAGGAGGATGGAGATACAACGAATGGCGTTCATCGATACAGCTTCCGGTACAAAACTCCGGTCCGTTTCATCTACTTCACGACCTTCGGACAAACGCAGGCGACGCCTGAAAGAGGATTCTGGCTCTCTTACAAACAACTACTTGCAGGTCATCATCAGCATCGTCGTCGTTGTAATAGTCGTCATCATTGACATCATCATTGTAGTAGTAGTTGTAGTGTAAAGTGTAGTAGTTGTGTTATAGTAGTAGTAGTCGTCATCATTGACATCATCATCGTAGTAATAGTTGTAGTAGTTGTGGTTGTTGTTGCAGTAGTAGTCGTTATCGTTGACATCATCATCGTAGTGGTAGTAGTGGTAGTAGTAGTAGTAGTAACCGTCGTCATTATAGTCGTCGTTATCGTCACCATCATCATTGCCTAATAATCTAATATAATCTAAAGACTTCTATAACGCCTTTATCATGATGCTCGAGGCATCAGTCGATGGCTGCTTCTATTCAAAGTCGTCTTCTAGTCGTCGCCGTCGTCGTAATAGTAGTAGTAATCATCATCATCTTCAGCAGCTACAGCAACAACATCATCACCACTGTCTGCTACACCTCCATTCACCGCATCATCATCATTCTCATCATCATCATCTCCATCATCGTCGTCATTCCATTCTGTATCATCGTCATTATCCATGTCACCATCTTCAGCAACCGTAGCATCAGATAAACACACTCTCCTAATTGTCTTTTTATTATCACTGTTTCTCTTGTTGATGATAAGCACGTGCAACTGTTACTTGTTTTCCTAGATGGCAGGGGCGTCGGGGGCACCAACCACGGCGGGGGAGGGTCGCCAGCGGAGGGGAACCGGCGCCCCCTGGCAGCGGCCAAGGGTGACCACCGAAGAATGAGCAACGATGCGCAACTGTTGCCCGACTATGACCACCATCATCATCACTACTCTACGAATGGTGCCTCCTCCAGTTTCTGCTCGTGGTCCGTTTCTTCCTACGGGGGACAGCCCTCGAGCGTCGCTGGCCTCCTACCGGCTCTGGTTGCTTGGCTCGTAACCGGTCACTGCATCTTCCTCCTCCCATTTCTCCCCCTACTCCTACTCCTTGTCCTTCTTTTCCGCCTCCACTGCTCCCTTTCATCATTCTCTTACTCCTCCGTCTCCTATTCCACCTTCTCTTCCACCCATTCTTCCACTGCCTCCTCCTTCTCATCTCTCTCCTCCTCTCCCACGTCGTCCTCTCCCGTCTCTTCCTCTTCCACAAGTTCTTCCTTTTCCTCGTTATCCACCACCTCCTCACCCTCATCCTCTTCTGCCTCATCCCCTTCCTCTTCATCTGCCATCACTTTTTCCTCCCTCCCTTTCATCTTCTCTTCTTCCACTTCCACCCTCTCTTCTTCTTCCTCCTCCTCCTTCTCCTCCTCCTCCTCCACATCCCCCTCGTCCCCCTGCCCCTAGTCTTATGTTTCATGAGCCGATTGTTTATGAATCGACTGGGAACGGGCTTCGACCAAGGCCATTGACTTCAATCAATTCTCTTCCATCGCTCGCCATATCGATTGCAATCAAAGCCCAGTGCGTTCTCATCCCGTCACTCCTCTCCTCTCTTCTCCTCCTCTCCTCTCCTTTCCTCTCATCTCCTCTGCTCTCCTCTCGTCACCTCTGCTCTGCTCTCCTCTGCTCTCTACTCTCCTCTGCTCTCCTCTCTGCTCTGCTCTCCTCTCCTTTCCTCACCTCTCCTTTCCTCACCTCTGCTCTGCTCTCCTCACCTCTCCTACTCTACTCTCCTCTCCTCAACTCTACTGTCCTCGCCTCGCCTCTCCTCGCCTCTCCTCTCCTCTCCTTTCCTCTCCTCACCTCTCCTCTACTCCTCTACTCCTCTACTCACCTCTGCTCTAGTCTCCTAACGTCTCCTCTCCTCTTCTCTACTCTCCTCTCCTCTACTATACTCTCCTCTACTATACTCTCCTCTACTCTCCTCTACTCTCCTCACCTCTGCTCTCGTCTCCTAACCTCTCCTCTCCTCTCCTCGTCTCTACTCTCCTCCACTCTACTCTATTTCTCCTCTATTCCATTTCCTTTTATCTTTGTTCATAGCCTTCCCTTTTTGGCTTCCATCATTGCCTTCCCTCTATGCCTTCTCTCTTTCCCTTCCCTCTTCCTTTTCGCTTTACCTTCCATCATTCACTCCCTATTTCCTCTCACTCTATGGTTCCCCCTCTGCAAATCCTTCTTGCCACCCCTCTGCTGTCCTCTTCCTGTAGGCGAGCGGCCTCAGTGGGGGTTTACTGCCCCTAAGCGCTCGTCGCCAGGTCATCCTGCGGACTCCGTTGTACGGGGACACTGGTAGTCACAGTTGTAGGACACTGCAGAGGTCCTGCAGAGTGGTCATCTGTTAGCTGACCCGGTCGAGGCTAACTGACCGCAGAGGAGGAGTGGATGCGATCACAGGAGCGGAAGAAGTTCTTAGGTCGATAATGAAAACCTCATCTAGCGCGGGTCAGTTACGAATCTGTCTGTAACCAGACGAAGAATTCAAGGAACCAGAGTGATCATAGGCAAAACTAAAGGAACCAGTGCGTGGAATACATGGAACCAGTATAATCATAGGCCAAGCAAAAGGAACCATTGCATGGAATACAAATGAACCAGTATAATCATAAGCCAATCAAAAGGAACCAGTGCATGGAATACATGGAAAGTGCGTGATTACATGGAACCAGCGTAAACGTTGGCGGAACAAAAGGAACCGTTGCACTGAATACATGGAACCGGTGCGATCACACACGGAGCAGATTAAATCAACCGCTTTTCTGATATAAGAAATAAGAAAACGTATGAGACAGATCCACATAAGAATAACCGCGCTTAAGAACAATGGCAAAAGAACAATTAATGACGGACATGAACAGCTACATCTGCCGGACGAGCTACATAGGCATGGTGAATATGTGGTGTAGTAGTAGGCGTAGGTGAATAGGTGGAGTAGTTTCATATTCGGTCATAAGGGCAATCGTAGTTTCGGTCAGGACAAAGTCTGATTGTTGATTCATGTCTAGCATCAACAGGCACTAGAACAGTACAGTCCGACTGGCACAAGTGTAGGATCTGATAAGCTGTACTACAAGTTATTTCCCTCATTCATTGTCTTCTATTTCCAAGGTCTTCTTCTTTTATTTCCCTCATTCATTGTCTTCTATTTCCAAGGTCTTCTTCTTTTATTTCCCTCATTCATTGTCTTCTATTTCCAAGGTCTTCTTCTTTTATTTCCCTCATTCATTGTCTTCTATTTCCAAGGTCTTCTTCTTTTATTTCCCTCATTCATTGTCTTCTATTTCCAAGGTCTTCTTCTTGATTCTGGATACGTGTAATCGGCGTATTTTCTCCACGGTTTCTGCGACAGAGGGTCGCTGCTTGGTTCCCATGTATTCCGGTAGCACGAGCTACAGATAAAAGCAGGCAGAATCATCTGTTAGGGAGGAGTGCACATAATCATCATCCTCCTCCTCCTCGTCATCATCATCGTCATCATCAACATCATCATCATCATCGTCATCAACATCATCATCATCAACATCATCATCATCATCATCATCATCATCACCACCAACAACAACAACGACAACAACAACGACAACAACAACGACAACAACAACGACAACAACAACTAGCCACCAGGAATGCTCGAATCGAAGCCCCTTGTTTGAATACAGCCGGCTGAGAAAGCTTTTGAGTCGATACCTTGAAGAGGCTTTGAACATTAGTTCTGAATGATGGATAAATGAATAAGTGAACGATCGAACGAACGTGTGAACAAAAGAATGAATGAATGAACGAACGAACGAAAGAACGAATGAATGAGTGTGAATAGGCTATGCCTATAAAGTCTATAGTCTATAGACGTACAAACATAGGCAAAGAAATGTTGGCATAATTACAAGAAATCACACACAGCATTCGTTACCTTCATTATATAAACAGTCTACATTACATTACAGCTTACGCGATAAGTTACATTTACAGTTTACATTACGTTACAGCTTACGCGATAAGCTACATTTACAGTTTACATTACCTTACAGCTCACGCGATAAGCTACATTTACGTCCCTGAAGACAAAAACTAAATCATTTGAACGACGAAGACAAATGATGATGGATCAAAAGTCATTGCATCTTCAATTACGATCTCCTCGATCCAGATAATTATATCATATATTTAATATACATATACATATATAGATGATTATAGGCTATAAATGTATATTTATACATATACAAATGTATATATACATATACATACACATTCAAATATGTATATATGCATATATATATACATTCAAATATGCATTCATATATATATCTATGAATTAATGTGAATATATATATATGCATGTGTGTATATGTCGGTATGTGTGTGTCGGATTATGAGATTGTGGAAGAGGAGGGGAGGAGGTGAAGGACAGGTCAAAGGTTACTTACAATTGCTCACACGGCACCAGCTTCTGTCCGTATCGATCGAGACCGATCTTGTCAGTGATCGAACGCTGAGAGAAAGAAATCGAAGAAGAAGAAGTTAATCTGTATCGTATACCACCAACACCACCACCACCTCGACCACCACCACCATCACCACCACCACCACCTTGACCACCACCACCATCACCATCACCACCACCACCACCTCGACCACCACTACCGCCACCTCGACCACCACCACCACCACCTCGACCACCACCACCGCCACCTCGACCACCACCACCACCACCTCGACCACCACGCCCTACTATACTTCTCAACGTCATCCCTCTCATCATAATCATCACAGTCGTCGTTGTCATCATCTTTGTCATCCTTACCGTTAACTGCACAAGAAATATCGCAACAGTTTCATCGTTATATCGTCGTCATAATCGTTATTACCCTGAACTTGATCATCTTCATCATCGTAATCGTTGTCGTCATCATCTTCGTCATCTTTACTATCGTAAACGTAAGCTCGAGATTTTCTACAGCGCCCAACGAAAGGCAAGTCGGGGGAACCAGCTTATTCACAGGGGCACACAGATGTCACGGTCCCTCTCTGAAGGAAGCGTGTCATGGATGAGTGATTTCCATGAATTATCCCACACCCAACTGATAGACTCCAATTAGGCCCCAATTAAGTTGATTATCTGTCATTTCAAATAAGCGTCCCTAATAAGCGGAACGTGGTTCTTTCTGGGTCTGCCTGTTGTATCCCACATGAATTTTTACATAATATATTTTATGTTGTTTTTTGTGGAGAAATAAAATGAAATGAAAAAATATAAATCACCACATAGTATAATATTGTTATGTATAATACATACATTTATCCTACAAGTGTTACATATATATATAATATATATATATATATTATATATATATAACTGCATACCTGAGTTCATAAATATATTAATTTATCTATTAATACGAATGCTGTTAAGTAAACAGGCTTTCTAGAATTCTTCTAAACACTTGCGTTAAACGCCTAGTAAACGCCTAAGACTGGAGCGGAATTCTATTCCTCTGCAGAGGACTATGTTATGGTCGACTGTGGCGCTTCATAAATTCCTGAAATCGATTACCTTCGGAAAGCAGGAGGCCGGTCGCTCGTGACGGATTCCCAGAGAACCGGCATGAAGGTCTCTGATGGTAGTTTGAGGTGAAGTGGTGGATGGTGGAACAGGGGGAGGTTTGGGGCAGTGAATGTGGTTGCTCCACTCCTGGCGGTTCTGCCTAACGATCAACAGCACCGTAATTGTAATTGTAGTTTGAGATTTATAAAGCGCCTCTTAGAGGTAACAAAAAGAAAATAAGGAAGAGAATGAAGAGCAGGAAGAGGAGAAGCAGGAGAAGAAGGAGAAGGAGAGGAGGAGTGGAGGAGTAGGAGGAGAAAGAGGAATTTGAGAGCAGTAGGAGACAGAGGAAAAGAAGAGAAGAAGGAGGCCATGAGGAGGGGAGGTGAAGGAGAGGAGGAGGAGTAAAATAAGGAGGAGAGGTTGCGAGGGGATAGAAGAAAAGAAGAGAAGGAGGAAATGAGGAATCAAGGAAGAGGAGAAGGACAGAAGGAGGAGGATGGGAGAGGATGCTTAAAAAGCTGCTGTTGACGACGATGACGACGACGATGATGATGATGGTAATGATGATGGTGATGATGATGATGGTGATGATGATGGTGATGGTGATGATGATGATGGTGATGATGATGGTGATGGTGATGATGATGATGATGGTGATGAAGATGGTGATGATGACGATTGCATGGACGAGAAGAAAAATAAAGTTGAAAAAAGCGTGATTGACTTGTTGCTGATGACATTGATATTGTGAAAGTTAACTCATCAGAAGAAAGAATTGACAACAAAACAAAAAAAAATATTAACAATTAAAGCAACAGACGATCGCAACAACAAAAAATACCAACAACAACAATGACATAATCGACAACACGACGTACTGAAACTCGTCAGGTGTTGCATAGTATTTTCGCAGTTGCTTCTGCATCAACTCGATTCCCTGACAACCGAAATGTCCGCTTCAGCACTTCATAGCTACATAGCTACATGTCTATATTGCTACATGGCTACATAGCTAGCGCCTTCAACGGGTACTTTACCAAGCACCGTGTAGATGGCGCCGAATAAATGTCAGTTGTGACAAAGTGATTATAATTATAATTATAATTTTTTTTACCAAGGTAAATATAATCCCTTGGTTGTTAAAAAATTTCCGGAGAAAAGGAGAGAGAGGGATTCTGGAACGGCTGATCCTCGTCTGGATTACAATTATAATTATCTTTTTTTTGCCCCGAGGTATTTATGATCCCTCAGGGAGCTGAAAAATTATCCGGATGAAAAATTGTATTCTGGGATGGCTAATCTTCGTTGATGTCAGGCTCCTCAAAAGTGCCCTGGAAGGCAATCAAATTAAAACGCTGAATTGTGCAGGCAACACGTTGGAAAAGGAAAAAATAATTATATTATTATTATTATTATTATTATTATTATTATTATTATTATTATTACGTGGGACACGGTGGTGTAATGGTATGGTCGGTGACTCGTAACCGGAGGGTTGCGGATTCGAATGTGAACTGACCTTACATAACCTTCACCCAACCCTAGCTCCTCGATTTCCTTCCCTCTCTGGTATTCTGCCAACCTGATCTTGTTCGTTACACGGCATCTCTGGACAGCTCCTCTGACTTGACGCAGCACTTGTGAATAAACTGGAACGCTGCGCTTAGCTTTCGATTAGCGCTTTAGAAATTTTGAAATTACGATTAAGATTACCTTACCTCAGCTTACTTTACCTTACCGTAGCTTACCTTATTGCGTGTGCGCGTGACTAATGCAAGCAGAATCTACTTACTTAACTTACCTTACCTTAGCTTGCCTTACCTTACTTTACCTTACGCTGATCGAGAACAAGATGTCTACTTACTGGAACGCGGAACCTCAAAGGTGGAACTGCGTAGGCGTCTTTCACGCAGTCGAAGTCACCTGAGGAATAATTATTTGTGGAACCAGTCAGAAGAGATGCAGCTAATTATGACTAACTAATTATTCGTAATATTAATTAGGATGTACGCAAAGAGGGAGGATAGGGGCCATCCAAATGCGAACAAGAGGCGAAAGGGTCATACCCAATTGGGACTAACGCATCTAAATTTGGTACTTATATTTATTTATTTATTTATTTATTTATTTATTTATTTTCAGTACAGCCTACAGCTTCAGTTCGACAAGGAGTTCTCAACTGCCTTGGATTTAATGATATTGGAGCCCTTTGCTGGACGCGGAAGTGTTGAAGTATCCCACCCCGTGGCACAGTTAGCTCTGACCTATCAACAGGACTGCCCAATCTAGGCCGATGTATTTTGTTTGACATCTGCAAAGAGGATGGAAAAGGTAAAGGCAAATGCGGACAGAGGGAAGGGAGGTCACTGAGTGCGGACGTAGTTTATGGACGACCCCGAATTTCTTCATCGTCCAGTAAATGCTAAAATCAAAATCGGTGAGGCATGCAGGGCCACGTGTGCTTCCAAGGGGTCTGCCAAGTAGACAGACAAGCAGGCAGACAGACAGACAGACGGAAGGACGGGTAGACAGATACAGTGGATGATATTTGGGGTTGAGGTGACGAGGAAGAGGAGGAGAAGAGGAGGAGTCGGTCATGATAGGACTTTTTGAAAATTATTGAAAATCTTGTTATAACGCAGTCATTCGCTAGATGGCGGAAGATCTTATTTCTCATTCTGTCCACCTAATTCTCTCAGATCAAAACCATTTGAAATCAATTATTAATGTAATCTAACCTTATATGGTTTAGTCTAACCTATCTAGACATATTAACTCTTGTATGATCTATTCTAATCTGTTCTAATTTGATCTATTTTAGCCTAATCGAGCATAATCTAATCCAGCCTAATTTGTTGACTATTCAACCGAAATCTTCAACCTGACCTTATAATGCACTGACAAGGGTAACGGAAGATTGTCAACTGATAAGCGATTTTAACACAGGCAAAAGAGCCTTACATTGTTAGCCTTACATTGTCCAGTGTTTAGCGACATCTTACGGCGCCAGGGCCGTGGGCGTCGACCTTACCCCTGAATGTTTTTTATCACACACAACCGATTGAACAAGCGACTTCTATATGTAGAGTCGGAAAACGCGATTTAAAGGTGTCTAAACAGAGTCTAACTTCATTAGTATTTGCTCATTGTTTAGCGACATCTTGTGGCTACAATTTACATATGACGTGCATGTAAACCTACTCCTATCGGGCATCGCTAGGTATTGATTGACATTTGATATAGCTTGCCTTGGGCGCAGGTGGTTGTCGTCTGAGAATGTTCCTCGGGCATCTTCTGACAGACAGTGTCGACCTCCATTCGCCGCAGGGTGGGCAGGCAAGGGTTGTAGAGCTGCGTCTTAACGGCGCACAGCTTGATGCGCTGGACGGATGGATGGTGGTAGCTGTAGAAGGGAAGATACAGCGGCAGGCAGACCCTGACCTCCTTCTCCGTTTCGCTGGCCATCGCAGTCTGTCATGCAAAACGTACGCGACACAGACCTTAGCGCCTTTGTCTCAGAGTCAATGAGGCATCAGGACCAGCGTTTGTCTCTTCGTTGCCCCCAAATTTGCCTCTTTTTGCCCTCAAATTTGCCTCTTCGTTGCCCCAATTTTGCCTCTTCGTTGCCCCCAAAATTGGCTCTTTGGTGCCTCCAAATTTGCCTCTACTTGGCCCCCAAATTTGCCTCTTCTTGGCCCCCAAATTTGCCTCTTCTTGGCCCCCAAATTTGCCTCTTCTTGGCCCCCAAATTTGCCTCTTCGTTGCCCCCAAATTTGCCTCTTCGTGGCCCTATTCCACCCTAATTTGGCGGCCCCATCCCTTCTTTTCTTCCACTCCATGTCCTCCCTACCCTCCCATTAAGGTTGCGTCACCCGTGTCATTTGACCAAAGTAGTAAGTAAGTAAGTAAACACGTGTGATTTCGGGCAACTTGAAACAGATGAGTCTTAAAGCAAAGTGATAGGCAAAGTGTGTCCCATATCCCACAAGTGAAATGTAGGGGAGGCGCTCATTTCCGTTTTTAGACCCTTCGGCCTGCAATGGACGAATCCCAAGGTCCTGGACACGGGGCCAATGCATCGCAGGACTTGTTTACTTTCCAGCCTATGTAAAGTATCCCATATCCCACAAGTGAGACCAATGCAACCCAGACTTGCCATTTACACTGAAGTGTACGGTCATGGTGACCAATATAGCCGAGTTGGCTAGGGGCGAAATTGGAAAAGAAACCGCCGAACAATTTTCTGCCTGGCGGGGATTTAAACCCCCGACCTTACGATTGGCAGCTCTGCACGCTAACCACTCGACTATGGCTCACCCCAGAGCATCGACATATGAGGCCTACAGTAGGTGAGAACTGAAACTATTCTTACCGTGGTCATGGAACAGTTTGATCGTCTGCTCGAAAATCAAAACCAAGAGAAAGTTTAGGAATATAATTTGTTTCCACCGGAAGTTAACCAATTTGTTTTGTAAACAACGATTAATTTAGAGTCTTGATTGAAACTACAAGTTTAATAATACAAATGACGTCATGTTGTGAATTTAATTATTGCGTCATTTTTGGGATGACTTCGTTGTTATCTTGAAGTCTGTAAGTCATTTAGTGCATGTATCAGTGCAATTATGTAGCGCCTGATTTGACCCTATCAAAGGCATTTCATTATTCTTTCCCTTTTCTCTCTGGTCTTCTGGCAACCGGACTTGGTTCTTGACATGGCATCTTTGGACAACTCTATTGACTTGACGCAGCGTTCGTATATAAGCTGGTGCCCTGAGATTAGTTTTTAAGTAGCGTTTTAGAAGTTTAGAATTTACGATTACGATTACAATTCTAGACCTCTGGAACAAAGGGCGTGCATGTCGTAGGTAGGCCTACCGGTGATGGAGAATATCACTCCATAAATTCATTTCTTCGGTTAGTTTGACATTTTAATTTTATAAAGCAGATGATCAATTCTGATTTTCATCATTCTCGTCGTCATCGTCGTCATAATCACTTTTACCTATGATAACTTTAATTCATTTTAAAACTCCTTTTTACTGTACCGACATTTTTAAAGCGGAGATCGCCCCAAGCTTTGCCTTTCTGATTAATGGATTAGAGGCCAGAGGATAGGACTTGGTTCTTTAGCCAATTATAAAGAAACCGCCATGGGCCTTGGCGTTCAATTTTATAGCGCATTTCGTATTTCGCATGGACGCGTATATTTTCTCAAAAATCAGAAGCGATTTTCACTTAAAGGTTTTATCACTGCAATATAAAAGAGGAGGAGCAGGAGAAGGCAGAGAAGGAGAAGGAGGAGGAGGAGGAGGAGGAGGAGGAGGAAGAAGAAGAAGAAGAAGAAGAAGAAGAAGAAGAAGAAGAAGAAGAAGAAGAAGAAGAAGAAGAAGAAGAAGAAGAAGAAGCCGCAACCAGGTCAATATCCAGAAGGTCAGTCCGGTGGATAAGCAATTTGAAAAAGGTTTGAAAAAGTTGGCACAAGGCCCCGTAAGCAATCAGCTTGAGGACAGTTTTTGCTGGACATGGCTATCACTGGGTAAAAACGTAATCTGCGCTCCTGCCTCCAGCAGGTGCGTATGTATCTCAGGCGAGTGAAGATTGTTTCAACCGTCGATTGTTCTTTACTCCGAGCCAGTTCAAATGTCGATAGATGGCCAAGGGATTGCGCCCCAAGCGGCGTACACTATCACATCACCTATACATAGATCTAGGCAATGTGCGTGCTACGTGTATGTCGGCTTCCTTCACCTTTGTACGTAGCCCGAAGCCTTGCCGTTTGTCCAGAGTAAAAGACCCTTTGTCACGTGACGTGTCGCTGGAACACGACCCAAAGGCAACCTTCACAAAGCTGTTATTGTTTGCCAAAGAGACCCCGCCGGGTAAATTTTAACGAACTTCCACCACTGCAGGGTAAAAAACGCGTTGAGATAAATGGTGTGTATGACTACCCCCGGGGCATTTTGTGTGTGAGACAGCAAACCTAACGGGCGCTTGTATCTTATTCATCAGATGGCAGATAGGCAGATGAATGAGTGACGTAGTTTCTGTTGTTTAGCGACATCTCATGGCTGCCAGTGTCGTTGAAATCGTTCGAACCCCTTACACAATACTTCGGTATCCAGCTTCGCTAATAATAAATGAAATGATGCCAGTTAATGTATATAGTCAGTTAAGTTAATGGGGTTTATTTCGGGGGTGTAATTGCGTTGAAGTTTTTTGTTTTTGCAATCTCCTAATCTTCCCCTTCTTCCATTGTTCTTCCCCTTTTTCGTTTTTTTATTCCTTCGTAATAATCATGCTCCTATTATTGTACCTCTTCTTCTTCCTCTTCTTCCTCTTCTTCCTCTTCTTCCTCCTCCTCCTCTTCATCCTCTTCCTACTCTTCATTTTCCTTTTCCTCGTTCACTTTCCTTTGTCAGACATTTAGATGTTTCATTGAAGTTGCTAAGCAACGTTGTTTGCGATGCTCTCTGCCGGCGAAGTAGTCATCTACAGGCAATCGAATCTACGCTCGGATTCGAACTCACGACTCACTAGTGTCTAGCTTGAAGAAGCTCACCCGATTAATTCATTGAAAAATGAGCAGGGTCGAGGCCATACGGTCGCTATAAAAAACGTATACATTCGGTCGTGTTACGGCGCTATATAAATTGTCATTATTATTATTATTATTATTATTATTATTATTATTATTATTATTTACATTTACATTTACATTTAACTGTTGCATCCCTTTGTTTTCTATGAGTACGACGACTGCATTTCGTTCGCTAGGCTTCTCGGAAAGATAGAGTGCTTCTAAATGTGCGCTATATAAATTTAGATATAATTCGCACTTACCTATGCCTATGCATGTGTGATTTTTACTATCGCAAAGTGGCGCTATATATAGATTCATCTTTCCATACCTTAACCTACCTTGTCTTACGTTATCTTATTTTACCATACCTTGTCTATCTTTACATTACATAATTTTACTTAGTCGTACTTTACCTCACCTAACGTTGAACAAATTTTGCTCACTATCGCATATGTAGCTATGAAAGACGAATGTTTTCAGTTTTGAAATTTCTTGCTTGCAACTTCTGCATTGGTCTTTCACTTAAAACTGAAAGCACTCCTCTTTCACAGATCCTATCCTGACTCCCCTTCTTCCTCTTATCTCTCTATCCGCTCCATTCCCAGACATCACCCACCGTAGCCGTCACGCTGTCTCTCTGCCTGACTCTTGGATCTTGATCTGGAACCGAACCTTTTTGCCTGTCGATTTTGTTTTGACTGAGCGCCTGTGATTAAGCTGGTCCCCGTGACGTGCCTTTCGTTGGGCGCTGTAGAAAACTCGGGAGTACGATTACGATTGCGATCTGTTTCTAAGTGAACACCACATACTTTCTTTATCGAATTCTCCGAGTTCCTATCCCCCGTCTCTCTGTCCAACCTTCCTAACTCGTTTGTTTACCCGGTGACCTAAATATTAAACTTGATCTCCCTGACTCCACTGCTGTTAATCATCTCCTTGATTTTGCCCTCACATATCGGTGCCTACTCGGGCCAGAGGAAGTGGGTGGATCCAGAACTCAATCGGCTTTCGGCGACGCCGCTGCCGACAGAAAGTGCTAAGTAAAAGGCGGCTATGATAATACATTAACGAAGTACGTAACGGAAGAAAGGAGATCAAAAACACGGAGGAGGAAGAGAAGGAGGAGAAAGAGGAGGAGGAGGAGAAGAAAAAGGAGAAGGAGGAGAAGAAGGAGCAGGAGGAGAAGAAGGAAAAGTAGGAGGAGGAGAAGGAGGAGGAGGAGAAAAAGGAGGAGGAGAAGGAGAAAGAGCAGAAGCAAAGGAGAAGGAGAAATAGGAGAAGGAGAAGGAGAAAAAGGAGAAGGAGGAGAAAGAGAAGGAGAAGGAGGAGGAGGAGGAGGAGAAGAAGGAGGAGGAGAAGGAGAAAGAGAAAGAGCAGAAGGAAAGGAGAAGGAGAAAGAGGAGAAGGAGAAGGAGAAAGAGGAGAAGGAGGAGAAAGAGAAGGAGGAGGAGAAGAAAAAGGAAAAGGAGGAGGAGAAGAAGGAGCAGGAGGAGAAGGAAAAGTAGGAGGAGGAGAAGGAGGAGGAGGAGAAGAAGGAGGAGGAGAAGGAGAAAGACAAAGAGCAGAAGGAAAGGAGAAGGAGAAAGAGGAGAAGGAGAAGGAGAAAGAGGAGAAGGAGGAGAAAGAGAAGGAGAAGGAGGAGGAGAAGAAAAAGCAGAAGGAGGAGGAGAAGAAGGAGCAGGAGGAGAAGGAAAAGTAGGAGGAGGAGAAGGAGGAGGAGGAGAAGAAGGAGGAGGAGAAGGAGAAAGACAAAGAGCAGAAGGAAAGGAGAAGGAAAAAGAGGAGAAGGAGAAGGAGAAGGAGAAAGAGGAGAAGGAGGAGAAAGAGAAGGAGAAGGAGGAGGAGAAGGAGGAGGAGGAGAAGGATGAGGAGGAGAAGAAGGAGGAAGGAGAAGAGGAGGAGGAGAAGGAGGAGGAGAAGGAAAAGGAGGAGGAGTTATCTCCACCCTAACCCTCTGTACATTTCTAGACCCCATAATAATAATTTTATACATAATGTTACTGTCTTGTAAGTCAGTGTGGCCTACATTCTTGAAAGCAATGTCTGAAAGTAGCAGCCACTAATATGCATGACCACAACTTTCGTAGACATCAACAGTACTGACATGTTTATGATTTATTCATATTAGAAATATTAATTAATAGGATTAAATGAAAGTTCTAATTTTAATCCGACGGTCTTTCCCGCTTGACCGACGAAACGACGGGCAAAACGCTGTCCCTCTTCTTACAGAAGACGTACTCGCTGAACTGCTGACCCTCGACCCCTGCTCCGTTCGAGGCACAGATCTCAAACCCGTACCCCAGGAGGCGCTGCATCACCTGGAGCGAATTGAGCTTGCAGTATCCGTTGACCGGAAACCGGATGACGAATCGATTGTCCAGGTTCCAGGCGGCTCCGCGATAGTCCATCAGGGCTGCGCTCAGCTCTGGAAAGACTTCCTCGAGCAAGACCCTGTCGGCGCTTAGAGAGATCCTTTCCCCGAGGTCTGGACTGACGTTCATGGCCACGCAGTCGACGATGCATTCTCTCCCCGGCTTGCTGAACCCGTTCGGCTGTGCCCTCGCCGAGGTCGCCTGTCCCCCTGTGACTCCTCCCTGTGCGCGTCGAAGGTTCTCGATGGCCCGTACGAGCGGCCCCAATTCGAAGTAGCGCGCCTCTTCGAGAAGGAGGTCGATCTCGTCGAAGTTCTCGGGCACGGCGAGAACGCCCCCGCGCAGGAAGTTGAGGATGTGTCGGAACATCTTTCCATCGCGATCGATGAAGTAGTGTTGCTTTAGACTGTCGAGAATGATTGGAACACTTCCGTTGAACATCTTCGCCAACCGCGACTCAGGATATCTGGACAATTCAGACAATTAAACGGTTTGGATCTTATTAATTTTGATCTGATTGAATAATTAAGACGAATGGTATGCAAATGAGTAGGATAGAGCATTGAGAACTGAATGGGCTTTCTAGGTAATTGCTGCTACAGCTGTCTCCCTGTCGCTGCCTATCACTCTTTCTTTCTTTTTTCTTTCTTTCTTTCTTTCTCTCTTTCGTTCTGTCTTTCTTTCTGTCTTTCTTTCTTTTCTCCATCCATCCATCCATCCATCCATCCATCCAACCATCTCTCTTTCTCAATCTCTGTGTCTTTCAGTCTGTTTCTGTCTCTCTCTGTTTGTATGTCTGTCTCTCTCTCACTCTCTGTCTGTGACAGTCTCTCTACCTCTGTCTCTCTATCTGTCTCTGTCACTGTCTCTGTCACTGTTACTGTCTCTCTCTCTTTCTCTTTCTCTCTCTTTCTCTCTCTCTCTTTCTCTCTCTCTCTCTCGCTGCTGCCTGCCAGCACTACCTGCATCTGACTCCAAGCGTCACAACAGGAATTAACTTAATTAAATACTGGCGCTCGCAGCGAATGATCGAGTCTCGAATTGTACTAACGACCCTACGCCTCCGTCTGTCTGTTTGACCTTTTGTCTGTCCGTTTCTATATCCGTATGTTATTCTAAGTCAGTCAGTCTGTCTGTCTGTCGGTCTGCCTGCTTTAATTCTCTCTCCATTCCTTATTCGCTCCTTCCTTCTTTCCTTCTTTCCTTCCCTCCATCCTCTCTTCCTTCCCTCCTTCCATACCTCCTTCCTTCCTTCCTTCCTTCCATCTATCCTTCCCTCCCTCCCTCCTTACTTAATTTTCTCCCTCTCCTTCTTTCCTTTCTTCCTTGCTAATATGAAATCGCTCGAGGCCTAGACGGTTCGAGCGCCTTTTTGGCCCAAAGGAAAAACGCAGATTCGATTAAAGAACGCCTTCAAAACAACATACACACCTAATATACACATACATGTATATACATGTAAATGTATAATGCAAGTAGGAGGAAGAGGAGAAGAAGAAGTAGGAGAAGGAGGAGGAGAGAGAAGAGGAGGAGGAGGAGGAGAAATAGGAGGAGGAGGAAGAGGAGGAGGAGGAGGAGGAGGAGGAATGGTAGCTATGGAAGCAGCGAGGGTAAACTTAAATTGAAGCCGCTGGCCATAGCAATTACGGACTTGGCTGCTGTACCCCGTCATTCCCACTCCTCCCTACCCAACTCCCACCCAACCCAACTCCCACCCAACCCAACTTCACCCATGAACCCTATATAGAAGCTATCATTATATAGGTCATATCCCACCCCAATCACCACCATCAAAGCTACCACCAACGCCATCGGTTGGCGAACGGAACTTTTTCGGGTTAGGAAACGCATTGTCGCACCCAGTAGGTACTTTACCTCTGCCCACCTATGTAGGGGATTGTTCGCTTTGGGGGAGCAAGTCTGTGGGGTGAAACCTTTTACTGCGGGTGTATGAAACACTGATCGCCTCAGAGCAGATATCTTGAAAGGGAGCCACACAAGCTTTGGGATTGAGCGTCAAATGAAGGAATTAGACTAGAAAAGAACCTCCAAGATCACTGGATCAAGAAAAACATTTGAATGCCTTGGGCAACATTTGAACGGCCTCATCTCTGACTGTATTTCCCACTTGTGCCTTCGAGCAGCAGACATCCAGAACAGGTGTTGGCTGCGGTCATCATCGAAGAATCGACTGAAGAATCAACATCTTCCTCTGTCGCGGGACCAAATGGTTTGAACAATCTTCTAGACCAGGGGAAGAAGGCCCCATCCCTGAATGCCCCATATTCAAGTCACGATTCAAGACCTTTCTTTCTTAAATATCATATGACTGCTGTTGATTTTTGAATTCATGTACAGAGCCTATTTCGACTTCAGTCTAGCTACAGCGCTGTATAAATCGTCATCGTCATCATCATCACCACCATCATCATCATCTTCATCATCTTCATCATCATCATCACCACCATCATCATCATCTTCATCATCTTCATCATCATCATCATCTTCATCATCATCATCTTCATCATCATCATCATCATCATCATCATCATCATCTTTTATGACAGAGTTACATTCCACAATACAATCCCATACAACACAATATGATACAATACATTGCAATGTAATGCAATATATCAAATGTAACAAAAAATTATATAGCGCCCTTCAAAGCAGCTCCCAAAAGCGCTGAAACGATACAATACAATACAATGCAATGTGATACATTGTCTCAGCATGGCTGAATACAGGACTACCGAGGTAGCACAGTATGTGGATTGCATATATGTAATATATACATACACTTAAGTCAAATATATTCCAAATTTTAGTAGATGTGTTATATATACATACATCTGCGTTAAATACAGCAAAGGGAATGGCATCGACATGCCATATCAGTGACATCATCATCTTCACGATCGGCACCATCACTGTTATTGCCATCACCAGCATCAGCAACAGCTGCTGCTGCTGCTGTTGCCTCGTGGCAGCATCCATCACAGGTCGGCGCCTCGAGAGAAGCAAACAGTTTCAAGGGATTCCAGCGCCGCGCCATATTTAACACAAGAACCTTCGAGATGATGGAGAGATGAAGAAGCAGGCGGAGGAAGAAGAGGACGAGGCGGAGAGGGAAGAAGATGAGGAAGAAGAAGAAGAAAAAGAAGAAGAAAAAGAAGAAAAAGAAAAAGAAGAACAAAAGAAGAACAAAGAAGAAGAAGAAAAAGAAGAAAAAGAAAAAGAAGAAAAAAAGAAGAACAAAGAAGAAGAAGAAAAAGAAGAAAAAGAAAAAAAGAAGAAGAAGAAAGAAGAAGAAAAAGAAACAAAATAAATAGAAGGAGGAGGAGGAGGAGGAAGGAAGGAAGGAAGAAAGAAGTAGTGGCAGAAGGAAGCAGAGGAGGAAGAAGAAGAGGAAGAGGAGAATGAAGGGGAGAATGAAGAGAAGAAGGAACATGAGAAGGAACAGGAGAAGGAAGAGAGGGAAGAAGAGAAGTAAGAGGAGGAAAAGGAGGAGTCGGCGATGACGAAGCTAAGCATTTCCTTGATATCAGTCACACACTCAACTCACTCCATTATCCACGCAAACATCTCGATGTAAGTGTATATAGAAGAGGAATATAAACCAATGCATAATTTCATATATATATGTAAACGTAAGCATATCATCTGTTTATATATATATACTATACGATGTGCATGAACATATATATATATACACATATATACATGGGGTAAACATATGTACGGTGGATATGACGGCCTCTATCTAGGTAGGCATCAGTGCATTATGTTTTAGCCAAGAGGCTGTTCCTCATCCTCTTCAACCACCTCTTCATCTTCCATCTCCTCCTCCTCCTCTTCCTTCTCCTCTTTATTCTGCTCTTCCTCTTTCTCCTCTTGATATTCCTGCTCTTTTCCCCATCTTCATTCTCATCTTCATTCATTCATTCTCCGCCTCCCGATTTCTCTTCATCTTTCTCTTCATCTTCCTCCTCAACTTTCCCTCTATTTTCCCCTTCATCCTTATCATCCCCTTCCCCCATTGTTCTTCCTCTTTTTCTTATTCCTATTCCTCGGAGTCATCATGCTCCTATTATTTGACCTCTTCTTGCTCTTCCCCCTCTTCTTGCTCTTCCTCCTCTTCTTATTCCTCTTCCTCCTCTTCTTCCTCTTCCTCCTCTTCTTCTTTCTCTTCCTCTTCCTCGTTCTGTTCCTCTTCTTCCTCGTCCTTGTTCTCCTCCTCATTTTCCCTTCTCTTTCTCTTCATCCTTCCCCCTCCCCTGCATCCTCCTCCCTCTCCCTCCCCTATCCTTCTCCTCCTCCTCCTATTCCTCTCGACTGACCTGGGGCGAAAATGCATCTTACTCGATGAAATGCATTTTGTATTTGACCAACGGCACTTTACGACAAATTTAAAGGTGTAGACGGCGACCGACTGAGGGAGGGTGGAAAAGGGGAAAGGGAGTGGCGCTGCACCCCGCGGGGTTCTGGGTGGAGAGAAGAAGGAAAGGCGGGTGGGCGGGAGGGCTGCGGCTGGGTAGGCGATTCGCCAGGGGGCAGACGTTATCATGACGGGCACTTTGGCGCTGGCTGCTGTGAAGAAATCGCGGCTTAAGATAAACATCGCCAGTGCGAAAGAGACAGACAGACAGACACACACAGAGACAGAGACAGAGACAGATAGACACTGATACAAAGGAAGATACAGAGATAGGCGCTGACACAGATGAAGATACAAAGACAGACACTGGTACAGAGGAAGATACAGAGATAGACGCTGATACAGAGGAAGATACAGAGGAAGATACAGAGATAGACACTGGTACAGAGGAAGATACAGAGATAGACACTGATACAGAGGAAGATACAGAGATAGACACTGATACAGAGGAAGATACAGAGGAAGATACAGAGATAGACACTGGTACAGAGGAAGATACAGAGATAGACACTGATACAGAGAAAGATACAGAGATAGACACTGGTACAGAGGAAGATACAGAGATAGACACTGATACAGAGGAAGATACAGAGGAAGATACAGAGATAGACACTGGTACAGAGGAAGATACAGAGATATACACTGACAGAGAGGAAGATACAGAGATAGGCACTGATAGAGAGGAAGATACAGAGATAGATACTGATACAGAGGAAGATACAGAGATATACACTGATACAGAGGAAGATACAGAGGAAGATACAGAGATAGATACTAATACAGAGGAAGATACAGAGATAGACACTGATACAGATGAAGATACATAGACACAGACAGACGTAGAGACATTGAGAGACACAGATACAAAGACAAAGAGAGAGAGAGACGCAGACAGGAAGACAGATACAGAGACACTGACAGTGACAAGAAGGAAAAGTCCTTGATCTGCAGCGAAAGAACTTCAAAGAAGCATCGAAAGCCGAGACTCATCGAACTCTAATTCACCCCGATTCTCCTGCCTGCCTGTCTGTCTGCCTATCTGTCTGTGTGTCTGTCTGTCTGTCTAAGTGTCTGTCTGTGTGTATGTCTGCCTGTCTGTCTATCTGTCTTTCTGTCTGTCTGTCTGTCTGTCTGCCTGCCTGTCTATCTGCCGATCTGTCTGTGTCTGTCTGTGAGTCTGTCTGTCTGCCTGCCTGCCTGTCTGTCTATCTGCCGATCTGTCTGTGTCTGTCTGTTTGTCTGTCTGTTTGTCTGTCTGTCTGTCTGCCTGCCTGTCTATCTGTCTGTCTGTCTGCCTGCCTGCCTGCCTGCCTCCCTGCCTCCCTGCCTGCCTCCTTGCCTGCCTGTGTCTGTCTGCAAACAAAGACTACACTTACTTGGTGAGTGTTTCCAGTGATGACGTATAAATGCTTCCTCCGACGTCAATGTGGACCGGAGCCGTGTACCTCGTCGGAGTCGCTGGACAGGGAACCCCGGATATCTTGCTGAAGATGGCGCTGCTGGAGGCTGCGCTGGCCGACGTGGTCAAGCTGGTCATCATCGGTGGACTGGGTGTTGTAGCTGGACTACTGCAACTCCCTCCATCAAGCACACGACTGCCCCTTTGAACGACGAATGGGCTGGACAAAATGGCGGCGCGCATTGATCAACAATTAGGCCGTAAGGGATCACGTGACGAACTACGTCTCCAGGCCAACGATTATAGATTAGAATAGAGGCGTCCTGGGGCTAAATAAGGCAGTTGGTTGGGGACTCGTTAAATAGGGCGTTTGTAAAGGCAGGTTAATTAATATATGACCTGGGCGAAACTTAAGGCTGCGGGTGTTTTAAGAAGGCTTGGGTGTGGTTGAGATAAGGTCCCTGAAATTCTTTTTCCTCAGGCAGTGATGGCGGAAAATGGTATGAATTTGCTCAAAATACTGGGATATAAATACGCTCCCAAAATCAGTTCTTTCGTTTCAAAGAGGTAATGTAAGGAGGGTGTGATTTCATAAAGTCCTCGTCATAATTCGTCCCCTTCAAGAGCGCACGAGCAGAAAGTAGTCTCTTTCTAAAACAAAACGACATACAATATCAGCTGGCCTCTAGATCAGGGATAGTGTTCGCGCGCGTAGTAAACGCTATAAATCAATCAATCAGGCAAAAAAACGTGGATCAGACATGAAAAGTAGCTATAATTGAACAGTTGCACCAAAGATCTTATAACTTACGAAGATCCGACACTCGAAGCTTGCTGAAGTTCTTGCGCCTAATCTTGTAAAAAACGGCGTCAGTCCCCTATACGACAGAAAATAAAACAAAACGCACGGCTTCTTAAAGGCGAAGAAAGCCTCTAGTGGTGTGCTTTCTGATTGGCTGTTGTTACAGGCACCATGATTGGCTGTTGTTGCATGACTGTGTTTTCTGATTGGCTGTTGATACAGCCACTTCATAGATGGCGCCTCTGTTGTGTGTATTTTGACCGACACACACGCGTGTTAACATACGAAATGTATAATGACAGCATCGTATCGTTTTAAACTTTAAGTAAGTAAGTAAGTAATGCATTTGTTAACACGCCATACGTCCTTCGACTGAACGAGAAATCGTAGGCGATTAAGATCCTTGGTTAAGCCGAAATTTCCTGGTACAAAATTAGTTATCTGGTAACCACACTAGATTATTCGTCCAAAATGCGTTACATCAATGCTAAGATTTAAAATTTTTAAAAACTTAGAAAACTATCCATACGGTTATAAAATACATTCCCAGTTAGGGTTACATTTCAAACAGGCGTTCTGTGAACGATCTGTTACAATTATTAGGCCTACAATTTAAACAATTCTCTCAGGCCTAAAATTACAACTTCGTAATCGTTATCGTAAACTCAAAATTTCTAAAGCGCCACTTAAAAGCTAATCGCAGGGCAACAGCTCATTCACGAACGCTACGTCAAGTCAGCGGGATTGTCCACAGATCCCAAATCAAGAACCAGGTCCTGTTGCCAGAAGACCAGAGAGAGAAGGGTGAGAGGAGCTCTTGGGTGGGTTGTGTTCAAGCTGAGAGAAACGCAACCGACAGAGTTGAAAACCCCAGAACCTCTGACGCCGAGACAATTTCACTCGCGGCGAACTTTTCCTCCCCTTTTTATTCCATCCGCTTTCCCGATACAAGACATGTTTTATTTCATTCCACTCCTCGTGGACCACTCCGATGCCTTTGATATATAAAAATCTACTAACCCCTTCAATGCAAGCCAATAATTTATTCAAAGGACCCCGGGCTATATAAATATATATGCGTTTATGTATATATTATTGGCAAATAAATATCTAGCCTTGCTTACCCTATATATGTATGTATATGTATGTGTGTATGGCTGTATTTATATGCTCTGTATTTCATTATGGTCTCGTTTAAGCCGATAAAATATAAACATTATATATATAGGACGAATGCAATATATAGATGTTGTTTGTTGCTGGATTATGGCGCCCATTGGAAGACTTAGCTAAATTCGCATACTCTCGCCGAATAAAACATATTTAAAATTAAAATCTAATAAACTTTCGATTTGAAGAAGCCGTCCAACCACCGAGCGGCAGTTCAAGATGACCTTCGTGGTCCTCACAGAGACTGCGCTGTGCGGCGTGATACATACTCCGCGAAGTGGAGCTGTTGCTCCTGCGCCAGATATTATGGGACCGACGGAGCCTGTGATGACTGCCACCGGCAAACAGATGGCGCCACGACAGGCCAACCACACAACGCCTCGTATTCATCCGCCCGAGGGGCCGCATCACCGGCTCTCTTCTTCTATATGCCTCCGCTGAACTTCGTCACTAGTGCCTTGGGCACCGAGTTGGCGCGAACCGATTTCCAATCGACATATATATACATGTATACATACACATATAATATCATATATATATATTACACATAACATATAGAATGCATGCATATATATAGCATATATATTTAGTAAGTATGTAAGCATAATATATTTGTGTTATATAATATTTATTCACATACACTGTTGCAATATGTAGCAAAATGCTTTAAGCGATAGAAGGCGACCTCAAGCGACTGTGAGAGAACATTCGTCTTATTTGGTTGACCTCTACGCTGACCTCTTTAATCGTTAACTGTAGTAGTCGAAAACATACATATATATATATATATATATATATATATATATATATATGATATCCATAAATATACATTATGCTATATATATAGATAAACATATATATCGACATATATAATACCTATATATTATGTGCAGCTAAATAGTATTATTAAATCCTATCCAACATAATATATCATAATGGTTTACGTGTGTTTCTCAAGTTCCTAAAACGCGCTATATAAATTTTAACTGACTGATCGGGAAATTTTCTCTGATGTCCCTAAGGTTGGATGAACACACAATTGCGATTGGTTAGGTTATTTGGAAGCCTATACAAATGATATGGCTTCCTTTGGGCGCTATAGAAATCTCGTGATTACGATTATAGGTCATTTGGAAGCCTATGCAAATGATATGGCTTCCGTTTGGCGCTATAGAAATCTCGTGATTACGATTATAGGTCATTTGGAAGCCTATGCAAATGATATGGCTTCCGTTGGGCGCTATAGAAATCTCGTGATTAAGATTATAGGTCATTTGGAAGCCTATGCAAATGATATGGCTTCCGTTTGGCGCTATAGAAATCTCGTGATTAAGATTATAAGGTCATTTGATATCGAAGTGACTCGTGAGTAAGGGGGGAAGTTTGTGTTTACTTAACTCTTTTTAGACTATGAAGAACTCGAAACAAGACTCAACCTAAAATAGAACCCACTCGATTGATTTCGTATCTCACCTGAAACTTCTTCTTTGATCAAAACCTATTAAACTTCTCGTATTGAAATGCTTATCTATATTCGGTTCGTAAATATAAACCTAAACGTAAATGCAAATCGTAAATTGTAATCGTAACAGTAGTTGTAGCAAAGTCAAAATCGCAACATATGTAAAGAACACCTCCTCTTATCCTGACTGTAAAGTAACTAAGCAATAACAATTAGATTTACTTAATACATTACACAAGTGCCTTTAGTCTTAAGATAAAATCAGATAGTAATTTATATAGCGCCGTTATCGTACGAGAAACAGACGCAGTGCAGTTCACACATTCACAAGCGAGAGCACACTACGGTTCCCTCTGTCTCTGCGTCGGCACATAACCGTTAAAGGGATCGGCTATCTCTTGTTTACGAGCTGACGAACACGGTCCACCGTCTAGCTCTCATATTTAGTTCTCACTACAACCGCTAGAGACCGCCACATGTGCAGCATGTATGTATGACTGTGCGAGGGAGGGAGGGAAGGAGGGAGGGATGGAGGGAGGAAGGGAGACAGAGATAGATAGATAGATAGATAGATAGATAGATAGATAGATAGATAGATAGATAGATAGATAGATAGATAGATAGAGAGGGAGAGAGGGAGAGAGGGAGAGATAGATAGACAGACAGACAGAGACAGACAAACAGAGACAGACAGACAGAGAGGGATGGAGCGAGATAGAGACAAAGACATAGACAGAGTGGGAGACGGAGAGACGGAAGGGCGGGCGGAGAGAAAGCAGAGAGCGAGATACACAGAGAGACACACAGAAAGAGTCATAAAGAGACAGACAGACAGAGAGGCAGGGAGCGCGTGCATGGATAGAAGGACGGAAGGACGGCCATTCCCGCTTTATCGGACCGTTAATAAAGCCGAAAATTTGTTCCGATTGGAGACGTACCAACTGAGGCGGATCCCGTCAGGAGATTCGGCGTCAGCGACGACGGCGGCCGTTGAGTGTCGATTTGTCGATCGTTGCGAAGACGGTTTCAGCCGACAGAACTCAACTCCTACTCAGATAACGAACTCCGAATAGATCTCACCGCTCGCTCCCATAAATCCTCTGGACTGCTCTATGCGCGCGATCGGCTCCTTTTATATACCACGTATGCTTGGCTTGATCGCTACGTCTGTCTGTCCTTCCCTCTGAGTATGTCTCTGACCGGCAGGTGTTGTAGAAAATCTGTTCCGAGGCGAAGACGGTTCCGACTCCGCCCACTTTAAGCATGACGTACAGCTGCGAATTTTAGAGTTATCGTAAGCGTAAACTCGAAATTTCTAACGCGCTACTTATAAGCTAAGCACAGGGCACCAGCGTATTCACCAGCGCTGCGTCAAGTCAATGGGGTTGTCCAAAGATTTTTCATGTCATGAACCAACTGCTGTTGCCATAAGACCAGAGAGAGAAGGGGAGATGAGTTTAGGGTGGGTTGTGTTTAAACTTAAAGAAATGGAAATGCAGCAGATTTGATGGATCAGGTTGGGATTTCTTGCCTGGAGAGCCATATTTGATTGGAAACAATGTTTCAATAAGGTGAAAATTGAAGCCCAAGCTGTCGCCCGAGCGGTCTATACCTACGCAGTCATAATGAAAGCAAAACATGAGTTTCACGAACGAAGCTGCAGCCAATGGCATCGACAGCACGGTTCTATTTTTAAAAACAAATTTCCCGGTCACGTGAACCAATCACAATCTTTTCGGAACTGTTTTCGCCGAGCCTCTTTTGGCGTCACACCGATCGGGCTGAACGCTAGGTGGCGGTCGTTCGAAATGCCTTCATTGCCGGCGGCCATGTTGAGTCGATGCATCGGGCTGGGTTGTCCCCTCTGGCAGCGCCCCTGGCGGTGACGGATTAAACGATGCAGGGTCTCGCTCGGCTATACATTAAGCCGCCTTCGTGGCCGGCGGGTGAAAGACCCGACTCTCAATGCGCATAATACAGAACAGCGGTGGCGCATTTAGAATCCCGATCCTGCCCGCGAGGGTGAAGAATATAATATAGGTCTGTTTCCGCGATGCGGCGAAATTTTAGCCGGTGCCGAACAGAACTGAGCAGTAATCGAATTCGTATACTAGAGAAGGCGAAGAGAATATCAGTTGCTCAAGTTTAGAACTGTAAGATCTCGATTGTCAACTGCTTAGTTAACCCTGATGTTATTTGAAGGGAAGATATCGCTCGTAGGAGACAAAGACCCTGTTTTTGACACGCTAGTAATCGTAATCGTAAACTCGAGATTTCTACAGCGCCCAATGAAAGCTAAGTCGCTGGAACCAGCTTCATAGATCTGGCTTCGGAAATATGCATTCATAGGCGCTCAGTTGAAACAAAATAGACAGGCAAGAAGGGTTCGGTTCCAGGTCAAGATCCAAGAGTCAGGCAGGTTACGATGGGAGGTATCCGATCGCAGGACCTGAAACTTCTCCAGCTCAAAGATGTTTAATAAACGATATCGACTGTCTAAATAAATCAATTAATTTAATTGAGCTTTTGTTTTAAAATTCAATCTCTCAAGCAATTCAATCAACGCGGACAGCACGTATCAGGGCCTAAACTCTGGCATCTGGACTGAGCTCCTATTACTCTGAAATAAAAAATCAGGGCCCTGGAGATTAATTAATAAATTAAGTCAGACAGACAGTCAGTCAGTTTTATTAATTACTTACTTATTGATTGACTAATCAGTAGTAAGTAAGAAAGTAAGTAAGTAATGCATTTGTTAACACGGCATTTGTCCATCGGCTGAGCGAGGAATCGTAGGCGTGGACAAACACCCAAACAATTAAAGATGCATTTGAAAGGATTTCGGAATAAAACTGGATATTTTTATATAAGTTCTAAATCTTAATTCCATTTTTGTGTTAGGTATTTACCTAAAGTATAATATATATATATATATATATATATATATATATATATGTCTGATATGTGTGTATACATGTGTATGCATAAATACATAGTTATATAAATGAATATACATATACATAAGTGCTTAAAATAAACATACACATATACTCAAATACATGTGAATATATTAAGTATATATTCATGTATATATATATATCAATGCATTAAGTATGTATTCATATATTATATATAAACGTAATTATATAAAGTATGAGCTATATATATATGTATGTTTGATAAGTCTTCAGATCTGTTAACTTCACCCTGAGATGTAATTTCTATAGCGCAAGTTCAAGCAAGCTCCGCCGCCTCTTCCTTGAAGTCTCTCAGTCAGCTGGGTCAACCACGTTGAGGCGGTGGTTGAAGCCGAGGGTGGAAGATGAGGATGGGGGAGTGAATGCCGCCTGTGCAAACTCATCCGTTCGTTATCAGTCTGCGTCGAGGAGCGAGGTCAAAGTTCACGGAGCCGTAGGACATCCGGTTCGAAAAAGCAACCCTAGCGGCGATCTGTATGAATTAGTATTTTAATGGAATTCCCTCTTTACATCACAAATACCCCGCTTCAAACCCCCTTGGGTGGAGAGGGGAAGGACCAGCACTGGGGAGAAATCCTATTCCCCAATTTCACTTCCAATGACCCTTCTTGCCTTAAGGTATATGCAGCCCCTGACAAAGCACACGACACCTCTGATTATTACAAAGAATTGGGATCAGGTTCACACTCACACACACACACACACACACGCACACACAAACACACATACACACAAACACAAACACGCACACACACGCACAAACACAAACGCACACACAAACACAAACACACAGACACACGCACACACGCACACACACGCACACACACACACAAACAAATTTGATTATAACTACATCTACTCAATGTATATTCTACGCATATTTTAGCAACCCATCTGTCTTATGTTTTCAGTCAGTAAATATATCGGAAATTATATTAAGTGTAATATTATGGATGGATAATTTTCACCGCTTAGGGGAGGCACTTAAAGGCGCTATATAAAGCCCACTTATCTTTCTAAATAGCTGCTTCGTTATTTAAATACAACTGGGCCTTCGTGATAAATAAAAATAAGCCGAAGGTACAGATCTATTTTGGTAGTTTTTCTAATTAATAATCAAAACTCCTATATTATTTCTTAAATGTATCATTCTCTCTCGATTCTTCCTTTCTCCATACATCCGTCTGTCCCTCTGTCTGGCTGTCTATCTGTCTGTGAGTCTGTCTGTCTATGTCTGTCTGTGAGTTCCTCCGTCTGTCCGTCCGTCCGTCTGTGTGTGTCTGTGTGTGTGTGTCTGTCTGTCTGTCTGTTGGCAGTATTAACTCTGTGCCTATGTGTCTATCCGTGTGTCTATATGCGTGTGGCTGTGTGTACGCCTATTTGTACCTGAGAATATGTATGTGTACGCCTCATTCGTTGCGCGCGCGCGACTTTACATCTACCTGTGAACAGAGTTTATTGGGTACATTCGCTAGAGGGGACCGCGATAGTCTAGTGATTAGTGTACTGGCTGTCAATCGAGAGATCGGGGGTTCAAACCTCTGCAGAAATCTGTTTCGAGATTTCGGCTCCACTTGCGCCCTCTAGCCAACCCTAGCTGTTATGAGTACAGTGTCAGTAGGAGGATCAGGCGCCGAGGAAGATGGCTGACCACCCGCCTCATATGCCGAAGATAAAGAAATAAAATTGCTACACACTTTATACCACAGCTGCCTTTCTGGTTTAGCGTAAGGACTCTTCTTCTGTTTCTTCTTCTCCCTCTTCCTCCTCCTCCATCTCTTCCTCCTCTTTTTCCTCCTCCTCCTCTTCTTCTTCCTCTTCTTCCTCTTCCTCCTCCTCCTCCACCTCTTCTTTCTCCTCTTTCACCTTCTCCTCTTCTTCTTCTTCTTCTTCTTCCTCCTCCTCCTCCTCTTCTTCTTCTTTTCCTCCTCCTCCTCCTCCTCCTCCTCCTTCTCCTCCTTCTCATCCTCATCCTCTTTCTCTTCTTCTTCTTCAAGACATCTTGACATCGTTTGGTCAGAGATATCTACAGTACATTCGAGTGTTTTGTGAACATATCGTATACAGGTCAAACCCATTCTTGGCTCAAGTTCGAAATTTATACTCGTACGAGAGAGCGTCCTGGCAAAGGTCAGTCAGTGCACTCTCAAGTCACAGCCGAAACAAAACTACCTCGTTCCTGGCTGATTTTGATGCATAATAATAATAATAATAATAATAATAATAATAATAATAATAATAATAATAATAATAATAATAATAAAATTAGTAATAATAGTAGTAATAATTGTAGTAATAATTGTAGTAATAATAGTAGTAATAATAGTAGTAATAATAGTAGTAGTAGTGGTGGTAGTAGTAATAATAACAATAATAGTAATAATAATACTGTTAAAATAATAATAATAATAATAATAATAATAATAATAAAATTAGTAATAATAGTAGTAATAATTGTAGTAATAATAGTAGTAATAATAGTAGTAATAATAGTAGTAGTAGTGGTGGTAGTAGTAATAATAACAATAATAGTAATAATAATACTGTTAAAATAATAATAATAATAATAATAATAATAATAATAATAATAATAATAACAATAATTTTTCTGGATTAGTTTCGCGGTTTTCTGCACAGGTCTGTTGAGTTTTGTGCTTACTGTGCGGTTTTTCTGCTTGTATCGCATGTTTGAAGTTGTAAACATAATAATAATAAAATTAGTAATAATAGTAGTAATAATTGTAGTAATAATAGTAGTAATAATAGTAGTAATAATAGTAGTAATAATAGTAGTAATAATAGTAGTAATAATAGTAGTAGTAGTGGTGGTAGTAGTAATAATAACAATAATAGTAATAATAATAATAATAATAATAATAATAATAATAATAATAATAATAATAATAATAATAATAATAATAATAATAATAATAATAATAATAATAATAATAATAATAATAATAATAATAATAATGACAATTTATACGATTTTGACACTGAAACAGCCTGACTAGTGTTAGCTGTTGTGCCTCACTCCGTTTACAAGAACAAACGAAACCCAATGGAAAGTTGGAAAAACACTAAACAGTTTCGGCACTTACAACGCCATAACGTACAGACTTAGAAACATTTTCCTACTGCTCTGCGTGTTTCCGTAACTGCGGTTGCTTTCGGGGGTGGGCTTTGCACTTGACTAAGGATGATGATGGATGGATACAGCAGTCAGAAAGATGAAGTTCAGCACCGAGAGGAGTGGCGTCATCGGACGTCTGAACCTGCCTGAGGGCAGAGAACCAGAAGAAGTACGTTGTAGCATGAACGACGACCCTTGGCAATACATAAATGCTCGTAGGCCTATGTAAGTGGATTCCACTCATGCAATAGCAGCCTAACAATAGAAATAAAAAACTGAAATGTGTGCAGTAGTTAGATATGGCCTTAGCTGTTGTGGACTGCGTGGAACAGTCTTCCTGACCATGTGGCGAATGCCTCATCCCTGGACACATTAAAGTCACGGCTCAAGACATAATTATCTTTTTACGATATCTTATCGATATCCACCCCTTCTTCCTCTTATCTCTCTCTCCTCTCCAACCCAAAACACCACCCCGTAGCTGCCACGCTGTCTCTCCGTCTGACTTTTGGATCTTGACCTGGAACCAAACCCTTTTGCCTATCGATTTTGTTTTGACTGAGCGCCTGTGAATAAGCTGGTCCCCGCGGCACGGCTTTCGTTGGGCGCTGTAGAAATCTCGGAATTACGATTACGATTACAATCTTATGACTGTTGTTGATTTTTGAACTCGTGTACACCGCCCTTTTCTTCTGCCTCGGCCGTGTTACGGCGCTATATAAATCGCCTCCCTTCTTCGGTGACGACTCTCTTCATTTATTTAGGTGGCGGATGTCATTGCTCAGATGGCGATCTCAAATCAAAGGTTCCGGGTCTCAGATTCAGCGGAATCCGGCTGAAAAATTAACCACTGCATGTGTGGTTGTGCTACGATCGATTTAAATGTAGATGTGGACGGCTTTCTACAGCGATCGTAAGGCCTCGACCCTGCTTATTTTTCAGTGAATTAATCGGGTGAGATCCTTCACCACCGCTGCCGGTTTGAATGGATCCCGTGAACGGACCGTGCTAGCCCGAGATTTAAATCTCTGAAATATAGCCACTTTTAGACTAATTGCCAAGTAAAATCGAAACTCGTTTGTTTCAATGAGAACACGCATCGTATGGATGGCTGTATACAATACCTAAAACAAGACCTTACAATAGGTTTAGGCCTAGTTATAAACACTGGCGCCGCTAGGTTATCCGGCATGGGGGTGGCAATTGTGTGTTGCCCATGTCTTAGCTGACCTTAACTGATCGATTTGATTCGACTCTCTTCAGCCATCGCATTGCGCGACATTTCCTCACTAATCACAGAAAAATTACCTTCTGTAATTCTGACCGTCTTCACATGAAGCGGCGCTATAGAAGTTTCTACACGTGAAACAGAAGACACAGCCGTCGGCGTTCATTAATAACAATGATGACGACGACGACGACGATGACGAAAAGAAAAAGAATATGATAACTAAGATATCGCCCATCGTCTGTATTTAATATCGACATTGCGATATCACGCTTTGTGCTCTGTGTACACACTCTGACCAACATCGCAGGAACAAGAGTCGGTATTCTTTGGGAAATCCATGCCAGCTGCCGTTCGCCAAAAGGGATGCATAGATCAGGTTGCTTCGACCACGAGGAAAAGAGGAATCTCTTCTCTCAGCCTCCAGGGACACCAGATGAAACGTTGGAAGCCACAGGAGCTAATTACAAGTTGGACGAGCCCGGTAGACCTTAGCGACGCGAGAATTACGCTTAGCGGTCTGCGCCGGCGGCCCCTAGCAACGCGGGCAGGAGGTGTATCTCGACTGATGAGGACCCGAGGGTAGGTGGAGGTCCGCGTATAATATCGCTGACTCCTTTCTCTGTCTCTGTCTCTGTCTCTGTCTCTGTCTGTCTGTCTGTCTCTGCCCGCCCGAAGGGGTAGAAACATGTAGAGAAAGATAGAAACAAGGCACGGCTGACGTACACGCATCGTATGGACCGCTGTATACAATGGACACTGCTTTGTGGATGTACGTACTTAAGCACGTATGTATGCATGCATGTATACATGTATGTATGTATATAAATATGTGTATATAAATATGTATGTATGTATGTATGTGTGTGCATGTATGTATGTATGTATATATCTACGCACGTATGTATATAATTATGTATGTATATATATATATTTGTATGTATGAATGAATGTATGTATGAATGAATGTATGTACGTATGTATGTACGGATACGATGGATGGTTGGATGGATGGTTGGATGGATGGATGGATGGATGGATGGATGGATGGATGGATGGATGGATGGATGGATGGATGGATGGATGGATGGATGGATGGATGGATGGATGGATGGATGGATGGATGGAGGAAGGTGGTATAGAGAGAGGCAGGGATCGAAACGTTTGTTCTCTTGAGCACGGCGCTGTCTCCAAAGACCCGTGACCGAATTAGGTCCTCGATCCTCGTCTAAGGGAGGAGGGAGACAGGACTTGGGCGACGGATGCAGGTGGACCTACGAACGTTGGAAGAAAGACAGACATGGTCATTTCTTAGTCTCTTCGATTGTCCCATATATCATTATTATTATTATTATTATTATTATTATTATTATTATTATTATTATTATTATTATTATTATTATTATTATTATTATTTTTATATTCCTTATATAATATATTATATATATTCCTTTCTTCTTCTTCTTCTTCTTCTTCTTCTTCTTCTTCTTCTTCTTCTCCTCCCCCTCCTCCTCCTCCTCCTCCTCCTCCTTATCCTCCTCCTCCTCCTCGTTGTCTTTCGCTTTCCAGCTGCGAGCATCGTCTCTTTGTTTCCGCTTCCGTCCTCAGTGTCTTGTTTCCGCCGAATTACCTCCTTCCTCTTTTCCTCTCCTCCTCTGTGTATATGACTGTGTGTGCGTGGGTGTGTAAATGAGTTCGTTGTATATGAGTGCGCTGGTGGGGGTGTGTAGCAGTGGCGGACCCAGGATTGCTTGTGTGGGGGCAAGGGCATTTCCAGAGGGGATCCACATTCTGGCAGTCCACAATGCATTGGTCTGGTCTG
Source organism: Norana najaformis (assembly GCA_964023275.1). Lineage (NCBI taxonomy): Eukaryota > Metazoa > Annelida > Clitellata > Crassiclitellata > Hormogastridae > Norana > Norana najaformis. The sequence goes on along the minus strand of OZ029919.1, from coordinate 32,456,194 downwards.
AGGGGCGCCGGCACATAACAGGAGAACCGCCCCCCCCCCGCGCCTATAGCTAAATCCGCCAATGGGGGTGTAACCGATGTGTGAATGTACTGTGATGTTCTTCCTGATGATAACAGCTTAAAAATTATAAGCGTACATTCCATGTAGGTATATAAGTCATAATTTGTGCTAGATAAATATTTATAGACTGAGAGACAGACAGACAGATCGACAGACAGACAGACAGACAGACAGACAGACAGACTTGTAAGGGAGCATTCATTATCCGATTTCAGTTGTATTGTTTATTGTGCTGATGGAATGTTTTAAAAATGGGGAACGTAAACTACAGCAAACGACGATCTTTTTTGCAGAATCATTCGCCAGAGGGCGCATGGCGATGCTATCTATCGAATGTTAGGGCATAATTTCTTCGCAGTCTGCATTGCCTCATTTGCTAGTAATGGTAAGCTTACGTCAGCTTGCCTATCGCTCATGTCTGCTTGCCTATCTATCCGTGTTTCCTTATGTGTGTCTGTGCATATGTGTGCTGGAGTGTGGGTGATTTGCATATATATCTATGGGTGTCTCTCTTGTCTCTCTTGTCTGTCTGTCTGTCTGTCTGTCTGGCTGTCTGTCTGTCTGTCTGTCTGTCTGTTTGCCTCTCGATATCATCGACAGATGGCCGAATATGGTTTTTAATACCCTTGCGCTATGACCCGTACTTCCTTTTACCTGACCCAACCTTTGACCCGTAACTATTGTTTTAAATATTTAAAGTAGCACAGAAGGACGAACAGAAAGACAAATCAATTCAGAAACAGACAGACCCAGACACAGACGGACACACAAACACAAGCAGACACATAGACAGACACACAGACGTGCACCCATACAGAAATACGGATGCATAAATCACGTCAGCACGTGGTTATGACCAATCCAAAGTATATATATATATACTGATGCGATACACACACACATAAATAATTATACACGCATACACAGGCAATGTATAATAAATATATAAGTGTACATATATTCGATATTTTATTTGGCTGTAGAGTATCAATATTGATGACATTGCAAAGGCCTGTCGAGGCAGGTAAAACCGAAATCGATATATAAATATATATATAGTTGTCAGACATTTTGTATATAGATATATGTATGTATGTGTATATATGCATGTATGTATTATATATATATATATATATATATATATATATATATATATATATATATATATATATATATATATATATATATATATATATATATATACATATATAGTATATGCGTTACCGATGCAGGCAATACTGCGTTTACCTGCGTTATGCTAAGGAGCATGAAACGAGTCTGAACTTGTTCGGTGTTCACTGCACAGACATCAGCAGCTCACCGGCCAAACGAATATCTCACACACACAGGGACCTAACGAGCGATGTTGGCCAGGGCTCCCTCTCCTCGAAGGCCGTGGACACGACTGCTGTCCAATCTTTGATTACTTTGGCTGTGGATAGGTAGCTCGCGTATTCCGTTAGGATCGGTTGTAGGTGATTAATAGGTGAGTGCAGGTGAAGTTTGCTGGAGACAAATTATTGCTGTCGTTTTGCTGATGAGTTATTTATGGATTTCTTCTGGATGGTTCGATGCGATCCTGTGTTCCGTCGGACTTTGAACTTTTTGGACTTGCCCTGTTTATGCCGGCAAGAGTAAGTTTGCTTTTGGAGATTCCATTTGTCATGGGAATTTCCTGGTGAATGAATAAACGGTTACGTTATGGTATGTTGTGGTATGTTATGATATGCTTTATTATGGTATGCTTTGTTATGGTATGTTATGGCATGTTATGGTATGTTATGTTATTTTATGTTATAGTATGTTATGCTATGTCAGATCGATGGAAGAGCTGCTTCACTCGATGCCTCAGGGCAAGGGTAGATCGAGGTAGACCGAGGTCATCATCTATCTTCTTCGTCATCGTCATTACGAAGACGATAAATGATGACCTCGGTCTACCTCGATCTAGATGATGATGATGACGACGACAATGATGATGATGATGAGGACAACGACAATGACGATGATTATGATTACGATCATGACTACGACTATTGTGATGATTTATAGAAATCAGCTGCGTCATCCGTCGTAGATAGATTCGTCGTTGTCGATGGCTGAGCAGATGGAGCTTCAGGATGAAGCTCTTCTGGGCACCACTCCTTCGCCAGAGGAGCAGATGGTGATAGTGACGGCGCTCGAAGAGGAGGAAGAGAGCCTGCACGTCTACTCCGTCTCCAAAGACTGGTACGAGAAATGGAGGATCTACGTCGGACTCTCTTCCCCCGATTCCCGTCCTAAGTCCGATCGCAACTCAAATCCATCGCATCCTCACCACTCAACCCCCAAAGACACCGGGGCGTCGGTCAAAAACACTCCTGGCGAATGCAGGAGCCCGCCGAAAGCGTCACCTAGCGAATGCAGAAACTCTCCGGTAACGCCACCTGGCGAATCTACGAACTCTCCGAAAGCGCCACCTGGCGAATGCAGAAGCCATTCGAGAGTGTCACCCCCGGGGGATAGCATCGTTCCACCGGGGCCGGTGACGATGGACTTAACGGACGACGACGGCAACATCTACGCGGACGAGAAGATATGGAGGCGCTGGGTGAGGTGGTACGGAGTGGCGCCGAGCCACGAGCTGGACCGGCGCAACTGGGCCAGCGACGACAAGGACTTCGAGATCTGCGTGCTCAGTCCGTACTGCGGACTGATCGAGAATCCTGTCAAGACCTTCGACATTTCGGAGGAGTGCGGCTACATCGAGCTCCAGCTGCGACAGATCTTCCACGTTGCTAGGCACCGCTCGACTCGCCTCTGGGTCTGCGAGAAGGCGCGCCATTCGCGTTTCCAGCCACTCCTCGTTCGTCAGAGAGAGATCTGTTCCTACGACTACGTCGACCCGGCCAAGAGCTACATCCTCGCCCTCGAAGTGGCCAACCTGGATGGCACGTGGCCCACCCTGGTGCCCGGCGACCCTTGCGGCACCTTCGACGTCTATAGGGACCTGACGGAAGGAGGTCCCGGCGAGAGACCGGCCCTGTGGGAGGCTGGACTGGCAGAGACCCTCGACACGGTCTTCGGAGCGATCTCGAACGAGCTGAATGAGACGGCGATTGGGATCGTATCGACCGCGAAGTGCGTTACAGCGATCAAGGAGAAAGAGCTGGACACGGTGAAGGAGGGACTTCGGACGCGAATGGACCGCTACGAGGCGAGCCAGGCGAAGGTGGATGAGCTGACGAGGGGCCTGAGAGACGAGAAGGCGTCGTTGGAACAGGACAGGAAGAAGATCGAAGCAGAGAAGGAAGCGTTCCAGCTGGAACGACACAAGTTTGCCGAAGAACTCGTTCGCATGCACACCATAAACATGATCCACGACTCTCGCATCAAGCTCAACATCGGCGGTCACGTGTTCGTGACCTCGACCTTCACCCTGACCCGCGACCCGGACTCGATGCTGGCCGCCATGTTCAGCGGCCGCCACGCCCTCAAACAGGAAGACGATGGCAGCTACTTCCTCGACCGCGACGGCACGCACTTCCGGTATATCCTCAACTTCCTGCGCGATGGCAGCTTCCGGCCGGGCACACTGCCGTCCAACAAAACGTTCCTGAACGAACTACTTTCCGAGGCGGAGTACTTTCAGATAGGCGGACTCGTTGAGCTGCTGACAGACTGTCTGAAAGGAGTCGTCGAGGGCGATGACTCATCGCCGGAAGGAAGTGGCCCTACATCGGGTTCCGGTAAGACGTTCAGTTCCGCCATTGGACCAACCGGCTACCATAGAAGAATCGGTGCATCGCCTCAGGGGAGAAGAATTTCAAGGAAGACTAACAGCACATCGCAGAAACTCCAGGGACCAAATCCGTGATATATGCAGCTGTTGCTGAACATGCTGATTGATCTAACTGTCACGTTCCTCGCCTCACGTGTCGTCGTCGTCAGCACGTGCTTCCGTTGGTGCCCTCTGGTGTTCACTGATGGTAGCTGGAGAGAGAGAGAGAGAGACAGAGAGACAGAGACAGAGACAGAGACAGAGAGACAGAGAGACAGAGAGACAGAGAGACAGAGAGAGAGAGAAAGAGAGACAGAGAGACAGAGAGACAGAGAGAGACAGAGAGAGACTGAGCCGCTATTCAGTCGATGTTTGACTGTGCAGAATTGTTGAACTCGATTTGAACTTCATACTTCGGTCTAAGTTAGGTCTCAGTTAAATAATAAGACTTCTATTCTTCTATAGCGCCACCATAATATAACTTATGTAGAGCCATTATAATGAGCACATAGGCATCAGTCAAAGGCATTTCCAAAACGAATCGCATCCAGGTCATTTCCAAGGATCAGTCGGACGACACAAAGAGGTAGATATAAAGAAGATAAACACGCCGAAACAAAAACGTGGTGAGTCGAGAAAGGAAGAACACCAATGATTCCTCGTACTATGAACATGTACTTATGTACTTATGTATTTATATATTTATGTACTTATCCTTTTTGATTAATTATATTAAAGTTGTTGCGGAGTTTAAGAAGAGAATCACGAATGTTGTTCACGAACTGTTATCCTTCAGTAAAAGATTTACTGACAAAAATAATGTCCTCTCATATCCCACAGTAGGACTTGGATGAAACACTCGTTTCCTTTTCATTGGTCACAAATCCGGAAATGGACGATTTCCGAGGTCCTGGACACAAGGCCAGTGCATCGCAGAACTTAATTTCATGTCTCCTGCTCTCTCTGTCCCCTTCTGTCTCTCTCTCTCTCTCTCTCTCTCTCTCTCTCTCTCTCTCTCTCTCTCTCTCTCAAAACTGAAAACATTGCTCTTTCACAGATCTTATCCTGACACCCCTTCTTCCTCTTATCTCTCTCTCTCTCCCCAACCCCAAACACCATCCCCCATAGCTGCCACGCTGTCACTCTGTCTGACGTTTGGATCTTGACCTGGAACCGAACCCTTTTGCCTATCGATTTTGTTTTGACTGAGCGCCTGTGAATAAGCTGGTCCCTGCGGCACGGCTTTCGTTGGGCGCTGTAGAAATCTCGGAATAACGATTACGATCTCTGTCTGTCTCTGTCTGTCTCTGTCTGTCTGTCTCTGTCTCTGTCTGTCTGTCTGTCTGTCTGTCTGTCTGTCTCTCTCTCTCTCTCTGGTCTCATGGAAGCCGGAATGTTTGTTCAGTTCATCCTGCTCTGATATTTCACCCAATTTTTCGAATAGAAGTTTTCGATTACGTAACACCATGTAAAATCTACCTGTTGTTAGCAAGGCAACCGTTTCTACCTAAATCTCTAGTAGCTTTAATCCCAAATTATAAGAGAAATCGACGCCTTCAGCACCAGCTACAGAAAGCCGTTTCTCTCAATTCACTGCATGGACCCAAACGTTAGATTTCGTAATTTGTGCGATAATCGCTAGGTGCCGCTAGGGCAAACGCATTCTGCATAGTCTTCTCCTTTCTCCTCCTCATATTTCTTCTTTTCTTCCTTATTCTCTTCTCTTTCGTGTCCCATCGTCGTCTTCCTCATTTCTATTCTTCTATCCTCCAATCCTCATTCATTCGTCTTCCTCATTTCTATTCTTCTATCCTCCAATCCTCATTCATTCGTCTTCCTCATTTCTATTCTTCTATCCTCCAATCCTCAGTTCCTTGATAACTTCAGGTCTAAACTTAGCACTTGTCCGAGTCAACTGCTTGCCAACCGTAAACTAACTTCTATTTTCTTTTACCAAACTGACCTGGCTTGTCCAACGGATTGTAAATTTTTATTACGATTTCACTAGAAGCCACCATCGACTGAACCCTTCGCCATTGTGATAACGGCGCTAAAGAAGGTATTAGATTATCGCAAACGTAATCGTAAACTCAAGATTTCTACAGCGCCCAACAAAACCTAAGAGCTTCTTCACAGGCGCTCAGTCAAAACAAAATCGATAGGCAGTAAGGGTTCGGTTCCAGGTCAAGATCCAAGAGCCAGGCAGTCAGACAGCAAACCAGATTAGATCCTCCTGTAATCCTCATAATCGAATTTGCATTAGATTAGTTTAGATTAGATCTGCCTCCGGTATTCGTCATAGGGCCTACTCGAATTTGCGTGGTAAGTTTTGGTCTTGTCTTGTCTGCATGACTTTTGGATCTTGACCCGTTTTAAATACCATAAAGATAAACAACCCATTGCTCTGGAGTGCATAACACCTCGGGGACAACAACCCCGTGGCCTAATAAAGTTATTTACCCTGCCAAGGTCTATCAGAACGGTAGGACTCTGCGATCTGCATAGGTCAGTCAGGCATGTGTCAGGTATGACACACACAAACGCACCCTGGCCAAAGAACATCCACAAAAGCCCTCCTCCGGTTTCAGAAACGGGTTGGGTTCAGTCATTGGGACCAGCTGCGGCTTGTGAGCCTTCCGGTGTACCCAGAGACCACTGAAAAGCAGGTTCATAGAGATAAAACTATGTTTATAGGCCCAGGGAAGATGAAAAGTGACACAGGACTATGTATGAATGATAAGAGTCTAAAAAATTTCTTCGAAATCCGATGTCACGCACTCAAGCCATGCAGGAATTCGATCATAAGAACCAGTTGCTGTGTTTAGCCCTTGTCTTCGTCGCATTCCGAATCGCGTTCGGAGCAGAGCGAGCGACAAAACAAAATGGCGTGCAAAGGAAACTTAAAGTAATGTAATTTCAGAATGTGTTATAGCTAGAAGTTCTCATGAAATGCCAGAAACGCTGAAAAGTTGTCGAAATAAACAAAACAAATTTCACATTAATAAAACAAAACTGCTATGAGGGCCATTTTCACCCAGTTGAATTATGGAACATTAATGGTGCATATCCTCCGAAGCACTTATAGCCCGGTGTCTTGGAATGTTTCTGCGAAGTTGACCCTTTGCATTCCCTTCCTTCATCTGGATTATTATTCTAGTTTATTGTTGTTGTTGTTCTTCTTCTTCTTATTATCATTATCATTATTATCATTATCATTATTATTATTATTCCATTTCCTGACCTCCAGCTCATTCAGTTCCATCCCCATATCAGATATTTTAGAGGGGCAGAGTGAATTTAGAAGTGCCTTACGTGTTGTTGATAAGTAGCCATTGACACCCGGCTTGCAGTCGTTTGATTAATTAAGAAAATCAATTAATTTGTCATCGACAAGATTCATTTCCCTACACTTATAGTTCAAGTCCACTTATGCCTGCATAAAACTAATTTATTTTTTCATTATACTTAATCTTGTCGTTTTTCTTGCTAGACTCATGAGTGTTAGGCCTTCTTGAATTTTGACATCGTTTAGCAACGCATACTGTATTTCATTACTCAAACGTATCATCATCATCATCATCATCATCATCATCATCATCATCACAATCATCATCATCATCACTGACGTCGCAGTCATCTCTCAACTCAGATGGGCATGGGTTCTTTGGATATACCCCTAGCTCTGAGGCGTCAAGTAAAGCGGCCCTTCCACTGATATGACATAGCATAACATAACATAGCATAGCATAACGTAACATAACGTAACATAAAGCAACATAACAACTGTTTATTCATACACAGATACAGGCACACAAACATTTTATGAAGTTGTCTTATCAATTATTTATTTGCATATGCATCAGAGGATCGTCTTAGAACTCAACAGATTACATAAATGTGTTCATCTGGAATTCTTAAACTTCTTCCTTTGAAGCGGTAAAACACTTTTAATGACTTCGTTCTCGGTTGAAATGTTTCCTCTTGCAGTCTAATTTTTATAAAGTTTTCTCTCTTAAGGCTTCAGATTAGTAACTGTACCAATATCTGACTGCGGGGGGTATGGGATTGAATGACCACCGTGCATTGCATAGCATTTTCTGTCTTACGTATCATTTCATTAGGCTGTGCTATATTTTGTTGTACGTAAGTACAAGAAAATGCACAGTCTATGGGTGTGTATGCGTGTATGCATGTATATATGTATGACATGTATGTACGTATGTATGTGTGTACGTACGTATGTGTGTATGTATGTATGTATGTGTGTGTGTATGTATGTATGTGTGTGTGTATGTATGTATGTATGTATGTGTGTATGCATGTATATATGTATGACATGTATGTATGTGTGTATGTATGTATGTATGTGTGTGTATGCATGTATATATGTATGACATGTATGTATGTATGTATGTATGTATGTGTGTATGTATGTATGTATATGTGTGTATGCATGTATATATGTATGACATGTATGTATGTATGTGTGTGTGTATGTATGTATGTGCGTATGCATGTATATATGTATGACATGTATGTATGTATGTATGTGTCGAGACATTTAATATAGCACCTTTCTAGTAGCTTGTAGATGAGTTATCCAGATGGGAAAGCCCAAAGATATACATACATACATACATACATACCAGAGTGTGAAGAAGACGAAGTTGTATTAAGTCTGAGAGAAATGGGTTGGCGGCCGATTGGATGAATTAAGGACGATTTTTTTTTAACAGGTGACGTGTTAGTTTTGAATAAAAGGCTGACGATTGTCATCGTAATCTCTTGATTTCTTCTTCGTCCAAGATAAGCTAAGTCGCGGGAATCAGCTTAGTAGGCGCTTAGTCAAAACCAACATCCTTGAGACAGGTCAGTAGACGGCTACGGTCGATGGTGTTTGGAATTGGAGCGACGAGAAAGATAAGGAAAAGATGAGTGGTCTAGTTAGACAGGAGAGATATACAGAGACGGTATTAATTTGCAAAGGAAATTGTATTGTATATGTTTACTTAAGGGTGTATTGCGAGCCGCCGAAAGGCGCTATATAAATGACCAAACACACCATAGAGTCACACAGAAGCACGCATGCGCAGACTGTCACAAGGCGACGCCCACGATAGCCACGTCTTCAAGCACATTCACGCGTTAATAAGTGCACCGTTTAGAGCGACCTTCACCTACGATAAAAATGAGGCGTAAACAACAATCGCAGCCTTCCCATTGGTCCAGAGGCGTGTGTGTGTGTCTTTTGTCGTCCAATCAAAGTGCTTGAACGTGCGTCGCGGCCCATTTTACATCCGCGGACGATAGGGTCAGACGTCGATCAGGCCCAAGGCTTCATTAATATTCACGAATATATGAATATTCATTAAAAATCAACAATGCATAATTAGCTCAAGCGGCCCATCCCCGAGTCTTCAAAAAGGTCTGTTGGATACGTTGTACTAGGTTTCATCACCGGTAGGGTTCAGTTTTCGCGAATAGGTTATGTAATCGGTTGTGTGGGCAGTTTAAGATTACCTCTGATCGGCCCGTTAGGGTTAGTTAAGGCTGCCGGCTCGGAGAAGAGTGAATCTGGGGCTTTAGCCTAAAGCCTCAAAATTAGGCCACTGTGTGCCGCGCCCACATTGGAGATAGGCAGTTGGCGGCTGGTCTTCTCGCTTTGTGAGTTGAAATTGACGAAAGTTCTAATAAAGTTTTGTTAGACGTCAAAGAATTTGAAAATCTAGGTAAGTGACACACCTTATAAACCTTGTGTTGTGTTGAAATATTGCTGACAATTACAAAACGTTCGTAGCGTAAATCAGATTTAGAAATGATCCAGTATAAAACTCAGTATATTTCATTTCATTGTACTGAAATATCACTTACAGTTGTAAAACGTTCGTAGTGCAAAATTAGGTCAGGGTTATAAACAGACTAAGTTAAGTTTTTATATTTTAATTTAATCCTGCTGAAATGTTGGTAACAACTTTAAAACGGTTGTAGTGTAAAATTAGATTCAAAGTAGACCACAAACTCTACCAATACATAATATAACCATTAAATAATATAGGTATTGATTCCACTAGAAAGAATTGCCAAATGCGACCACAAAATAAGAAAACAACAATAACGAAAAGCACTATAACCTCTATGAATCCTACATTGCGTCCTAAAAAATTTTTAATAATTTTTACTTTGATAAAAATGTTATGCATGAAGAACCATTTAGTACGCAAGACAAACTGAACATTTTGCCCAGTATTTGTACACAAGTCCCTCCGCTAGTTCTAACCACAAAATCTTGTATTGTGTATTGGAAAGTCGATTGTCGTTCCAAATTACCAGCTATCTGCTACTTAAGTATCGTGTTGAACGCTACGTGTAATGGCTTCCTAATTTTGATTGTTTAAACAATAGTCGTTAACTGCATGCAGTAAGTGCTTTGCACCTTTGTTGGGCTTGCTCGTCGTACCCAATCCGCCCTTTGTTCGGCTTTTATGGATGCCGGTAAGTCGGACGTTTATAAGGATTTGTGGGGCCTGCGTAAAAAGGGTGGGGAAAGAGAGATAATAGCCCCTAAACACATCGGATTTAACGTTTCCGAGTGCTTTTCATTAGACTACAAGATGTTTGTGAATTATAAAATGAAGGGTCGTGTGGTTGTCTTTGAGATCAGTCGTTTACGGTAGAGTCCTTCGTTGAGTTCGTAGTCCCCGGATCGGATGAACAGCTCTGAAGTCTAGCCATAAAATGAGATGAAGTTGCAATCAAGTGTCATGCGAGGCATTTGATCTTACAAGGATCCCGGTTGGCCTCTTGTAGAACCTAAGTTGAAGGATATTAGTAACGGCTATTCTGAGCAATAATTTCGCTATTATGAGACACGATTTGATTAATTTGAGCTGCACTATTTCAATCATGATTTTGACTATTCTGAGCTGCGTTCATAACATTCTGGCAATATGTAGATCCGCCACAAGTAGACTTACGCCGGCGTCAGTTCGAAGAAAAATTTCTATGTGAACTTAGGAAATTCCCAATGTTGAATGATGTCTGATTCCTGTATTCGTGTTACTCATTCACTATGTCACAGACTAAGTCACAGCTTAAGCCGCTAAAGTGTTAATATAGAAATTGGTTGTTAAAAGGTTAACAAGATCCATTCGTTCTGCTACTGGTACCTAAAGTGATCTGGTAGCTCCACCATGCAGGTTTTCTCGTATTTTGTAATTTAGCGGGACTAAGGTCCCTTTTAGGTCTACCATTTGTATCCCAATAATCTATATATACATTGGTCAATCTATTTGTTCTTTTGGAATCAATAAAGTTTCATTCAAGAATAGCATTGCGCAAATTGTAGCTGAAATTATAATAGGTCACGCCCACTCTTGCAACATGGATCTATTAATATTTCTATGTGCGCGGTGCTTGCAACTCGCGACCAGATTGCATCAGCCGCCCTCTTTTATGAGTGTCTGAGCGGACGAATTTCCAGTGTATCGTTAGTCATTATGGGTCAAAGTTCGCAGCCTCGGGTGTGCCAATAAATGAATTATAGGCTGCATTATTTGAGGTACGCCTAAAGCTTAAGGGAAAACGTAGTCTTTATTAAAAGAATGAGGACAAATACGATGGCGAATAACATGCGAGATCGTCAACCGTGCGTTGCGTGGATGGAGTTGCGTCAAAAGCCGTTAGTTCATGTCAATACTGCATTGACTTGTATGCTATAGATCAAATTACCTGCATTGACTTGTATGTTTTAGAGCAATCAATTTCTGGTTCTCGTGTATGCCTCACGAGAAATCGTAAACTCGAGATTTCTATACCCTCATGTTGTCTATATATTTCTTAGGCTGTCTTTCTGCCGCTCTTGTGCTGTCTGTAAATCCTCTTTAGCTTGTTTCGTTATATCCTCCTTAGGCAGTAACGATATAATTCGCTGGTTGTAGATGTCCTCTTTAGACAGGCGTTCAGTCATTGAGTTGTCTGTCGATCCTTAGAATGTCTAACTTCGGCTGTCTCTATATCCGATCGAACAGACTTAGGATTGACCGGTTTATAATTCTAATATAGACTGATGCATTGTAAATGCGCCATAGAAGTTATTAGATTAGACTTAAGTGCTGGGCCGTAAACGACGAATTGTAATTCCTACAGACAGAGCGTTCTACGTGATGCAAGTTACCTCCAAATTGAGCTATAATGAGGCAATTCGTAAAGCCTGGTACATTACCCTTTCCTTCTGGAGCCGCGTTTTTGTATAGTCAATATTTAAGTTCTCCTGTTTGTCAACACAAACACGGTCTGACGCTGTTTGTCAACAGACTTAGTTGGGTGATCATTTCAACACTGAACTCGACTGACACGCACCTCACAAATTGATTGATTGAGCGAGGGAGTGACCTAAAGAAACTGTTTGTGGTTAGGCAACGGTTATCTTTCTTCAGAGTTCAAAAGGACGTACTTATTTGTTCGGAATGGAGTACAGCTTGGCCATTTATCAGCTTGTTTGCGTGATACTTGCTCCTGATTTTGACCGCTAAAGTAATCGGAGCAATGTATACTTGTGCATTTCGACTCTGAAGTCAAGTCTTTATTTTTGAGACCAGGGAATATTACATGGACTAGTCTGCTTTTGTACACATGGGAGAAAAGAGGGGCAAGTCATCTTGCTGGGCCGCAGCCTAAAGATTTATGGCTTTCAAGGCGTAGGCCTTTAGCATTTGGGCCTGTGGAGGCCTGTGCAAACTTTTATCAATATGTCATACGTATATTTTTGTACATGCGTGCTCCCAATCTCGGACATACCTTTTAAGTTGTATGTAACGCGAGTCGTATGCTGAAAATAGTTAGACATGTAAATCAATATAATTTAAATGTATCCAAATGTATACACGTTACCGTAAACAACTTTAAATTAGGCAGCAGAAATGAAGTCTCGTGTTGCCTGAACTTTGCTTTTTAATCGCAGCGGAAGGAAGAACGATGCAAAGGTTAAGGTAGGTCTATTTTTAGAGAGGCAGGGAGCAAGAGGAGGAAGAGAAGAGCCGTGTAAAAAGTTGGTGTTTTTGGAATGCCGACCCTGTGCTTATAGAAGCAACATCAGTCGGTGGTTTGTGTGCATTACGATAAAGGCGCTACAAAAGTTTCCAAATTAGAATAGGTGGATTCACATCTCACCAATATAAGGCTCTTCAAAGAATAAGATCAGATGAGATAGATTGATATATCGCTACTTTGGGACTTTTCAGAAGAAAAAGAACAGATTAAGGAAATGAACGATAGAAGGAGGAAAGAAGAAAAAGAAAGGGCAAGAAGGGTATGGTAAAGAATGTATCGGATACGGAGGCAGAAGTTTAGAAAATGTAACGGAACTACAAATTTATATAGCGCGTTTATATAACAAAAATTAGATAAATTAGAGACGGAGACAAACGTAGGGAGACAGAGGTTAAAAGAAGCATGGGACGTGTTGGGTCAGCGAGCAGGCCCAGTTAATTGGTCGAGGCCTTTATGTTCTTGCATGCGAATTTCTAGGTCGAAATGCATGCAGCGTAGGCCTGCGAACAAGTGTTTTACACACAATCTCAAGGTCGCGAAGCTAGCGCACAAGCAAGTAGACCGGGCATACACAAGCCGCATCGGAGTGAGCAGGGGGGGCACACGAGCCAGGGTCCGACTAAGGCGGCCTCCGATCAGCTGCAGCCCAACGGATATGTAGGGCTTACCTTTACCCCCTTTCAGCTATCGTTCGGGCTCCAAGGCCGTTGTATACACGGTGTCCAGAAAAAGTTGGTGGGAAATTTACAATACTTGGTGTATTTATAAATTTTTAGAACATTTGAAACATATATTGTAGAGGAATGGGGAATATTTATTTGCATTCGAAGTTCATGTTCGAAATGTTCCACGTTGACCAGGACACGCGCAGAGTTAGCGAAAACAATTACGTAATAGTATGACGTCATTAACCCAGTAAATTATTACAGTAAATAAGTAAGGAAAGAAACATTTTAAATTTAAATTTTATGAGTATTTCCACAAGATATGCGAACTTGCGTGGCTAGTAGTTGTGGTTTTTTATGAACACCGTGTAGCTACCTTGTAACGGAAACGGGATGTACAGACTTAATCTGTCTCTCTATCTGTCTCTCTATGTCTCTGTATCTCTCTCCTATCTCCACTATAGGTCCCTTGCACACGTGTGAAGCGACTGAACGGTGAAAAAGAGACCGAGGTGCGTGCTGTCAGTCTTCGCATGTACCTCCGTCGAGGAAGGTGCTGTGAGGCAGGCCTCGAAGTTGCCTCTGCCACTGGCGAGTGGAGCCCGGCCTTCGATGTCACACTCGGACGGGGTTGTCTAGACCGAAGGTTAGGGTAAGGTGTGCACTTTGCCTCTGCTATTACGACCGCGGTCAACGCAGGCCGGGGATAGACCTTGTGGGGGTGGAATAGGACTACACCTCGGAGGCCTATATATAAGACGTTCTTTTCCGTTGTTGGCCTAAATGCCAAAAGCGTCGCGCGTGTCATAAGAAACCAGGTATAGGCGTTCTATTCAAGGTAAGACAGAAACCAAACAGTGTCTGTATGTACGTCTGTATGTACAGTATGTCTGTATGTATGTATGTATGTGTGTATGGATATGTGTATGTATGTATGAATTTATTATTAGTATATTGCTGCATTTACTAAGCGCCACTTTCTAATGGCAAAGCACTGGATGGTGCTGAATGAGAGTGATTGATGAGTTAATGACTGAACAAGTGGGAGAAGAGACCCATGAGTAAGGATGAAATTTGGAAAATATGGGGACAGTGTATGTTCAGTGACGGTCTGAAATGGGTGGAAATTCTGGAAGAGGGAGAGTTTAATGTATGCAATGTGTTTGCAGTTCTCATAGGTGTGCATGGATAAAGCCCTAAAAATCGGGACATTTTTGGCAGTTGCTTTCATGGCTTGTAGCTATAGCGATGAGCAACAGAGGAATTTTCCAAAAGGGACTTGATGTTGCACTAGCTTGTAGATCTGCTGCCTGGGATAAGCTAGTACTTACATCCTGTTTTTATATCACCTATTGGAAATGTTGTTGTTTTATATTAATCGGGGGATTCACACTTCTATAGTGAGTGGTCTTAATCTCTTAACTTGAATTTGAATACAATGTCAGTTTTGTTAAATGAACATACGGTCACGCTGTGCGAAACCATGATGGCGATTATATGACATCTTATACAGTTGTTGTGTGTGTGGGGTGAAATGTGACTACCCCTCGGAGGCCTAAATTTCAGACGTCATTGTCTGTTGTTGGCCTAAATGCCAAAATTTCAGACGTCATTGTCTGTTGTTGGCCTAAATGCCAAAATTTCAGACGTCATTGTCTGTTGTTGGCCTAAATGCCAAAATTTCAGACGTCATTGTCTGTTGTTGGCCTAAATGCCAAAATTTCAGACGTCATTGTCTGTTGTTGGCCTAAATGCCAAAATTTCAGACGTCATTGTCTGTTGTTGGCCTAAATGCCAAAATTTCAGACGTCATTGTCTGTTGTTGGCCTAAATGCCAAAAGCAGAGCTCGTGCAGTAAGAAACCAGATAAAGGCGTTCTGTGTTCTTAAATACATTTTGCTTCTTGTGGAATGTGGTATTGTAATATTGTGTTTGCATTTGCATTTCAGCTGTTCAGCGCAACTGTTGGCAGTGGATGAATAAAATCCTCTGGTCGTCTAGGTATCATCGGGAGCCCATCATCAGTGGCGTCATTGGTGGGCAAGGCAGCTTCTTCTGCCATTAGAAGAAGCAGCAGGAGTGCATATCCTCGAAGTCCTCCTCCGTCTGATTTATCCATTGTCATGATCTCAACCGCTCAGACCAATGGCCCCCCCGCCGACACCCCCACCCACTCTGGTGGTAGTAGCAACTCGGACGCCTCGGTGGACCAGGAACGAACTGGAAGAAAGTTCCCCAGTAACAACAACAACAACCAGCTCTGCCAATTGGGGTTTGGTGGAAACCCAGCCTTCGAGGAGGCGAGGCAGAAGTTGGCCAGACGGGTAGCAGAGGGAAATGGCATCACGACGGGGGACTGCGACCACAAGACCCGTCTCCTGGAGCGACTCGGTGGCGGCTCCTTCGGCGAAGTCTACCTTGGTGAGATGATCGATTCGAAGCTGCGTGTTGCGGTCAAGATCGAGCCTGCCGCCTGCGCTGTCCAGTCCCTCCTACACGAGGGCAAAGTCTACCGGAAGTTGCGGAACAACCGCGGAATCCCGACCGTGCACTGGTACGGTCTTCACGGACGGGACTTCACCGCCCTGGTCATGGACCTGATGGGACCGACGCTGTACAGGCGGTGGGCCGACTGCGAGGAACAGTTCTCGCTGAAGACGGTCCTGATGCTTGCCGACCAGATGGTGGAGATAATCGAGCACGTGCACACAAACAACTTCGTGCATCGTGACATCAGCCCGAACAACTTCATGCTTGGCCTGGGCGACAAGAGCAACCAGCTGTACCTGATTGACTTCGGTCATGCCAAGGAGATCCCACCGACGACAGTATTCGTTCCAGCGCGTCGCCATCGCTTCAGCTTTGCCCAGCCGATGGTTGGAACGCCACGCTTCTCCAGCATCTTCACCCACATGGGCCTCGAACCATCCTATCGCGACGACATGGAATCTCTCGGCTACATATGGATCTACCTGCTCAAGGGCCGCCTGCCGTGGCAGGGCCTGAGAGCTACCAACCAGCAGAGCAAGCTTGAACTCATCGCCCAGACCAAGTGCAACATCCCAATCGAAGTCCTGTGCGATGGACTCCCGGAGGAGTTCCTTCTCTATATGACTTACGTCCGGAACCTTAGACATCTAGAAATGCCCGACCATGCTCAAATCCGCGAGTTCTTCCATTGCCTAGCAAACAGTAAGGACTTTGAATACGACTGGAAGTTTGACTGGACTTTGCAAGCGGAAAGTGATACATCTAAGACAAACAATAACACCAATGGCAGCAGCGCCTGTTCTCAGGTGCCGGATACGGATGAAAAGCATCCTTGGGAAAAGTCAGACACATCTGTATCCAACTAGGAACGATAGCGGTTTTATTAGATTCTTTTCAGTTCAGTATCAGATCTTGATGTCAACTCAATCAACTGTATTCATCTGGTATTAAGGAGCAGAGGGCAAACTTGATGGAGGCTGGTCCAGCAGATCACAAGGGGAAGGGCAAGGGTCAAGGCCGTATTTTAACCACCTTTTGCAGTTTCCCAGGTTTTTGATGGGCTGTCTTACTCTTTCAGTTTTTATTGCCAATTTTTTACTTTTCAAATTTAGTAGGCAACCCTAACCATTTTGGAGCCAAAATGCCCCGGACTAAAATAGGCAAGTTGTGGCCGGATCGTAACCTGGATCCACCCTTGCAGTAGTGGGAGAAGACATGGGCAGCAGTGGAACGTTTGTTCCAATGGAGGCAGCTTGAAACTTTCTCCTGCAAACTACACCCAGTTACAGGGATATACGTAGACTTTTTTGAGTCTTTACTTAATTACTTAATCTGGGTGTAAGGGTTCGTGTTTGTAATTAATCATTCTTAGTTTCATCTTTAAAGTTTATATCTGTTGATGCTTCTTCATTTACATTTGTACTCCCAGTATTTATTTATTTTGGTTATATATTATTCTACAGCAATACTTAATGGGGAAACAGTTGGTGAAAGGTTTTTTATCAAATGTTGGTGGCAGTTATCTAAAGTAAGAAATGAAAATTGTGATAAGACTTACATTTAGATGACTCTACCGTGAGCAACAGCGTGCAAACGCTTTTGTGTAGGAACGAATACAGTATCCGAAGTTGAATTCTGTTTTTGGAGGTGTAGGGTAAGAATTTGAATTCCACTGTTGCAAATATAGGATTAGAATTTGAATTCTGTTTACGCCAATATAGGATCAGGATTTGATTCCGTTATGCAAATATAGGATTAGAATTTGAATTCTGCTTCTGCAAATATAGTTTCAGACTTTAAATTATATTTCTGCAGATGCACGATCAGAAATCTGAATTCTGCTTATGCAAATACAAGATTAGATATTTGAGTTATTTTTTGCAAACATTGGGTCAGAATTTGAATTCTGTTTGTGTAAAAAGGCTCAGATATTGGCTTCTACTGTTATTAATAGATGTTCAGAATTAGACTCTAATTTATACAAACATAGGTTTAGAATTGACTTTTTATGCTCATGAATTGAATTCTGTTTACATAAACTGTTTGTGCATTTTCACAAATTCTTGTCATTTTGCAGCACCACACTAGTCTTAAATGTGTGTTAACAGCAGACATGAGGCTAGTATTAATTGAATCACGAGCAGTGTGGCCTACAATCAGATAGTTAAAGGACTTATCACACCACATAAGTATCTGGCTATAACCACAGTAACCGCTCTGTTACGGACAGGTTTTATCATTAGGTTTTAGTCAACATCCCCTTCTTCCACTTCTATCTCCTCTCCAACCCAAACACCACCACCCATAGCTGCCACGCTCTCTCCGTGTGACTTGGATCTTGACCTGGAATCAAACCCTTTTGCCTATAGATTTTGTTTTGACTGAGCCCCTGTGAATAAGCTGGTCGCCGCGACGTGGCTTTCGTTGGGCACTGTAGAAATCTCGGAATTACGATTACGAACATCATTGTCGTTCTCATCATCATCATCGTCATCAGCATCATCAATATCATCGAAGTCTCTGTAAAATCGAGCAGAGGTGGCGGAATCGCTGTCGATTATTATTAATTGGAAATTTCTATTGCGCCGGTTCCTATGCAAAAGGCATCAACCGATGGCGCACCAAGATTATCGGCCACTATGCAGACCGGGTTCAGGGCACGTTTGTTTTTTCTAGACCGACCTTGCGTAAGCTGAGAACGTTGACATCAATTAAACCGCACTAAACGACTAAATGATCCGAAGCGAACGTGGTCCATATTTTCACAAGAGGTCGAAGAACTTATCTACAGAGGGTGCTGAACTCCATCGCATATAGATATATATCCTCCGAACTAGGGAGGCCCGAATGTCGGTCGGAGATCTTCGTACATCGTCCCGCAAATCTAGGCCTGAGTTAAGAGCTCTGCCCGACGCCATTCGCTTCAAGGCTACGCGTGATTTTCCGTAAAGGATTTCTTATTCCACTACGACAGGCTGTATTACTAAGCGGTACAGTCGTATTGTAATCGTAATCTAATCTCGAGATTATCTTAACCGAAATTTCTACAGCGCCCAACGAAGCCACTTCGCGGGGACCAGCTTATTCACAGGCGCTCAGTCAAAACCAAATCGATAGGCCAAAGGGTTCAGTCCTAGGTCAAGATCCAAAAGTCAGACGGAAACAGCGTGGTAGCCATCGGGGATGGTGTCAGGATAGGATCTGTGAAAGAGGAATGTTTACTACAGCGTTCGATGAAAGTCACGTCACGGGGACCAGCTTCTTCACAGGCGCTCAGTCAAAACCAGATCGATAGGCAAATAGAGTTCGGTACCAGCTGTAATATCCATGGAATTAGGATAGGTATGGGCTATACAAACTATCCATAAATCGATTAGTAAACTCTCCCAGAATTGCGACAGTCTTCTGACCCATCATACAAACTCGCCGATGCTCCACCGCTTGCAATTTGTGCTTCGGCCTTTCACTCAAAACACATCTTTCACAGATCGTACCTTAACACCCCTTCTTCCTCTTATCTCTCTCCTTTCCAACCCCAAACACCCCCGTAGCTGCCACGCTGTCTCTCCGTCTGACTTTTGGATCTTGACCTGGAACCGAAACCTTTTGTCTATCGATTTTGTTTTGACTGAGCGCCTGTGAATAAGCTGGTCCCCGCGATGTAGCTTTCGTTGGGCGCGATAGAAATCTCGGGATTACGATTGGAATTCTGATACGTATGCGCTATAAAACAATTATCCATAAATCGATTAGTACATCCGGTCTTTAGCACTTGTTTGTTTTTGTTAAACTGTTTGCTGTGTGACTGGTTTGTGATTAAGGCTGAACTGAAATGACTTTGTACCAAGTTTAGATGCAGTTGTCCTCAATGGGCAAATCGGTCGCCTCGTGTCCGCATTTGGGTGCCTCTCCCTTACCCTCTGCGGACGACTTCTGAAGTCTGCTGTTGTTAAGGGCCGGGAGCAAAGTCGGTCAGGAGAACTAAAGTCGCCAAACAAGACTCGGTCTTGGTCCGAATTGTTACGACACCTTTGAGCATGGTTTAGCAGAGTGGAGAAATTAACGGTTCCATGGGTCGTTATGGCCTTTACCCCAAGATTTGACTTTGGCCTGTCCCCCTCCCAACCCCAACTTAGCCATAATATTTACTTAAAGGGCCCCATACATATATATCCACATACATACATGCATACACATACATCACAAATACATACATAAATACAAACAACACATACATACATACCGGTGCTTATTATTTCTGCATTTATTAAAAGCCGCCATCAAATGACAACCCATCAATCTATGGTGCTGATCAATTGTGAGTTAAGGCTTTGCTTAAGGTCCCTACCCAGTACCAGTCTCAGAGGAGGGGGCTCTGACTCGTACTCTCCGCATTACAAGCATACAGCTCTATCCAGTCTAATGCGGTAGGACAAGACCTGCACGGTCCAGTGAACATATCACAAAGAGACTTGTCACGGCTCGATGAGTTCTGATAACAGGTACAGATTGCAGGCGCCTTAACCTACAAATTAAGGCACGTTATTCCAAAAATCCAAATATGGCCCATTTGTTTTACTTTATCAGAAATATTCTGCTGTTTGGTATATAGCATAGAGATACAGAAGTAGTATTCCATGCAAAGCAATGAGTGCTAGTTTAGCATAATGTCCCTTTTGGGGAAAATCCCGTGTTCCGTGTTAGTTACGGCCCATAAAAGCAACTGTCAAAAACCGACTCGATTTGTGAACTTTAACCCTGCATACCACTTCCAAAAACAATCTTTATCGTTCTGAGATTACATTATTATTAGATAAGAGAAGTAGTAATGAAGTTGAAAGAAAGCCAGTTATTAATTAATGTAATTAATCAAACACAACAATTCTACATGAAAGCAGCTGAACATTTACTAGGTTGACACATAACGAGTGGTAAACAAAATAAACCATCAAGATAAAGTAGTAACTTGGCAAGTACCGAGATAACTATCAAGATTACGTTTTACGCAGATTACGGCAGTATTACAATGACCACCAAGAATAAAAATATCACATACAGTACAACAAACACTGGACGCAAATGAAAAATCGGCCAACGAAAAGTCAATCGGACAGACTGAATATCTAAACACATGTTTAAAAGGCCATGCACACTCAAAATGTAGACATTTGTATAGCGCCTTCAGAAGGTCTCCATGTTTCTAGACATTCATATAGCGCATTTTACAGTCCCTCAATGTTTCTAGCCATTTATACAGTGCATTTTAACGGCCTATCAAAGCCTGTTAGGTTGATACAAATGCACTGATGAAGATGAACTTGGTCACTTCCAACTGCTTGCTCACTGTCATGGTCAGCACCCCACAATGTCCGAGAGTCAAGATCCAAAGTCTTCCAAATTAAACGTCACACAGTTAATTTCCTTCAATTTAATTTAATAAATCAGTTTTGCAATAAACCAAACTCAAACACAAATTAACTCAACTCAAACAAAACTATTGCAAAAATCAAAATACAGATATGTTTTCCATTACAAGCACAAGATAAAGCAACAACATGCAAAAGTGAAATTCAACTTAAAATCGACTAATTTGGCTACGTAATTAAATACATGAACACACATGTAACAAAATTACACTACAGTAAAGTAAGGAAAACCACTGAGATAGCTCGTAAAAATGTATTCCACCCACAATTGGTGTTATGCCCCACCTACGAAAATCCTGCTACATCAACTGCCCTGTCTAGCAACAAATTCAAGCTGCTATCTTAATATCAAGATCAACTTTTTATATTTAGCTGCTAAACAGATATTTTACAAATAATGAAAAGCTGCCGAGATTTCAACTTAAAATCATGCTGCCATAATAGAACTTTTAGGAATGACATCCTATCAGTGGAGTTTGTTCCTAGCTTTGAACTAAGAAGCTGCAAGGAATGCATCATTAAATAACCATCCGGTATTAAAACGTTTTATGAGTTTGTCGGAAGTTTGTATCAGTTTGAGTTTGTATCAGTATGATTATCATTTTCGTTGTTTACCACACCTTGTACAGCCAAATCTTGGACCTGTTCTTTTAACTAAACAAAGCTGAAGAACACAGTAAAGGACTGATTACCATGCACTCTTGAAAGTAATTTCTGGTAAAAGCAGACATTAAAGTGCTCAGCATGCTCAACAACACTAACGATTCTATTTTGGAGCCACAGTCTATATACTGTCTTAGGGATATGCATCGCTTACTATGTTATAACAAGGTTATCTTATAACAAAGGTCACACTGTGAAGGTGAATGCAATTATGGAGCTAAGCACCCAATACTGTTATATCAGAATTAGCCTTATAATGAAGTGTCTCACAAGAAGGTTCTACTGTATATCGTGCAGTAATGACCACTCATAGTGCAATATCACAGAAAACTCAATAATATGATAAGATCAGTTATTGTCTGGCTACAGACCACACAGGCTCATCAGGTTTCAGTCAGGCTTCGCCAACAGATTACAATTTGACAATAGTTTCATTTGAATCAACCATCGATTGAATCCTTCTGCATTATGATAAACGTCACTGTAGAAGTCAGTAGATTAGATAGTGGCTGCACTCAAGTACCAGACACTGCACGTTCATAAGCATTCTGGCCACATTAATGTCACTAAGAATTAGACATCATATTCACAAGTGTATTTTACCTTACATCTCAGTTCAAACAGGAAAAACATTTTCGTCCAATACAGTCTAACAACACGTGTAAACACAGACATAAAAAGATGACTGTGGCTCCGCCAAGTCAATAACTCATAATCAATAATAAATGCCAGTCAAGCTACACTGCGAAAGAGTAAAATGCTACACACGACACCAACGAATGTTGTTCTATTGCACTCGACAGACATTAGAATCACGCAAGTAGTGCCGAGCCGATCGGTTCTGGTGTTGATGAACTGGAAATTTTGTTTTTCAAGTTACCAGTTGTCAAGGAAGTCAAACCCAGTTTTAATAACAGACTCCTGTTTTGCATCGACCTGAAAAACACAATTGGAAAGTAATTACTCCTCAAAGATGTCCAATGATTCTATGGATCCTGACCTAGCACCAAAATTGACCAAACAATGTGGCTCAAGTGATGGGTTTGAGCTCATAGAATGAGCCACTGTAATGATTTTTAGCAAGTCATGTGTCCAGGATTGAGTCTGGTACCGGCCACTGCTTAAAGGAACAAAAATCCCATAATGGACTTATCCAATTTCTAGGACCTAAGGATTCAGCCTTTGTCAGTTCAGAACTGTGGAATGTATGTATGTATCTATGCAAGTATGTATTTATATATGTATAAGCAAATAAACATTTATATAGCGCCTTTAAAAATCTCACAAATGCTTCATTTATATGTGATCTGGGACATTAAAAAAGTTGGCAAAGAACTCGATGACATTCTGCAAAGCCATGTAAATAGTCTCATTGGCTGTCGTGCACAGCTCAAGTACATGTTTCAGCTTAAGCTAAATTAGTCCGTGGTCATGCAAAAGAAATAATCAACACTAACCTATTCCACCAAGAATGCACGATTTTACCATGTACTGATTTTACTAAATCAGTGTGCATGTGTGTGTGTGTTCATTAGATTTTCATTTCAAATTTTCATAAGAATTACTGAATTAAACATAATGTAGAAATTCCAGTTGCTGTTAAGATTTCACAGCACTTCTACAATGCTCTTACTGCAGCATACAGAATAATTTTCATTTTACATGACATTACATTACTCTGAACATGGTAACAACTGTTATTCTGGATCAGAATCCATTGGTTGGGCTACATGTGTATGCGGGGCCCACTATTGGAGGCTTTTCTAGTATTCTGGGCACTATCTGCTGACTGATGAACTTTCTAATGAACTTTAACATTGTTTAAACTAGCACAGAGATTGCCTTTAATTAGTTTGTCTTGAATTGGGGCTATATAAATTTCTGATTACAATTACAAAATATACATTAAATGCATATTCAAGTGATTTCTAACCGGCTCTGAGGTTGTCATAAATGGAGCATCCAAATCCATTTCAACTTTCTTCGGCTGTGACGTGATGACAGCCATCTTATGCTCGACTTCACCGTAGTCAAAAACATCGTTCGCCCGAGCAGCAATCGTCAGATCTGAAGGCGAAACAACTTGTGCTTCGTTTTCCTGGTTCTCTTGCAAATTATCAGTGCTTGATTCTCCAATTTCACTAAACCGTATTGGCGACATGGTTTCCGAGACACTTGGCCTGGTAAATGAGAGCTCTCTTGGAATGTTCTCCAACTCCTCGTGACCTGAATCATTACAGTCCATGCCGATTTTATTCGCAGATGATGATTCTTGGCTTTTCACGACACTGTCGGCAGAAGTTACAGAAGTTTTCTTCTTTTTGTTTGTCTTTTCCTTAATGCCTTTTCCTTTTTCTTGACTGGTCTTTGCCTTCTCCTTCTTCCCTCCTCCTTGGCTTTTATTCTTAGACTCTTTCCTCACTGCTGAGGCGTTCTGTTTTGAACTGCTTCTCCTCACGGCTTCAGTCTGCTTGCTCTTTTCAGACAAGGCTGCTTCTGTGTCAAACAAGAAGTCTTTGCTCTCACAAACATCAGAGGAATCATCTAGAAGCTTACTGCGCTCGTTGTACAGGTGACTTGGAGACACCATACTGTCCGGATCTTTTGTAATGACTGTGACAGACGACTCGTGGACTTTGTCTTCATCGTCACTGCACCCTGGAACCTTGATGCCAAACTTCTCAAACATTTTCTCCACCTCATTTTTACTCCTATCTCCAGAAATTGCCGCTGAGTCGAACATACTTCGGTCGGGTGAGCGCGATTTCTTTCTGATGCGGTTCTTTTTCGTCTGTTCTTCCTTTGAGCTTCCAGCATCTTCGAGATCAAGCAGCGTCAAGTCTTGCTGACTCTGAACATGATATGTCCAAACGCAAAGCACTATATATCATCCAAACTATCACACAAGTATACAACTGAAACCTGTACTGAAAACTTAAGTCTTCCATTGAGTTTCTTGGGCCAACTGCACGTGGCTGCAGTTAGCATGAATCTGTAAAGAACCTTAAAAGTAACTTGCTACCTAAGGTGTTACACAAATTGTGGTAATTAAATTACATCGATAAATTCAGATTTGAGTAAATCACATAAAAATCTCTTAGTCACAAACACAGAACAGATTTGAGATAGACCTTCACACTGAAAACATCTAGGCCACAAAAAACCAAAAAGTACTGAGCAACATTATGCCAGTGCACATCTTGCCCTATTTCCAAAATGCCAAACTGGTAAAATCTCTTATCTGCTAAGTAAGTAAGTATATGATAAGCACAAAAACATCAGCAAACACACACCCAGACCTATATGCTCACTTTGTGCTAAAAATAATACAATCACTACCTTCGTCTTCCAAGAAAATGGTGCAGAATGCTCATCAGTCCAAGTCCAACCCTGAAAAGGCAAAATTTGTATCTGAGATCTAAATTTAAGAATCTGAAGCCATTATTATCCAACACCAAATTGCAATCCATTCAACGATTCAATCAAGCAAAATGCATTGTATTGCTAGGGATCCAAAGGTGAGACCAAAGACCAAAAGGATATCAAGTCCCACTAAGAGGGCCACCTAATTTTTTAAAACAGATTTCACAATGGCATTTTTAACAATTGACATATTACACCAGCTTTTGTTAACTGCACAAGTGCAGTGTTTTGTGTAAGACTTTTCCCAGAAAAGTTTTCTTTTCCAACATGGTCAACAAATAGCATTTTACTTGAGTCTTAAGATGGTGCATGGCAGGCAAGCCAGTTACATCTTTAAGCAAAAGATTCCATACAGTGGATCCAGCAATCACACTGTATACATATATAATATATACATAAATACACAATACACCATACATACATAATACATACATACAAGTGATAACTAAAATACTTACGTCATCGTGTTCAAAATCGACAACAATTTTTTCTCCAGAGTTGATTTTCAGGACTGGAAAACAACTTGGCTGTTCCGCAGTTTTCCTGCACGACGCATATTTGTCGACAATTTTTGGGTCAAATATGTGCTGATCGATCAGCTGCTCCTGCTTTTCCCACGACAAGCTATCCCACGTATCCCTATACATCTCCCTCACTGATTCGTTGTACTGCATCATCTTATTTGCTAAATGGCTCATTGAAGCAAAATAATTGGCAGCTTTCTCTTCCATGGTTGCGAATTCCATGTTTTGTTCTACTGTACCTTATAATCTTCAAATGATCATACAGGAGGGAATTAGACCCTCATGGCATTTTATTCAATATAGGTGAGAGTCACAACAAATTACCCCTTCGTAGACGGTCGACTCCCTACGGAAAGCATTAATTATCACCGGAAGTACTCTACTTTAATCGATAAAGCAATATATTTTCCATAAAAACCTCATACTTATAATAATGGACTGCAATTATTATTTGCAGAATATCTTCACATTTTGCAGAATTTACAGATATTTATAAACAAAATTCAACCCACTAATAAAACAAACAAGTGCTAAAGTACCGGATGTACTAATTGATTACAGATAATTTGTATAGCGCATACATTTCATAATTCCAAGAATATTACATAATTGATTACCATTTTTGCCACATTGCTCATACCATACAGAATTTTACACCGGTGCTGATATAGCTTAAATTGCGAGGTATATATATTAAAATGCCGATTTTATTTTATTGCTGCATATATATATATATATACGTATTTCCTTATTTGTTTTGGGGGAATAAGGAAAGACTAACAAATGAGGTGTTGCACTTGGTACAGGAAGAAAGGACACTGATCAATACGATAAGGAGGAGACAAATGAACTGGATTGGACACATACTGCCTGGAAATTCTCTTCTGAGGACAGTGATTGAAGGAAGAAATGAAGGAAAGAAGATTCCAGGAAGACTAAGAAATATGCTTTTGGAATGGATGATGGATAAAGAAAGAAGAAAAGGCTACAAAGAAGTTAAGGAAAGGGCACAGAACAGAGAAGAGTGGCATCGTTGGATTCATGGACCTGCCTAAGACTGCAGAACACGGAAGAAAAAAATAAGTATTTTAAGTGTAGCGCTATAAAACTAACTCATGCCTCTGTAGAAACAACATTTAGACCAAGGCAACAGCGATGGTTTAAAACCATTTACGAGATGTGTATGTAAAGATGGGTGCTCTTACAAATGTCCAAAAATTATTAAAGCGTAACAGATTCCTTGGCTATGGAATCCCGTTTATGGTAAGCTTGAACGTTGAACTAACCAGGTCATAAATTACTGAAAGTCACCCGCTTAAGGCGGTAAGGTCATGCTCGATCAACACGTGTGGGAGTAAGTAAGTTAACAAGTTACATTTATTAAAACTTAAAAGATGACGCAGATCGAGCAGTGCTTATACTGACAAATAATAATTGAATAATATGACAGTTAACAAAATATTCAGACGTCTGTGAGCCATTAAGAAAGGCTATCTCTGGTTCTTGTTTTATTGTTGTTTTGGCACTGCCAGCTATTCAGCTGAAACGTCTAGTCAACCGAGGCCTGATATTTGAAATATAATGTAAAATAACCTACAGTAAAGTTACATTAGCATTCATATTTCTACGTTAATTAAAAATTTAAAAAGAAATGGAAGTTATAAGTTTATAGATATAGCTATATCACACTGCATGCTTTAGTCTTCTTCAGACTAGGCTGTTGGCTTTTTATCTCTTCAATGAGCACATCACTGCAGCCTTTTCTGATCTTTGCAAAGTGGAGACATTGGCTAAAATGTTCCTAGGCTAACTGGTAACATGTCTGATAAGCCAGCACTTGGCATGGTGCAAGGCAATTGTATCTGGTTACTAAGCATACTACTGTCTGGATGTAGGTGTTAATGTCTGCTGAAGGTACAAGCATGGCTGGAAATAAGATGCGATCATGAATGTTTCCAGACTTCCCTTTCCTAACTTCTTTGTGTTTAATCTTAGCCTCTCTTGTGCTTACCAGAGTCTCGTCTTAGCACGCTTAATTCCTTAGTTTGGCAGTGTTACTACTGATATGAATTTATACAATAGAGAAGACTGGAGTTTATAATTTACTGATTTAAATGTTTGTAGGTATTGCTTGTTGGTGGTTCGTTTGCTCTGAAGCAGTTCGCTCAACTGAGATACACTTTTCGAAACAGAAAGCTTGTGAGTCATAAAGAGTTTGTTTATGTTGCTGCTGATCACCTCTAAACTTAAACAACTACTGCTGAAGAGCTTTTGTGAGGTACTGATAAGGCATCTTGTCTTCATAATACATATATGCATAAAAAATTCCAATAGTTTCACAAGATCTTGTGGTCTTTTACGCCTATGATTCTTCTCTCAGCTGACGTATAACATGTTAACAAGTGCATTATGCACTTACTTACTTTCATACATTGATTGTATTACTGTAAAGTAAGGTCGTGGTTCATTTGTCTTCCATTAGATCATTCTGGGTGAAATAAACATGCCACCAACGCATTATAGCATGGAACTTTGGGTCTTCATAGATGGCAGTGTCAGTCTCAAAGTCTCTTCTGATGTATGTTCATTTGCCTTTAAATACTATGTGAATTGTCAACCATGGAGAGTCTATTTGATGACACCCTGTTAATGTTAGAACGTTAATTGCCTTGGTGTATTTGGGTTAGTAGCCATATGAAGAGAATAACATGAAGGTGTGAAGATAAGGTTGTTATTTACAGTTGAATAACATGAAGGTGTGAAGATATGGTTGTTGTTTGCAGTTGAATAACATGAAGGCATGAAGATACGGTTATTTACAGTTGAATAACATGAAGGTGTGAAGATACGGTTGTTGTTTACAGTTGAATAACATGAAGGTGTGAAGATACGGTTGTTGTTTATAGTTGTCACATGAAGAAGCTGAAGCAATTGGTGCTAAACTGAAGCCGCCTGAAGAAACACCAACTCTCGAGAAAGAATATGAGGTGAGGAAATTCTAAAAGTTTGCAGAATAAATTCCAAGCTGCATATTTCTTAGGATTTCAGGGGTAACTGTTACTGAGGGAAGGAAGGGCAGTTGAGTTTATTTATTATGCGTCAATACAATTAATTAATGACCTCGGAAAAGGACTCAACATAGCTATTTCACTGAGCTAAACAAATTTGTTTAAGGCAATTTGAAAATATATGCCTGACAGAATCAGTTGTAAATATATGTGTATTTAATATGAACTTATGCTAAAAATTGCTTGTGATAGTGGTTGAGGAATTTGTTTAGATTTTATGTTATATATCAGATTTCAGAACAATTTTGAATTGTTTATCATAACAATGATTTGAAATTATTTTTGAAGATGTTAATCTGTTTTAGAAACCATTTTAATGGTTTTGTTTCTAGAAGATGGAGCAAATAAACTTAGACAACTGGGAAAACGTACGAGGGCCTCGTCCTTGGGAGGATACAGATAAAAAAGATCAAAGGAAAACATGAAATTTAGGTTTTAATGTTTCTTATATAAAATAATTGGACACTAAAAATGGGTAATTTGAGAAAAGACAGGTTCAGGTTAAAATGCAAACTGACAGTTTACAACCAGTTCTTCCAGTTAGAAAGGGAAAACCATAATATTTATACATATATAATTAATTATATGTTATAAATGGTATTTGTGTAAATGTCTTAAATAGTTAAATATCATGAAATTTGCTTTGAACATTTGTTATGAACTTCTGGTTGCTGGTTCTGTGACTGCTGTAAAAACTTTCATGTAAGTTAATTACATGAAGGTAATTACAGTAATTAATTCTGGTCTCTCAGAATCATAGTGCATTGCATGACAAATTTTAAATTTAAACTTCTGCGAATTTAAACTTCAGCAGTCGTTTTTAGGTACGAGGATCTCCTCTTCTGTTAAGCATGCACATGAAGTACAATGATATCTTGGATAATGTGATTTTGTTTGTTAATAGCAACTCAATGTCATTATGTTTTTTTATGAAAGCTGTTTTTTATGAAAGCTTCAAACAATTATCAAGTACATGTACTATTTATACATTTTATTTAAAATTCATATTCATATTTACATCATGCACCTGGAGCGTCTGAGTAATATAGAGACTAAAATATTGAAACTAAGCCGTTAGTGTGGATTGAAGGAGAGAAACAAGAAAATTAAGTAAGTTCAGATATTTGGGTAGCAGAAACACAAAATCATGCTTTTCACATAGCTGTTAATAGTGTCACAACAACGGGAAATTCATTGAAATTTATTTCCGATAACTAAGCATAGAACAGTAGTACGTAATATATCCGTACACAATTATCAAAAGACTGACAAAAATAGAAGCTTGCTTTCTAGCGCAGCAGTAAAATGTTTTCTTGTTTGAGTTCCTGCTTGGTGCTCTGTAAATGAAATGCCTTAAACAAATAGGAAGTTATGGAGCACTTATGATTCGTGGCATGTGTGCGGATACAAATTCATTGTAGAACCATCTGTTTCTGATCAATGTTTAACATGACTGACTAGAGCTATGATTTATGTGTTAATCTACCTGAAATATAATTACACTGAAATGCCATTAAGTTTAAAAGTTACAGAAGGATAAATTATAGCAAACATGTTTAAATTAGAACTGTTACAGAATTAAAAGATACACATTTATGATAAAACTGTTAAAGAAATTTAAGTCAGCTAAAGTAATTCAGGTACTCTCAGATAAGTCAATCCTGGGTAAACTTATTATTAAAGCAACAACCCATCAATAAACTCAGTGCAAAAACTCATGATAAATTAGTTAAGGACGCTAGGCTCAAGTGTTAAAGGGATAGGAATGTAAATGCATAACTGTAGGCAGCAAATATTGCTTGCATAATCTCTGTGCAATCAAGAAACTTGATTTAATCTCAGTCCTTTTACAGATGAACGCATGTGTTAAAGCAACATGAAAATGTTTCATCTTTAATACTGTACAGCATGCAGAGACAAATAATCTACAGCCACCAGAATTTAATTGTCTACTGAAGTGCTGAAAATTATAAGTTTTCCCAGAGTCCCGACAAAATACTCAAAAATCGAATCAAACAATTGAAAGTGACATATCCTTCAACAAATAAGAGCGTCCCTGTCATTTATTATGCTTTTATACCCGAGGTTTTAGCTGATGAATTAATAGTAGTAAAATTCCTTGTTGGGTGTATCAATTTAAATGGTCTCCTGATGTGGAAGAACTATTGGAATACTGCATTCAATTGATGTATTTGTACCTACTTAACAAATGCCCTTGTTAATTTGTCAGGTTTAGTGGTCCGATATTGTTCTGGGGTCTACATTGGTGGCGAATCATCTGGATAAGTCAAAGCTGGAAATACCAGCATGTTACTGAGGAGGCAGACTGCAATTGCAAAAAGTAGCATGATTAACGCTACTAGTAAACATTTGTTGCTGTTAGCACGAGTCGAAGATGTTTTATTTCGTCCCTCACTCTGTAGATCAGATTGTGAACTTTTGTTTTCCAGATGTGTGCTTCTGGTTGCTGCTTCTTTTCTTCTTCTGTTTTCAGATGGTGGTAAAGCTTCTGATTCGGCACTCGAGCTTTTAAACGTGGTGCTGTGTGAGCTCCTTGTTTTAGAGCTTTTGCTCTTATGACTGGGCAGTTTGTCAGGGATTTTGCTTTGTCTTTCATCTGGAAAAATTGCAGTTTCTTTGTGAACTCTAATATCCTCTTGTTTTGCAGAATATTCTGTAAAATCTGGTTTGCTAGTGCTAGTATCAACACCCGGTGATTCAGAACTGATATGATAAAAATTTTCACTTCCTGCCAATGCATTTGATTCTGGTCGGTCATTAGTTGTTTCCTCTTCTTCGCTGATGTTCTGTGACTCTGTACTGGCAGTAACTGTAGGATGTTGTTTGAGTAAGTTCTGTGCGTCATTATTATCAATCTTACCTCTTTTACCCCTCTTTCTACCAGGTCTTTTTTGCTGAACTGCTGCTGGCCTTAGGCCTTCATTCTGTACCGTATTCTGCATTG
Organism: Norana najaformis; assembly: GCA_964023275.1. Taxonomy (NCBI): domain Eukaryota; kingdom Metazoa; phylum Annelida; class Clitellata; order Crassiclitellata; family Hormogastridae; genus Norana; species Norana najaformis. Next base: position 32,424,102 of record OZ029919.1, on the reverse strand, counting down.
CACCAATTCCGGACTGTATTGTTACCTGGGCTTCTGAAGTTCGTTTAACCTCTTGTTGGTCATTTGTGACAGATTTCAATTCATCCTGTTTATCATTGATCACTTCAACATTAGAGGATTCTGTTTCCATGCTAAAGGACTCGTTTTGTGGCGCCTGTGCGGCATTATGCAATACCCTATCGTTGCATGTTTCATCATTATAAATTTTACATTCTTCTTCAGTTTCTTTTAGCCCCATTAATGATTCCTGAGTAATCTTGTGTTGACTGTCACGTGCTGCGTAAAAAACATGTTCTCCTTTAGGAAATTTGCCGGTGTCAACTTCGGCTTTGTTACTGTCAGCCGTTTCTTCATCATGATGTCTTGCATATTCTGCTGCCTGACAGTCAGTGGCATCTTTTATTTCTTCAGCAGCGTTGATATCTGTAATTGATTTCATAGTAGTATCAGTCTCATCCCTTTTGTGTTTTACAATGTTCACATCTTCTTTGGCATCCTTTACATTGTCAGTATGTGATTCTGGTTGCAATTTTGTCTCCTTTTTCCTTTTATCCTTTTTTCCATTTTTGTTTCTTGCCTTTATTGTGTAAGTATCTTGTCCTGCTTTTCGTTGTGTGTCCTTAATTGTGCCAGTAATCTCTTTTGTTTCTTTAACTGTTCCGGTAACTTGTGTTGATTCTTCATTTGGGCTCCTGATTTTATCTGCATCACCTGTTGCTTCCTCATCATTGGCAGTATCCTTTGTTGATTCATCTGTTGTTTGCCTAATGGTTGTAATGTATGCAAGTTCTTTTGTACTGGCCAAAGTTTGCTTAATATTTTCATTATCCTGTCTCCTTTCTTCATCAGTACCAGTATTTGGTTTTTGTTCAGTTGTTTTTTCTGCAAATTCATTGTACTGTCTTTGTTCCATATCACTGTCAATGTTCCTATTTGTTTCTTTGACAGCCTCGTCATCAATCACTGTCGCTTTCGATGAGTTGATACTCATGCTAACTTCTTCATTGGTATCAGTTTCTTCATCTGAATATTTCAAGGTTTCAATATCATATTTTGGATCTTTGACACTTACATTATCTAGGTTTGCAACTTTGCTAGCAATATGCTGGTTTGGTTCTTCTCTTGACTCCACAAAACTCTCAGCAGCATCTATTGTTTCCTCAGCAGCAGCAGAAATTTCTTCAGTCTCCTCTGTTCTTATGATAACAGTTTCTTCATTTCTTTCTATCCTAGAATCAATATCCTCTGTATGCGACTGTCTGCTCTCAGAGATTTCTTTTGTTATTTCGGTACCTTCTGCTATCTTCTCTCTTATAACCTTGACTATTCCTTTTGTGTCCAATGTAGTGGCAGTAACCTGTTTTGGTTCTTCACTCATTCTCGCAACCCTTTCCACTTTTGTTTCTGCGCTGTTGTTGATTTCTTTCCTTTGTTCCTGTGTTCCTTCATCATCAGTTCTACTACATTTTGTTATCTCGATACTATCTGTATCCAGTTTTGTATCCTTAATTGTAGTTATATCAGTTTCTAATTGTGTTTCTTCACTAGTCATAGTATCCTCTATTGGTTCCTCTTTGCTTTCTTCAGCTGCATAGGTTTCTGCTTTTCTTTCGAAAGTACCCTGTTTTAGAACCACTGCTATTACCTCAAGAGTATTGGTTTCTGCTTTTGTTTCCTCACTGTTGACAGTATCCACTTTTAGCTCATCAGTGTTTTCCTCAACTTTATCAATTTCTCCTCTTGTTTTTATAGTACTGGCACTATTCTTTATTACTTCGTCCAGTGTTACCTCGGCTTTATCAGTTTCTTTTTTAGTTTCTGCACTAGTGACATTATCCTTCTTTGGCTCTTCCACTATGTCTTCAACAGTTTCTGTGTCTGTATTTCCTTCTAAATTAGTGCCTGTATCTTGCTTTGGCCCTTCTTTTGATGCCTTGACAGTTTGAGTTTCTGCTTGTGTTTCTTCCCTAGTGGCAGTATCCTCTGTTAGTTCCTCTTTTGGTTCATCAGTTAGTAGAATGTCTGTGTTTGTTTCTGTATTGGTGACTGTATCCTGTTTTGGCTCTTCCGCTGTTACCCCTACAATATCTTCTTGACTTTCAGCACCAGTAACTGTATTCATTTTTGGTTGGTCTGTTGTTATCTCAACAGTTTCGATGTCTACTTTTGTTTCTTCCCTAGTGGCACTTTCCTTTGTGAGTTCCTCTGTTGGTGCATGATTAAGTAAAGTGTCTGCTTTTGTTTCTGTATTGGTGACTGTATCCTGTTTTGGCTCTTCCACTGTTACCTGTACAATATCGTCTTGAGTTTCTGCACCAGGAACTGTATTCACTTTTGGTTGTTCTGAGACAGTATCCTGTGTTAGCTTTTCTGTTGCTACCTCTAAAGTGTCTGCTTTTGTTTGTGCATTGGTGACTGTATCTGGTTTTTGTTGTTCTGTTATTTTCACAACAGTATCGGCTTGTTTTATAACATTAGTAGCTGTATTCTGTTGTGGCTGTTCAGTAGTTACGTTGACAATTTCCACTTGTGTTTCAACACTAGGGGCTGCATTTGGTTTTTGCTCTTCTGGTGCTGTTTCATCAGTTTCATTGTCAACTTTTGGTTCTTCATTAGTGACATTAACCTGTATCAGCTCATCTTTCATTCCCACAATAGTTCGAGTGTCTGCTTTCGTCTGTACATTAGTGACTGTATCCTGTTTTGGCTGTTCTGTTGTTACCTTAACAGTTTCAGCATGTATTTGAACACTAGGGACTGCATTTGGTTTTTGCTCTTCTGTTGCTACTTTGGCAGTTTCATTGTCTACTTTTGTTTCTTCACCAGTGACAGCAACCTCTGTCTGTTCATCTGTTTCTCCCATGATAGCTGGAGCGTCTGTTTTTGTTTGTGCGATAGTGGTCATATCCTGTTTTGGCTGTTCTGTCGTTACCTCATCAGTTTCAGCATGTGTCTGAACACTAGGAATTGCATCTGGTTTTAGCTTTCCTGTTGTTGCCGCAACAGTTTCAATGTCTACTTTTCTTTCTTCCCTAGTGGCAGTATCCTCTGTTGGTACATCAGTAAGTAAAGTGTCTGGTTTTGTTTCCATAGTGGTGACTGTATCCAGTTTTTGCTCTTCTGTTGTTACCCCTACAATATCTTCTTGAGTTTCAGCACCAGTAACTGTATTTGCTTTTGGTTGTTCTGTTGTTATCTCAACAGTTTCTCTGTACACCTTTGCTTCTTCCCTAGTGACAGTTTCCTGTTTTAGTTCCTCTTTTGGTTCATCAATAAGGAAAGTGTCTGCTTTTGTTTCTGTATTGATGACTGTATCCTGTTTTGGCTCTTCTGTTGTTACCTCTACAATATCTTCTTGAGTTTCTGCACCAGTAACTGTATTTGCTTTTGGATGTTCTGTTGTTATCTCGACAGTTTCAGTGTACACTTTTGCTTCTTCCCTAGTGACAGTTTCCTGTTTTAGTTCCTCTTTTGGTACATCAATAAGTAAAGTGTCTGCTTTTGTTTCTGTATTGATGACTGTATCCTGTTTGGGCTCTTCTGTTGTTACTTCTACAATATCTTCTTGAGTTTCTGCACCAGTAACTGTATTTGCTTTTGGTTGTTCTGTTGTTATCTCGACAGTTTCTGTGTACACTTTTGCTTCTTCCCTAGTGACAGTTTCCTGTTTTAGTTCCTCTTTTGGTACATCAATAAGTAAAGTGTCTGCTTTTGTTTCTGTATTGATGACTGTATCCTGTTTGGGCTCTTCTGTTGTTACTTCTACAATATCTTCTTGAGTTTCTGCACCAGTAACTGTATTTGCTTTTGGTTGTTCTGTTGTTATCTCGACAGTTTCAGTGTCTACTTTTGCTTCTTCCCTAGTGACAGTTTCCTGTTTTAGTTCCTCTTTTGGTTCATCAATAAGGAAAGTGTCTGCTTTTGTTTCTGTATTGGTGACTGTATCCTGTTTTGGCTCTTCTGTTGTTACCTCTACAATATCTTCTTGAGTTTCTGCACCAGGAACTGTATTCGCTTTTGGTTGTTCTGTTGTTATCTCGACAGTTTCAGTGTACACTTTTGCTTCTTCCCTAGTGACGGTATCCTCCGTTAGTTCTTCTTTTGGTACATCAGTAAGTAAAGTGTCTGCTTTTGTTTCTGTATTGATGACTGTATCCTGTTTGGGCTCTTCTGTTGTTACTTCTACAATATCTTCTTGAGTTTCTGCACCAGTAACTGTATTTGCTTTTGGTTGTTCTGTTGTTATCTCGACAGTTTCTGTGTACACTTTTGCTTCTTCCCTAGTGACAGTTTCCTGTTTTAGTTCATCTTTTGGTACATCAATAAGTAAAGTGTCTGCTTTTATTTCTGTATTGATGACTGTATCCTGTTTGGGCTCTTCTGTTGTTACTTCTACAATATCTTCTTGAGTTTCTGCACCAGTAACTGTATTTGCTTTTGGTTGTTCTGTTGTTATCTCAACAGTTTCTCTGTACACCTTTGCTTCTTCCCTAGTGACAGTTTCCTGTTTTAGTTCCTCTTTTGGTTCATCAATAAGGAAAGTGTCTGCTTTTGTTTCTGTATTGATGACTGTATCCTGTTTTGGCTCTTCTGTTGTTACCTCTACAATATCTTCTTGAGTTTCTGCACCAGTAACTGTATTTGCTTTTGGTTGTTCTGTTGTTATCTCGACAGTTTCTGTGTACACTTTTGCTTCTTCCCTAGTGACAGTTTCCTGTTTTAGTTCCTCTTTTGGTACATCAATAAGTAAAGTGTCTGCTTTTGTTTCTGTATTGATGACTGTATCCTGTTTGGGCTCTTCTGTTGTTACTTCTACAATATCTTCTTGAGTTTCTGCACCAGTAACTGTATTTGCTTTTGGTTGTTCTGTTGTTATCTCGACAGTTTCAGTGTCTACTTTTGCTTCTTCCCTAGTGACAGTTTCCTGTTTTAGTTCCTCTTTTGGTTCATCAATAAGGAAAGTGTCTGCTTTTGTTTCTGTATTGGTGACTGTATCCTGTTTTGGCTCTTCTGTTGTTACTTCTACAATATCTTCTTGAGTTTCTGCACCAGGAACTGTATTCGCTTTTGGTTGTTCTGTTGTTATCTCGACAGTTTCTGTGTACACTTTTGCTTCTTCCCTAGTGACAGTTTCCTGGTTTAGTTCCTCTTTTGGTACATCAGTAAGTAAAGTGTCTGCTTTTGTTTCTGTATTGATGAATGTATCCTGTTTGGGCTCTTCTGTTGTTACTTCTACAATATCTTCTTGAGTTTCTGCACCAGTAACTGTATTTGCTTTTGGTTGTTCTGTTGTTATCTCGACAGTTTCAGTGTACACTTTTGCTTCTTCCCTAGTGACGGTATCCTCCGTTAGTTCTTCTTTTGGTACATCAGTAAGTAAAGTGTCTGCTTTTGTTTCTGTATTGATGACTGTATCCTGTTTGGGCTCTTCTGTTGTTACTTCTACAATATCTTCTTGAGTTTCTGCACCAGTAACTGTATTTGCTTTTGGTTGTTCTGTTGTTATCTCGACAGTTTCAGTGTACACTTTTGCTTCTTCCCTAGTGACGGTATCCTCCGTTAGTTCTTCTTTTGGTACATCAGTAAGTAAAGTGTCTGATTTTGTTTCTGTATTGATGACTGTATCCTGTTTGGGCTCTTCTGTTGTTACCTCTACAATATCTTCTTGAGTTTCTGCACCAGGAACTGTATTTGCTTTTGGTTGTTCTGTTGTTATCTCGACAGTTTCTGTGTACACTTTTGCTTCTTCCCTAGTGACAGTTTCCTGTTTTAGTTCCTCTTTTGGTTCATCAATAAGGAAAGTGTCTGCTTTTGTTTCTGTATTGATGACTGTATCCTGTTTGGGCTCTTCTGTTGTTACTTCTACAATATCTTCTTGAGTTTCTGCACCAGGAACTGTATTTGCTTTTGGTTGTTCTGTTGTTATCTCGACAGTTTCAGTGTACACTTTTGCTTCTTCCCTAGTGACGGTATCCTCCGTTAGTTCTTCTTTTGGTACATCAATAAGTAAAGTGTCTGCTTTTGTTTCTGTATTGATGACTGTATCCTGTTTGGGCTCTTCTGTTGTTACCTCTACAATATCTTCTTGAGTTTCTGCACCAGTAACTGTATTTGCTTTTGGATGTTCTGTTGTTATCTCGACAGTTTCTGTGTACACTTTTGCTTCTTCCCTAGTGACAGTTTCCTGTTTTAGTTCCTCTTTTGGTTCATCAATAAGGAAAGTGTCTGCTTTTGTTTCTGTATTGATGACTGTATCCTGTTTTGGCTCTTCTGTTGTTACCTCTACAATATCTTCTTGAGTTTCTGCACCAGGAACTGTACTCACTTTTGGTTGTTCTGTTCTGATATCAACAGTTTCTGTGTACACTTTTGCTTCTTCCCTAGTGACGGTATCCTCCGTTAGTTCTTCTTTTGGTACATCAGTAAGTAAAGTGTCTGCTTTTGTTTCTGTATTGATGACTGTATCCTGTTTGGGCTCTTCTGTTGTTACCTCTACAATATCTTCTTGAGTTTCTGCACCAGTAACTGTATTCGCTTTTGGTTGTTCTGTTATCTCAACAGTTTCAATGTCTACTTTTGCTTCTTCCATAGTGGCAGTATCCTCTGTTAGTTCCTCTTTTGGTACATCAATAAGGAAAGTGTCTGCTTTTGTTTCTATAATGGTGGCTGTATCTGGTTTTGTCTCTTCTGTTGCTGTGTCAACAGTTTCAATGTTTACTTGGGATTTTTCGCTTGTTATAGTATCTTCTGTTAGCTTCGGTGGTGTTACTTGGATAATTGAAGCATCTGGCTTTGTTTCTGCATTGGTGTCTATGTCCTGTTTTGGGTGTTCTCTTGCTTGTTTGCCAGTGTTTGCTTGTGTTTTAGCACTATTGATTGTATCTTCAGAATGCTTCAGTTGTTCTGTTGGTACCTTGACATTTTGTACTTCTGTTTCTACACTGGTGACTGTATCCTGTTTTGACTCTTCTGCTGTTAGCTTGCCAGTTTCAGTTTCTGCTGTTGTTTCTGCATTTGTGACAATATCTTCCTTTAATTGCTGTGTTGCTGCTTGAAAAGTTTTAGTCTCTTCTGCTCTTTCAGCACCTGCTTTGATATCATTTCCTGTGAAATTATCCTGTCTTATCTCCTCCACTGTTATGTGACTTGTGTTTATTTTTGCTTTATTTTGTATTTTAAGGAAAGTGTCCTCTGTATAAGTGTCTGCTTCTGTTTCCATTCTTTTCACTTTATCCTCTGTTGGCTTCTCTGTTATTGTTTTGGTGTTGTCAATTTCTGCTTTTGTTTCTTCACTGGTAACGTTTTCCTCTTTTAGTTGTTCTGCTGTTACCTGAACAGTTTCATTTCCATTTTTTGTTTGCACACTATCTTGTTTTTGCTGCAGTGTTAAATCTGCATTGTCAGTATGCCACTTTTGTTGTGTTGTTATGTTGTCAACAATGTTGGCATTCCCAGTTGCTCTCTCACTTGTTTCAAAAACGTGGTTAATTTCCTCTGTTGCTTTGTTCAGAGTGATCTCTGTTGCGTTTTTCGTGATGGCTTGAACTGTATTTGTGTTTTGACTAGTGCCAGTGTCTTCTGTTGCTTGTTGAATGACGCTGGAATCTCCTTGTAGTTCAACGACTGCATTGATATTTTCTGTCACTTTCATAGTGGCTAAATGTTCCTCTCTGTTTTGTCCATTTGCCTTCTTAGATTCATAAAAGACACTTCTGTCTTCTTTTATTTGGGGAACATCATCAGCATCATGAGTTTCTACTTCAATCATGCCTGTGTCTTCTATATGTTTTGTTGTCTCAATATTCTCTGTTGGTTCATTTGTTGTTCCTTCAATGAAGGAAGCGTCCTTTGTTCTATTTTTAACAGTTTCATGTTCTCTGCCTTCCAGTTCAGCAAATTTATTTGACCTGTGCACAAAATCAACTCTCTCTGGTCCTTTGTTTGCTGAACTTTCTTCGTGGATGTCTTCATTCTCATGCTGATGTCCCATGTGTTTGAATTCAACATCCATCCGTGGATTGTGTTCGACTTGAACTTCCTCTGGTTCATTCTTTGCCCAGTTATCTTCAGTTCTGTCTTGGTCACCACTGACTTGCTTCTTTCCTTCCAGTTCAGCATATTTCTTTAGACTGTGTTCCAGGTCGACATCCTGTGGTTCATTGTTTGGCGTATTATCTTGAAATCCGTCTTCATTCTCATTTATATGGTCCTTGCTTTTTGATTCAACATCCTCCTGTAGTCTGTGCTCAACATCAACTTTTTCTGATTCAAACTTTATTCTGCTACCTGCAGGTCTGACTTCATCCTCGTTTGTATGCTCCTTACTTTCCAGTTCAGTTTCCTTCTTTGGCCTGAGCTCAGTATCAACTTCCTCTGGTCCATTCTTCATTGGAAAAGATCTGTGTTGTTTATCTTCATCTTCATTTGCCTGTTCCGTGGCTTCCATTTCACCACCTACCTTTTGTATGCATTCACCATCTAATCTTTTTGTGTCGTTATTTAGCCAGCTATCTTTCTGATCTTTGACGTATGCACAGCGATCTGTCTCCTTGTTTTCTTCTTGAGCTAAGTTGAGTTCATTATCATTGTTGCCTGTGATTTCATACGCATCTTCTTTAAGCTCGTTATGTATCCCGTTATCTTTATCTCTTTTATCTTCATTATTTGTTTGCCTGCAGCTGTCCTGTTCATCATTATTATTTCTGTTACTTTCAATATCATTGCTTTTTCTCTTCTTTCTCTTCTTTCTCTTCTTTTTCTTTTTCTCGTCTTCCTTCTCTTTTGGCTCTTCTTTCCGTTTAGTTGAATTTTCCAAAGTATCTGCTATAGTCTCGATCTCAACAGATTTCAAGACTTCTTTAAACTTGTCGTTGTCTTTTGGCTTTTGCTCATGAGTATCTTTATTCTCATTTTCTGTTGCTGTTGTTTGACTTTGCTCTAACTGGCTGTTGCAGTCTCTGAATCTGTAATCGTCTGATGCGTTGAATTCTATAGTTTGATATGTTATTTGTGCTGAATTCTGAGAGTCAGTCTCGTCAGAAATTTGTATAGTTGCGACTGTTGTATGATCTATTTCTTTTATTTTATTCTCAGTTTCACAAAATGTCTCATTATACTCTGCTCGTTTCTGCCTCTCGACATTGGGCGTCTCGGAAAATGTGTTGTTACTTTCTTCTGACAATTCCTCTTTCCTTGCTTCATCTTCAGTTTTTATTGATGATTTCGTTTGAGCAGTACTGAAAATCGTTTCATTTTCCACTGTCTGGATGATCTTTGTTTCACTTTCAGATTGGCCTTCTTGGAAGATAATCATGTTCTGATGTGTATCTGTATGTGTCTGTGTATCGTCTTTGAGTTTATGTTGACCAACCCAGTGTTCTTTCAAAATATCCTCTTGGATTCCGCCGTCTGTCTTCTGTGCATCATTGACAGAAATAGGTATTTCGTTTTTCTCACCAACCGTTAAAATCGGTTCTTTTTCACCATCAGAAAGAATGCCCAGGCCTCTCAGCACACAGTTTGTTTCAAGATTCTGTGTATCATCAGCTGGTGTTGATGTAATTGTCTTCAGAGGTGGCGCCATTTCTTTTGCTTTGCTTTTCTGATCTGCTGTTTTCATTAACGTTTCTGTTCCATCTTTTGTGCCCATATCCTGAAGCGGAATTCCTGAACCCACATCTACTGAAACTTTATATTTACATGTTGAAATTTCAAGTACAAGATCCTCTTGTGATTGCTCACCATTCTCGTTTGTGTCATTTGCATTTATTTTGCTTTTCACTTCACTGAAAGCGAACGTTTGCATCCACTTATCTTCTCTGAATTTGATATCAATATCATGGTCATGAAACTCTGAGTTGGCTTCAGGATTTCCCCTGTCTTCAGATATTGTACAAGCAGTTGGGTTGGGTTGTATCAGCTCCTCTGTTGAGTCACTTTTCTGATCTGTCATTTTAATTATCATTTGACTATTGCCTTTAGCACATATTGGCTGAATTTCTACAGAACTAGACCCTTGTGAAAGGCGCTCTTCAACCGAAATTTCTAGCCAACCATCCTCTTGGGTTTTGTTACTTACCTCATGTTCTTCACTTTCATTTGTGTTGATGTTTTCTACTCTGTCAGCCGAGGAAGGCATCGGCATACACATCCTACTGTCTGTTTCAATATCCAGTTGACCTATATCAGAGTTGTAATCGAGTTTCTTAATTTCTTCAGGTGTTGTGGATGTTTTTTTGTTACAGTGTGGCATCTCACATGAAGTGCTGCGTGCTAGATCAACAGCTTCGGATGCAGTAGAGTCAGTGGATGCGTTAATTTCAGTATTTGATGATAATATCTCCATCGTGTTATCTAACTGTATTGGGCTGACTTTTGCTTCACTGCTATTGTAGTTGTTTGGTGGTACACCGTCTGTTTTGAAGCTTGCGGCTGACGTATGCCTGCTGTGATCTTTGCTTTCTGGTTTGTAAAAGTTTCCATGATCTGAGTCTTCGTTACTGTCCAGGTCAAGATCTTCGGGCTGAGCCATTTTTGCCACTGACATGTAGTTTTTAGGTGATTCCGAATAATCAGCGCGTTTCTTTTGTTGCCGTTCCCTCCGTCTTTTGTATTTTTTTAACTTTGCAAGCCGAGACAACTCCTCATCACCAGACGAATCATCTGAAAGGTACCAGAAATCCTCTTCTTCATCCTCCCATGTTTCTAGTTTGTTTGAAGTTGTCATTTCCTGTTGAGATTTCTTACCATATATCTTGCTTGCACTGCTAGAATAACACCTTGCAGTATTCGCGCAGATTTCTTGCAGTTTCTGTTGTTCGACGACCTTATACGGCGTTTCGTGTGTAACCTTTGCACACATTGACAACTCCTCATCTGCAGTTGACTCGTCCGATAAGTATCTGATATAATCGACCTCGTTGCTTATCATACGTTGACGCAACTTCTTATCACTTTTCTGTTTTTCGGAGCCACGTGTAACACTGATTGCTTGCGGGTTTTTTTCTACTCGATTCTCAAAACTCTGTGGTCTTGCAACTTTTTGTCTAGCAAATTCCTCTACCGAGTCGATGAAATCTATACTGTTAAGGTTAGTAAATAACTGAGTGTTATCGGCAGTGTATTGCGGGGGAGTTCTGTAGGTCTCACTTTCTGCTAGTAGCGGGTAGTCACCGTAATAGGGGATTAGCTCGGCATCGTTAATGTCTGAGCTGTTGCCATCTTTCCATATTTCAAATTCTGGCAAATCATTTCCTGGGGCTGTTTCTCCTTTTTCAGGCAGATCCTCTTTTCCTGTAGGCCAAAGTAGTTTCTTGGCATCTCGCCTAAGTGTAGTAGTTTCAGGTTTGGTTGTACCTATCGATGCCAGTACTTCAGGCAGGTCGACATCTTTATCAATAAGAGTTTTTGTTTCAACAGGATTTTGATGGAATTTTACGTTTTTAAACTTGGCAAGTGGTTCATTTCCTGGAGAGGAATTAAGAATTTGGTGACCATTATGATGCCTTACAGTGGCTTCGTTTATTGTTTTTGCATTTTGCCCATCGACTGCTGACATTTCTTCTTTGACTGCATCTGTTTTGACCACAAATTGCTCAGTCTCCATATTTTCTTGGGTAGAAAATACTGGATTTTCTACGCCATGGAACGTTAAATTCCCGTTTTTCAGAAAAGTTCTTTCTTTTGAGTTATCTTGGTCACAAAAATGATCTTCTTGATGATCTAAAGTACACGGTTCTCCGTTAATTATTCTTTTTTCTGTGCTGTAAACGACTGAATTTTCCGACGATCGAGTTAGAGAGATGTTAGTTTTGTCGTCGTGCTCAGATGAACGCGTTTGAGAGAGTTCTGTCCGAGAGTCGTCGGTCTCAATTTCCTCTGCATTGTTCTGTGTGCACTTCATACCTGTGTGTGGAAGACGAGGCGAGGAGTGGCCATTAATGAAGTTGAGGGCCGCACCACCTCGCGCTGAGTTCGAATCGTCCAATAAAGCTGCAGTTGCTTCACGGCAGCCGCTGCACCAGCCCTTGTCACCAGACAGACTTGTGCAAGGATCCGTGTCTGCTAGATAACTGTTGTTTTCTGTTAGATTGTTGGGGAAATAAGTAATGAAAGTTGCTTCAAAGAGTATCCCCTTCGGGAACGACTCGTCTCCCAGATTAGATTCGACTTCATCCTCTGCTTTTGGAATCAGAATCGTTTTCGTCCACTTAAATGCGTCGTTTTCCGGAGGCTGTGTGTCGTCGCTAACCATCGTTGTTACTCGTATTGGAGACCGTATTGCTGTAGAATTTTTAAGGCACTTGTTGAACGATTCGTCTCGACTTCGATCTTTAAACACAGGATATGTAGGGGGATTAGTGTCATTGTTTTCGAATTTAATAGCGTCATGAACTTCATTTTCATTTGATAATAAAGTTTCTGTTGTCGTATTGCCCTCTGTTAGTGCTGAATTTTTAAGGAGTTCGTCGAGTGATTCCTGTCGATTGCCATTTTCGATAGCGAAGTCTTTGGGCGGATTAGTCTCTTTATTTTCGTGAATGGCTTCATGATCTTTATTTATTCTTGATAATAAGGTTTCTGCTGCAGGTGGTAAATCGGTTTTATGTGATGTCTGCTTCTTAAGGAGTGACTTCACATATTCTGTGTCTCGTACTCGATCTTCAAGTGGTTCTTCGGTGAACGGAAGCACATTCTTGTCGGTCACAGAGAAGTCTGAGTCCTCGAAGTTATCAGTCACACCTGTTAGTACCTGATGCGGTCCTCTTTCGTCGCTGTGATCGGAAACGATTCTGTTTTGTCCGCTTTGATCTTTTCCATTCGAATTTAAATCCATTTTAACTTCAAGCTTGAAGTCTCATCGTCATTGTTGCGGTCAACTGCATCAAGTCTTCAACTGCTCTTGCGTATCTGAAAAATCGTACAAAAATCGCTTTAACCAGACAGAAGTTACTTAGGCTTGTCAGTAAACTGCTGACTCATCAGTAAATTGCTGACCAGTCAGTTTCTTTTATCGTTCTTTTAAGATTTTCCCGGTTAAAGAGCGTGCAATATGCGTATACGAAAGTACCGTTGGGATAAAGTGCTGGCTGTTAGTCAGTAGGACTCTCTTTCTCTTGGAAGTGCGAACATACTAAGCAGCCGTGGTCATAGCTGGGTTTATAAGCCCAGCAGACAGCGGTTAGCGATGTCACTCCTCAAACATTTGCTTAATATTATATTCATTTCTCATCGTTCAGGATCACCGCAGTGGCTAAACAATCGTCATTTTGTGTCCATGTTTAACTACGCTCAGAATAAACTGCTGATTATAGTAAACCAAAGTACAACGCGGAGAACTGAAGTCAGTCTGATTATCGATTAACGACTTTTAATTAGGTTCATAGCCGTGTGGCAGTACATTCAAAAAAGGCTATGTATTAATTGCCTTCATACATAGACAGCCTACGTACATAGGCCTAATAATTATTATTTAGAATTATACATTTCTGTAGCGCCGGTGTATATGCACAAAAGACGTCAACAGATGGCGTACTAAAACGCAGCCGCAGCCAGGTCAATATCAGTCAGCCCACTGACACATACATACGTAGGTCTACATACACATGCATACGCACAGCAAATATCGTATTATTTACATGTATCTAAATTCTATATGTATATACATACATTATATAGCCTACGCACAACAGGTAAAACTCTGTCTAAAATTTGTGTAGGTAAATACATACATGCACACATACATAGGTACATGTGCATAGTCATACACCAATGCATACACAAGCCTATACCAGATACAAATCCGGGCCACACAGCTCGGCGTCGAGGTCGAATGTCGCCTCCGACCCGCCATTGTTTTGGCCAATCAAGACTGTAGACATCGTGGCGAGTATACAAGCTGCACAGCTAGACTTCATGAAGCACTGATGCAGAATTGATTAGTGACCGAATTTCTTGCACACAAGCGCAATAAACTACTTCAGTAGACTCGAGTGCTTTCTAAAGTCTCAGTTCGCGCGCATCTTACCCGAACTGCACTTCAATCTTACTACAGTTTATAGCAACTGTCATTTTGAGATGTATGCTTGGCTCTTGATACATCTGTTTACTGTTATGTTTATGGCTAAGAGGTTATACAATGGTTCAAACTGTTTTATTGTATGATAGAAGACTTAGATAAAGGCTGAAGCTGCCTTTGCGACAGGTTGCGTCACTGATAATGTTTGATAAATGCGCATCTACCCAACAGCAAAAGAAAATGATCACCTTGTGGTATATACTGGAACGTCATATGGTTCGGTACTTAGATGGATCTGGTTTGAACCCGATAGCCATTTATTCTGAATCCATATTTTGATCACATACAGCATAAATTTAAAATCTGTAGCAATGAGTTCCATTACAAGTGATTCCTGCCAAATTTAAAATCGTACCTGCCTACCATAGGCCTATACAGCACATAGTACTGTATTTGTGTATGGATGTATGTATTTGTACATATATGCATTTGTGTATATGTATATGTTTATGTATATGCATATATGTATGCTTGTAGGCTGTGTGTGTATGCATGTATGTATCACATTGCTTCTAATCAATTATATATGTATGCATATAATTGTGTATGTGTAGAATTAGAGTGAGAGACTATGTGTGTATGTAAGCATGTATGTCAGAGGGCGTAGCAATAGGTTGTGCAGGTTGTGCAAAGCACAACGGCCCACAAGACCAAGGGCCGTCTGGGCCTCCAAGGGCCCAAGGCCCGGTTGCTCAATTACGTCAAGCAAAATAGGCAAAGTTCAGTTTGCACAAGGGCCCTCGGGAGGCTAGCTACGCCACTGATGTATGTGTCGAGTTACAGTGAGAGAAAATATGTATGAATGTGCGTATATCTAGACAATTTAGCGTCTTCTGTGTACTTCTCAAAAGCTGAAACTGGAAATCCCCAGGGTCGCTAGACGGGCCTCACAATTATGTGGTTGTACTTGCTTCGGTTTCTCGTAGCTGAAATGAACCCGCATGGGCTGCTGTCCCGAGGGACGGTCGGATTGACTATCCGACAGTTAATATTTTATTGACTGTGACTCGGTTCGTAGACCTAATTGCAAGTATACATGCGATATGCGTACGTTCACATATTCTTCGTTTCTTACCGGACTTGCAGACTGCATAGTCACAACTATAATCTTGAAATAAACTGCTAGCGACGATAGTGGTTTTGTGAGTTTCTTAAAAGGCGCTGAATAAATGCCCAGATGCATACACGTACGCATAAACATGCATAACCACCATTCCTCGCTCAGCTGATGGGCACGTGGCATGTTAACAACTGCTTTCCTTGCTTATTAGGCCTACATGCATGCGTGCATTATTATTATTTCTGCTTATTAAGCTCCTCTATCCAGTAACTGAACATTATTCGATGGCGCCGAGCAACTGCGGGTGAAGGACTTGCTCAAGAACCCTCCTCAGTGACCGCCACCACGAAGGCCGTCGAACCCGTACTCTCCGCGTTACAAGCCAAACGCTCTAACCACTCGGCTACCACGCATGCATAGGGGTACTTTGCTGGAGGGAGGGTAATGCCAAATGTGAACAAGGGGAGGGAAGGATCAAAAGTAAGCCCTACATAAACACGTGCATGCATACATACATAAATAGGCCTACATACTGACAGCTTGTAGCGACGTTTTGCTTTCATTATCATTCGGGAAACTTGCCAACTGCAGTGCGCAGAATCCTAAGGGCTTTTGGTAGACTGTGTATCTATCGGTCGGTAGATGGCCTCTGTGCTGTGCCCATGCCTTCATCGAAAGTGCAAACACGTTTGCCCCGTATTGACGCATGCAGATGGGGGAGGCGATGGAATCTTCCTCCAGTTTTACTTTCAAATTCAATGCTGTACGATACCCATGTTATACATATACATTCGCTTGCAGTAACACGAGCATCAACGACGCAATTTCTCAGCCAGTCCATAACCTATCAGATAGATCAGTTGTACTTACAATAGCTCAGAACGGACGGACTATGTTCAAAGAGCTTCGAGCTGAGGCACAGTTAGGCTAGAAGATTCCAGTTATCCGTTGAAGTAACGCGTGTGTTTGGTGCGACTAAAACTCGGTAACAAACCGATCACCGCAAAATGTAAACAGACGTCATGCTGTGTCCACGTTCAACTAGTCTTGAAATAAACTGCCAGCGACGATAAACCTAAGTACAGCAGTAGACGCAGCGCAAGCCTGTGCGTCCAAGGCCTTCAGCTGCAAGAGATCGCGTGGGTTTTGCCGCGTAGTTAACTCCCACTCCCTGGTTATGAAAATGATCGATTTTCATTGGGTGACCCACTTTAGGCAGAATCCATAGGCTACGCCAGCACAGCTTTAAAAGGACCTAGGCGTGGCGTAAGTCAATATGTTACCCTACTTCTTATAAACAGAAAGACATTCTCGACACCGTTTTAAGGCAGTAAAAGCAAATCACAGGCGCCGCTTGACCGATTTTGAAGAATTTTGAAAGCTCTGCATTTAGCTTCAACTCGACGGTTATAAATACCCCTCATTGGCTGCCACTCTAGGTTTTAGGCCCATATAGGCCTGCTTGGGTTCATCATGACGTCACAGCAGCGACCGGGGACTTTGGATGGTGCGTAGGTCTCATTGTATTGATTGACAATCAAGCAACAGGTGCGCGTCGCGTGCCCGCCCTCCTCGCAACCGTAAATCATAAATCCACGTACGTGTTAAACTTGGCTTAGCGAACACGCATTCAAAGGTAAAGATTATCGATTAATTGACTATCGCTTTAACTTAGTAAAACCGTCGGCTACACACACACATATCAAGAGAGGATCGTGGGGGAGTAACTTTGGTCTAGAAAATGGGGCTTTACAAATTTCTTTCCTACTCATTTCACGAATAATTGTCGTTTGACTACTAGTATTATGAAAAGTCATTGGAGAATGACTAGCTTACACTAAACTCGATGGACTCTGCTTACTCACGGTATGAAAAATGGTGGTACAGTACCATCCAGTCCAGAAAATGGGGGATACAGGTACCTCCCGTATCCTCCGAAAATTACGCCATTGAGCATGCCAACATTAGAGAGAGTGTGTGTGAGGGAGGGAGGGAGGGAGGGAGGGAGGAAGGGAGCCACTACAAAGCCGGGGAGTGCGACAGTTATACTCACACGCCCCACGTGTCAACAACATATTGGTCACGCGTCACCGAAGCCGCATCCTACAGACTGCCAGAGCAGAACAAGCACACAGACCGGAGACACACGCAGACTGGCGGACAGGGACAACGAGACACACGTGTAAATGTACACGTTTTTCTACAGCGACCGTATGGCCTCGACCCTGTTCATTTTTCATTGAATTGATCGGGTGAGATCCTTCACCACCGCTGCCTGTTTTAATGGGCACAGACATTCATACATGATGAACTGTTTGTACGAGCCGTTGGACGCAACAGCGGCGTCCAGTGCATAACGTTTCATATGCGGACAGATTTAAGACCCGTAGATGGGTCTCTCTCCATTCGATGACAAGACAGCCGGCTCACACAGTCTTTAAAATATCGATAGCCTTCCAGCTTGCAGGTCTATCCTATTGCCCACCATAATATTTAACACGGCGCTGTATCTACGTCATGTGGAACCGTTCTTCTTCTTTCTTTTTCTTGTTCTTCTCCTTCTCCTGCTCCTCCTGCTCCTCCTCCTCCTTCTTCTTCTTCAGTGTTCTGCCCTTAGGCAGGTCCAAGAATCCAACGACGCCACTCTTCTCTGACCTACACTCTTCCTATAAATATCGAGTAACGACAGACTCTATAGTGTGGCTAGCTAATTCAGACAAACTGTTAATATGGGTGGCCGCTGCGGCTTGCAACTAGACAATAGTGTGGTTCTACCTGCTAATCAGACACCACTGTATGGCTTTAACTTCCTTTACCAGAAAATTTATGTATGGCAGCGTTCTAACCAAAATAGCATTTCTTGTGAAGAGCCATTATACTTTTAAATGGTATGGATGTATGTATGTGTGCATACATGTGTGTATGTATTCATGTGTATGCGTGCAAGTATGTATGCACTTAATATTAGCGCCTTTAAAGTATACACATTTTGTATGTTTGGTTTTGTTCTCGAACGGGGGTTTCAGCGCCGTTTCATTCTTTAAAATCATTTACAGAGCGCCATCAGAAAGTTTGATGCCAAAGCTTTCCCTCCAGCCGTTGAGCATCTCGAGGTTGATGCTGACTCCGCCGCAGACGATGAGAACAATGGTTCTCAGTTCCTTCGGCAGCTTTCCCTCGCTCTGCAATTGCTTCACGGTGCCGCAGTAGATGGCGCTGATCGCAGCGGAGCACGCCGGCTCCACCAGGATATGGTGATCATCTGAAACAAATTAATAGTAAATTTCTCAAATCCAGAGGACTGTTGCTGCTTTGGGTAAAAATAATAATACAATTTCTTGATTCTTTATTTTTATAGCCTTTATTGAACGCCGTTCAATTAAGTCACAACACTGGGTCCTTGACAGTAAAACTGAAGGAACGTGATGTCCCGCTAAATGCTATTATTATTATTTTTATTTTTTACAGTTTTTTGCCCGAGGTATATATGATCCCATAGGAATGAATAAATTCTCCTGAGAATGAGCAAATTCTGGGATGGTTAGAAATCGTCAAGATATTAAATATTATTGTAACGGGATCCAAGAATTGATCCCAATATGACATTAAAATTTAAAGGATCCCTAGAGATAGGACATCCGGGTTCTAGGCAGGCAAGGACGCGGTTGGAATTTATTTTGTGTTAGAAATTGTAGATAAGTGAAATAAAATAAAAGGTTTCTAATTAACATCTAATGTTGAAGTTTTATGCACTATGTGACATCGTAATATGGCGACAGAAGTGAAATTCCTTGAACTTTAAACAAACACGAAGTATCTTCGAACAGTTTTTGTGTCGTAACTGCCACGTTTGTTCCGCTCGAAACAACAAAATGTCGGACAACAAAGGAGCGACCTCCACTACACCCATTCAGTATTTTGCAGCCACGTTACCTACGCCAGCGAAGTTGGACGTTCAAGGGAACTTATCGGCAAATTGGAAGTACTTCAAACGAGCTTGGGAAAACTACAAAATAGTCGTCCCATCTGATCAAGCAGCCAAATGCAAAACGCACGGCGACCCTCCTCACGTGCATCGGTGCTGACGCAATGAATATCTACGACACCTTTGTCTTCGATAATGATGAGAGGGATGATCCAGTAGCAGTAGTAGCAAAATTAACCACTCACTGTGTTGGTGCCACAAATGAGACATATGAACGTTATGTTTTCAATAAACGTGATCAAGAAGCAGGAGAAAATCAAGAACCAAGCCTCACATTAAACAAATATGTAGACATTTGTTGTGCTGCAGAGACTGCAAATCGACAGCTGAAAACCATAACACATGAGGAGGTGCATACATTTAAGAAGATGTCAAACAGACATCCTGTTTCTAAGACACCAGAAGCTTTATGCAAATTCTGTGGAAATCTACATCCTCTAGTGAAAGAAAAGTGCCAGGGAAAACACTCAGTCCTGCCAGGGCCGGAAACATTTTATGGCTAAGTGTCCTGATAAGAACAAGAAGAAACCTCTGCACTCACTTGACAGAACAACAGAGCAGCTAAGTGATGCTGAATCGGCCATGGTTGTAGAACACATAAGCACAGTTAAGTCAACTGCTAAGAGACTTGGCCAAGTTCATCACTGGAGAGTCACCCGTCCACTTTCAGTTGGACTGTGGCACAACTGTGAACGTCCTTCCACAGAAAGTCTACCAAAGTGTCAAGTGACAAAAAGCTTATAAAGCTTTGGAACACCAATACAAATGTACAAGTCAGTAATGGAAAATGCAGAATCAAAATGACCCATCCAAAAAATCAAAAAACCTACACTGTAGAACTGATGATTGTAGACTGCTAGAAAGCCATTACTTGGTACCCAGGCAGTACAAGAAATGGATCTGCTCGAAGTGAAATCAGAGAATATTGCCTCTGTTGAAGAGAAGGAAGCACTTCAGAATCTGACTTTTGACACAATACAAATCAGAAAGTTTGATGCCAAAGCTTTCCCTCCAGCCGTTAAGCATCTCGAGGTTGATGCTGACTCCGCCGCAGACGATGAGAACAATGGTTCTCAGTTTCTTCGGCAGCTTTCCCTCGCTCTGCAATTGCTTCACGGTGCCGCAGTAGATGGCGCTGATCGCAGCGGAGCACGCCGGCTCCACCAGGATATGGTGATCGTCTGAAACAAATTAATAGTAAATTTCTCAAATCCAGAGGTTTCCAGATGTTTTCCAAGGAGATGGCACTTTTGAAGGAAGGCTACATTTAGAAGTCAACAAGACTGTTATGCCTGTAAAATTACCTGTCCGAAAGGTGCCAGCAGCCATGAAAGAAAAACTCAAGGAAGAACTGAATAGCCTAGTCACAAGACAGGTCATCACTCCTGTATCGACTCCAGCTGACTGGCTATCCTCTATGGCGGCAGTTAAAAAACCCAAATGGACAGATCAAGCTCTGTTTTGATCCCAAGCCTCTCAAAGAAGCGCTTAAAAAACTACTACCCCTGAGCAACGATAGAAGACATATTACCAGAACTATCCAACACAAAAGTTTTTTCCTATTAGATGTAAAGAATGACCACTGGCATGTTCAACTTGATGAGAGTAGTTCGTTTCTCACAACGTTTGCCACACCATGGGGCCAATAAAGATGGCTCAGAATGCCGCTTGGAATTTTCCCAGCTCCGGGAGAGTTTCAGAGATACCGGGATGAAAATCTAGAAGGATTGGAGGTTGTCAAGGCTGCAACAGAAGATATCCTGGTCTGTGGAATTGGTGTGACAAAGGATGATGCTCTTAAGGATCATGATCGCAAACTGACTGCATTGTTACAGCGATGTTGCGAGCGCGGCATAAAGCTGAACAAGAATAAGCTAAGACTCAGACTTCCAGAAGTCAGATACTTGGGATTTCTTATCTCAGAAAACGACCTCAGGTGTGATCCAGCCAAGGTGGAAGCAATCACCAGCCAAGGTGGAACCAATCAAAAACACGCCGTCCCTTTCAGACAAACACGGTGTACAGCGCCTCTTAGGCATGGCAAATTTCGTACAAAAGTTCGCACCATATCTATAGCGTGACAAGACGTCCGGCCTTTATGGCTCCCTTGAAGCAGTCTGCTCCGACCGTCTCCATAGCCAGGATGGGATCGTTGCCCCATCCGACGGCCTCCATACCTTGCGAGACGGCGACCAACAGCCCACCACCCCCGACGGGCGGAATCATGAGGTCCGGCTTCCCTGTTATAATATCCTCTGCAATCTCGGCAATTATGGACTGGTGTCCTTCCCTGCTCCGACCGTCTCCATAGCCAGGATGGGATCGTTGCCCCATCCGACGGCCTCCATACCTTGCGAGACGGCGACCAACAGCCCACCATCCCCGACGGGCAGAATCATGAGGTCCGGCTTCCCTGTTATAATATCCTCTTCAATCTCGGCAATTATGGATTGGTGTCCTTCCCTGCTCCGACCGTCTCCATAGCCAGGATGGGATCGTTGCCCCATCCGACGGCCTCCATACCTTGCGAGACGGCGACCAACAGCCCACCACCCCCGACGGGCGGAATCATGAGGTCCGGCTTCCCTGTTATAATATCCTCTGCAATCTCGGCAATTATGGACTGGTGTCCTTCCCTGCTCCGACCGTCTCCATAGCCAGGATGGGATCGTTGCCCCATCCGACGGCCTCCATACCTTGCGAGACGGCGACCAACAGCCCACCATCCCCGACGGGCAGAATCATGAGGTCCGGCTTCCCTGTTGTAATATCCTCTGCAATCTCGGCAAATATCGTCTGGTGTCCTTCCCTGCTCCGACCGTCTCCATAGCCAGAATGGGAACATCGCCCCATACGACGGCCTCCATACCTTGCGAGACGTCGAGCAAAAGCCCACCACCCTCGACGGGCAGAATCACGAATTCCGGCTTTCCTGTTGTAATATCCTCTGCAATCTCGGTGATTATCGACTGGAGTCCTTCCCTGCATTTCACAGGTAATATGACACAAATGCAGTGTAATGTGACGTGGGGCACGGTAGCCGATTGGCTAGAACGCTCGGCTTCTGACACGAAGAGTACAGAGTATAAGTGCACCACTGCGTGAACTCCTACATAAGGACAATGAATTTGTCTAGGAGGAACAAACCCATGGATAGTGCCTGAAGCAGGTCAAGCAAATCCTCGGCACTACCCCTGTGCTGTGTTTCGGTCGGGACCGAAACCCAACTTCAACGTGATGCATCAGAAAAAGGGTTTGGAGTCTGTTTCATACCAAATATGCTCATATAGAAAAGGAGCTCCTGGCAATTATGTCTGGAATGGAGAAATTTGAACCATATGTTTACGGACAGAAAGTTATTACTACTACTACTACTACTACTACTATACCTACCATTACCACTACTACCACTACTACTGCTACTACTTTTATTAGTATTTTATTACTTTATTACTTACTTTATTATTATAATTTTTTAGTTGTTAATAAGTTATTTACCTAATGTCAGAAGCCCCATCTCAAGCGGCTCAGAGCAAGACGGTATTGGGGCAGATGGCTTTTCCTCGTATAGTTATTATTATTTTATCATTATTATTATTATTATCATCATCATCATCATCATCATCATTATTATTATTACCTAAGAAAACAAAAGCCCTGTTTACGCTAGCCTTAGATATGTTAAAATACCTATTAGGTTCGTTCCTAAGCAATTGATCCTCAGACAACTAGAAAAGCCACACGGGTGGGATCTTTTACACACGTAGAGCCCAACCAAACAACGGAATGGGGCTTAGCCCCTTGATGTTACCTACCTAGAAATCTGCACGTAGTTTCGATGCATTGCTTGTCCGTTACGACCTCCGACAGAATCGGTCTCTTCTGGTAGATACGATATGCCTCGCTTGCTACCGTCAGCGCACCCAGACACTTGGCTATGCTGTTCAATGCAACAGACAGTTCTTACGCTGACTTTATTACGTACAGTATTACATACTTACAATCATCTTAAAATTTAAAATAAAAAATGACCTACTATACCAAAAAATAAAAAATTAATTAATTAAAATTTAGAAATAATAAAAATGACCGGCCACACCACACGTCTGGGTGGTCAAAGGAGGTTATGTAGCCGACGGTAGGATCCTCCGCTTCCTCCCGAGCCTTTGCATCACCCTCGTTCCAGGCATCACGGCGGACCACGATGTTGGCTCCCTGCATTAGCTTGACGCTATGGTAATAATGACTGGATATGATTTGCCAGCCGTTAGACCACGCCCATACGTACAGCCCAACGCGGTACGGACATTGCCACTCATTCGCATTAAAAGGCCCCCTTATTATTCCCCGGGGCGCAAGAGAGAAAATGGTTGCCATAACGTCACATGGTGTAGAAATGCATTTAAACATACATACTCCGTATAGCTGGATTCGACAAGCTCGAACAGATAAGCTTTCATAGGTCGGACTCTGAGGAAAAACCTGGAAATGAATACGAAATCGATACCAGAAGTCTGCGAACTAGAGCGCGAAGAGGAACTGCTGACGCTTGGAACCCAAAACAATGATCGCTGGCACACACTCTTGCAAATCGACGATCAGATAATCCGACTCCTTGAGTCCGGCGCGACAGCCAACATAATACCTGCACTTTTACGTTGAAGAGAAGCATGGTTCTCAGTTCCTTCGGGAGCTTTCCCCCGCTTTATAGTTGCTTCACGATGTGACAGTAGATGGCGCTGATCGCAGCGGCTCACGCCGGCTCCAACAGGATATGGTGATCGTTTGAAACAAATTATTAATAAATTTCTCAAATCCAGAGGACTATTACTGCTTACTAGGCTTTAAGGCATGCCCGGACCTGAACCTCGTGAGCAGCAGCAAGTCCAGCATTTCCGCCAGAAGATGCAACGAGTCGACGACAGCGATAAGCGATATATCGGCGTGTAGATGGTCAGAGGAACCTGGAGTTGCCTAGCACCGTAGGCAGCAGCAAGGCCACCATTTCCGCTAGAAAATGCAACGAGTCGACAAGAGTGATAAGCGATGTATCAACAAAGTGCGACGCTGATACCCGCTGCTGCTCCCCCTGATGTCGTACCCCTCCTCAGCCGAAGCTCATATGGCGAAAACGAATGCCAAGCCTCCTAGACTCAGCCGAAGACGGACAGCGTGGAAGGTAGCCCTACATCGCCTCCCGCGCAACCGACCACCACATCCGTCACCGTCCATGAACAGACAGAGGACGATACGGAAAGCGCCCTCCAATGGCCATTAGTACCACCCAACTGAACACTGGAACGCGACGCGTCATTAACTAACCTGCTGCAAGATACAGGACCTGTTACATGGCAATACGAACTAACTGGAAATATGGACTTACACAGATGGTAGAACAAACACTTAGAGACTTTTAGATTTAGATATAGTAGCAACGTGCATTGAGGAAAAGACTAATTTCGGAAAGGGGAAAAGAGACATAACGATTTCATAATTTCACGATTACAGTAGAAACTTAGATGCCCTGTAGTTTGTCGACACGCGATTATTCTTAACGGAGCTAACGTATCAAAGGGAGAAATCACAAACCGAAACTTTTTAAATGAAGGGAGATGTAAGGATATGATTGGCCAGCCTTTAGGCCACGCCCATACGTACAGCCCAACGCGATACGGCCATTGCCATAGGCACTCATTCGCTTACGGGCGTCCCCATAAAAACACTAATAACACTGAGTAAGCTAGTAGTACGTAGTCCGAACATAGAGTAGATTGTCAGTAGTATAACAAACGTGTTCTAATATCCAGTCATTACCATAACATCACAATTAGGCCAATAAAATGTTGCAGTTTATGTGGTCATTGATCCAGAACGGTCAGCGATAAACTCGGACGAATGGGGTCAGACGAAAGTGATGCGCTTGAGCGACTAAAAAGCTGTCTTCATAATTTAACTGATCTGATCTTGTTTAAACTGGTCGCGGTACTGTATAATGTAATATATAGATGATACAAATAAATTTCAAATCGTAGAATTCGCGTGTCGCCTTAAACCAAGATTATTACCTTGTGCATTTCTATTTCGTACATTTCTCAACTTCATAGCTATTCCACTAGATTTCAGGATAATTTTTTGTAGTACTTTTGCAAAAACTAACACTAGGTACTTCAGCATTAAATGTATTGGTCCGTCAATTTGGAATAAATTACCTTTACAAATCCGTAACTTACCTAGTCTGTATTTGTTTAAAAAACATCTCTAATTTCCTAAAAATGTCACTAGACTGTCGTTTATAACGCTCGTGTCTATTTAATCTATAAGTTTTACTTATGCTTCTGGAAGTCACAGTTATGACTCATTTTCAGTTTCATAGAGATCACGCTGGTGATCAACTTTCTTAATTTCTTTTAAATTAAGTTTTAGTTAAGACTTTCTTTTTAGTTAATTTGTACCTAATTTGTACATAATATTTATTTGTTAAACGTTTTTGTTGCCATGTGCATCGTTTTGTAATAGGCGGCCCTAATTTAGCGGGACTTAGATCCAATTTGGGTCTACCCTTTGTATCCCAATAATCTATAAGCTTACACTGGTCAATGTATTTGTTCTTTTGGAATCAATAAAGTTTTCACTCAGTTCATTGAATAATATAATCAAATTGACATAAAATACTTATGATCGATCCCTACTAATCAGCCTCTTTCTTAACTTTGACAATCGCTTCATAGCTCATCCTGTTCAAACCTTTTGGAATAGACTGCCGCCAACTATCCGACCCATTGTTCCAGTTCACCAGTTCTGTGCCTCTTGTATTTTCTGCGCAGGCCCTTCATTCAAAACTTAAAGTATTGCTCGTCCAAAAACCCTGTCCTTGTACGCAGTTCCAATTCCAAACACCATCCACCGTAGCCGTCTGACATTTCGATCTGGACTTGGTACCCAAACTAACCTTACCTACCTCACCAATTTCGCTTTTGACAGCGTCTGCGAATACACTGGTTCCCGCGACTTGGCTTCTCTCAGCGCTGATTACGACTACGATTCATGCCTATACTAGCCTTGATCTGACCTAGTTACAAATATCTGCCTGAGTGACCTTTAGATTGACATAGTTATAGACCATACTGCTGCTATAGAGTTGAACTGACCTGGTTATGGCTGGTAACGTGACCAGACGCCCGGCCTTGATGGCTGCGTTGAAGCAGTCTGCGCCGACCGTCTCCATAGCCAGGATGGGAACGTCGCCCCATCCGACGGCCTCCATCCCTTGCGAGACGCCGACCAACAGTCCACCACCCCCGACGGACAGAATCACGAGGTCTGGCTTCCCTGTTGGAAGATCCTCCGCAACCTCGGCTATCATCGATTGGTGTCCTTCCCTACGTTTCACAGATAATGTGACATAATGCAGTTTAATGTGGCGTGGGGCACGGTAACCGATTGGTTAACGATTGTAACGCGGAGAGTACAGGTTCGAGACGCCGCTCCTGAGACAGTTACTGTGTAAGGAACTTGAGCAAGTCCTTCACTGACATTAAATGAAGAACTAACACAAGTACTGTTATGCAATGCGATTTCGTGTGATGTGATGTGAAGCAACTGTGAAGATCAGACCAGAAGGCCTCATGTAATGGAATAACGGTATTCGGTTTTTAAAGAGCGCACGGAATGTAAAGTACTGTAACGCAGTCTGATAGCTGCTGGATTCAGAGATGCATCAGTGAGAGATCTATTAAGCAAGTCAGCCTGTTTAATGGGGGCGTACGTCCATTTCGCTCCCTCAGGAATCCCACTTATTTAAAAATTATGGGCGCATGGCCGTAGTCGCCCATTGGTTCACCCTTATAAACCTGCCCTTTGTTCTTTGCACTGGCTTTCTAAACTCAGATTGAGGGAGGCATAGACGGGGTGTCATCGACCTTTGCACACCTTCCTTTTGTTCTTTGCACCGGCTTTCTAAACTCAGACTGAGGCATGGCCTCTCTCTGGATCCGCCCTTGCAAGTAAGTAAGCAAACAAGCAATTTGTTCACACGAAATTAAAGTTCATCGGCTGAACGAGGAACTGTTGTTGTCCCTGGACAGGTAAAAGAGCAAACGAAAAGCCCCTGCGTTGTGCAAAAATGACTTACCATACCACGTTGTTATTGTAGTGTCAATAACAATTACATTTGCAATTACCATACGTCTGGGTGGTCAAAGGGTGGCACGTAGCCGACGGTGGGGTCCTCTGCCTCCTCGCGGGCCTTGGCATCGGCCTCGTCCCAGGCATCGCCATGGACCACGATGTTGGCTCCCTGCATTCAAAATAAACCCCACTCGCATGTTACACGCACACGGGGTATCCTATATTTATATTTAAAAAGGTGAAAAAGTAAAGATGGGCTAGGTAGCATACCTCTATTGAAACTCTTCTAGTAAAGGTAAAACACTTATTTAGGCTACACATCTGTATCGAAACCCCTCAGAAGCCAGTGAAGTCAGTCAGCTAGTTGACTAGTAACTTCTATAGCGCCGGCGTCTAATGCACAAGGAATCAACTGATGGGTCTGTGTACAGAAGACAAAGGTAACAACCCTCTTTGTCTGTCCTTCTGTCTGTCTGTCTGTCTGTCTGTGTGTCTGTGTGTCTGTCTGTCTGTCTGTCTGTGTGTCTGTCTGTCTGTCTGTCTGTCGGTCTGTCGGTCTGTCTGTCTGATTCACTGGCTGCTATCTTGAGCACCTGTGCTCTGAGCCGCTGCAGCATCTGTGGCCCAGTTGAGCTCGGCGTGTAGATGGTCAGAGGAACCTGGAGTTGCCTAGCAACGTACGCAGCAGCAAGACCAGCATTTCCGCCAGAAGATGCAACGAGTCGACGACAACCTCTCTCCAGTTCCTGCAGATAAGATAAGGTGAAATAAAACAAGATAAGCTTTGACAAGGTAAAATTATGCAGTGCAGCTTACACAAGATAAGGTTATGTAAGGTAAGGTAAGGCTATAGGTTATGTTAGGCAAGGTAAGATAATGTTAGGGTTAAGTTAGAGTAAGCTAAGGTATCTGTCTTTATGTCTCTTTATGCGTGTGTAGATATGAATGCATGTATGTATGTACATAAGTATGTACGTAGGTATGTATTGTATGTATGTGTATATATATGTATGCACTGTTGCGTATGTTATAAGCTATATTATGTAACACGCTTTATATAGCGTCATAGCTATGGCACACTAGTTATGGAGAACGTGCCTTGCGTATCACGTGAGAGATTCCGCGGAGCTTGAAGGACCCGGATGGCTGTGTATTCTCCATCTTCATAAAGACGGAACAGCTACTGCTGCTGGAGGTCGATGACGACTGCAGAAGATGCTGCGATAGAGGCCGACTCTCGATGAGAGGAGTACGGATGTACATTCTACCAGGATCGTGATGCTTCGGCTGCTGCTGTGATTTCAATTTCGTCGGACAAGAGATGGTCTTCTCTAGGCCGTTCGTAAGATCCATGGTAAATGTTTCCATCTCCCTTCAGTAAACGTATAAGCATAAATTGACTTAAGCCTAAACTATAACTGTAATAAGGATTGGATGGCTGTTAAAATGTTAACCTTTCGTATTTCTGCAGTTCTTAGATATCAGAATCGTAATCGTAAACTCAAGATTTCTATTGCGCCTAAAGAAAG
The DNA here is from genome assembly GCA_964023275.1 of Norana najaformis. Lineage (NCBI taxonomy): Eukaryota > Metazoa > Annelida > Clitellata > Crassiclitellata > Hormogastridae > Norana > Norana najaformis. The sequence goes on along the minus strand of OZ029919.1, from coordinate 32,395,324 downwards.
CCAAGCCGCGCTCGAGAACCAGTTCATTCACAGGTGTTCAGTAAAAAATCGATAGGCAGGGTCAGATTCGGCTCAAGGCTCTTGGTTAATTTTATATGGAACTTCATACTTCTCATGAAAACGGCGCTGTAGGTCATTACAGTAGATACTAGCCTAGTTAGCTACATCTGTAAGTGTGTACGCCAAGGAGTCTCTGTGCGTGAGGATTCCAGGTTCGCGTCCCGATCGTGGCTTATTTCAAAGATTTAAATCTCGGGCTAGCAACCTAGTACTGTCCGTACACGGGAACTTAAACGGCGTGGCGCCCATTCAAACGGGCAGCGGTGGTGAAGGATCTCACCCGATATTCCCCGCAAAATGAGCATGGTCGAGACCATATATAAAACCTATACATTTACACTTTAGATTCGATTCTTCTTCAGATAGGCCAAACCCATCAGTTTACATAACACAGGTCTAAATCAAGTCAGTGTTTAAGCAACTACAGACGACAATCTTTAAACTCACCGTTTTGATTTTATCTGCCACAAACGCCTGAAGGTATTGCTTTAACTGCGGAGCCGATGTGCTGGTATTGCGCAAACTTTAGATCTGTCAGAAGTACTGAATATTCGTACAGCTATTCACATTCTACTGTCTGCCTCGTCTGATTATATTGTAGTAACACGGTACTAACAAGCCTACAAATCCAAGGACTCCACCACATCCACTTTACTGGTTTAATCTCCGATTCTTATACAGGCCTTTATTAAACTTCTACGTACACTGTACTTAGATGCATTTGAACGCAAGTAGAGGCCTATAAATATATGAAATCTATGCATGTTGCCTTTCCAAAAACAACAAAGTAGAACACTGAGACTCTGAACATCTTGAACTTTGAACTTCAAGCAAGTCCTCAAATTTTGCCAAAGTGAGTGGTAAGCTTACGGTGCAAAGGTAGTGATATCATATATATAAATATACACATATAGTTTACTTATATACATTTATATATAAGAATAAAAATCTAAATGCACAGGCTTGCCTAACAGCTGACTGTCAGCCTGTAGGCAAGACGTAGCTTAGAGTGTTGTTGAGTCTTGTTATGGTTAATGGTTTGCTAGCACAAGCAGCAGTTTCATTTAAACGTGAACCAGAGACAAAAATTCCGCAGACTTTACACTTTAAAACCCAACAACCTCTAACGTCAGAGACGAAAACTGGCAACAGTCGATGACATTTACGGGTAAATTCCATTGAATACACGTACTGTTCCATGTGACTTCATGCGACTTGAAGAAACAACATATCACGATCAAATACACTCATCCCTTAGAAGCCTACACCAGACAATGAGAAATTACAGGGCTTTTATTGTAACTGTAATAATGACAATTTATATAGCACCAAATAATAAAGCTAAAATAATAATAACCATGAAGTAGCCAGGTACTTCTAGGACACTTTACAATGCGCAAGTGCTATAAATAAGTTCCAAATCAAGTTGATAAATCAAGTGTCAAATGCTTATTTAGTAAACTGAAGGTAAAATAATAGTTTGCTAGTTAAAATGGGGTATTGTATGAAACATTTGGGATGAGCTAAAGTCTTAATGGGAGTTGACAGAAATGCATCATATTTTCAGCTGCTAGTGAAAATTTCTCTGCATTTTTAAATGTACATATAATTTCATAATCTGTTTTTGGATGATACAAAAGCAGCCACCCATACTCCATGCTCCAACAGCTTGAACCAAGAATGAATCTCAAAGAAAGATGAATCACACAGAAAGATGAATCTCAAAGAAAGATGAATCTCAAAGAAAGATGAATCACAAAGAAAGATGAATCACAAAGAAAGATGAATCACAAAGAAAGATGAATCACACAGAAAGATGAATCTCAAAGAAAGATGAATCACAAAGAAAGATGAATCACAAAGAAAGATGAATCACAAAGAAAGATGAATCAGAAGAAAGATGAATCACAAAGACAGATGAATCAAAAGAAAGATGAATCACAAAGAAAGATGAATCACAAAGAAAGATGAATCACAAAGAAAGATGAATCAAAAGAAAGATGAATCACAAAGACAGATGAATCAAAAGAAAGATGAATCACAAAGAAAGATGAATCACAAAGAAAGATGAATCACAAAGAAAGATGAATCACAAAGCTAGTACAGTGATTAAAATGATTCAAGCAAACTACTACAGCGATTTACTAAGGCAAGCAAACATACCCATGCAAATCACTTAGACAAGCATATAATCTAAATGATTCATTTAGATTAGCACCCAACCACAATGATTCACTTAGGCACAGTAGCGCTAGAATAAGCTAAGTGATTCACTTAAGCAAGCACACTAAAAAATTAAACAGATTACAATGAATAAACGAAACCTTAAACATTTTTTGACACAATATAAAAATTCAAAATTCACACTTCCTCACATTAGCGTGGCAACAAATTGCACGCACTCGAGAAAACTAAGCCAGATTCTGATCTCACTACTACATAAACTCCCCATTTTCCCAACCCCAAAATGCTAATTCGAAACAACTAGCATACGCCCAGAAGCTAACTCTCACATCAACTCAGATGTTATTGAAATCCGTGCTTTATCCTCAACACGCGTCTAACGTTGAAACTTCTATTGCAGAACCTATCATTACACACACGGCATCAATCGGTAGTCATGTCATAACTACCACTAACAAATTCTAAGCACCACTGACGAATTCTAGGCGACTTCAAGGAACTGCTACATTGAGAAAAGTGCCAATGAGGAGTTTTGCCGCAGTGATGCCTGATAAGCATTGGAATACATCACCCACAGTCCACTACTTTACGGAATGATTCTAAATGTCACTGAGCTAATCCACCACTATCGCAACCATTCGGTGCTGCAGTTGTGTCTGATTTCTCAGAGTTTTTCTCCATCGAATCCAAAGGATGACTTTTGTCCGATACAGCGTCACTGCTCCCGACAGATTTCATGCACTTTGAATCGCTCAGTTTTCCGACACACTTCCCAGAACCCAGTCGTGATAACAGCTGTGCTTTCCACTCCGTTTCTGGGACAACCGTTGCCCAGTGCGGCAGACTGCTCGATGGAAGACTAAATCCAGCCATAGCAGACTTAATCGTGTCAACCTGACCTGAAACCCACAAAATCAGTGAATATCAATATTAACTTCTCCTTCTGAGAAGCTTTAACAGGAGTTAGCAGGTATACTGATTCTCTTTTAAAATTTAACTTTACAAATTTTTTCAAACATTGGCATTTCAATGCAAGATAATCAAACGTTTAAAATCTACTTGGAGCAAAACCAGTTGAAAGAACAGTGGAAGATTCTTCCATAAGTACTATACCAAAGTAAATCTACAAAACTGAGACAAACTCAGATGTCTTGCCCACACCACCCAACTGCAGGGATGGCATTCATTTCACCAACACCGTACAAAAATAACTAAGGAACAAACCACGAGCCATGTAAAATAAGAGCATCATCTGCAGTTAAACTGACCTTGGTCCATTGCAGTTGCTTCCACATCAAGACGCGGAGTTTTCCAAAGCTCTTGAAGCTCCTTTAGCTCAGAATTCTCGCCCAGTGGTGGCACCTGCACAACTCAGTACGCTAGCATTTTCTTAATTTAATCTAGGACTTGCCTACAGGCTGACGGCCAAATGTTAAGCATGACTAAGCATCTAGATTTTGATTCTTATACATAAATGTGTACAAGTAAACAATGTATATTTATATGTATACATATAGTAATCATAATCAAAAATTTCTGAAGCTTTGAGGTATACTCATTAGAGGCGCTCCTGGCCTGACACACTGGGGAACAAGCAGGTCTTCAAGCGCTTGTGGAAGAAAGGGGGAGAAAGTGTGAGAAGTTCATGCAACAGGTCACCAGGCAGGCAGTTATATATATGAGAAATGTAATCACATGTTACAAATCGACAGCTGTCAGTCAGGAAGTTTATGCTGCCTTGATCTACAACAGCTACTCTAACACAGACAAAAAAGCAGGTGTGTATAAACAGCAGTTTATTTATTGACATTATTTATCGCAGTCTCTTCAGCCAACCACAAGAGGCAGCAACTTCACTTTCTTAGTCTTGGCTTGTGAGGGCGGGTGGCCACTCATCTCCTTGCTGCCTGAGCTTCCCACCAACAGTGTACGGTAGGTGTACTCATTTACAGCCAAGTTCATTAGAGGACAACTGGAGCGGAAATCTCCAAACAGTTTCTGCCCTGACATGGATTTGAAGCCCCAACAGTCCATCATGCTAACCACTGCACCACTTAACCATTTATTATTCACATATTTGCATTTATAGAGCACCATTTTAGAATGCAACAAAAAATTCAGCTATATACCTGTAGATGTGGCATGGCATGTCCGTTAACCTTGGCTCCTGCACTATCTTCTTTGCGGTCATCACATGGCATTTGTTCAACCTCAGCAGCTGCCTCCGCATCGTTACCACGATCACTATCACCACCAGTTCCATCACCTTCGCCTTCATCATCATCGTCGTCGTCTGAGTCTCCAGGTCCAGCTGGGCCTTGAATGTCCAGTCCTGGTGTCAGGAGCTGATATCCAATTCCAGGCTCCACATTCTCCTCCTGGTCATCCTCATCTGAACTGCTGTCCACCAGGGCCATCAAATTTGCAATTGGAATGTCACCAGGCTGTACTTCGTCCCTGTCACCGTTGTCACCTGGATCGTTGATGGCAGGAGCAGGTGACATTGCCCTGCCGATATGCAAGGCCAATAAAAACAACACAATCGTAATAGTCAAAATCGTAATCGTAAACTCGAGATCTCTCCAGCACCCGATAGCCAAGTCGCGAGAACCAGCTTATTCAGAGGCACTCAATCAAAACAAATTCGATAAGCAAGAAGGGTTCAGTTCCAGGTCAAGAATCCAAGACCCAGATCAGATGGCTATGGTTGGTTCTGTTTGGAAATTGATCTTCAGGACAGAGAAGGGGAAGAGGTTAAGGAGGTAGGTGGGAACAGTTTCAGTCATTGATTGTTGGTATCTTGTTCCACATATTTAGTTGCATCTCTGATGAATTTCAGGGCACGATTTAAGACGTACATTTTCAACATGGTGGTCAATTATGACTTTGGCCTGTCTGGAGCTGATCATGCATGAACATGATGGCCACCCCAGACTGGGAGAGAATGGAGAGCTGCATGCTCCACAAAGAGATTCTCAAATATGTATGTAATCAATAAGCGACTTACACTTGCATATAAACTTTATTTTGTAAAAGAAATTATGAAATTAGGTAGTTTCCGTTATGCAAATAAGAACGGTTGACAAAATGTTGCCACAATACAATGCGTTTCAGCAGGTGAAATTCTGTAGATTTGTTGGAAACAAACTGCTACTTGTGCCACATTGTCTTTTCAGTTTGTGTTTCATGTGCATCCACATGATCTCCACCTATTATGTGTGTACCTAATCGTTGTCCAAATCCATAAAGTTCCATTCATGCACAAAATAATGCACAAAAATGCTATTTCCAAGCTTTCCAGATTGTAATAAGCTCGTCAACCATCGAATTTTTATGAGTTCCGAGAGGTACGTGGGGAGCTTGCACCACTCCATTCTCTCCCAGTCCGGGGCGGCCATATTGTTTATACATGATCGTCCCCATGCGGCCAAAGTTAAATTTACCTACAAAGGCCTAAATTAGTAATGTTACATCGACTAATGCCTTAAGCATCATCTAGCTATGGAATTTTTCGGATTGTGGCTATTATAAAATATACAACGTTTCCAATACACCACAATCTTCCATTACATAACAGTCAAGCCAAAGTTTTCCAACGCTGGTGGCCTTACAATCGTACAGCTCAGCTATAGTTCAGACCGCGGCAAGAAGTTGCAAACAGCAAATTTTATTTTGTCACGAAGTAAATGCATGATTACAACGAATCGCAACAGCACACGGCATTATGACAATCAGTGTTACAATAAATTAATAGTCATAACTGTAATTTACTTCAGTGTAATAAGTTATTATAGTTCAGTTTTAACCTTAAATTAAAATAACTTTGATAGTCGTTGCATATTAAGTAACAATAATAAACCAACCTCCCACAGGATTCAATGGCTAGTACTCGTTTCTATAGCTAAAGTCTTAACCACGCCTACAGTGTAACAACATTATATGCCAGTTTGCTAAAAAAATACAGCGATAAAATTTTCTAATTATGTTACGTTCATGAAACTTTGAAGAGCGAACAATAGTAGGCAGAAACAATTGCTTCTCATAGGGCCTCAGAAAGTTTGTAAAGGTTATGTGCAAATTCCTGTAAGTATAAACAATGGAAAGTTTGGCTGTATGTCCTCGTAAGTCATCATGGCTTCCATCTTAGTTATAGGCCTACTGTCCATTGATGCCAAAATAAATCAATTTCCAGGATGTAGAATTTTCCAAGTTTCATGTTAGACGCGATTTTCTACATCACTGCTGCCGCCAAGCTTCTTCCAAATCTCTGTAGGCCAAGCACAAAGCTAGGTGCCCAGAGCCAACCTCTTCAGTAGGGTTTTAGAAACTTCTGAGTTTATGATTACAGTTAAATTAGAAACAGGGGCCAGGTTTTGTACAAGATTCTAGCTTTTTATCTGGCTCCAGTTGCACTCTTCCTGTAAGTTTATTACTGTTGTTGTGAAATCCTTATGAGTCCAATAAATACTAGCTAGGTTATGCTTATGCTACATGCTTATGCCACATGCTTATGCTACATGCTTATGCTACAGTGTATGTTTAACATGTTAATCACACACTGCACTGGTAGTTGAACCATGATCTATCAATGAACCACCCACCATGCCAACTTAACACCTATGGCTGCTATACAATTTCACTTTGCCAGGAAAAGTATCTAATCTAATGACTTCTATAACGCCACTGTCACAGGGCACAAGGCATCAATCGATGGTTGCTTCAAATGAAAGCCGTAGAAAAGCCATAATCCATTGTAAAAATCCGGTAGAAATTCCACAGGTTAGGTAAACCAGATGCAACGCTACAGTGGGTATGGGCATGTTGACAACGAAATATTTCAAACTGTACATGGACAACACATGCAAACAACAACTGTTTATTGTATCATAATATCATTTAAATCAGCTCTTTGTCTCAAATTAAACAGAAATTAAAACTCTTCTGACTAAAAAACTATACAGCTCCAAGATACCCCGTGATCCTTTCTTGGCCCCTTTCTTTGAAACTTCTTTCAACTGTCTTTTCTTTTAAGCTCGTCCTACTCGTCCTCAACCAGATTACCCAAAATAAAATTGTCAACAATTCAATGAAACATACTTGTTTTGTGTACATACTTGGGCCAAACAATTGCTGGCCCAGATACTGACTTTGCATGTAAAAGTCATTGGCGCTACATAAGTATTGCACCAGCCAGGCCAAAGCACAAGTATCTCAAACTGTTACAGTTAAACACAACTATTTACACAGCCTGAAACTGTAGGAGAAACACCACAAGAAACTGACCGATCAACCAGCACATTTAAAACCAGGTCAACATCATCAACCAACCAGCACATTTAAAACCAGGTCAACATCATCAACCAACCAGCACATTTAAAACCAGGTCAACATCATCAACCAACCAGCACATTTAAAACCAGGTCAACATCAACCAACCAGCACATTTCAAATTAGGTCATCATCAACCTACCCGCAAAATTAAAACCATACGTGGTTGCTACAAAACTAACTTCAAACCAACTACATTGCTAACAGGAAGTTAAACTTATGTGCAATTTTACAACTGCAGCTCAAGTGCAACAACACAGCTGTCAAGTTTTAACTGTTCTGTGCACTTTTTTACAATGAGAAATCTGCAAAATACTGCTGAAAAATTTAACTAACAAAACTAGGAATTTTGCATACACTGGTTTTAGGAAGTACGGTAATTTTTGCACAATCAGCAGACCAAGGTTGCAACCTAAAAATACAGTAAATTTCACATTCATCATTTTAGAAAAGCTCGTTAATCTTTGCAAACTATCAATTTCACGTCCATTATTTTCTGGGAAGTAATTTTAATTTTGCTCATTCAAGCTAATTCACAACAATCTGCCTAAATCGCTTAACAACAATCTGAGTTTTACTTAACTAAAAAGTTTTTGAGAATAAATTGCAAAAAAAATTAACAATTTTGCATCTACTTTCGGTAATTATTCCTACAGCCAACCGAGAAGTGACACGCTCGTGCAACCTGCATGCGTTTGCAGCACTAAATATCAAAGCAATGGAACTGAAGTTTCTGATGATATGACTTTCAACGTTTTCATGAAAAGAAACTCTCCACACAACAAGTCCAAGTACAAAAAAGCACAAAAACTCATACACAAGTTAATGCATCGAATACACATTGGCAACACCTGCACAGTAATCAAGTATGGTAAATATTAATATTACACGACTGATTATCCAAAAATGTTTCGGAAAACTGAATCCAAAACAGAACCCTAAATGGATAAACACTCACAGAACAAAAACCGTAAAACCTCTAGTATCATAATTTTGAAATGAACTGCTATGACCCTCCAGCAAAACATTAAACAACACCAGACAAAAATTTGAGACAAAAATGGCCTTGAGTATACGAATCACTCAGAATCTTCTAAGTATTTATAGATGCAAATGCCCCACTGAAAACAGTTCGGCAGTAAAGAAGTACAGAAATTTTGTAGAGATCTAGCAACATCAGAAAAATTAAAACGACAACAGAAGTTTTGTAGTTTATGCAGCGCCTTTTATTTGTCCCACAGTTTATCAAATGCTGTCGATCAAACACAAAAGGGCTACGGTGAAAAACCACTGCAGCAGTCGGCCACTAAGATGTCTAGTGATGCTGTTTTGTCTATATTCAGTCCATGACATACTGTGATTCACTCTTGGCTTTCAACCAGGAATTTGGTTTGCATATTTACTTTGCTTAGTAACAACCATGAACTGATGCCTTGAGCATTATAATGGTGGCGCTATAGAAGTTATCAGATTATTACAATTATTATTATGTGCCCAGTTCCAACTAAGGTGTGGAATGGCACTGCAGATGGAGACCATGTGGATTCGGTGTATGGTAATTAAAAAACGGATTCAAAACATACCCTGAGATTAGGAAATTCTCCCTGAAAGCAGCACTTGGCAAACTTAAAAACAAGGGATCTGCATCCCTGGCTCAAAGACTTGGTCTTTCACACGTTCAGTTAAGGGAGTGAAAAAAGTCGATGCATTCCAAATACTACTTTACATCAGACAACTACGCAGATTATGTAGCTACAGTATGCAGAATTACACCAAAGGTGCAAATCACACCACATTTAAAGTCTGCAAGGAGAGTCAGCATTATTAAACCCAACATTTACAACAAAATGTTATACCCAACACAAAGACGCAGGTGGAAAGCAGACAGCTAAACTAAAATAAACCAATATTTTATTGTTGCTAACCCAAGCAAGCAAACAGATCCATGCCAGAACCTTCTTACAACTCACATAATTCTAACATGGATTCTAACTCACATGAATTCTAACAGAACAAGTTTCACGACCTGGATCCCAAATTTAATGCAGAACATGAAAACTCAAAACACAACCGCTTTTTCAAGTCAACATCTCTGCCTCAGCAAGCATGATAAGGAGTTGAAAGTTTACTACGGCTCTTAAATTACATACAAAGTTATTTGAAACATACTTCCGGGCTCGTTAAGTAGAATCTGTAAAAAAATACCCCAGTCGGGTGACTTAATCTATGCATACACATGTCTAGTTCAGAACAAGCCACTTATAGAGTAAGTATGAAAAAATTTATGCTCTGAAAACACTGCTCAGATATCTACCACACAAGTTTTAAAACCACCTTAAAAATGTTCTTTGTCAATGCCGCGTTTCTGGAAGAGAAAAAATACAGCTCGGATCTGATAGAAACATTTAATAAACCCAAAATGTCCACAAACAGTGCTGCCATCTATCTGAAAACAGATCTGTGTAAATAAAATAAGTGATCCGATAAAAGGCAAAACCTGTTTTAGCCAATTAAAAAAATTTTCTCAACAACAGCAAAGACAGAAAAAAGAATGGATTAATTAACCCAGACTGCGTACAACAAAAATGAGATGCCAGCCCCATTGTAACTTTACCAGGTACTGAACAAAAACAGAAAATCAATTCACATCTAAGGAAAAGCAGGAACCGTAATGTAAACATAAACAAAAGAAAATGGTGAAACTGTAAACTAGGCCACTGTGCAAGAATCCGACAAATTCTTTCCTGCAATACTCCCCCATCAGTATGCATACTGCCTCTAACGGTAATAATTTCACCATTGACCGTTAACCAAAGACCTCCTCAAGAATTAGCGAACCAAATGGAAAACAAGTCCACCTGCACACGTATAGCAACCGTATAAAAAGCAGCACAAAATAGGTAACAATGTTCTAAAAAGGAAATGCAAATTCCTTGCTTCTGTTAACTAATAAAAAAATAATAATAATAACAAGGATAATAATAATAATGACAATAATAATAATAACATTGCTATGCTGAATGATCAAGTTTTGGCTATGCTTGTAAAAGTAATGCTAGAAACAGTGCTATCCATAACTGCAGTAGGCAATGTAACTGCAGTAATTGCACACTTATTACATCACTACGACAGTAACAGTAATCAGAAACATGTTCTGGGCTGATGGTTTTTGGCTGAAGCACACGCACGACCCCAGCACTCCAACAACAGGTACAGCCCCCTCCCAGAGCAGCTGCAATTGAATAAATTTTAACGCTTCAACTCTCAGCACAAAGCCAAAAATGAAAACGTCGGGCAAGGGCTACGAAAAACGATCCGTTTTTTCTGGATGAATAACTTTGCGGCCACAACTACTAAGTCCTGAGCAGCAAGTCAAAGAAACACCAATTAAACACAAGTGAAAAGAAACAGGAAGAATTTCAATTCCCAAACAGCTTCCCAGTAACATCGCTTGTCTCAGTAAAAACAGGAGGGCGTGGAACTGTCTCAGTAAAATCAGAAGGGCTTCCACGCATAATGTTTAAATGCAACGAAACCAATGTATTATCGACAGAGTTCTTACTAGCAGACGTCTTTTCAATTAATTGACACAAAGCACTAACAAAACTAAATACTTTGACTTTTGATCATAATATTACACGTTTTGTACAATTAAAATCCTTGCAGTTTTGCAACTTTGCAACGTAGAAATTTACATGATCTGACGCAAGACAGAGAGACAGTCCGCTGACAAACTGCTGCTTCCTATGCTGCCGTTAGTGACTACCGTGCAAGACTGATGTCATCGTTCAAAAAGATGGACGCAGGGAATTGAGAGTTCATGAGTCTGTGATCGGGTGTCGTCCTTCCCTCCCCATCACTCGGGGAAAGGTGGCCGATCGTAGTTTCATATTGCTATGGCGTTTCTAGGGGATCCAACGACGTCATCAATCTTGCGAAAGCAGCTCGTGCAGTCGAAATCGTGCTCGAATCTGCGGCCGAACATCCTCCCGCTGTATATGCAAAAGCAGCCGTATAAACAAGAGAATTAATAAGATAAAAGCAAAGGTTTCCTTAATAAAGGGGCAACCAATCCTTCTGGAACAAAAATAGGTTAATATTCCCAAACACGATCGTTGGATGCATCAGCTTTTAATTCACAGACAGGATTTCAACTAGAATTCACAAATGGATTACGATTTTTGACTACAGCCTTACCTGAAGCAACCTTTGAACGATGCCTTGTGCTATGATAATAACTACTGCTGCAGAAGTCCTTAGATTAGACAGTATTCATTGCGTTTTGTTAACACAGACCATCAATTGAAGCTTTGGGCATTACAATAATGGCTCTACAGATGCTTTGGGCATTACAATAATGGCGCTACAGGTGCTTTGGGCATTACAATAATGGGGCTACAGATGCTTTGGGCATTACGACAGTGGCTCTACAGATGCTTTGGGCATTACAATAATGGCGCTACAGATGCTTTGGGCATTACAATAATGGGGCTACAGATGCTTTGGGCATTACGATAATGGCGCTACAGATGCTTTGGGCATTACGATAATGGCTCTACAGATGCTTTGGGCATTACGATAATGGCTCTACAGATGCTTTGGGCATTACGATAATGGCTCTACAGATGCCTTTAAATTAGCTTAGAAACATCATGATGTTAAGCTGCTAAGAAAGAGTCCAGGCGAATGTATACCTTGATCGCAATGTCTTCAAGAAAAGGCATAAGTTTCATAAGTTCGTTGTCACTGCTGTCTTCAAACCAGCTCTCAATTGGGATACCATTGTCGAGCTGGAAAACGGTTTAAGCACACGCATGCGAAACAAATGCCGTCACGCCAACTCAGAAATTAGTAAATCTAATAAAACTGCCTAATACAGATGATTTGCGCTTACATCAGATCAAGCCAAAGTAAAATCATCACAGAAAACCTTACAGAATTAAAGAACATTTTAAACATGTTGCAGCCAGAATGAATGCAATGTCCAATTTAACTCAAATTAGAATGGAACTGATTGCAAAATTAAATAATAAATAATTTCAAATTTACTTTGTAAGAAACTTTACACATACATACATACAAACAAGCATACCAATAAATGCTTATAGCAGGTACCTAAGAGGTGCTACAGAAATACCCCTACACATACATACAAATGCCTCAAGCATTGCCAAAGAAGCATGCATGACAGGTGTTTCCAACAGGTACTTAGAAGGTCCTCTAAAAATGCTCAGATACATACATGCATGTAAATGCCTGGCAAGATGCCAAAGATGCATGCAAATGCCTGGCAAGATGCCAAAGATGCATACAAATGCCTGGCAAGATGCCAAAGATGCATACCTGATAAGCAAATGCCTGAGGAGAGTTGTCGATTATGATAGTTTTGGACAAATCTCGTCCGAGAACGTTAAGGTCCTTAATGTAATTGCCGTTGACGCAGACGCAGTGCTCTCGAAAAAGACGATGTCTAGATTCAGAAAAACAAATACAGTCTTGTAAACAGCCATCCACAAACTGTGCAGAATAGCTGATTAAACTTTTTTATACCAAGAAAAATAATGTTCAAAACATCCCATTATCAGTGATTATAATTATATTTATAAGTACCCTCCCGAATTTAAATACTTGTGCTGGCATGCCTATGGCCTACACTTCCTTGCTCAGCAGATGCACATATGGTGTGCTAACAAATGCATTACTTACTTACTTAAATCATTGATTGATGCCTTCGAATTTGAACTCTTCAGATTTATTCAGTGCCCCAAAAAAGCCAAATCATGAAAACCAGCTAATTCATAGGCACTCAGTCAAAACAAAATTGAGAGGCAGCACAGGTAAGTTCCAAATGTCCGGCAGATGGGCAGACGCATGTCTCCGTTGGAGAGTTTTTGGAGTTGGAGTGGCAAGAAAGCCAATGATAAGAGGAATTAGGATATAATCTTTCAAAAGATAGGATTTTTAAAAAGTAATTAAAAGCTTATAATTACTATTACAAGAAGACCATATAAATCATCTGAATATATTCAGTGTGCACGGCTCTTTTGTAATACCATCACACACATACATCTATTTTCTTTAACAGCACTGGACAGAACCTCACCTGATTAATTTGTGCTTTGGATCTAAAAGATTCATTAGCTTGTCAGCATATACTTTCTTCGAAGCGGTAAAGACGATAACTTCAAACAGCCGAGACACCCTTTCCAGAAACTCACGAAACTGTGGCCGTGTTTTCACATATACCTGACAATCAAAGAAAATTTGCATCCATAGCTACATGAATGACACTGACGGAAGTCTGTTAGCTCTCCCATTCTGTCTCGTTCTTACTCTGTCACTCTATGTTTCACTCTCACTATCCCTCTCTGTCACTGTATGTCCTCTCTCACTGTCTCTATCTCACTGCTTCCATCTTTCTCTGATTCTGTCTCTCACCATTTCTACGTCACTCTCAATCTGCCCCTACATCTTGTCCCTCCCTCTCATTGTCTCTGTCCCATTCTGTGCCTCTCTCTGTCACTGTCTCACTTTAAGTCTGTCCCCTCCGCATCTCTCTCACTTGGTCCGTGTCTCCAGTCTACCCGTCTTTCACTCACCTGGTAAGTTACTTCCTCAAACAGAACTGGAAACGAGAAAACTGCATCGTCCACTTTAGTTAGGCTGCAGTGCACCAGAGTTTCATCCTAAAAGACAAAATTATGGCAACCACATAAAGTAACCATAACTTCCTCAGTCTCAACCTAATCACAAAACGAAACAAAGCAAAAATAAAAAAAACCAACAGCATACACCCACAAATCCACTTGACAATGAATGACAAAACATCAAATTCAAAAAGCAGGCTACAGAAAAAAAGAAATGACTACCACAAGAAAGAAAACAGGTCACACAGTCTTAATATTTTAATCCTGGCAAATAGTGGACACGAAAATCCCAAGATGCAGCAAATGAGAAAACCGATTTAAGTCCAACAATCAAAGACGCCTACCAGATCCAAGACTAGAGTGAACTCTGGCGCACTCCTCGTCTTTAGCGGAAGTGCTGGCGCCTTGATCCTTAGGTCATCCGTCAACGGAGGAAGATGTCTGATAAAATAATATCTAAATAAATCACAGCGACACCATGAAAACTCAACTGCTAATACTTTAATCAGCATTAAGAAAACAATCCAGAAAATTATCAAGAAAATGAAGCAGCAAGAACTGTAACAAATTTACAAGTCATATTATATAAACATATTTTTATTATATTATATAAATAAATTTTCAAGTTATACACAGCTTTAAGTAAAGCGCCTCTGATTTAGACTGCTCAGCATTCTTGTGCACAAAAGAACATTTTACTAATAATAACACTCGTCATAATAATAATAATAATACGTACATTAGCAGCAGTCAGTGTATTACTAAACAGAACAACTACTAGACTATCACACACCTAGGCAGGTGGCACACAAATATATTTTAATTCTCTATCTAGCACTGCCTTCTCTCAACTCACAAAAGGAGCTACACAAATGGTTTCCCCACGGCAAACTTCATCTGCACGTCGTCTGCACTTACGGATCGAAGACATCCTGGTCCCAGTCCTCCATCTGTTCATCTAGTGTTATCTCGCCATCATCTTCCAACAGACAGGCCGTCGTACAGTCCAGAGACTGGTTCCCCAAGTGCCGGCCGTCGACGAGCACGGAACCAGCGGTCGAAGGTAGGACCGGATGACATGGAGTGCTAGTGATGAAGGCTACGTCTGCTGCCGTGGTTGCAATTGGCATCCTCGCTTCTTCCGATATAGGCGCCGTAGAGTTTACGCATTTGAGCGGAGTACCAGAGTCACATGGTTCCTCACCTGTCAACACCTGGCTGTCGATCGTAACTGACGGAACTTTATTCTCTTTGCCTGGAAAATCAGCAACAGCAAGTAAATCAGGTAGTTCAGACTGACTCACGATTTTACAAGTACATTAGTAATAACAGTAATTGTTATTGCAAATTTGTTCAGCGCCTCTTCAAGAGATATTGGCACAGGTGCTATATAAATCTGCAATAACAACAGAACACCTATTTACAATTAAATAAGGTTTAGGTTTACTCAAGATCTTTCACATGAGTAAGTAAACAGTTCATATAATTATTTCATATTTTACCAGTAAATAAGGTCCCGCAATGGTTCGTGGTTACTCAAAATTTTGAAACTAACTAAAACATCTTGTTTTCTTAAAACGTTTACCATATAGCTCGCTTAATTAGTGGCTCACTTACGGCATATCTTGCAACTTGTATACATGTATTCATACATCTGGACATTTATACAGCACCTTGAAAATTCTATGAAAGTGGTGCAAAGTTTATATAAGCCACTTAGGCCACAAAAGATCCACTAATTTCAAATCCTGGTCAGCACAGAAATTCAAGAAACAAAACTTAAATTCTCGCCCAGCAACTACAAAGTAACAATCAGTGGACTTAATCTAATCTAGTCTTGAGACATCTATATAGCTGGTATGGTAGCCTGTAATGCTATTGAAATTAGAGTATTTTAAATCATTGACAGTGATTCCAAAACACTAAACTTTAATTCTAAGACACTAGATTTCAATTCTTAAACACTCCAGAAAACAGGTAAGACAAACTGCCATACCGTCCTGTGAAAGTGAACTGTCAGCAACATTTAAGGACTGGTTTGGCTCTTCCGGCTCACTTTCTTTAATAAAATCTAATAATTAAACAAAATTAAGTCAAAGTCGAAACTGCACAGCAAACATTGCCATACCAACGTCTCTCAGATTCAAAATCTGCAACATTTTGGCAAAGTATAAAAATTGAAACTTTTTGAATTAAAGCACTGCAATTGTCATCTGGCACCGGCATAAGCTCGGAATTAAACAGCAAACTTTGCAATGCTCTGGCCCCATGTCCAGGACCTTGGCATTCATCCACTGCCAGCTCAAGAGCCTAAGAATAGGAAACGAGAGCCTTCCTACATTCCACTATGGTACACTGGAGTTTAGCGTGGCAGGGTGGTCTATCGGTAATGCATTTGGTCAACGATCATGCAGTTGCGGGTTCAACTCTGTGTAACGATGCTGGGCCAGTTGTTTGCACACACAATGCTTCTGTCACCAAGTATAATGTGGTACCGGTGTAAGCTGGGAAGTAAACAGCAAGTCCTGTGATGCGCTGGCCCCTTGTCCAGGACATTGGGATTCGTCCATTGCCAGCTCAAGGGCCTAAAGAAAAGAAGATAAGCACTTCTACTACGTCTTACTTGTAGTATATGGGATACTTTCCTTTTTACTTACACTGGAGCTTATTAGTTAATGAAGAGCAACAATTAATGTAAGCATATTTACAAGGGTATTTATACAGGCAAAAACAGTTAAAGCAGTGTACAGAGCCGCCACACACTGAAGACGTGATTTTGAGTGCACAGAGACTTTTGCCGTGCTTCCAATTACCTGGCTGATAAGCAGAAACAGGTGGTAGGTGAAAAACAGGAGAAAACAATGTTCCCAGAATGGTTGATGTGGTACGTGCAGGACTGTCAGGCTCTGAACCCGTTCGCTGTGAATATTTCTTCCCACCTGGACACACAGCAGAGTAAATTTCAAGAACCTCTCGTAAGAATCTACAGATAACAGTGAATTACTAATAAAACTACACTACTTAAAATGGTGTCTGTGGTAGACACCAATGAAGTTCAACACTGTACATTTAACAGTACTGTCAGACATTTACGTCCAAGTACTCATTTTCTACAAGGTAAATAACTGTATTGCATAAGATGACAGTGACTATTGTTTCGCACCCAATAATTTAAGAGCTTGCTACTCACATCACCATATGTGGAAACCAGAGGGGAGGATTACTTCACAGAAGACAAAATATAAATAAATATGCTAGAAACTTCTATAGAGCCATTATAACACACCGTTCGATTGTCATTTCAAAGCAAACCCACATTTGACAATTCAAATTCCTACAAGCAAAACCAGTCGAGGTCCAAGGGTCAAGAAAGGCTCAGGAAGTTAGAAGGACAGTCTCTGCCCCCAGAAGCCGCCATGTGTAGAAAAGTCCTAGTGACGTCACTATCTTAACCTTGGCACATGGGGTGGGGCCACTCCTCTCCCTCACCCTCTGATCTTCCCATTGGCAGTGTGCTCAGTCAGTGTCCTCATTTATAGCCAAATCTGTATGTGTGGAACAGAAATCTCAACCATCCTTCTGCCCTGGCAGGGTTTGACCCCTTGACCTCTAGGCCACAGTCCAGAACGCTAACTGCTAGACCGCCGTGCACCCTGAGTAAGAAAATCAATTGAAAAAAGATGAGGTTCTGTGATGAGATGTTGGTGTCAGTTGTACCCGTGGCTTTTCTTTTTGGTCTCATGTGGACTTCATTAGGACACGGGGCTGGTTTTCCATGACCTGCATGGGTCGACCTCATGCTCCTCGTGCACAGAGTCGAAGAAGTTACAGGCTCCGGGCTTTCGGCTTTGGCAGGCATTTTGACAGGCGTTACGTGCAGCTCCTGAAATCACAATGAAATACAAAACAAAAATAAAGTGAATTTAAAAGCCACATTTTTATTATTTCAACAGTAACTGTAATACACAAAATTAATTTTTTTCCATTTCTTTTTTATTTCCAATATTTATGATAACATCTCCATCTGACAGCATCTCCACAACCCACATTAATAAGCAGCTTAAATGAAGGGTATGCATCGTCTGTGTATCCATGCATGAAATATCTGTGTATGCATGTACATCTGCAAGTGTACACATATGTATTTACATACGTATGCACTTACATATGCATGTACGTATCTGGATAATT
Organism: Norana najaformis; assembly: GCA_964023275.1. NCBI lineage: Eukaryota > Metazoa > Annelida > Clitellata > Crassiclitellata > Hormogastridae > Norana > Norana najaformis. The sequence goes on along the minus strand of OZ029919.1, from coordinate 32,376,914 downwards.
TTACAGCACCCTTAGGAACTTCTGAAAGGCAATAAAACAGGACCATCCAAGATATCTACAAAAGGGCACAAAAGGATGTACCTAGGGGGCCTCGGCCCTGGTGGAAATGAGCATCTGATCAGAAAAAACCCACCTGGTAATTATTGTCTGACTTTCTCTTCTTCAAGCATTTAGCCCTCGTCGTGGGCAGCTTCGTGTAGATGGGCTTAGTTCGTTTGTTTACAATGCTACTCCGCGTAATGATCTTCTTACGCAGCTGCATTGTTTGTTACAACAGCCAACAGCACACAGTTCACGGCGTTCTAATCTAGCAATGCACTCTCTTCGTTTGTTCGCATCTAAAAGCAAACACAAAATTCACGCAAAACAACACAGACCAAAAACTTCAAAAACGTTCTGCAGTTTTACTTGTAATCTGAAACAAACAGAGACCAAAAACTTCAAAAACATTGTGTAGTTTTACTAGTAATCAGAAATTTATATGTTACCACTGCCAGAAATACTAATCTGCAGCACTTTTCATGCTAGCTGTACACAAGTTGCCATAGTAACTGTCAACTTAAGTTACCATAGTAACTGTCAACTTAAGTCACCATAGTAACTGTCAACTTAAGTTACCATAGTAACTGTCAACTTTTGTGCTGTATTGTTGTGCTGTTCTTTACCAAGTGAATGCAACAATAACAGTATGCAATGAAAAGACACACAAAAGTAAACTTTTAAATCGATTCAGGCCTTATCATAAACATAGTGCAATCCTTGTAATGTAGCGTATATAGACAATTATATAGTGCCTTTCAAGCCAAGTACTCAAACAAGAGTGGTATAAAGAACAACAGCATAAAATTTAGAAAATGCAATGCTTCTTCATTTGTGCCTGCTAAGTGGATGCATGTAACAATGCTGGCCAAGATGGTTGTACACATGTGCCTCTGTCACCAAGCAGCCTAATTTGGCACCATCCCAGCCTAAGCCGGGAAGCAAACGGCAAGTCCTAAGATACAGTGATCCTGTGTCAAGGACCTTATTATTTGTGCACTGCCGACTCAACTAGATGTATTGAATCTCTATCCACACACTCATATAATACAAGAAAAAACCCACGTTAAAGGCAAGTATCATTTAACATTCAAAACTCCAAAACAGAAGTCCAATCAGCTGCCTGTCACAAGACTTTTACGAGTTTAGCATTGCTTCCAGATGGTCGTGTTCAGCACTACTTTTTAATATCATTTCACTTGATGCCTTCCTTGTTCAGTATCATAACAGAGGTATGTACTGTAAGTTGTTAAATCTGTTTGTGCAGATTATTAATTATTAATTATATTTCATGGTTCTAGTATCAGACACTACCAGTTTGTATCATCTTGCTTTTATTGTCTGACAGCTGTGACCAACCTATGCCTACAATTCAATGCCAAACTGACAGACAATTGGCATTTTAACAATGCAATACTTCCTACTTACTGAAGTGCAGGCCCTAACAATTTATAACAGTTAAACCGGTGGGACCTGGCAAGAACAACAGTAAATTCCAGCAATGGGGACAAGAATACCCTGGCCATGTGCAGACACCTGACCGCTTTTCCCTAAGCAAACACGTGTAGCCAATCAGGGTAACCATACTCTAGCCGGCATGATGCAATTCAAACCATCTGACCAAGAGAACCGCAGTGGGCAATAAATGTTTACAATCAGCCTACAAGGAGGATCCCCGGCAAAGCAAAGCCACAGATAAAGTGCTTGGCAGGTTGCCAAATCAGTCATCCACTTAGCAGGCAATGACTGGCTCGCTGAGCCGATATTGCTTACAGCACAGACAACCTGGATGCCATCAGACGCCCTAAGAGATCCAGTTTACTTGCCTAAACACTGAACTGATTAGAGCAGATCGGTTTAAATGTCTGAACTTCTTCCTCAAATCAGTTGTTGTTTCAAAATTAGAACAACTCGAGAAACTGATACCAACATTTTTATATGAATAAAAAGTAAGAATGTATTACACTGCCCCAGTTAGCAACTGCATGTAACTTTTATATGTTATTTATATCAACTTTTTATGCATGCAAAATCAGAAAACACCTGGACCATGATCATCAAATCAGATCCAGCCATGATCATCAAATCAGATCCAGCCATGATCATCAAAATTTCCATAACACACATAAATGGACAAACCTCAAACTGCATACAAACGACAAAGCCATTTCCTCTCCAAAGACCCACCGCTGGAATGGCACAAATCCACAAGTCCTGCACCCTAAGGATTCCAGGGTTTTTAAACAAAAACCAGGTGCACATAGAACCATTTGTAGATCCATGCAACATCACATTCCATACTTACTCCTGTAATGACCAACAGCTCACAACGTTGTCAATCGGCAGCTGAAGCCAAAATGCATGTCTTATGTTGCTGCTAAGACAACCCAACGTCAGTCATTTCTTGTGAAAAAACTGCCAATCAATTTGATTTTAGACCACAAGTTTCTCACGAAACTCAACTCTCAGCCTTCACAAGAGTAATGCCCAGCCCTGACAGGTAAAATTTGTCACACGGTATTCACCAAAGTTTAAAGATTTTACTACAACCACACAAAACAATTTTTGCCCTACATAGGTGTATGTAGTGCCATGTAGTGCGGACACTACAAACATTTACTATTGTGGTCATGGTAGGATGATAAACGCAGATTTACCATCAGCAGAGGATCTGCAAACTGTGGTAAACAGCATATTTGTAAGATTTTGACATGAGAAGTGAACACCATTACCAAGAATTCCTAAGGAACATACCTGAAGCTGTGCTATATTACATATATTTGCTTAATTACATCACACAGACACAACTCAAAAAACCACTACTGCAAAAAGCTAATCTAATGACTTCTAAAGTGTCATTATCATAACACACAATCAAAATCTTGAAATGTAATCAACCATTCACAGCTCGGAACTAGGCTTAGTAAACAACGCATTACTTTAGTAAAGATTTCATTACGCCTCGGATAATCTGAAAGCTTACAGGACACGTGATGCTCGAGTTCAATCTAAGCCATTTTAAAAATTGCTGACTTGCAAATCAAAGCTCAAATTAAATATCCGTCCAGCGATTTCGTTTTCCCGCGACACCAGATCGAACAAACAATTGATTCGTTTGAGTCAGCTCTTATCAACACCCTGCAATCGCGGATTATATGATTCATGCCCAGAATCTCGTCATAAATTAAACATTCGAAAGCTAGGAACTGAAGATGGGAAGCGGGTATCGCCGCTATTCAGGTCACCGACATGACAAGCATCGACTAGACGTCTACAGCAACCAAATCTACTCACAAAATCGACATTAGAAGCTATCTGAATACAGCCATTCAAATGCACGTGCGATGTTTCATAAACCTAAACGTAAAACGATTAAATTTACCTGTTTATGTGTTTATGTGTCGCGCGAATTAAAACCCGGATGAACGATAAATCATTTTTCTCTCGTTACGAAATTTTTAACTTTCTACAAAGACTATATATAAGGAAGGCTCTCTTAGTGACGCCATTTGTGGCTTGAGTTATTTAACGAACACAAATTTACCAATTAACAGTCTCAATAAATTGTACAGATTCTCATATTCTTTAGCAATAAATTTCATTAAAACTTAATTTTGGTAATGAGTTATTAGTATAACAAAGGTATAATACAAATCACTAAGAATGTAACGGTGCTAGGCATATGATTTTAATTACGTAATTTAGTGCAGAATCTTCCGAAAATATGTAGTTTGCGCATTTATCTAATGGCGTAAGCGGCAAAAATACATATGCGCTGTCAAAGTCGTGACTCCGTCGCCGTCGCTTCAGCACATCCATTCAACAAAATTGTCTACTTTGAGGAAACTATAATGAAATTAACATCGAAATGTTGGGGTTACCAAGCCATGACAAGCCTAACACATCAATTATTTGGGGCTGGAGAATATAACTGCCCTACAGAAATTTTCGCTTAAGGCGTCACCCTTCGCATTTGTCACTAATTAACACAATTTCTTTGATAATTATTTTGTTGTTTATATTCTAAATATCCCAGAAGCGTCAGCGCTAGTGGCGCGTGAATCAAACGTTTCTGAATAACACGGGCACCGAGATTTGCTCGTCAAGCCTAAGGTACGCAGGGAAATTTCTAGTTTGAATGCATCTTGACCTGGAACAGAACCTTTTGTGACTATCGATTTTGTTTTGGTCCTCGTGATGTGGCTTCCGCTGGGCGCTGCAGGAATCTCGGGATTGCGATTGTGATTACGATTACGAATGCAGTTACAGCGTATAAGCATATTCTCATTCCACTGTGCTGCTACGGGAAAACTATTGGAAGACGAAATTAAGCCAGTAGGCCTACTCATTTGATCTAAGATTTATAGGCCTATTCTACTTGTAGATGTAAACCTCTAATAAATCACAGAGGCTATAGTTTTAGTTAGTTAAGCTTAAGGATAATAACTGTCAACCTACGAAGATATGCATTTATCATTACCAAAATAATTAACTTCCCCTTGTCGACCGGTAATTTCCCTTCCTTTTCAAACACTCTGTAGTCACCCCTCTTCCCAAAACCCTGCTCTTCACCCCTGCGCCCTGGGTTCAAGTCCTTGACCAGATTACCGTGTGTGATACCGTAGTGTCAAACTGTGAAAATTTGGTGATTATCAACATCTTAGATCTTGGTTTATCTTTAAACCCAATTTAGCCCGACAACTGATCATCATTGTCCGTCTGAGACCCTTGGTCAGCGGCCAACAGATGTCGTTAACCACTGTCAACAACGTGACAAAACAAAGATCTTTTCCATATTAGGCCCTATGTCTGTTTACTTCTGTCGTGATAATTAGGCCTAATTATAATGACTTACAAACATATCCGTTATATTGAGATGTCGGTTTACATTTGCGTATCTTTCTATAGACAATGGACAAAACTTTGTGTAGCCCTGTTTGGTCGCCAACTCAGGAGAACCCAATTCCAGAAGAAACCTCGCTGCTCGTTATTCCAGCCAAACCCGGGGTCGGGGAGCGCATTGCTCCCAGACTCAGGTCCTAGCGATTTCATTTTGACCCCCAGACGATGTAATATTGAAGGGATGTGAAATGGGCGTCCGCCCTGCCACTCTCTTACGAATTCATGCTCACCAATAGGCCCTCCTTCGAGATGAAAGTAAAGTAGCCTACTCGTCCACAGAACACTTTTTCCTCCTCGACCGTGTTATAGGACTACATAGATTGTCATTATTGTTGTTATTGTTGTTATTATTATTATTATTATATTGAATATTTGTTGTTATTATTTTTTAATTGCCCGAGGTACTTATGATCCCTCGGAACTTATAAAAAAACGCTCCCGAGAAAAAACTGTCTGGGTTGGCTAAACCTCGTCAAGTTTTGGCATAGAGAAAGTGCTTCGGAAGGCGACATCACCACCATTATTATATTTAATTTTTGTTATTATTATTATATAATATTTGTTATCATTATGTATCATTATTATTTTTATTATTTTTTTAAAGTACATACATAATTAAATTCAACTTAAATTCCTGCGATGTTTGATCCTTTCTGTTTTAATGGGAAGAAAATGAGGGAAATTAAGGTTAAAATTTACCGAAAGTTTTAATAGATGTTGTCTTTTCAGTTTGAAATGTAACAGAAGTTGTCAAAAACACAGGAAATGCAGAAACCCGCCGAATTTTTTCTCTCAGGTGATGGTTCCCAGGGGGGACGGGAAACTGGAGTTGTGTTGTGTAGTAGAAAGTGTAGTGCAGTGCGGCGTAGTACAGCGTAGTTTTGAGTAGTGCAGCTCATTGCAGCGCAGTGTAATGTTTTGTAGTGTCCTGCGGTGTAATGTGGCGCAGTCTAGTGTACTGTCGTGCAGTCTCGTGTACTGTCGTGTAAATGAGTATAGTATACTGTAGCTTAGGGTAATGTAGTACGATACAGTTCAGTGTAGTGCAGCGTATTGCTATTTGTGTAGTCACAATAATATAGCGCAGGATGTGATTAATTTGTTGAAAGGCAGGTAAACTTCTGACATCTGAATATTCGGAATGTTCAGGAAACTTTAGAACATTCGTATACACTGTGCTTCATATAACGCGCCTGTTGCCAAGGCTTCTTCCTCTACCCCATTACTTTCAACCCCAAATTTACCCCTTGGGCAATATCATGCGTTGTATTGTGGTGTGGGGGTAGTGTAGTGGCATCCGGCTTATTGATCTGTATCGATCGATTAAAGATCAACAGATCGACTAGTGTGCAGCCGAGGTGTCCTGGTGATCGTTGTTGAGTCCTTCGAAGGCGAGGTACTTGTTGATGACTTCCGTCCAGTCTACGACCTTCTCGATTCGAACGAGTCCCGTCGACTGCGTCGCAGTTGGATATCCAGTCGGCCCTGCGTCTGACAAACGGCCCAAAACACACATTCAAGCCACCCAGAACACCACCACGAGCCACAACTACGGTGATAATGATGGTGCATGATGGTGTTGTAGAGGAGCTGAAGAAGATGATGACGATGACGATTATGACGATGGTGGTGGTAGTGATGATGATGACAATGATGATGACGATTATGACCGTGGTGGTGGAGATGGTGGTGGTGGTAGTGATGAAGATGATGATGATGATAATGGTTATCGCGATGACCATGACGCTGACGATGAATGATGATGATGACGATGACGATTATGACCGTGGTGGTGGAGATGGTGGTGGTAGTAATGATGACGATGATGATGATAATGATTATCGCAATGACCATGACGCCCACGATGAATGATGATGATGATGATCACTTGATGATGATCATGACGCTGAAGATGATATGATGACAACAACGACGACGATGATGATGACGATGACGACGAGGAGGACGTCTACCTGAGTCGGGAGAGGATCCCTGGGCAGCGGAAGGAGCTGCCGTCAGACTCATCCGTTTGTCTTTCGATGGCATCTGCGATTCGACATCCAGACCCTCGACCTCATCAACCAGATGCTGAGTGTTCACTTTGCAGCTTCCTCCTGCCAGCATCATTCACCCACAACTTCTATAGCGCCGTTGCTTATATAGCATTCGCTCGCTTGGACTCTTTCCAACGCAATTACACTTAAGTCTAGACAGTACAAGGTAAGGGAAAGAAATCAGAGCCAAGGCGAAGCAAGACGAAGCGAGGTTAGGTAAGATTAGGTAAGATAAGGTCAGATGAGGTGATTAAGGCTCGGAAAGATAAGATAAGGCTTGTCTAGGAAGGTAAGCAAGGTAAGGTAAGATAAGGCGATTAAGGCTAGGAAAGATAAGGCTTGCCTAGGAAGGTAAGGCAAGATAAGGTAAGGTATGATAAATTAAAGTAAGGTAACGAATAAGCAACTGCAAGGCATAAAATGAGTTATATTTAGAGGGGTATATATATATGGGGTTAGATAACAGCTCCTTGTCGCCTTGATCCTACTTGGCACCTTCCTGCAGGGTTTGGTCAAATTTCTGGCTGAATCGCACACACGACAACGACCAAAATAGGCTAGATAAGTAATTAGATAGATCAGATTAGAACATATTAGATCATATTAGATCATATTAGATCAGATTAGAACATATTAGATCATATTAGAACAGATTAGATCAGATTAGATTGGACTACCTCTGTACTTGATGAGTATCTTCAGGTAGGTGATGACCTTGGCGAAGAGGTTCATGGGAGTTGGCGTCGACGATGTCTTCTTCATGTTTCGGAACAACTTGGCTCGCCCGAACTTCCACTCGGTATCGGAGGCTGCCTGTATGGCCGAGTACGTATCAGTCATCATGGCGATCAGGAGGTTGACCAGCACGATGAACGTGATGAGCATGTACATTCCGAGGATAGCCTTCAACAGATACATGCTCCACCAGGGGTGGCTGTTGAGCGGGGGCATGTTCTCGGGGTCAATCAGGCCGAACAGGGCGAAGAACAGCAGCTCGAAGGTTCCGAGCGGAGTACGGAACTGCGAAGCCCCGGAACCGTCCCCATCGCCGAGGTTTGGCTGCAGTTGTGGAGGTGCAGTGACCGGAACGTAAATAGCGGCCAAGTGGAACGTGAAGCCAAGCATGAAGATGCTGAGAACTACAAGGAACCGCAGCAGGTCCTTCATCAGTTCACGGATGATGATCGCCCACGGTCCGAAGAGGTTGTGGAACGAGAGGAACTCCATCAGCTGGATGAAGCTGAGCAGAAGAGCAAAGGCGAAGAACTGATTCCGTACATAGATGCACTCGAGGCGCTGGTTGCCCTCAAACGCAAAAGCCAACACGTGAACAAACACTCCGACGGCTGCGACGCCGATCACGATCACCTTCAGCCAACCGAGACCGGCACGGTCTTCGGAGTCAGTCAGCTGTGACACGAGGAGTCCGGACAGCCAGGCGAGTAGCAACCATTCGTAGGCATGCGGAACGAGGTCCCCGGAATCCCAGATCTTGACAGGCGGAAAGACAATGCAGAGGATGAAGAGCGCGATCAGGTACAGGTGCGAGACCAGGTGTGACATGAACTTGATGACAGGTAGGCGGAAGAAACGGTGCTTCAGCGGCAGAGAGACGACGATCCAGACTGGTGGAACGAGCAAGAGGACGCAGAACAGGACAAGCAGCTTCCAGGAGGGCCAGGAGGACAGGTGACCAGTCCAGATTTCCGACAGGTAGAGCTGGACTGTCGGATGGGCTACGACCTCCTTTTGTTGACAGTCGATCAGGATGTCAAGGAAGGTCACCCCGAGGCTGTCGACAGAATTAAGGAGTGGCCCTGCGTGGCAAACACCGGCGGCGATAGCGGTCAACTCGGTGGCCATCGCCTCGCAGAAGTTGCCAGCGGCCAGGAGGTCCTTGGCCCTCTCCTTCTCGCGCAGGGCAACCGACCGGAATATCTTCGAAAGTTTCGCGGCCACTTCCGCCGGAGCTGCGGACGTCAGGACGAACTCACGCACCGACTTATTTTCCGTTATCTTACCAACGATCATCAGGTCGAAGATAAACTATCACAAAATAAATAAACAAATAAATAAATGTACACACATATTACTTACATACACATACATACATAAATACATACACACATAGGAGCCTACATAGTACAGAGATACATACACACATACATACATACACACATAGGAGCCTACATACACAGATACATACATACATACATACGTACATACATACCCACATACATACATACATACACACAGGAGCTTACATACACATATACATACATACATACATACATACATACATACACACATACATACATACACACATAGGAGCCTACATACACAGATACATACATACATACACACATACATACATACACACATAGGAGCCTACATACACAGGTACATACATACATACACACATACATACATACACACATACATACACACATACATACATACACACATAGGAGCCTACATACACAGATACATACATACATACATACACATATACACACATACATACTGTAATGTAACTTGTAATACATCAACAAAGGGTTGCACTAATTTGCTAGAGATTACTTTCTTCTCTTGTTCTCTCATGCTGTTACCCTAAACACTGTAAAAAATCAATCCAATGACTAATCAATCAATCAGTCAATCAATCAATCAATCCAAATATTCATTCATATCGTTGTTCCTAGTCCTCGATGCCACGTACTGCTTAAACCCTGAACTTGACGTCAGCAGGTATTCTAGATCGGAATCCGTTGGTAGCCGACTTTTCTAGTTATCCGAGCATAGTTTGCTTACTGATGAACTTCTTGTTAATGATCTTCAGCATAATTTAGACTAGCATTCGCCGCATACATACTAATCACTTTCTCTTGAAGCGGCGCTATACAAATTCTTATAGAAACAAAACAACGTAGTTCTACGTGGACTATAGATGAACCTTGTTATCGTCCATGAGTTGGTGGGCTTCGTGGTCCTTGTTCAGTAGGTAGCTGAAGACTTCCGTGTGGCTTCCTTCGGCGGCCAAACTGACGGGGACCTTAAAGGCCATCGTCTCGTGCATTGGGTTGGCTCCGGCCTCGATCAGAAGACGAACGACGCTCAGGTGCCCGGCCCTCGATGCCATGTGCAACGCCGTCCATCCTCCCTAAGACAAGCACATCCATCACAAGACGAGGAAGTAGAAGGACGAGCTGGGAAGAAGGGATGGAGTGGAATTTAAAGGGAGGTGGGGAGGTGCTTTCATTTGTTCTCGATTTTTTCTTCTATTATTTTTCTTTTGTCTGTTTCCTTAAAATCGCTTTTTTAATCAAAGGAGTTCGAAAGAGGATGGGTTACATGGATGAATGAGGAGGACCTTGGAAGAGGAGTAAGTAGGAGGGAGTGGAATGGAGCTGGGAGGATTTAGAGGGAGGGGAGGGGAGGAGGAGGAGAAAGGAAATGAGAGGAAGAGAAGAGGGCTGGGAGTAAATTATTGAAGGGTGGAGAAGGAGGAATGAGGAAGGAAGAGATAGAGGAGGGAGGTGGAGGAGGAGGTGAAAGAAGAGGAAGAGTGAGGAGTAGGGACGACGAGCAGAGCAGAGGAACAGAGCAGAGTGAGGAGTTGTGCGAGGAGGAGTAGGGAGGATAACGGAAGAACCCGGCCTCTGATGTTACATCATGTCACATCACACTACTCTACTCTTCTCTGCACTACATTGCATTTCAATTGTGCGTGTGCGTATGTGTGTGTGTGTTTATGTGTGTTTGTGTAGATGTGTGTGTAGGTGTGTGTGGGTGTGTGCGTGTCTTTGTGTGTGTTTGTGTGTGTGTGTTTGTGTGTGTGTTTGTGTGTGTGTTTGTGTGTGTGTTTGTGTGTGTATGTTTTTATAGGTAGATGTGTGTAGGTGTGTGCGTGTGTAGGTGTTTGTGTTTGTGTGCGTGTGTGTGTGCCTACTTTGTCGTAGGCGTCGATGTCAGATCCCTGACCGAGTAGGAGTGAGACGATGTCGAGGTGCCCCTTGTGTGCGGCCAAATGGAGGCTCGTCCGACTGTGGAAGTCCTTCGTGCAGATCGTAGCCGTTGATTTGTTCAGCAACAGACTGACAACCTCCGTGTGGCCGTTCTGGGCAGCCAGATGCAGCGCTATCGAACCCTGTCACCCACCCACATATCAGACATATCAGACATTCGTCCAGTTGCATTTCTTGCGCTGTCCGTCCATTCAATCGTCTCCTTCATTAGATGATCGATTCATCAAATGAGGCATCCATCCGTCCGTAACCCTAACTCTATCTATCTGTCTAATCTATCTATCTATCTATCCATCCATCCATCCATCCATCTATCTATCCATCTATCTATCCATCCATCAATCTATCCATCCATCCAATCATCCACCCACTCTCCATTCATCCATCCATCCATCCATCCGTCCATCCATTCATCCATCCAATCATCCACCCACTCATCCATTCATCCATCCATTCATCCGTCCGTCCATCCATCCAATCATCCACCCACTCATCCATTCATCCATCCATTCATCCATCCATCCATCCGTCCATCCATCCATCCAATCATCCACCCACTCATCCATTCATCCGTCCATCCATCCGTCCATCCATTCATCCGTCCATCCATCCGTCCATCCATCCATCCATCCATTCATTCATCCATTCATCCATCCATTCATCCATCCATCCATCCAATCATCCACCCACTCATCCATTCATCCGTCCATCCATCCGTCCATCCATTCATCCGTCCATCCATCCGTCCATCCATCCATCCATCCATTCATTCATCCATTCATCCATCCATTCATCCATCCATCCATCCAATCATCCAGCCACTCATCCATTCATCCATCATACAGTTAATAGAATCAATATCATTCGTTCGCTCGTTAGTTCAACATAAGATCTTGTGTCGCTTACGTTGATCGCAGTTCTTGCAGCCGGATGGATTCCGGAGACGTTGAGTAGCATCCGAGCGAGACCTTCGTGGCCAGACTGCGCTGCCAGATGCAGAGCCGTGAAGCCATGCTTCAGTGGACAGCAGCAGAACACCGATTCAAAAACAACAGAGGCAGACGATGACGACGACAATGACATCGACGACGACTATGATGGTGATGGTGATGGTGGTGCTGCTGATGATGATGATGGTGATGGTGATGATGATGATGATGATGATGATGATGATGATGATGGTGATGGTGATGATGATGATGATGATGATGATGATGATGATGATGATGATGATGATGATGATGATGATGATGCTGATGATGATGATGGTGATGGTGATGACAATATTAGCAGTTCAACGTGCCCGAATTCAAACTTGAATCAGAGGAAAAAATATCCGATGTGGACAGACCTCAGCGTCGGTCATCTGGCCGTTGGACTGACCACTCTCAGGCGGCACAGTGACCAGTGTGGCCGGGACATTGGTCAGCATCTCGTGAACGAACTCCGTCTGACCGAACTGAGCAGCAACGTGCAGAGCAGTGAATCCCGTCTGTGGCAGAAGCAAGAGAAACACACACACAGACACATCTTGTCTACTTAAATACTTTTAAAAACAACAGTAATGTCTGGCTGTGTGCCACAATGACTGCTCTGTTGATGCCCACGACCTTTCTGGCTGCAGTAGTGCCTACTGATTCCAGACATTAATTTTAAGAGTGTATATATAATATTAAGAGTATATAACTATATTACATATTTTTATTTATGAGAATATGTATTCCATATGCATATAGGCCTATGTGTACATAATTTGTACCTTGGTGCTTGTGCTGGACCAGATGACTTTGTCACCAAGAACTTCCAACACATTCACGTGACCATATTTTGCCGCCAGATGCAACGCCGTCATTCCGTCCTATCAATCAATCGATCAATCAATCAATCAAACAGTCAATCAATCAATCAATCAAACAAACAAACAATCAGTCAATCATTCATTCATTCATTCATTCATTGTGTCTGTCTGTCTGTCTGTCTGTCTGTCTGTCTGTCTGTCTGTCTGTCTGTCTGTCTCTGTCTGTCTCTGTCTGTTTGTCTGTCTGTCTGTCCCTCGGTCCATGCAACCGTCTGTCTGTCTGATAACGAGTAAGATTACGATTACGATTACGATTACTGACTGCGTTTTCTTCCTCCACTTGGGCTCCGGCGTCGACCAGAACTCGAACGACCTCTGCGTGACCTTCCGCTGCCGCTAGATGGAGTGTTGTCGACTCATTCGTCTGATGATGATGCATGTGCAACAGACAACACTGCTAATGCAACAACGGCTAATGCTGCAACGGCTAATGCAACAACGGCTAATGCAACAACGGCTAATGCAACAACGGCTAATGCAACAACGGCTAACGCAACAACGGCTAACGCAACAACGGCTAACGCAACAACGGCTAATGCAACAACGGCTAATGCAACCACGGCTAATGCAACAACGGCTAATGCAACAGCGGCTAATGCAACAACGGCTAATGCAACAACGGCTAATGCAACCACGGCTAATGCAACAACGGCTAATGCAACAACGGCTAATGCAACAACGGCTAATGCAACCACGGCTAATGCAACAACGGCTAATGCAACAACGGCTAATGCAACAACGGCTAATGCAACAACGGCTAATGCAACAACGGCTAATGCAACACAATTCAATTCAATACAACTGGAATTTGATAATGTCCCCTCACGAAGCTCAGAGGTGCACAACTGAAGCCGAACAACAGGAAACATTAACATAAACAAACTGGAAGAGATTAGTTTTCAGTTTAGAGCGAATGATAGCCTCGTTAAAGAGATTTGGGAACACGAGGTGGTAGAGAATTCCAGATGGAGGGACCAGCAGCTGTGAATGCAACGTCATCAACTGTAACTCTGATTCATGTAACGGAGGTTAATGTAGCGCAGGTTTATGTAACGTAGGCTAAACTAAGACGGTTCGAGGTCATGTGATGTGCCTATGACGTGATGTGATAAAATGCCAGTCTTGCTGGGTGCGGTTTACCTTGTTTTTGGCGGTAAGTACGACTCCGAGGTTAAACCGCATTAGTTCCTGAACGACACCAGTACTGCCCTTCGAGGCGGCGATGTGAGCGCAAGTCATTCCATTCTGCAGACAGACATAGTCAAGACAAAGGGAAAATAGCACAAAGGAAATTAAATTAAACATTATTAGTTATCAAATTAAATTCAAATTCAAATTAAATATTATTAGTTATCAAGCCCCAGTATGATCTGAATTAAGTCAAAGTAAGTTAAGGTAAGGTAAGGCCTGGTAAGGTTAAGTGGAGCATGGTAAAGTAAGGCATGAATAGGGGGCCATATTAGGAGTGGCCATCTCTGGATCCGCCCTCGCCTGTTGAAGCCACGGAAATGGAAATGTGCTGCCGGTTAGTGAGTAAGATAATTTATCCTTTGCCACGTGTAAATCCAACCTCAGGATCCAGCATACGAAGTTTGACAACATATAAACATGTCTAAAGCCTAACGAATCTAATCTAATCTAAAACAGACTAAACGAACCAATCTAATCTAATCTAGACTTCAAGCTATGTGCAGTCTAGTCTAAGCCATGGACATTTAAAGCGCCAATATTAATCACACAACGTGTGAGAGGTTTCGCTTAAGGCGTGCCTCAAAATTTGATCTACAGTCGAGGAGGCTAACAAAGACATTCTCGAAAGTGTCGAACAGCCTATACTAAAAGTGTAGACTGCTTTGTGGACTTGTTTTGCTGAGCCGATTTCCAGTACTAGTATGGATCGTTTTGTTACAAAATGTGGACATGCACTAGCATGGACAGCAGATTCATCTGCAAATTGTTGTAGAAAACTCTACACGTTTGTAATCGTAATCGTAAACTGGAGATTTGTACGGCGCCCAAATAAAACTAAGTCGCGGTAAACAGCTGATTCGCTCAATCAAAACAAAATCGATAGGCAGGTAGGGTCAGGTTCATTTCCAGGTCAGGACCCTAGGGTCAGGCAGGTATGCACAGTCAGACCGCCACGGTGGATGGTATTTGGAATCGGAGCGGCGAGAGAGGTAAATGGAAGAGGACGAATCAGGATAGGATTTGTGGTAGAGGAGTGGAATGTCACGAGATTCGGGTTTATAGATTGGCTTTTGAGTCATCCATAAAAGTCATGCCATATGCCCATTGACTGAGCGAGGAATCGTAGGCGATTTGCCGACTTAGCGAATGCAGAAGCTAGCCTAAGTGTTGCTAGAGTTCATTTAGAAGAGGAAGTTCATCTGTAAACAAACAGTGCTCAGATAACTATAAAGCTTTCACCACAGAAAACACAGACTTGACGAAATATCCACTAATCTACAGGATTCAACGAAATCTTCACTCATCTACAGGATTCAACGAAATCTTCACTCATCTACAGGATTCAGCAAATCTTCAATAATCTACAGGATACAACGAAATCTTCACTAATCTACAGGATACAACTAAATATTTACTAATCTACAGGATACAACGAAATCTTCACTAATCTACAGGATACAACTAAATATTTACTAATCTACAGGAAACAACGAAATCTTCACTAATCTACAGGATACAACGAAATCTTCACTAATCTACAGGATTCAACGAAATCTTCACTAATCTACAGGATACAACGAAATCTTCACTAATCTACAGGATTCAACGAAGATCTACAAACTACATCCATCACAAAAGTCTGCCAACGACGTCTTTACATGAATTTAAACCGAAAAAGATAGAAGGTCAAAATTTATCTATGGAATCGAATCTACATCTTCGTACTAAAAGTAGTGCAGCCACAGAGAGGGGTTACATTTTTCTAACGAATTACTTTAAGACACTTACCACGTCCTGCCATTAACAAAATCAGTACAGACGACTCAGATCAATAATTATTCATATGATAGGCCTAATATGAATATGTTAATAACTAACGATAACTGCTAATTAGTCAATAATTATTCATACGTTGATATGTATATGCTAATAACTAACAATAGCTATGTTAATTACCGTATACGTTAAGAACTAAGAGGCCTAAACCGATCATCTTTAAATGAATATTATAAACTTTTATTGTATTTATATTGCTCCGCTACATATTCAACGAGGCATAATATACGTAAAACCCGCATTATTCAGACCAGCATGTGATCGTTATAGTCAGATGCTTGAGCCGTCTATGGCATAAACTCTTGAATACAATCAGTAATTTAAACGAATGACAAAAGCATATACAACTTTTACTCAGGTAACATATACATATATTCTAGATACATAAGTCTTATGAATAACATGAGAGAAAAAAGGCGTTCATGTGACGATGAACGCTATCTAGCGAATAATATGAGAAGAAAAAAGGTTGTTTTAAAAAGGCGGTATGATGGGGTATAGTTCTCAGAAAATGTTGCATTTATTGTAAATATCAATGCATCTGTGCATTATTTCCTTTAGCCCTGACTTAACTCTGTAACTTAGGAGCCCCTAAATAACAAGATTTCAGGGGTGGTAGGGTGAAGTAAGCCATGGGTCAGACAAGGGAAGATATACACGAGATAGTATGCAGCGAGTTAGTGCATATTCCATTAGTTTATCATAAAAGATATGTTTAAACACAATGTATAGGCCCTATACATAGGCCTACTAATTTCATTTGAATGCATTGTGAAGGCCAGAGTATTCAGGCCAGTGTTCACTCACCGTGTTTGCCATGGAAACGAGTTCTGGGCGATATTTGAGGAACATCTTAACAACGTCCGAATGGTCGTTCTCTGCAGCCAAGTGTAGAGGAGTCTGACCTTGCTAAAATAATCATATATGTAGGATTGTATTTTCTATTATATGTATATATATATATATATATATATATATATATATATATATATATATATATATATATATATATATATATATATATATATATATACATATATATATAGCATATAATTATTTTCTATTAGATATTTACGGAAGACTACAGGAAAACTGAGAACAAAGCTACTTCTCTGACACATCACATTTCGACCTTGATTTACCAACGAATTGCCATTTTCACGAAGGTTTCACTCGAAGCGCCCATTGTGCTTTATGATAATGGTGCTATAGAAGTCGTTCTGTTTGATTAGATTTGACTGAATTATTAGATTAGAGGAGCTGGTTAAGATTAGATAAGATTAGTTTGAACTGGATTATTAACCGATAAGACGGACAGAGACGTCTAACTTTTATAGCGCCAGTACGTCCTGTGTGGGTGTAACTATATATTTATATTTATATATGCGTGAGTGTTGTGCACGTGTGTGCGTGTGTGTCTGTGTGTATCTGTGTCACTGACCGTGTCTGTTGCTGTGGCGTCTGCGTTGAGTTTGAGCAACGTTGCAACGACCGTCTTCTGACCATTTCGAGCCGCCAGATGCAACGGAGTCTGCTTCGCCTACGCAGTACACACAAACCTTGTAATAATGCACACAACTATTACGCAGGTAACATACACATATAGTCAAGATATATTATACATATGGCTCATATTTACTTGCCTGTTTACTTACTTATATTTAGACAGAGACAGAGACAGAGGGATATGTACGCAGTTAGTTATAGGCCTATTATATAGGGTATTATATATAGTAAATATATATATAGCTTGTATATTTAATTATTACAGAATTTACGGTGCATATTACAGTGCATTTCTTGCTTTAAATCATAGCTGTAATAATAGGCTTAGAAGCACACCTATGTGCTGAACGCTACCTTGCGAGTCATTTAAGGACGAAAAAGTTGTTTTGAAAAGGCGCTATAATGGGATATAGTTTCCAGAAATTTCAGGGATAGACTTGGGTTTTGGCATTTGCTTTCATGGCCCGTGCTCGTAGCTAACGGGCAGCAACAGAGGATTTTCCCCATACGGGATATTTTGCCAAACTAGCGGGCAGATACTTTACACGGGAGAGTCTCGTATTTCAATAAAACGCAACGGAGTCTTACTGACGGCTAAGAATATAAGAATCTTATCCGCACCAGAAGACCGGAATAAATAGATAAATGAGTAAGTGGGTGGGTGAGTCAGTAAATAAGTAAGCAAGTAAAGACGCACCAGCGTGACGGCGTTTTTGGCTGCTCCGTGGGTCTCAATGAGCAATCGGACGAGCTTGTTGTGGCCATTTTGTGCGGCCAAGTGTAACGGCGTTACGCCCAGCTTGCTCTTCACTCCGACGTAGGCTCTGTTCCTGAGCAGGGTGTCCGTTACCGACTCATGTCCATTCTCAGCCGCCAGGTGAAGGGCAGCTTTGCCTTGCTAAGAAAACATAAACTGATCTGCTTCTTGCGCTCAGCTGATACTAACACTGCGGTGCTTATTTGGCATTCATTCAGTCAATCATTCATTCATTCATACATTCACTAACTGACTCGCTTACTCACTTATTGGCAAGCTGGCTGACTGACTGATTGAATCACTCATTCACTCGCTCACTCAATCGGTCAGCCTACATTTTGTTGATTGTATTGGCCACAGACTTCTTCACCGGAGCAGAACGCCCAGATCGATGTAGATGGATGGATACATCGATGGATGGATGGCTGGATGGATGGATGATGAATGGAAAGTCCAGAGTTTAATCCTTTAGAAAAAGTGCACTCCTCACCTCATCAAAGACATCGACCCTTGCATTATTGGCCAGAAGGATGTTGACAACATCGAGATGACCCTGCTCACTTCCCATTTGAAGCGCAGAAGAACCATTCTGCGCCAGAAATATGAAAACAACAATTATCTTATAGTGTGTGAAGTAAACATTAATTTGAAACCGCATTTTCTGAAGTCGTTAAGCCTGAACTCGTGAAAGGTAAGTATGTGGCAGGCGTCAAGTCATAGCGCTAAATAAGCTATTTTAGACCGCACGAAGCAATGATTATAGAGTCCTGATTCTACCTATGAAACGTGACCAAACCAGCTACGTTGTAAATTTTGTAAAAATATTTCAAAATAACTAATTAGTTTTATAAGCTTTATAAAATTTAAATAAATACACGCTTATAAATTGCAATATGTTATTATTTTGTCATGGCTAGAACGATTTATACCATTAAATCAGGCTGCAGATCAACAATGATAGAGCTAAACATACTAAATGACGTCACTAAGTGTAGTATCGTTTATCATATGTCCTCAATGGCGTTTGTCTTCCGGCACGATCGATGAACGTTAGTTGCCTAGCTTTGTCGATTGTTTGACGTGTGCTGTTGATCAAATTTCGGAAGGTAGGGTGTTATTAGCGAAATTAATTCCTCAAGGAGGCCGAATCGCTGAGGGGTTACAATATTTCAACGTTTAACATTACTAAATCATCGATATGGTGAGTTGTAGTTTTGTGTTTATAGTTTCTTGGCTTTTTAGGCACGCCTGCCCTGGAACACGTGAACAATTCAAATTTATCCGCATGATTCGAAAATGCGTACGGTCAAATTGTAAGCGCCGAAGAAAAATACCAAAATACGCGGAAATAATAAAATCATGCAGTGTTTAAATTTGCATGTAAGTGTAATACGAACTGTTTTGATAGTCATGAAAGCACAAACAAGGCGAACTACAAAACCACGTGGCTTCGTAATTTCATTACGAAGCATGATGCCAAACTCAACCTGCTCTACAAAATGTAGTGTAATTTTTGCATTAGCTTCTGTTGAGCCGCAAATGTAGTTGATCCAGTTTACAAACGCAGCTTTTCAAATAAATGTGGTACATTTAGGACTCTGTACCTAAATATAGTGAACAACCATACATTAAAATGTCTGTCTGTATAAATTATCTTATCTAAATTTGTATTTGTTTAAGTTCCACATAAAATCTGAAATATAGAGTTTTTTCTTCATGTCGACCTTAAGACAAAGCTCTTATGTAATTGTTATACTAGTTTGGATTTGCCTGTTTCCAATTTCCATGTTTTGTATTGTTTAGGCTGAAGAAGTTAATCCAAAGGCCTTCCCACTGGCTGACCCCGCGCTGACGGCCAAAATACTGGAACTGGTGCAGCAAGCCGCCAACTATAAACAGCTGCGAAAAGGAGCAAATGAAAGTAAGGAACTACTTTTCCACTATTCACATTACATCTGTGTCGTTTGCTGTGATTTTGAATGCTGGCTGCACTTTTTATGATAATACTGATATTGATTGTTTATGCTCAGCTGTTAAAAATGTTCAGGTTATTATAAATTTATATTGTTTTAGTGAAATTTCAGCAGTTATTCAAATTAGAATGGTGTTGAAATGATGTTGCATGATTACAGCCATGGCCAAAAGCTATGTGGTTTCTGATTTGAGTTAAAATAAATGTTTAATGTAAAGTTATTCAGCAGTGCATGTTTAGTTTGAGCAGAGGATAAATTGGAACAAGAGAGTTATTAAAAGCTGAATAAATGTTTGGTTACATTTCTTGACTTTGCATTAACATTATTTTCTCGATTTTTTAGCTACGAAGACGTTGAACCGTGGAATTTCAGAGTTCATCGTTATGGCAGCTGATGCAGTTCCGTTGGAAATCTTGCTCCATTTGCCTCTGCTCTGCGAAGACAAGGTTTCTATGATCAGATTGTTCTATGTGGCAAGAATGTTTTTTGGCTCAAATTATCTAGTGCAGTTTGCTAAAAGTATGGTGCTGTCTTGTTTTTCTGAGTGCCCCTAACATGACTGTGATTATTTAGCAATTTTTGTAGCCCTAGTAATACAGTAAGTTTTTATAAATCCTTAACGGTGGCAAAATACTGAAAGCCTTTTGTCAGTTGGACTTTAAGCCAGGCTAATCCTGGACTCTTCTGGACTTTCAGCGGGAATTTTGCTAAAATGATCCAACACTTATGACTCGATTTTAGCTGGACTGATCCTGGATTTATGGCTCGGTTTTTGGTAAAACTGAACACAGGCTTTTGACTGCACTGTTCCTGGACTACCTGCTGGACTGATCCTGAGCTTTCTGCTGGAATGATCCTTGAATTCTGGCCGGACTCATTGTCGTTTTTAACCAGACTGATGCTGCAATGGAGTTTGCCTGTTAGTTTCCGGTGGGATCCGCCATCGACTGATGCCTAGTGAAACATAATACATTGACGATATTCATAATAATATTATTATTATTATGAAGTTGTTAGACTGGCTTACTGAAAGATGACTTATTAAGAGAAATGTGCTTATTCTGATGTTGATTTTCTTTGTAGAACGTTCCATACGTCTTCGTAAGATCAAAGCAAGGTGAAGAACTGATCAAATACCTCGTTTGAATTCATTCAAAATAGAAAAATTTTAGATGTCTGGACATTTATTTTTTGTGCAGCACGCTTAGTTGGTCTTTCTGTCTCTGATATTCCAAGAATATCTTAAATCTTTATACGGTAATAAGTCACCTTTCTGCAGCTAATTATTCTATCATTAAATTTGTGGTTGGCATTTAAAAAGCATCTTTTGAAAGAAATGTTATCATAAGTTAAAGAATTTGCATAAAATCTTTGAAATCTGCATTTCTAACTACTTTTTAAGTTATGATGATGGTATCTTGTGAGTGAGAGACATGATGCTAACCACACCATGCAGCACTAACAGCTTTTTAACCATTTCTTTTTAACTTGAGATATCATTATGAGGTGACATTCTGACCTCCATATAACACCCTTGATATAGCATGACATTTGATATGGTACCTGTGTAGGGGTATTCTGAAAGCCATGTCCATACCTTCTGTTTGGGGCATTCTGTTGAATTGGCCCAAACTTGATTTTGACTGGGCTACTTCAGTAGATGTAAATTTTGACTATAGTTTCACTTAAAGCATTGATCATTTCCTTGTACATCAAGATAACGATGCGCATTGATTGATTGATGCCTTGTGCATTATGACGGTGCTATCGAAGTCATTTTCCATTGATAACTTATTGTTTTTCTTTGTGTTTTTAGCTTTGGGTCGTGCATGTGGAGTATCTCGTCCTGTCATTGCGTGTTCAGTGACCGTCAACAGAGATTCACAGCTGAAGTCACAGATCCAGGCTATTCAGCAGTCAATTGAAAGATTGCTGTTCTAGGATGCCTTAGGAGACTCTTTTGAAAGACAACTGATGATTTTGAGACTGACATACAGTGCACTTCCGTTATTGTATTTCTGTTTTTGAGCACACGATAAAAAGCGATTCTCTCTTTGCCGCATTTTTCTGGAGTTTTTTATGTTGCAGTACATCATGAAATGTGTTTTCAGTTGTGTAAAAGTGAAATTATACAGTACATTGTTTTTTCTTTATTGCTTTAAATAAGTCAGTTGAATGTGGCGTGCATTTACTGCTTAGGTGGAACTGGTTAAATTATTTGTGCCATCGTTTGATACCTTGTGTGGCGCAGTAGCTGATTAGCGTGAACGCTTGCATTATAACACGGGGTAAAGGGTTCGAGCTTCTTCTGAAATGGTCTCTGTATAGGTACCTGAAGAAAGTCTTTGATGCACAATTACCAAGTGCCATCAACTGATCCTTGGTCATTAGATAGCTTAATTAATGTAGAAATAATTATAATGTAATCTCTTTAAGGGTCACTTTCAGTAACTTTCCGTGGGATTGTGGTCTAGAGGATTGACAGACCTTCTGGCTGCAGTGCAAATGCGACGACAATCCAACAGCCAGACCACATTTTCTCATGAATTATTTGATTTGGAAATGAATTTGTCACGTGACGTAGTAGGCTTCAAATGCCATACATTGCACTGATGGGCAAGCATATTAGCTATCGGCTACTGTACCACCAGTGCTTTGCCATAGTCTCGACTTCAGTAATCATTTAATTTATGAATTCTTCAGCACCCTAAAAGCTAAATAGTGGGAATTGGCTTACTGACAATCACTCAGTCAAAAAATCTGGAAGGCAGGTATGACAGAGTTCAAAGTCTAGATCCAAAGGTTAGGCAGGTAGACAGCAGCTACAGTGATTGGTGCTCGGACTTGTAGTAGTGGCGAGGAAGTTAAGAAAAGTAGGAATTGTAATAGGCTCCTACCTTCGCCTGTTTACTGAATGGAATCAATGAGCTCACGTTACAAAAAAGTGGAAAGGCTACGGAGAGTAGGGGCAGTTATGAGCCTACCTCGGCCTGTTTACTGAATGGAATCAATGAGCTTACATTACAAAAAAGTGGAAAGGCTACAGAGAGTAGGGGCAGTTATGAGCCTACCTCGGCCTGTTTACTGAATGGAATCAATGAGCTTACATTACAAAAAGTGGAGGCTACAGAGAGTAGGGGCAGTTATGAGCCTATCTCGGCCTGTTTACTGAATGGAATCAATGAGCTTACATTACAGAAAAGTGGAAAGCTACGGAGTCTAGGGGCAGTTATGAGCCTACCTCGGCCTGTTTACTGAATGGAATCAATGAGCTTACATTACAAAAAAAGTGGAAAGATACGGAGTCTAGGGGCAGTTATGAGCCTACCTTGGCCTGTTTGTTGAATGCAGCTGGAGCTTTGACTGACCCGAGGTACGTGACGATTGCTTGCATCACGTCCTTGTTGCCGGCACGAGCGGCGTAGTGCAGGGCAGTCTCCTGCGTCTGAAACAGTTCGACATGATGCCAGGAAACAAGGCTGATGGGGGATGGTGAGCGAAGTGCTAGGCTGTCCTTGGTAAAGGCGGGGTGAAAAAGCACATCCAGGGCAGTGCAGCCATCGTTCCATTTATCGTTGGGAAAGAGAACCGATTCACTGAGTTGCCCTCCCCCGAAATCTGATAGGGTTATGGCTGCCTGTAGCTCTTGGAAGGGCATTTGTGTCTTCGATCAGCACCTTCCGGAAAGTATGCTGTGCCTTGTATAAGTCTTAGCTGATTCACAGTTGCTGGTTCCTCCATATGGATAGCTGTATAAATCCTCATATTCGCGTCTGTCTTGACCTAAAAACTTAATATTTTCCTGTTGTCCAGCTTCAAAGTGCATTTCTGAGCCCTTTAAGGGGCATTATAAAATCTCAGTTGCGTTCTAATGTTTTGCCCACGGAACTTGTAAAATAAATAACAGGATGATAAGAATGGTAAACTGCAAAGGTTATAAAAAGTCATCAGAACGTGTGAGACTGAAAAAGCTCACCACGTATACGTTTAATTAGTTAATTAATATGAATAGAATGTGGAATATCTGGTTGCTACCAGTTTGGTGGTGATGTTGACGTCTCCGCCGTATTCCAAGAGGAGTCGGATCAGCTGGACATCTTCTCCAACGAAATGAACTTGGTTTGAAGTGAGCTCTGCAGCATAGTGTACCGCAGTCTCCCCTTCCTGAACAACAGATTACATCAACAGTATATTATTATTGTTATTATTATTATTTATTATTATTATTATTATTTCTGCATTTATTAGGCGCAGACTATTAGGCCTGCATCAAAGCACCTCTGTGCAAGAGGAAGGCGGTTCGCATACCGATGGTTATGCGTCATTCTGCTCCAAGAGTCTATATTGTGTACTATATTTTTTTAGATGTGCACCTTGGATTAACAAGGTTCATACAAAGGGAGGGTCCTGAAATGGCGTAGCGCCATTTCAAAAGGGGCAGCAGAGGTGAAATATCTCACCCGATTAATTCATAGAAAATTGAACAAAGTCAAGGATATACGGTTGCTATAGAAAACCATGCCATACATACATAGGCCTATATGTTACTACTACTACTATTACCAACAGCATTAGGCCTACCACTACTACATGCTACTATTATTACTACTGCTGCTGTTACATCTGCTATTACTACTGCTGTTGTCGTTGCTGCTGCTGCTGCTGCTGCTACTGCAACTGATCTTCTGGATATTGACCTGAGTGCGGCTTGGCTTTGGTGCGTCATCAGTTGATGCCTTATGCATTAGACACCGGCGCATCAGAAGTTTCTTCTTATTCTTCTTCTTCTTCTTCTTCTTATTATTATTATTATTATTATTATTATTATTATTACTAATGGTTATACTTGGTTTTGTTGGTTGACGAGCATGACGGTGTCGTATCGAGATTTATTGGAGCAGAATGACGTCAGCAGGTCAACGATGACGTCGTAATGACAGTATCTGACCGCTGCATGAAGAGGACTCTCCCCCGTCTGCAGCGAAGATAACGAGACGAATATAATAGAATAGAATTTGAAATTAGAATAAAGGGTGGTATGATGAAGATAATCAATTCAGGATAATATCATAAATACGATAATACGACGAACGTAATTAAATTGTACTCGTAATCGTAAATTTATATGGCGCCACTCAGAGATAACTCACCAGATCTTAGATGGTAATATGATGAAGCTATAAGACAAAATTACAATGTTAAAGACAATATTTGGGCTTGAGTGAATGCTTCATTCTCCATTTTTTGTGGTTAAATATCTTCAAAGTTACTTACCTAACTAAGTAAGTACATTCTTCCTTACTTACTTACCTACCTACCTACCTACCTACTTACACTGCAAAACGATATTATTGGTAGTTCAAGCTCGGTTATTGCCTAGGTCTGCAGGAATTCAATCATGTGCCAACGCGGATATAGTTTCACAGCAGCAGAACATTATTTATCAACGTATTAACACTTCATATTCATTAATTCTTAACTGGATTTAGACCAGTCTCTAATCTGCTAAGCGTTCCGCAGTGCCTGGTTTCAAAAACGCATCCGATCTGGGGTCTAACCTATAATGCTTTCGAGCGTAACATGACGAATGTGTTACCATAAAAATTAATTATAGACAAGGCCGTCTCAGAGTAGTAACACTATTATGTATGGGTCGCAGTTGCAGGGGTCCCAAATCCGGTCCAGAACTAAGGCAACGGGCCGTGGGATGTCCGAAATTTGAAGTTACGTCATCGAGGCAACCATGAAAAGCCTCCTTTAGACCAGATGTTGGCTATCTATCTTCCTGTCAAAGGTCTATTAGGCCTGACTAAGCTTTAACTTCTATTGCGGAGAGGTGCAATATACTGCAAGAGTCTATTTACTTTCATACTTGCGTACGTACTCAAATTACCTCAAAAGAACGTCGAGTCACGAAAAAGAGAAACGCCAAAGACGTGAAGTTTAAGAGAAAGAAAAGTCTGTTTCTTGTATTTAATTCATAGGGGCATTCGTTGACAATAGCTTATATGATGCTGCTGTGTTTTAAGTTCTTCTGATGCAGTAGAGATCTAGAACAGACCTTTGAGAGGGCCGTTGGATCAGCTCCGTCTTCCAGCAGCGCCTTCAGTACCTGCAGGTTCCCATGACGACCTGCTATGTGCAGAGGAGTCTCCAGATTCTGTATGAAAGAGAGACAGAGAAAGAGAGACAGAGAAGGAGAGACAGAGAGTTACACACGAACACATCTCTGAGGTTTTGTAATATCGGTCAGAATACCTCACGCATAATTATAGTTAAGTAATGTAAAGGCAAAGTAAGGCATCGTAAAGTAAAATAAGGTGATGTAACTTATAATCATGTAAGGTAAGGTAAGGTAAGGTAAGGTAAGGTAAGGTAAGGTAAGGTAAGGTAAGAGAAATGAAAGTTAGGTACATTTAAGTGTAGGAATGCTGAGGTGAAGTGAGATAACGTAAATCAAGGTAAGACTAGGTATAGCAGGGGAAAGTATGATGTAAGCATAGAAAGTAAAGTAAGATAGGGTAATTCTATGGTGCTATGGCCCATGTGTGTATGGGCCGAAATGCGTAGGCCTATATAGGGATGGTGGTGGATACCTCTTGCGTGATGCTGACGTTGGCTCCGCTCTTGATGAGCATCTCAACGCACTTCTCTCCTCCTGGGATGCTGGCAGCGATGTGCAACGGCGTCTCTTGGACCTGCATTTATACATCGCATAGCAATAGTCAGCTGTTCCAGTCGCCATGTGACGGGTCGTTATACCGAAGCAAACGATTCGATAATTAATTACTTCAGTTAATTAAGACTTTAATGTCTCATATTC
Organism: Norana najaformis; assembly: GCA_964023275.1. Taxonomy (NCBI): domain Eukaryota; kingdom Metazoa; phylum Annelida; class Clitellata; order Crassiclitellata; family Hormogastridae; genus Norana; species Norana najaformis. The sequence continues at coordinate 32,349,950 of OZ029919.1, read as the reverse complement.
AACTTTCTCAGGCAATATGTGTTTGTCCGCATCTCTCGGTCTGTTTGTCTTTGTCAATATCTGTCCGTCTGTCTTTGTCAATGTCTGTCTGTCTGTATGTACGTATGCATGCAGGCGTGTATGTATGTATGTATGTATGTCGGTGGATAGCGTTTGGTGTTGTATAGAGGCAATGATGATAAGACTACAATGAAGAATTGGAATGGGATCCGTTTAAGTTGTACGTCAGTCCCCTCCTTACCTTACCTTTCCTTGCTTGCATTATCTTGCCTTATCATACCTAACCTTACCCTACTTTACTATTAATTTTTTCATACCCCATCGAAGAACTCCATCTAGTCTTACCTTTCCGCCTTTCAGGTCGACTTGTGCCCCGTATCCTAGTAGCGTCTGAACAGCGAGTGGTTTGCAGAACTGGACGGCTACATGTAGCGCGGTGTAGTTGTCCTAAGTCGAACAACAGCACGACAACAAAGACTACATTATGTGCTACGATAACGATGAACTTTCTCTTCTTAATGACATTTAACATCGTTTAGACCAGCGCAGAATTTAAGCGCCGCTGATTAGTCTCTTTTTGAGCGGTGCTATACAAATTTCTGATTACAATAACAATCACAATTACAATAGAGCGTGCGTTTTATTTTGCTCTAAATTAAGCACACATAGATCTGTAGAATTCGTTCAAAGGGACAGCGGTGGTGAAGGATCTCACCCGATAAATTCATTGCAAAATGAGCAGGGTCGAGGCCATATATACGGTCGCTATATAAAACCTATAGGCCTACATTTACATTTTTTCATATTAGGTTTAGGCTATATATTCATAATGAATGCATAATATTTATGTGCATTAACTAATACAATAGTCTGTGTGTGTACATATATATATAATTATATATGTATATAATAACCTTTGACCTCCCGTCGACTTGAGCACCTTTATTGAGCAATGCTTTAATCACTTGCACGTGACCTGTCATGGCGGCTGCATGCAGACAAGACGCTCCAGACTTCACGAACGAAGATTAACAGAAAAAAAACAGTAATTAATATTCTAACACAATCGGTAAGTAACGGGTAACCTATACACTGAAAGTTTACTTCCTGTATATTTCTGTACTTTAATATAGCTGGATAAATGATAAATAAGCTATGGAGAAATAGTCGTAGCTCAATCCTAAGACGGAGGTGATGTAAACAAGGAGTCTTTATGGACACATAGAGCCTTGCAACAGCAAACAGGACCATGTCATTGCTATCCGCGCTGTGATATTCCGCCTCCAAATAGGTAAGACGAGACCAGCTAGACGCCCTTGCCACATAATGGCACGAGCGGCGGAGTCTCACCAATACACCCGCTGAATTTCAATCTACACACGGCTTGGAAAAGAGCCCAGAATAGAGACGGCTGGCAACATGCTGTGGAAACGACAACGCTCCGAAAAGAGATTCACCACAGATGATGGTGAATAGCTGGAAAACTCAACAATGGAACTTTGTTGAGCGCAGAAGGAATCGTAATCGTAATTTCGAGATTTCTACAGTGCCCGACGAAAGCCACTTCGCGCGGGACCAGCTTATTTACAGGCGCTCAGTCAAAATAAAATCGATAGGCAAAAGGATTTGGCTCCAGGTCAAGATCCAAAAGTCAGACGGAGAGACAGCTTGGCAGCTATGGGGGAATGGTGCTTGGGGTTGGAGAGGAGGGAGAGATAAGAGGAAGAAGGGTGTCAGGGTAGGAAGAAGTGTTGGAGTAAATTCTGAATGCTAAACAGGTTCCTTTGGTCATGTATTCTGTTAAAGCATTCATTGGAATTCTATATCCTACGTGTGTTGTATTGTACTGTACTGTATTTGATAACTTATATAGCGCTTCTTACATAACAAACTACTCAGAGGCGCTTCCAGCATGAGAACCCCACTGCAGGAAAATGAGAACATCTTTAAACAACGAGCTGACTCAGCTATATCACGAACGGTGACCCTTGCACGAAACGATAGCGGAAGTTCATTCCATAGAGTTGGGCCAGCAACAGCAAAAGCCCTCTGCTGCTACTCTGTGTTACTCTACGTGTGCTACCCAGCCACTTGAACTCCCGACATTTGGGTTGAGAGTCAAGCAAACTAACCACTCGGCCAGAGCTGCTAAATTAATGGGTCATTTACTGGCCATCTGAAGGAGTTCTCTGCAGCAAAGAGGCCTCGGTGTGAATGCGTCAATTGACTGCACGAACGAAGTGTTTACATAACAACACCTTCGCAACAGACTTTGTTGCCCCCGTAAATCTCGGGACGACTGAAAGGAACTCGATCGGTCGATTCTGGTATCAAAAACCCTTTTATTACAACTGATTGCGGTGATATTCTAGTTATGGTTTAGATCTAACAGGCCTTCCCTTATGAGTCAGCCAAAATACGTCAAAGGTAACACCCACAGCTTATGGCTCAACCAAACCGTCAACGGTAACAACCATAGCTTATGGCTTAACCAAAACGTCAACGTTATGGCTTATGAGTCAACCAATATACGTCAAAGGTAACACCCATAGCTTATGGATCAACCAAAACGTCAAGAGTAACACCCATGGCTTCACGTTTGTGCACGTGACTCACTTGCAACTGTAATTGCGACTGTAGTTGTAATTGTAACTGTAATAGAACGTTTGCATAGCGCAACATAAGAGCCTTCCAGAAAGATGTGTCTTTAACGTTTGCATAGGCGGCGATCATTGGGTGGCACGGTGTTCGGATGGCCCCAAAATTTAGCAAAAATGGGTGGCCAGAAATGGTTTGAACACTCACAGGTTTTTTCAGGTGCATAAAATAGAATAACTTACTTAAAGGGCGAATTGCTCAAAAGTTATTTAAAATTTAATGAATTCTTATGACTATCAATTGCTGAAGGTTCGTGTTGAAAACCCACTCACTGCGTTCTAGTGCTGAATATTTGTTTCAGGGGCTAACATCTCGGATGGGGGAGTCTTGAGAAAGACTAAAGTCGTGGAGAGGAAATGTTGTGTGCTGGGAGGGGAAGTTGCACACCCGACTTTTCGAAACAAGTCGCCGCCTACGAACGTTTATGCGGCTTCGTACATTTCCATCATCACTCAATTCCAAACACCAAACACCGTGGCCGTCGGACTATTGCATCTTGACCTGGAACCGAACCCTTCTTGTCTATCGATTTTATTTTGACTGAGCGCCTGTGAATAAGCTGCGACTTCGCTTTCATTGAGCGCTGTAGAAATCTCGAGCTTACGATTTACATTTGTGAACGCAGTCAAGTATGGAACACGGCCACGCTCGAATGGATTCATAAATCCCAGCTATTATCGATTCAGCGTCACGGTTGGTTGGGCCAGCGCGTACGTACCTTGTTGGGCATGTGGAGTGGCACTCCCTTCTTGAGGAAAGCCAGAGCCGTGTCCGGGTGGCCGCAGGAGGCCGCGATGTGGATCAGGGTGCTTCCGTCTTTCGTCCGACCGGATATTCCGGCCCGGAACTTATCGATCAGTGTCTCGACGATGGACGTGTGGCCAAGTTCAGTGGCGATGTGCAACGGAGTCCGGTCGAACTGCAGTAGACCAAACAAAACGACGATCACACCATAGAACAATATAGGCTACACAATGCGATGTATTATTATTTTTTGCCCGAAGTACATATGATCCCTTATTAATAATATTATTATTATTATTATTATTAGTAGTAGTAGTAGTAGTAGTAGTAGTAGTAGTAGTAGTAGTAGTAGTAGTAGTAGTAGTAGTATTTTTTAATATTATTATTATTATTTTGCATTTGTTACTCGTGCAACGTCAGTAAATCTGAATCTGAGTCGTGAAGCATCTGTGAGTGAAGGACTTGCTCAAGTTCCCTACAGGTAACCGTACTCTCCGCATTACAAGCCGAACCCTCTATCCAATCGGCTTACTGCTCCTTCTCTGCTCCCATGACCATTTAATGGAACGAGAGATAGTCACTCGCTTCGTTTCTGAGACTCTTAAGCGGGTAACGGACGAATCCCAAGGTCCTAAACACGAAGCCAGTGTATCGCACGACTTGGCATTGACTTCCCAGCTTGTACGCGGGCACTGAATTATACTGTTCAATGACAGAGACAAGTGTGGGCAAACAACTTATCCAAAGTCATTACACGGAATCAAATCAGCAGGCTCGAGCCCGAAATCGTTGGATACCAGACTCTGCATGTGGTCTAACGAATAGACCAGCCTATCGCACCTGCTCTACTGGCAACTGGTGCTTTTGAATACTTAGAGGCGTCTTCTACTCTTAGAGGCGTCTTCTACAAAAGCATTATGTTCGATCGTGGTTTTGTGTTCTCGTGTCGGAAGTGCCTCTGTGAGTTCCCCTCTTGATATGGCGCTGTATAAATTTACAATTACATTTACAATTTACACTTCGTACCTTGTTGGTGAGGTCAGCGTTGGCTTTGTATTTGTGAAGCAGTTGAACACCTGCTTCGTCTCCCTCCAGGACGCTGATGTGCAACGGTGTGTTTCCCTCGTCCTGAGCAGAACAACCGCCACAACACACATGACAACAAAGCAACACACGGCAACAACCTATGCAACTGTTGTTTTCATCGAAAACAAAATCAAGCCAACGCTGCCAAATATAAATCGCTCTCTGCCAAAAATCAGTAACAAAAACCCTCGTAATCGTAATCGTAATTCCGAGATTTCTACAGCGCCCAACGAAAGCCGCGCCGCGGGTACCAGCTTATTCACAGGCGCTCAGTCAAAACAAAATCGATAGGCAAAAAGGGTTCGGTTCCAGGTCAAGATCCAAGAGTCAGGCAGAGAGACAGCGTGGCAGCTATGGAGGGTGGTGTTTGGGTTGGAGAGGAGAGAGAGACAAGAGGAAGAAGGGGTGTCAGGATATGATCTGTGAAAGAGGAATGTTTTGAGTTTTGAGTGAAAGGCCGAAGCAGGAATTGCAAGCGGTGGAGCATCGATGAATTTGTATGATGGGTCAGATAACTGTTGCAGTTCTGGTGGGAGTTTATTCCAGAGTGGTGGGGCAGCTATGGCTATGCAGCGATTACCAAATTTTAAGGATAATGTGACGGAAGGGCGGAGAAGTGTTAGGGCAGAAGAGGAGCGGGTTGAGCGAAGCGGTTGCATAGTAAATAACTGACGGAGATACTGTATGAGGGTTGGAAGAATTGAGTTGTGTTGTAGGTAAGTGATAGGAACCCTGTATGAAAAACGACAAACAACTTTAATTAATGGCGAGCAATAAACTGCAGCAATTATCAGGAAGAATAGCCGAAATAAACAACCAATACAAAGCCAGGTTTGAATCTCGGGCTAGCACGGTCCGTACACGGGACCTTAAATGGCGTGGCACCCATTCAAACGGGCAGCGGTGGTGAAGGATCTCACCCGATAAATTCATTGAAACTTGAGTAGGGTCGAGGCCATACGGTCGCTATATGTATGTATGTGTGTATGTATGTATGTATGTATGTAGATATGTGTATGTATGAATGTATGTATGCATGTAAGTATGTATGTATGTATGCTTGTAGAATACACGAGAACTGCAGACTCAAGAACAGGAGATGACCACAGAGAACATCAGATCTATAAGAGCAGAACTAACATTTGGCCTATATATATATATTAGTAGTAGTAGTAGTAGTAGTAGTGGTGGTGGTGGTGGTGGTGGTATATATATTAGTAGTAGTGGTAGTGGTGGTGGTGATGGTGGTGGTGGTATATATATATACATATATATATATAATATATATATATAGAGAGAGGCACAAAACAATTTAAATAAAGGCCTAATGTGGAAGAGTTCGTTTAATTATTTAGCACCTTATACATACATACATACATACACACGTAATACATACATACACACATACATATCGTTGCTTAGCAACAGAGATCAGGTAACATAGAAATTGTGACAAATGTACCGACATTTTGTAGGTTGACATCGGCGTGACAGTCGCCAAAGAGTCTCATCAACTCCAAGTCGTGTCTTCGACTTGCCATGTGCATTGCCGTGTCGCCATTCAGCTGCGAGGCAATCAAGCGGAAACATCAACTGAAACAGCTTTGCAAGGAACGTTCTGCTCCAGTGGAGCGATCTGACAGATCTGACTGCAAGTCTAAATACTCAAATGATTAGCTGGTTCTACCGATTAATCGGTATTGGCGCCAAAGAAATGCTGGTCTTTACAATACACGTCGCTTGTGACTTGTAATTTAAACGACCAAGTTAATAGCAATGGATCGATTCAATGGTTTATAACCTCGAAAGCTGGAGCGATTTTTCATTTGTTTGTGCCGCTTTTCGCCAGCTACTAATCATGTGAGGTCCTTCAGCGTTGATTGTTTAGGAGTGTGGCTCGCACCTGCAATTTTCGCGCCATAAAGCGTGCGTTCGAATACTAATCTAGCGCCTTTTGTTACACGCGATCGATAGGTGTCGCTTCTGAGTGTAAATATCAAACATGGCGGCCTTGGTAGATAGCCCTGTTTTATCGCTTTTGACAGTTTCTTATAGAGGCGATATATAAACAACCAGCTACCCATTTGCCTAGTTTTATGATCGAGGTGCATGGCATATGGAGAGTGTTAGCATAGCTGTGACGAACCTATATTGACTTTCCTTACATTTCTTTTATGCATGAGTTGTTGTTCCGGTTGGACGGTCAGCAGCTCGTTGCAGGCGAGGATGTTGCCCACCTCAACGGCGACGTGCAGGGGCAGCATCCCGTCTTTGTCCGGTGTGACGCGACAGTCCTTGGTAGAGGCTCGGAGTAGAGCCTGCACTACCTGCATCATACCCGGTCCGATTCGGCTGCAGGCCATGTGCAACGGCAGCTGATGCTTCGGCTGTTCATTTACATACAACGACAAACCGTAATCATCATTATCATCATCACCACCAGCACCATCATCATCACCATCATTATCATCATTATCATCATTATCATCATTATCACCATCATTATCAACATCATCATCGTCATCATCAGTGGCAGTACCGACAGCATACGTGCAACGGATGCTCCTGCTGCTGCTACCATTACCCCTCTCAGCATACACACAACAGGACAATGTTAGGACCAACGTTTTCCAGCAGCATCCCTTCAGGTCTAAACTAAAGCTTGCTTATCTGCCGTAGCCTAATTATGGTTTCTCAAACCTATCGGAATTCGACCTGGCTTCTCCAATGGATCATGATTCTGAATGCGATTACGACCTCCCCACTCCAGTACCTCATCCCGTCCTCTACGTTCTCTGGGTCGTCTGGATCTATTTGTTCCTCGTGTTAAGTCCTCGCTTGCTCAGCAGAGGGCTTTTGCTGTTGTTGGGCCTTCTCTGTGGAATGGACTTCCGCTATCGTTTCGTACAAGCGTCTCTGTTGGTGATGGAGTTCAGTCAGCTCGTTGTTTAAAGACGTTCTTATTTATCCGCGGTTGTTATGCTGGAAGCGCTTCTGAGTAGTTTGTTCTGTAAGAAGCACTATATAAGTTATCAAAATACAATACAATATTAGATAATAGGTCTTGACAAGTGATGTAGAGGACGATAGCGAGTCGGCCAGTCGGGTCTGTTGTCGTTCCAAATACTAGTGGAACTGCAAATGAAAACACTTTATCCTACAATTGTCCAGAACCTATAGACTACAGTAACGAGTTCAGAAGAACGCAACAGATCTTAGGAAGATCTTAGGACCTTATTATAATGAGTGATGTAGCTAATGTCAATTTCACAAGACCCGCTGCATGGGCTTCGAATTCCGGACACGGAAGTTACAAGATCCTCCCTTATCCGTCGACCACTGAAGTGGGGGAGAAACAGCTAAGTGTGGATGAGACGTGAAATGCAAACTGTCTGACGCGATGTCAGAAATCGATCCCTTGCTCGGCATTCTACCTAAAATCCGACACTAGAAGAACTAAAACGGGCTGAGTCTCATCGATCTCAAAGGAAGACTAGCAAAGCGATTCCTTGTCGTATCGATCGATCCTTCTAGAGATATTCTTACGATCATTGTGTTCCTTTCTATGGAACACGAGGAATTTGCCCAAAGACTTAACCAATGTTTACCTTAAGCATCAAGATAAATCACGAGCTAACTCAGGTCTCAGAATATGAATGTATACATTAATGGATCAATGCAAATCACGAGCTAACTCAGGTCTCCATCAGTTCGATGTAGGCGTTAAGAAAAGTGTCGTACGCACTCTCCTCAGTTATCAAATGCGTACTCTGGCACGTATGGATTACAAATTCCCGAGCAAGTACACGGACATACTTACAGACATGTATGATCCATTAATATATATAAATATATTCATGTAAGCATATATTTTTGGATTTACCGATAAAATGTACGATAGACAGATTAAATGTAAATGTACACGTCATTCTATAGCGACCGTATGGCCTCGCCCATGCTAATTTTTCAATGAATTTATCGGGTTAGATCCTTCACCACCGCTGCCCGTTTGAATGGGCGCCACGCCATTTAAGGTCTCCGTGTAAGGACCGAAATGAGCTACGATTGGTATACGAACCGACATCCTCACGCTCAGAGGCGCCTTGACGTACGCTTTAACCAATGTAGCTAACCAGGCCAGTAAAGAACTCCGTTTAATAAAATATGTATGTCTACCTTTGTGGTTGAGTGTCACTCTGTATGTCTGTGCATCTTCCTTCATTTGTTCGCTGTGTTACGTATTTCATTGTTTGTGTGTATGTCCAAGACAACGATTCCTCGCTCATTTCCCATGCACAGTAAACACGAGGGGAGTTTATATATAGCTTATATAAACTTAAATATAGGCTACATAGTTCAATGAAGGAGGTAGGCCTATGTATATATTTACACACCTTGTATTACGTTTAACCTTTTTTATCTATTATGGTAAAAGAAATATACCCGAACAGCATAAGTCACATGCATGACGCACGAAGCCCATATGACTATTTCCATGCATATGGGCTGCCTACGTCCTACATATGGAATCATATGGGCCATATGTGGGACATATTTCCACATGTTCAGCATCATATGTCTTCATATATTATTGAATATGCGTTTAAGTGTTGGCCGATGCTCTGTTGTCTTGCCACTTAAAATAAAAGCAGCGTCATTCGTTGTATCTATCGAGAGTTTTAACGATTCAGTCGTCGTTTTCGATCCAATTATCGAGTTCAAAGCAGCTTCAAACGCATAGAGGGAGATAGAATGTCCAGCAAACAACCTTAGGCAGGCGACAGAATAGCGGCAGGAAGTATCGACAGAAAACAACTTACAGAGTTTCAAAAGGCTGAGGCTTTTCTGTACCCCTTCTTCAAAAGCAGTGCACACGGATCCGAGACGTTTTTGTCGGACTAGGGTGCGATTAAACTTTGACCAGTGCGAAAAAACATGCCTCTGCCTTTGTTTATGTGCCATTCTGTATGTCTACCTTTGTGGTTGAGTGTCACTCTGTGTGTCTGCCTTTGTGGCTGTGCACCTTCCTTCATTTGTTCGCTGTGTTACGTATTTCATTGTTTGTGTGTTTGTCCAAGCCAACGATTCCTCGCTCAGCCGATGGAAATATGGCGTGTTAACAAATGCATTACTTACTTACTTACTTACTCATTCATTCACTCACTCACTCACTTACTTACTTACTTACACATGTTTTGCTCCACATATCGAGCTGTGTGAAGGAATACGAATTGATTTTCAAGCCTAAGAAGTAAATGCGTCTGGGTTAATTGGCAACTTTAAAAGCCTAGGCCTCACTGCTTCTATTGTTTGATGCTTTTATTGTCGAAGGTCCCGTTTCTGGCTTCCCGATTCGATGGCTCTCTAGCGGTCGCCGGATCGAAACTAATGCACAGCGGTCCAGATAGTGCGGCTGGTTTTTGGACAACGCAAAGTGATCCTCTGAAGAAAAGGCGCTATATAATCGATCTGCTGCAATTACAAAGAGCAGGTTTTTCCATTGTGATGGAAATTTACAAAGACTACGGGGAGGATACAATTGAGTTCCTGGGTATTCCCTTCCAGGAGTATCTATATATACATAGGCCCATATGTATTAGACCGTACTTCAGTATGCATGTATGCATTACTGGCGCTATACACATAGATACATCAATGTAATTGATTTGCAATTATTTGTATTGCAAAACAGTTGTCAAACTGTTACGATTATTAAATTGAAAACCGCCTGTAAAAACTGCCTATAAGCGTAAATATTACATGCATATGCACGTACGTACATACATACATACATACTTACATATATAGATACATATATATATACTGTACATAGTACACATACATACACAAATATACTTGCATGCATACTACACACATACATACATAAATACATAATGCAATGCATACATAAAAGTATACATACATACATGCCTGCATGCATAGGCACACTAGGTTCCACTCACCCCTCCAAGGACGTTAGGGTCGGATTTTTTGCTGAGCAACATCTTCACCATGTCGTCTTTCCCGTACAGACTGGCAAAATGCAATGGCGTCTTACCATCCTTAAAGTCACACACAACGTAACGTAAGACAAGGTAAGGTTCGGTTAACTGGGATAAGTAAGATAAAGTAAAGTAAGGTAAAGACGACACCGTATACAGTTTCAGCCTCGGCATCAAACTGACTTTTTTGGCTCAACCATGCACGAAAAATAACGAAAGGACCGGACTATTGCGGACCCTGTTTTGACTAAGCGCCAGTGAATAAAATGGTCTCCAAAAAAATGACACTGGACCTTTTGAGCAGAGCAGAGAAATTTCTGATAGTTAGACCTACAATTACATCGCTGGTCACAATTCTTTGTGTGGTTCTTAATATGCGCTACATAAGTATTCAGATTGTCATCAGTATCATCACTTCCTGACGCCAGGCGTTGGGTGCGCACAAATACCTCCAATCTTTTCGGTCATTTTTCATATTAAATAATCAGAAACATTCCATCAATTTCTATCACGCTATTCTGAGTGAACCAGAGTTCTTGGTTCGTGCTGAAATGACCTAAGACACGAATCAGAAAACTGCTAGCACGAGAATTGTCCTTGAAATGCGCTAGATAAATGCTATGAGAGCGCATGTCGTCTGACCTTTGCCCTGCTGTTGATGTCGGCTCCAATGTCCAGCAGTCGCTCAACGACAGACAACCGATTGTCTTTGATGGCAATCATCAAAGTCGTCAACTGCGTCTCCTGTTATCAGAAAGCACAAATAATATTGTTACTACTACTACTATCACTACTACTACTACTACTACCACTACTACTACTACTTCTACTACCACTACTACCACTACTACTACTAATTATTATTATTATTATTAGTAGTAGTAGTAGTAGTAGTAGTAGTAGTAGTAGTAGTAGTAGTAGTAGTAGTAGTAGTAGTAGTAGTAGTAGTAGTAGTAGTAGTAATTATTATTATTATTATAATTATTGTTATTATTATTCCTTAAATTACTCTAGGAGCTATTGAACGGTGTCTGGGAAATCAGGCCTCGTCCTCAGCGACAACAATTATTATTATTATTTTTAACCCGAGGTAGGTATAATCCCTCAGGTGGTGAAAAAATTAGTCCGGAGACAGAAGTGAGCATCTGGAACGGCTACGTCTCATCCGGCTCTGGCAGAGAGAAGGTACTGCGAAAGGCGACGGCGTTGAAACGTATTAATAATAATAATAATAATAATAATAATAATAATAATAATAATAATAATAATAATAATAATAATAATAATAATAATAATAATAATAATAATCCGAGGTAAATATGATCCCACAAGAATTTTTAAATTCTCAGAAGAATGAAAAAATTTTGGATGGTTGGAAATCGTCAAGATCCGGCGGAGCAAAAGTACCGTGGAAGCCATTATTATTTGTTATATTATTCTTCTTCTTCTTCTTCTTCTTCTTCTTCTTCTTCTTCTTCTTCTTCTTCTTATTATTATTATTATTATTATTATTATTATTATTATTATTATTATTATTATTATTATTATTATTATTATTATTATTATTATTATTATTATATTAGAAGTCTGTGAATTGGTACCTCATCCGCGAAGTTGATTTCTTCGTTACCCTTTTCCATGGCTCTGATCAGTTGATCGACAACACTCCACTCTCCTCGTCGTGACAGAGTCAACAACCGACTGGACCCAGCGGGAACAGCGGAGTATTTTGGTGCGACCGATCCAGCTTCCGGTTTTGGAACCGGCAGACCAGATCTTGTAGACGGTCTGACTTCCTCGCTGCTGGCTCTGGCTTCCAGTCTCCCGGCTGTTTCCCGTTTCCTCAGAACTGATCGAGGCTCAGGTTTCGTTTTGTCTTCGACGGAGGCGGTTGTAGTGATCGAGCCTTGAGTTCTCTTGGACGCCTGTGCGGACCTTAAGGGTCTGTTCTCGATGCCATTGCTGTTGTTCGCGGTTGTTTCATTTGTGATACTGCCGGCGGAAATCTTGGACTGTGGTACATCGGCGGATTCCTTTTTAATGTCCAACTCTTTTGAAGATTCCGTCACATTTCCATCCACCACTTCGGGTGTTTTCTGATTTCCTTCCATCTTTCCATCTACCGCTTCCGGAGTTTCCAGGTTTCCATTCGATTCTTCAGCTGACGGTCTAGCTTCCGACTTACTCTGCTTTTCAGCATCGGAATCAATTCTTTCGAAGTATGGTTCTCTTTCGCTCGATGCTTCGTTGCGATATTCCTCCGCTTTCTGTGATAACCCAGTTTCACGTTGATCCACTAGATCCTCAGTTTCGGCCTCTGGAGAAGGAAGAAGAAAAGGGGGTTCCTGCAAACTGTCAGCTTCTACTTCTACATCCTTAGTCTGTGCAACCAAGCGTGTCCTCACCTGCGAATCGTCTTCCGGTCCATCGCGATGACGTTGTGTATCCAAGCGTGACCTCAACTTAGGATCAGAGTCTCCTGCTGATGCGATTATTAGTGATTCTGGTTGTCCACCAACCTCGGCAGCTCCATCTCCTTCCAATCGCTCCTCACTCAAGCGAAACGGAGGAAGCTCTTTGGTCAAATCAGTTCCCTGCTCGCCAGACACACCCCCTTTTTCGTTGCGATACGGCAACATATTTTCCTTGCTAGAAGAGCGATTATCAGTTGCTTCAGTTTCCGAATGATCCAATTCTCCGGTTTTATCTCCACTGCGGTCGGTTTCACTCTTTCCCTCGTTATGGTATTCTGTCATGTCTGTGGGGGTCCCATAAATCTCATTTCGTGGTCTTTCGTTCCACGAATCAAATGCATTTTTCTGCGAATCAAGTGAATTTTTCTGCAAATCATTTGAGTAATCCTGAGATTCAAGTGAATTTCCATAAACGGAACGAACTGATTGTCTTCGATCGGCCGTCTCTTCCCGTTCCTTGTTCTCTCTTTCGTTGGACGGCTTTCGGTTTCTTTCCGCGCCTTTCATACCTAATGCAGATTTCGGACCGATTTCCGCTTTCGATCCGACGTCATTTCCGGTCTGAGAGTCTTCCAATTCCGGGTTACGAGGCTTGACGGTAATCTCCTTCAGCCGCCTCTTGGTTGGACTTTTCGAAGACTCGTCACCTTTTTCAATCGGCTTAAGCGCATCCCTCGTTTTACCCTCTGACTTTGCCGCCCCCCGTGACCTTGAACCATCGCTCTGGTCGACCGGGGTGATTCCTCCAGGGTCCAGATCGCTCGTCTTGCCACTGGCCTGAGTCACGATCGCCCTCCTCAACCTCGTTTCGTCCAGGGACCGTACAGGAGGAAGACGCTTTCTTCTCTGCAGCTCCCTGATCTGACTGAGGTTGCTATTGACGTATGGGGACACTTGATTGAAGGGCGGTCGGGCACCTGTCCCGTTTCCCGCCGGCTTCACCTTGGCTGTGGTCAGAGGATCCGTTTCCGTGGAACCCCCGGGCTTAGTCCCAGTCAAACGCTTCTTACTAACGCCAGCCATTTCGAATTAATAACGTAACAATATTAATAATTAATTAATAACGTCTGCAGGATAAGAACTTTTATTGTATGATGTTCTGCGAACTTTGCTTTACAAACTTATAAGCTTTCTTTTCAGAGATGATGACGCGTTGCTGCCAAATGGTCGTCTGCAATCACAATCGGAGAACATTAAACATATTCGTTTTAGTAAATGAGTCTGCTTACTTTCGTGCATTATTCGGCCTTCAACTGTGCATTACAGACATCACTTTGAGCAGTGTACTACTTATAAATTGTTTCTGTCGATACTTACTTACTACATTCGTTTGGCAAAGAGGTGTTTATCGCTGTGCATCTAAATGTATGCATGTACGATTGTGTGTCTCTGTCTGTGTGTCTGTTTGTCTGTGTGTGTCTGTGTGTCTGTATATATATATAAATTAATATAAATAAATAAATATATATATCGGGGTTAGCCTGAAGGACTTAGATTAGATTAGATTATAAAAGTAAATGTATTCAGGCCTATGAAGCGCCATGGTTTACTTTATTAAAACGACAGATGTCGCCCTTTCGGGAAACGCCATTAAAACCGAGAGAACAGATACACCGTTCACATAAAAAAACAGACTCTCACCTCTCCGCCTCATATTGTCCTATAAATGCCAACACGCGTCGACAAATATTCGACCCGTTCCGTATCTAATGCCTACCGGAAGAACGAGTCCGAATCGACAGAACAGACGACAGCGTTTTGTCCTCTCAGCAACAGAGGGCGACAGCGCTGCTGCTAACGTCGATCACCAGTATTATAAAAAAATCTCGAGTTTGCTTGTACTCAATGTAAAAAGGCGCTGTTAGGATATGGAAGACATTGCGTCATTCGGGGATAAACTCCAAATCGCACTGGAAGGGATAAGATTCAGAGCCACGCATTGCACGATGTGAGAAAAGTCGTGGAGGAAACAGAAGAAGTAAGTGATCCATTTAATATATTTATATATCGCCTCTTTTAGAAATTATGTAAGAAGCGTTACCAACGAAGATGATAATGACGACGACGAGAAGAAGATGATGATTATGAAGATGATGATGATGATGTTGATGATGATGAAGAGCCAGCATGTGTATGACGTGTTAGCGACTTCATTTTCCTTAGCCTCGGCATTTCTTTCCCCGCCCCGTCTGATCTTCCCACCGACAGAGTACTTTCACCGTACTCATTCCAGAGCTGGATTCGCTAGGGGGAGCAAGTGGAACAAAAATCTCGAAATATCTTTCTGCCCTGGCTGGATTTGAACCCAGGACCTCTGGACTGACAGTCCAACATCTTATCCTCTGGATTATCGCACACCCAACTTTAACACCAAACCTGTCCTTAAAACTAACAAATAGAAATTAAAGGTTTGATGGATTGCCAGTGGATGATAGCCAGACCCTAAAGAGATTCTCAGATTATTCAAAAGCCGCTATATAAATGTCTTATTGCATTATTGTTACATAAAGCCTACTCGCTAATGCTTCACTTACATTACATTATGCGGCGTTCTTTGCGCTCATTACATTATTACTTTACACAATGATAAATAAATGTACGATTAAGTGAGAAATCTTATCGCACCCGGTGCTTTTCATGCATTAATAAATGTACGTTTAAACTGAGAAATCTTATCGCGTCCGGTGCTTTTCATGCTTTGCGCGACACTTGCGATGAGTGTCGCCATATTGCGACTGGCGCCTCATAAAGAGCTCGATTAAGACCGAAGTGTAACCAAGCGAGTCGTGTTCACCGAACGGCGTCTCCATGGCGACACGATGGACGCCATCTAGGGACGGAAACAGATCGAACTGATCGATCCCTAGCATCGTGATTTGATGTCCATTGAAGAGGAAAAAACAATGGCTGCTTTGAGAAGGTAACCAACCAATCGGCACGCCTCCCAGTAACCTCATAACGTAAGGTCGAAAGGTCAGTTCCCACGCAGCCGTGTTGAGTGGACCTATAGCTCACCTGCCAGGTTGTACCCTTGGTGGCAACTGGTTGCCCAGGATGGGTCAAATGAGGGCCGAACGAACGTCGAAACAGCCATGCAACGCTACAAGAGCAGGTTCCTTTGACTTAGCTTTCGTTGGGCGATGTAGAAATCTCAAGCATACGATTACGATTACAATAGAACAAATGTAAAAATGTCAAAATGTTACTTAAAAGACACTATTTCAACGGTTTCAAAACTTTAAAGAAACAAATTCGAACCTATGGTCGAAAATATGAGAACCTTAAATGGCGTGGCGCCCATTCAAACGGGCACCGGTGATAAAGGATCTCATCCGATAAATTCACTTTAAATGAGTATGGTCGAGGTCATACGGTCGCTATGGGAAACCTTGGCCACTTACATTTATTTTTACATTTACATTTACACTTACATTTACATTTGGTTGAGGATTTGCAAAACTCCAGGCAATTGTGGATTGTGAACGAGCTTTTTCAGTTGCTGGGTCTGAATTTTGGAACTCTCTCCCTTTCTCTCTCCTTGTTTGTGTTCGTTCTGCTAGATCGCTTGCGTCATTTCGCTCTCAGCTTGTGACTTTCCATTTTCAAATGGCTCATTCATCAAAGACTATCTCTCTGTCATACCTTCTGAATATTGTTTGAACTGACTGCGGTTTTGGCTTATGGTTCATGCTTTTGCATTGGACAACGGCGCTATGGAAGTTACTAACTACAATCACAATTAATGACGATGCCATTGTAAGTATAGCCGACTACTTTTAGGGTATTTTACAACTTCATTAGTCTAAGCGCGTGTCATGTATAGAATTCTAACATTCAGGCGACGTCTTGCCTTGCCTGACCTCCACTGCCTTGCCTTGTCTTGCCTTGCCTTACCTTGCATTGTCTTGCCTTGCATTGTCTTGCCTTGTCTTGCCTTGTCTTGTCTTGCCTTGCCTTACCTTACCTTATCCTACCTTACAAAACAAAGTCACTATATTGCCTTCAAATGCTTTGTGGCTGCCGTCAGCGAATAACTGTAGGTCTACATGTACAGCGCCCTTTTCTCGGTCTCTGCCGTACTACGTAAATCGCCTTATTTTTTATTACTATTCTTATTAATGTTATTGTTGTTGTTGCTGTTGTTTTTGTCATCATCATCATCATCATCATCATCATCATTACTTATTATTATTATTGTTGTTGTTGTTGTTGCCTGTTCTCATCTTATGTAATCTTACGTTACATAACTGAAGTGACTGAATCTAGTCCATGCTGCCACCTGTCGAAGCGAACACGCATGAACTTGACAATCCTGGAAATCGATCTCCTCCTCTTCCTCCTGCTACTCCTCCTACACCTCCTACTCTTTCTTCTCCCCTCCTCCTCCAGCGATCGATCGATTGATAACAATCACGGCGACAGATCGATGTGTCTTCCGATCAATACTCAGGACGTCACACGCAAGATTAATTTCCCAATCAATGATCGCGAATTTCGTTCCGCCTCGATGTTTTTTGAGTGGGAGACAGAGGGAGGCGGCCCACGCATAACCACCGAGATTCTAGGTGACCCGACCTGACCCGACCTCGTTTCTGTTACACTGAAGCAATTAACCCGAGTAATTGATAGGACTGTATACAAGCCTATGTTATATGTGACTCCTATGTTTGCCTAATCCGGGCTAAACTGACAACTTTTACATTAAAACCGGACACTATTTGTATCAGGCATGTATGTATGTATGTATGTATGTATGTATATATGTATGTATGTATGTATCGATGCATGTTTGAATGTATGTTTACAGTATGCGTTAATGTAACTATGTATGTATGTATTTATGTATGTATATCTTATGTATGTATGCATTTATGTAAGCATGCAAATTCATGCATATATGCATTTATGTATGTAAATATCTATGTATATATGTATATATGTATGCATTTTTATATGTACGTATGTATGTATGTATGTATGTTTGTATGTATGTATGTTTGTATGTTTACAGTATGCATTGTTGTAAGTATTTATGTATGTATTTATGCATGTATATACTTATGCATGTATGCATTTATGTATGTGAATATCTATGTATGTATCTACGTATGTATCATAGTGTTCGACATGTTGGTCCATACGGTAGGGCGATTGATCGGTAATCTGACTGCGTACTCGAATATGCTTCTTTCTGTTATTAGGCAGATAAATGTAATTATCACTTGATTCGCATACGTCGCCAGTTTCAAGCTGAGTTCGCTAGATGGAGCCAGTTCAACGGAACCTATTACACCTCTTTCAAGCTTCGAATCGCCAGTCATGCGTTTAATATCAATAACTAGACTGTTGTTAGGCTTACATGCTTGCATGCATACACACATACACACATGCATACATACAGAGGTACATACATACATAGATACACACGTAACATACAGACATATATACATACATACATACATGCATACATACAAACAGACAGACAGACGGAAGAACGGACGGACGGACGGACGGAAGGACGGACGGACGGACGGAAGGACGGACGGAAGAACAGTCGGACGGAAGGACGGACGGAAGGACGGAAGGACAGTCATACAAGTAAGCGAGGCCGTAGTTTTGTTTTAGTTTCCAAGATATTTGTGTCTTTTCTGTTTTACTTTTCCACGCTAAACCCTCTCGGGCTGGAGTCCTCTCGTCCACCCTTCCGTCCGTCCTTTCATCCATCCGTCAGTTTGGAAGGTGTATTATTTGATGCAAATATTATTTCGGATCACAGCCGAGGCGCCTATACACAGCTGGACAGACAGACAGCTGGACAGACAGGCACCTGGACAGACAGACAGACAGACACAGACTGACTGGCTGATTGACTGACAGACGATCAGCAGGAAGAAAGACATAACATATGAAGGGCAACGAGTGCTAATGGTTGTCGATCAGCACCATACCATACCACACCACACCATACCATACCACACCATGCCACACCACACCATACCATACCACACCATGCCACACCATACCACACCATACCATACCACGCCATGCCACACCATACCATACCATACCACACCATTCCACACCACACCATACCATACCACATCATACCACACCATACCATACCATACCGTAATACCGGTGCCGTTAAAGAAGTTCGAAAATAAACACACCATGTAAATAACAAAACAAATATTTGTCCGGACTTCAAGCGACCCCCGTCAAATTATCAGGTTGTCTTAACTTTTCGGAATTGCTTTCCCACGCCTTTTGATGATCGCCCCTTGCCTGCCCGCCTGCCCGCCTGCCCGCCTGCCCGCCTGCCCGCCTGCCCGCCTGCCCGCCTGCCTGCCTTGCATACATGAAGGCCTCGTGCCCCGTGTAGACTCTACAGGCAGTATACAGGTGTCCAGAGGAATGTCACACAAAGTCCACCGCTGCCGTCTGAACACCTGAGGCATTGCAGTCCTGCCAGCCGGGCGAATACAGGTGTTCGCCAGACAGACTGGAGCCAGCAACCTATTTGTCGACGGCCGCCTATACGAGCACCTGACAGAAGCAAGGCCCTTGACAGACACTTAAGTTTCGTTTAGTGCCCGGCGTCTCAATAGGCGCTTCGGCTGTGATCCGATATAATATTTGCATCGAATAATACACCTTCCAAACTGACGGATGGAAGGACGGACGGACTAAGTATGGACGAGAGGACTCAGCCCGAGAGGGTTTCGCGCGCAGGAAAAGCAAAACAGAAAAGCCATTAAAATCTTGGAAACTAAAACAAAACTATGACCTTGTTTACTTGTAGGTATGTATGGGTGTGTGTGTATGTATGTATGTATGTATGATGTATGTATGTATGTATGATGTATGTATGTATGTGTGTAAGCATTCGTAATGGTGAGCTCGAGATTTTTACAGCGCTCAACGAAAGCCACGTCACGGGAACAGCTTCTTCACAGGCGCTCAGTCAAACCAAAATCGATAGGCGTGTTCGGTTCCTGGCCAAGATTCAAGAGTCAAGCAGAAAGACAGCGTGGCAGCTACGGTGGGTGATGTTTGGGACTGGAGTGGGAAGATGGATAAGAGGAAGACGGGGAGTCAGGATAGGATCAATGAAAGAGGAATGTAAGCAAATCCAGCGCCAAGAGTGACAGCCCAGGTTGTAAGGGCCGTTGAAGCCACAATACCTACATCATCATCATCATCATGATCCATGGGCCAAAAGCCCGTAGGTGTCCACTGCATGCATTGTCACTTGTCTCCACAGTTTCCGATCTTGTGCTGTTCTTATCAAGGCGTGCAAGTCTTGCTTACACCAATCCCTTATATCATCTGTCCACTCCCTATTAGGTCTTCCTCGTCTCTCATTTCCGTCCATAATTCCCATCATCACGCTTTTTATTTTTCTACTGTCATCCATCCTGCATATATGTCCAAACAAGCGTAATTTCCTTCTCATTATTACTTGTATTAGATCTTTTATGCTCAGTCTTCTTCGGACCTCCGTATTTTTTACCTTCATTGTCCAATTAAGATGTAATATTCGTCTATAGCAGTACATTTCAAATGCTAATATAATGCCTACATAAAAGGCTTAAATGCCAGGAAGACAATTCGAAGGGCTACACTTAAAGCAGCATTCGGTCATTTAACTCATAGAAGAAATGTATTTTCATTTCGAGCAAATTACTGCTTCTCCTCGTTCTCTTGGCCTCTGACTCACTTGGCGCTGACTCAGGCAATAACGTTGACAGACGCACGTACAAGCACCCAGATGATGCCGAATTAGGCTGAGAACGGTCAGAGTTGATGGGCCGAGAGGGAGACAGACAGAGACAGACAGAGACAGATAGAGACAGAGAGATATAGACAGAGAGACAGGCATAGAGAGACAGACGTAGAGAGAGAGGGACAGTGAGAAAGACAAGCAAACAGGCAGACAGGGAAACAGACAGATAGACGGAGAGAGATTTAGAAAGAGACGGAGAGACAGATTTAGAGAAACAGGGACAATGAGAGAGACAAGCAAACATATATAGAGAGAGACATACAGAGACAGAGAGCAGCACAGACAGAGAGACAAGGACAGACAGACAGACAGACAGAGTGAAATAGGAGTGGAGATAGAGGAGGGACGGGGGTTCCGTCCGCCTAGCGGTATCTCATCGACCCGGACATCTTGTGACCCTCGTTATATACTGGGAGCCTTTGAAGCCGCGGGCGGGTCGCGGGGTGGCCGCCTCCCTCCCTCCCTTTCGCCTGCCGACCTCCTCACCCAGGGGCCTGCTTTGTCAAACACAGGCTCCCGACGGTGCTGTACGGAACCGCTGAAGTGCCTTGTTATGCAGCCGAGATAATCGTTCTTGTTATATCGTACATACAAGATAAGTCCTTGTTCTTGTTCTTCTCCTCCTTCTCCTTCTCTTCATCCTCCTCCTCTTATTCTTCTTCTGATCTTCAACATCTTCTTCCTCCCCTTCTTATCATCATCATCATCATCATCATCATCATCATCATCATCATCATCATCAATAACATCATCTTCTTCTGCCTGGATCTTGGATCTTGACTTGGAACCGAACACTTTCTGCCTATCGCTTTTATTTTGGCTGAGCGCCTGTGGATAAGTTGGTTCCCGCGACTTAGTTTCGTTGGGCGCTGTAGAAATCTCGCGTAATTGTACGATTCTGATTCTTCTTCTTCCTCTTCTTGCATATCACTTCTGGGGCTCCGTAGCGCAGGCCCGAAAGTAGTCGTACCTCAACGGACTGCGACAGAACCCATCCCGGCGTCGCCCGCCCCATGCGTTGCATCACGGCTTGGGCTGGCGCCGCCGCACAGGTGCGCGTCGCAATGCGACAATGCCGACGGCTACGGGCGCGAGATTCGGCTGTTCGCAGGTGCTCTCCAGACAGACTGGCGCCAGACCGGTGTTTGTCTGGCCCACCCGCCTCCCACCCACCACCCACCCACCACCAGTTGGGGCTCAACTCGCATACGGGCGGCTTAAATGGTCATTACGAGACCCTATTGAAACCTGATATAAGGCTTTTGTCGGCGGGAGGGTCTGTGGGGGGTACAAGACTGTTTTCGGCGGAGGGCGGCCGCTGGAACAGCGTTCGACGATAGATCTCTCGAGAATTTATTAATTAATGACGCGCCAATCGAATGTGAAGTGTCGCGAGAATGACTGTCGCGACGAAGTCCTCCGAAATATGTAATCTCTGTTTTTATGCACAGATGTAGGTATCACAGACGATTGGTTAGAGCACTCGGCTCGTAAAGCGAACAGGGCGGTTTCGGGCCCCCTCTGAGGCGGTTGCTGTGTAGGGACCTTGAGCAAGTCCTTCACTCACAGCTGGTGCTTCGCCCCGCAGATTCAGAGCCACTGACCTTGCACCGGAAAAAATGCATAATAATAATGATGATAATAATGATGATAATAATAATGATGATGATGATGATAATAATAATAATAATAATAGTAATTCTTTTATATAATATAATAATTCTTTTATTTACTAAGGTAAATATTTATCAGCATTTATACGTCTAGTTTGTAAGTTTTATTATCTAAGCATTGAAAATAATAATAAATGTTCCAGAAGATTTCGGTGGCTGTTCAACGGGGAAATGCCATCTGCCTCCGGAACATTGCCATCATGCTCTGAACCCTCTTGAGGTGGCGCTTCTGACGTTATTTAAACAAATAATAATAGTAATAATGATGATGATGATGATGATAATAATAATAATAAATAAATAAATAATAATAATAATAATAATTCTTTTATATGATATAATAATTCTCCGGACTAATTTTTTCACCACTTGAGGGATTATACCTATCTCGGGTAAAAAATAATAACAACAACGATAATAATAATAGTAATAATAGTAATAGTAGTAGTAGTAATAATATTAATATTAATATTATTACTACTACTATCCGTCACCTAAAAGGCTAGATCATCATCTAACTCTTGATCTAAGCCAAGTCTTTTGCAACATGTTTTTAATGCTTCTTAGTAAATTTGGTTTTCGTCACAATAATAATCGACGATATGCATCGTACTTTATGCATTTTATGTTCCAACCGAACAGCGAGTAGTGTCTAATCTATTGTAATTTAAAGATTTCTATAGCGCCGTTATCATAATGTCCAAGGCATCAGTCGATGGTAGCTTCAAGTCGAAATCGTAGTCAAGAAGCACAAAGCGTTGGAGAAGCCGGATCGAATTCCGATACAGATTACGATATTGTCGATTGTAATTATATTCGGGATCAGATATTCTTGGGTCTTAGATTTACAAAAATTTAAAGATCACCCATGGGTGAGCAGTTTAAAATTTGATGCAACACAATAACATTGTACATTATAATAAATTAATAAATAAATTACAGACTTGGTTTCATTCTAGATTTATATGGCAGGGGCCCTGGTGAATAAGCTGGTCCCGCGACGTGGCTTTCGTTAGGCGCTGTAGACATTTCGGAATTACGATTACGATTACTGGTAATGTATAGTACACTACAAAAATTGGCATCCAGCAGAAAGCATAAACAAAATCAGGCAAAATTTGAGAAAGGTGTAGTAATATGAAGTCTATGGCCGCCAGATCCGTTGACGTCAACTGCATAACTTGACCTTATGATAACTAATGGACAGCTTAGAACAGAACCAGCGATTACCAGTAGTTTCCAATTTTGAACGACATCTTTCGGCTGTCATGGCCGTTGACGTCGATTTACCATTCACGAGGTCACGTGGTGTATAGCGATTGGATTCCAACAGTTTAACACATCTTACAGCATCAAATAGCGTTGATGTCGGCAGGAAAAATGTTTGTCACAATTCTAGCTGTTAGGCATAATTATAATTACAATTACAATAATTATAATTACAGTTGTGTGGCGATTAGTAGTTTCCAATGTTTAACGATATCTTATGGCATCAAAACCCGCCCTCCTCCTCTATCCAGACTTGGGACTGGCGCTAACCGGCTAAAGGCAATGGCGGAGTTTTGCCATAGATTAGTAGTTTCAATGTTTAACGACGTCACATGGCATCAAAGCCGCTGACGTCGATTGGGAAAAATTGTGTACAGTTTTCACTGTTTTTGTTTCCACCTTAGCGCCACGCTATCTCTCCCGACCCGACCCTCATATTCTGACCTGACCCCGAAGCTGACCAAACAACCTGGTTCTTGCAGAGTTTGCTTGATATAGCGCCGGTTAATAAGCCGGGCTCCCTTACGCAGATTTTGTGTGGCGTTGAGAAATTTCGGAGATTTACGTTACATTACATTCCAAGTTGTTTTGCAGGACTGACAACAGTTTTGTGCTAAAACTCTAAGCTTATCCTCTTCACCACATGAGCTCTTCAACCTTTGACCGTTTCTTTCGCTTTTGACACCAAACCAGGCCCTGCTCCGCAGAAGTCTACAGACGTTTTAATAATTTCAAGGTATTAGTATCAATCGCAAACGTTCTGGCCGCGATAATACGGGTTCAATGTCTGTGCCGAAAATAGAATTGCCCTAGGCGAGTGGGTGGTTCGCTGTCTTCTGACCTTCTGTTTTCTTTAACATCAGGAGCCACACTGAGATCAACCCAACTGGGTCTCAGAATATATATTCATACACACACATCCTGAAAAAGACACCCACCCACCCACTTACCCACCCACCACACGCACATAAATGCTGTTAATTTTGCTGGTTGTTCAGACGCTCGCAACGGGTTGTGGCGCCAGTCGAAGGCTCGACGACTCGGACGTCTGGTCAGGTTTCACAGCGATCAGAAATACCTGGGGTGATAAATGACCAGTCGCCCCTCCTCCCCTGCTTTATGGGTCTTAGGGGCGGGGAGGGAAGCAGGGAGGGAAACGCACGGCTTGTCCTGCGCTGCGGGCACCGAAGGCAACTTGCGACGCCAACCTGGCGCCGCTCAGTGGCTCTCGATCGTTGTTATCTGACCCTTGAAATGATTGCGATTCGACGCCCAGGGCAGACCGTGTGAAAATTTTCGATACACCGTGTACTTTGCAGAGTAGCCGTAAGTAAGTAAGTAAGTAGGCCTGACCCTCGTACATTTCAGTTCCCCGTGTACAGACCGTGCTAGACCGTGATTCAAATCTCTGAAATAAGCCACGACCGGGACGCGAACCAGCATCCTCACGCTCGGAGATGTTTGACTTAATCATGTAGCTAACCATGGTGGGTAAAAAGTTTACAAAGGAAGCGCCCATGTCAGACACTTGTGCCAACCTTTTCTAGTAATCGGAACATTAGTTTGTTGCCGTCGAAATTTCTGATGCCATTTTTGGTCTCCCAAATCCCAAAAATGTTTCAAACGCATGAAGTGTAAGAGATGTAATTCAATACCGTTTGAGAGTCGGAAGAAATTTTGAGATGACGATTACGATGCGCCTTTATACAGTTTCTTTTTAACTGGCGCGTTAAAAATTCGCGATTACGATATATGAGCTACCTGTGTTGCTGCCCCTGCCAAGGAGTAGCTTACTAAGTTATATTTTGAATTCAATTTTGTCAGTATACTACACACATTTATTATTGCAATTTTGGGCTACAATAGGCTTGTAATTGTAAATAAGTCTGTGTCAGAAAGACAGACAACCCTTCGTGAAGCATACTATGAACAGACGGCTGTCTGGGTAGATATTTATCAGGGTATAGGGGGCGCTAGTTTGATAAAAAGTAGGATCCCTTGCGCGGGGTTCATCATTGGGCTCATCCGGATTTAGCCATTTCCTCCGTAAAAATATCAGTTAATCAAAGGAAAACAGTAGATGTATCAAAGAGCTAATCTCAGCAAGTGATCTGATACAACGACCCTTTTAACCGATGTTTACTTTACATCCATCCCTACTTCCCCTACAACCTTTCTTATATTTTTGTCGATCATAGGATCCAGGAGCATTGAACCCTGTGGGGATCTGTAAAGTAATGTAATCAGTGGCATACGCGACTTTTAAGCCAGGGTTAAGGCTCTGGTACCTGGAAGAAAACTGAGGGCCTGGGACTGCGAGTGCCAACGGCGCGAAGCCTCTAACGACCAGGGACTGGTCGTTAAGCTCCCCGCAGGATTCGGGACGGAGTAACGGAAGCCCACGCAATTTGAAGCAGTTAGTATCAAATTGAACACATATGTGCTACATGTTTGTGCGCCTTTTTAAGCAAAAGGGTCAACACCTGAATTGAAAGTGAGGGGGTCTGAGAGCCAACGCCAAAACACGACACCCTAACAAGTAAGCGGTCTGGGGAGCCTACGGTCCCTGGGAGCACTCCAGCAGGGTTCGAAGAGGAGCCCCAAGTATTTATGATAAAAATGAGCACATTGTGGCCACATGCTTGTGCGAAATTTTGTAGCTTTGGGTCCAGTAGCTCGATGAAAATGGAGAAGGTCTGAGACAGTGAGCGTTAGCCCCGAACGAACAGTCGTCTCAGATTTTATGCAGGCCCTGCTAAATTAATAGAATCTTTGTCCAGAGAATTCGATGCACTTGTTTAATTCGGCACAGAACTGCAAATGTAATCGTAGAACTTGTAACTGTAAATGTAAATCGACGAAATTTCTCAGAGCCACACGAAATCGTGAGACAGACAGACAGACAGACAGACAGACAGACAGACAGACAGACAGACAGACAGACAGACAGACAGACAGACAGACAGACAGACAGACAGACCCCCCATTGTATATCTCATCTTACCAGAGTACAATATAGAGCAAACAAGGCCGTCGCTCCTCGCACACAATCGCGCCTTTCACGGCCCAGCAAACGAGGCAGTGATTGGCTGTGACCGGATGGGGGCAGCCAGGGAGGCGGGGCCTGGAGTCAGAGAGGCGGGCCTGACAACAACGGAGGCGTGGCCAGATGAGCCACTTATTAAACGAACCGTCGGGAGTTTAGTCAGAAGAACCTGCGCCTGTCTATTGGACTAGAAGTTTCCATAGGAGAAGTTAAGAAGTTCAGACATCGAGCGACCATGAAGACGGCTGGAACAGTCTGTGCGAGACTTGGGAGTGGCGCCCTGTACGGCTGCAGCGGCAGGGACGATCGCGTCGTCAAGCATCGCCTGGAAAACGGCGAAGAGGAGATGCAGGCTTGCTTTGCCCGGCTGATGCAGCTCGTTCCCACCATCCCACCAAACGGAAGGATGACCAAAGTCCAGCTGCTGCAGCACGTCATCGACTACATCCTTGACCTCGAGATGACCCTCGACTTCCGGCCGAACGAGTCCTCTCTCCTTCGTCACAGTGCCTCATCCGCTGTTGCCAAGGAAACGGACGACGCCGACAGAGGACTCGTTTCCGGTTCTAGTGTCTCGGTCTCGCCGTCCGATAGGAGACCACTGTCGGAAAATGCACTGCAAGTGAACAGCATCTCCCCAGACGCAGTTCAACAGGTAAAGGCGCTATATAAGTTAGCATAATACATTACTGTTACGTATGGATAGACGAGATGTCATCGGATCAGAGGCGGATTGGTAGATAAGATGATCGGTAGACAGGTAGGTTGGTTGCTAGGTTGGTTGCTGGTTCGGTTGCTAGGTTGTTTGCTAATTAAAGTAGGTTAGACAGAAGAGGCGAAAAGACTAACGGACAGACGGAGAAACGGAGGTAGTAGGTAGGTAGGCAGTTAGTTAGGTAGGTAGTTGTTTGGTTAGGCTGATAGGTATGTTGGTAGGCATGAAGGTACTATATACAGGCGATGGGTAGCCATCGTAATCGTAATTCGAGATTTATACAGCGCCCGACGAAAGCCACGTCACGGGGACCAGCTTATTCACAGGCGCTCAGTCAAAACAAAATTCGATAGGCAAAAGGGTTTCAGTAGAGATAGGTAGACAAGTGTGGTACCTTTAGCTTGCCTGGCTTCTGTATGATTGGGGAACATGAATGCATGCGAGTAAAGAAAACGAAGAAGTTTCTGCAGCTGAAGTTCGTTAAGCTAACTCCGAGAGGCAGCCATGAGTATGAAGTGTTAGCGACTTCATTTACTCGGCCTCGGCATATGATGACAGGTTGCCAGTCCTTCCGTCGCTGCATATACCCAAGGATTCTATGTAACTGTGCGTAATGTAATGTAAAGAAACACCTGTAAATGATCTTCTAGGTAGCCTACCGCTGCTATTTGCAGACGATTACGTTACGATTCGAACGAAAACGGAGCTAAGAAGTCGTGATGCTAGAACAGCGGGGGGGGGGGGGGGGTAAACGGGCTACATAAAAAGCTAAACGGAAACGCATGGGTTTTTTCTAATCACGTGCCACGGAATGCGTCATTTCACAACAATTGAAGTCTTTATTCATGATCAGAAAACTGCCCCTTCATAAGGGTGGGTGGAGGGGTGGTTCTCTAGGCTGAGCGCCGATTGAGTGGGAGTGTGTGTGCGTCGCCCTAACCTTTCCACCCCGCATACCAGCTTCGAATCTTATTGCCACTGAAAGTTCCTAAATAATACGCCCACGCAACGTTTCTAAAAGATAGCTGGAAGTTAGATCATATCAGAATATACAAGTCTAAATTAGACTATTCTATGTTAGACTGGACTGTACTGGATAAAACATGTTATACAGATTGGACTAAATATTTTAGAAATAAAAACAGAACATTTTGCTTTATTCATGTAATGACTTGTTTTAAATTGTAAATGCTTTCGTCTGGTTTGTGATGTAGAAGTATAGGCCTAAGTTGATGTAGGCCCAAGTTGACATCAACATATGTCGATGTAGACCTAAGTTTAGAAAACCTATTAAATAAGGCCATAATTAGCTAATAACTAACTAGTTAAACTAGTTATAATGCTGCCTAATAATAATAAGTATCTGTTATTGTCTTTGCAGACGTTCTCCCTGTTGTCTCCCGTCTCATCGTCCTCCTCTTCCTCAAGACAACCGACAACGTGGTCGTGAAGTCATTTCTAGTCTGACCTTCACCTTCACCAATGACCTTCACCCAAACGCAGCGAAAAGCCTCCGTATCAAACCAACATCCACCGAAGCACCCCGCTGCTCAAACTGCGTTGTTCCGGTTGCCATGGCCACTAGATACGGACGCGCGCGCTGCCGCTGTCAAATTGAAGACTGCGACAAAGCTACCGAACAATGACGAATATATTAAAAGCCAGGAATAAAACGCCTTTCAACGTGTCTAGGAGATATAAATATGTCAAGAGAACCGATATTTTGCGGCTCTTCGCCGTATACTTGCAAGCCTCCTTGATTGAAATTCGACTGTTTTTTTAGATAGGGATGAAACGGCGCCCGTCTTGTATAGTGAACTTGTATCGGAAAATCTGACGACTTGACGTTTCGTCCCGTTTATTGTTATTTAAAGTACATTGCCAATGAGACTGTGATAAGAAGACTTGAGCACATATCAAAATGTTTAGTCGAGCTTTTAGTTGTAATAATTAAGGAGCGAGAATCATTTGGTTGTGTCAAAAATTGTATAAGTCTTATGCAAATAGGGCATCAATGTCGGACAGAGAGACAGACTAAAAAGGCAGAAACAGAGAAAGACAGCGAAAGAGGTTCAAAGGAAGGCCCCAATCAAACAATCACATTCATCAATTATTAGGCCAAAATTAAAGCCGCGCTATTTTTAATACTATACAGCGTTAAATGCGCTGTATTTTTGTTTAGTTTTGTTACTTTCTTCAAGAATTTAACATGTTTCCAACAACTGCAGTCTGAATATTTGCCTGGGTTTCTGCCAATGTTTTCCAGTTATTAACGGTTTTTCCACGGGGTTTCTACAAGTTTTCACCGGTTTTTCCACCGTCTCGGCAAAATTACTTCTTGCCAAAGAAAATTCCATCCATACTTTTTCACACAACCAACCAATCCACCGGACTAAACTACGCCACTCCTAATTTTTAGCTTGCTCACTGACGCGCTTATAGGCTATAAGTCATAGCCCATATTCAGGTATTTTGCTGACACACCTGTGCGGCCTATGTAGGCTTATCAAACTTACGAAAGCCCATTAACATCTGGAATTTTGAAGGCCGACAAAAATGTACATTCCTCAACTTCATCTAAACGCAACGAATGATACGAACAAAGATTACAGAACAAGCGTGCATATTTATTAAGTCGAAAGGCCGCGTTTTTCAACGCCCCTCACTGCATTATATTTACCTACGCAAACGAAGAGCCATTAAAATTCTTCTCTTGCGCAAAAGGCAAATAGTCATTATAAGAATAGACCTTAATTTAATCAGTAGGCCTAATTACACAAACAATGCGGCCACACAATACACATTATATTCGTTTATATCTGGCCTGTGTAATTTAGACACTGGCGCATTAGAAGTTGCTAATTATTATTATTACATGTAATTTACGCCTACGAGTCCTTGCTCAGCCGATGGACACATGGTGTGTTAACAAATGTCTTACTTACTTACTTACATGTCCTGTAGGCCTATTGCAGTTCCTATACACGGAAATGGAGCGAGAGGCGCGTGATGGTGAGGAGATGCGTTCCTGGATACACATTCTACATATATCGGGATTATTATACAGCCTCGATTTATGGTCCTGCTATGCGTCGACCTGTAACAGCTATCAAACAGTATCCAAGGGCCGTCACCGAAAACAAATCATTTACTAGGTTAATGAGTCTCTTCAGAAGCCCATTATTGTAGCGTGGATCGCATAGGCCTAATTATAAGTTAAATAGCAATTAATTATGCCCGGTGTAAAACACACAACATATTTACTACACTGATTGTACATTGTCGTTGGGATGATCAGATGACGAGGGAGAGGGCTATCCAAACGCCCTCGTATGCAAGGCTAAGAAAAATGAATTTGCTAATACTTATGCCCTTTGCTGCCTCTTGCGGTTAGCTTAAGAACCTGGTCTTCTTCCTTCATTTTCTTACTGGTTCATGTAGCAAAGAAGACAGTTGTAATAAGGGCAGATCAGGGGCATTTGAGTCATCCTGTCGTTGGATGTTTGGGGTAGTACATCACTCAGTTCCCCCAAACTGGTTAGAGTGAGGGTTGCCAATAGTCTGAGCTATTCACTGAAATATTCATTCTGAGTCAGACACAGCCTCAAAAGGAACTGATTGCAATGTTGCAAGACGGTCTGATTCCCACCAAGAAAATGGTGTGGCCTCCTTTTAAATGGGCAGCCGAGGTGAAGGACTTCACCCGATAGCCACCCTTGTGCAAGAAGAAATACGTATCTGATACAAATAACTAACTCGTTAGTAATTAACAAAATTTTTGTTATTTATACAACAGATACGAGTCAAGGCAATTATGATTTCAATGTACATTAACCATATAAATAATAAGTTTACATATTTATACAATCGTAATACATGCATAATTAATAACTTGCAAGTATAGGCATGTATTTCAATTTTAACAATCCACAAATTTCTGCAAAAAACTGCTGCCAGTCAGAGTAAGCAAGTAAGTAAGTAAGTAAGAAAAAACAACAGCTGCCGCTTACCTTAAACACTTTTACAAATACAAGTACTTTACAAATCCCCTGTTACGCTGTACTGCAATAGGCTGGACATCCATGAGCAGTTAAAGAAATCATTAACAGTAAGAAAAATAACAAAAACCAATAAAATGCATGTTATTGATGATTTACTTTTAAAAATATAAAATTTGCTTCAACCACTTACAATACATTTAGATCTACTAGAAAGTTGACAGCAATTCTAAAAATGTTAAGAAGAATGGAAACAATTAAAAAAGACCAAAACAGCTTCAAAGGCACTTATTCTGTACAAAGAACAATGATTTCATTCAGAAATTTATAAAATACAAAATGTCCAACTGTGAAATTCCAGAGCTAAGAAATGACAACTTTCCACCAAATCTGCATCACTGGTCGGGAGAATTTGATGCATCTTCAAAAGAGTCAGTTGCTTCAGCCTTCCGATTCTATCAACAAGTAAACAATCATTGAATGGAACAATCTAAATGATCTAATCTAATGATCTTAATAGTGCCGTTAACATAACGCAAATCAATCAAGTTCCTTCAAGCGAAATAGTAGTCAAACTCAAAACCTGCTAAGAAGTCCGGCCAAAATCCGACTGGTCAGAGAAACCAGAAGTAAGGCTACAGCGGATAAGCAAGTTGAAACTGCAAAGTCTGACCATTGCTTATTCCATAGGCCTTTACTGTTCGCATATTTGCGTTATTCACAAACTTGAACATCACTTAGACTACCACAGACAGTGCCTCTGATTAGTTTCTCTTGAAGCGGCGCTATATAAATTTCTGATTATGAGTAAGATTACGATTTATCAACAACAGGTTTTTGATGTTCAATTACATGTGGGATCAATAAACAACATGAATGAATGAATGAATGAATGAACACGTGCTTAAATAGCAATTGGTTAGAGCGCTCGGCTTGTATCGTGGAGAGTATAGGTTTGAGCCTCCTCAAAGATGGTCGCTGTGAAGGGACCCTGAGCAAGTCTGTCACTCACAATTGCTCAGCACCCTTGATTGATGCTTAATCATCAGAAAGTGGTGCTTAATAAATGCAGAAATAATTAATTATCAAAATGTCACTTCTTAAAAGCATTAAATTTTCACACAAATCAAAACATTACACAAAAGCCACAAAGACAAAGCAGAAATTACAGCATAATTCTTAATCAGTTTTCTTGTTTTAAGCAGGAAAGCAGTAGACTTCTTACCAAAGAAGACCTCATGGTCTATCGGGTAGTAACCATTTTCACCCTTCTTCATGGCACATAACTGAAGGCTCCCTATTGGCTGTGACCCAAGATAATCGTCCTTCTGCTTGACGTAGAAATCAGGATCAATCTTCTTGATTCCTAAAATATTTAATGACCTAATTAACATAATATTCAGCATGGACATCACTGCCTTCATCATTATCATCACCACCATCACTATCACCATCAACATCCCCATGATCATCACTGTCATCATCACCTTCATCATCATCATCTCCATCACAAACTCCCCATGATTATCATCATTATCATCACCACCACCATCATTATCTCTTTTTGTAGCAGAAGCAGCAGCATAAGCAAAGCAGCATCACTGTCATCATCATCAGTGAGTCACCACCACCATCGCCACCATCAAAACTTGGCAATATCATACCAGGTATGTGTGAAAGAATCGTCATTTCATGGGAGATCAAACCTAGCACACTCAGTACCACACGGGAAGCACTAAACCATGTGTAAACATATAATTATCAAAACTAATAAATAGATTTCATAAAGAACCTCTTTTGAAGAGCCATGGACTTTTGGATAGTTTCATTATGGTCAGGTGAGCCGCAAAACCTTTCGAATCAGTTGAGAACAATTCCTGCTCTGCAAAGCTCTCTCTCACCGTCTCTGAAACAATGTTGAAAGAAAACATCAGTGATCTGTAGGTTATCAGTGAAATACCTTGGACTGCACTACATAAATTTCTTATTACAATTACAAGTACTGCGCAATCAATTTATGTGACGTAATGTAGTACGAAGGTTCCTTCCAAACTGGCACGCTGTAGATGTCTTAAGCAAACTCCTAATACACAAGTCCAGTAGTTAGCGTATTTGACTGTCACCCCAAAGGTCAGGGGTTCAAATCCATGCCAGGGCAGAAATATGTATCAAGATCTCTGCTCTATTTGCAACCCCTTGCAAACTCTGCCACAAAATGAGTAGACCGACCATACACTGTCTGTTGGATGATCAGAGGGCAAAGAAGGGGACTGGCATCTTGCCATCATATGCTGAGGCCAAGAAAAGTGAACTGCTAACACTTTACACACATGGCTACCTTGCAGGGTTAGCTTAGGAATTGCTCTTTCTTCTTAGTGACTGATGTCTTTCCAAACTGAAAGCACTCATTTCCTTCATCATTTCAGTGGGCAAGGAGAAAATTTCATAGTCGCAGACATGGGCCAATCCATCATGTGACTTGCAATGCATAAGTACATATCTACCCATTTATGTAGCACCTTTAGACCTCTCAAAGGCACTGAAACACGGCTATCTAAAAAATCTAAAGAGATATGGCCAACCAGCACTTAACAAATGCCTTGGTGTGTAGTATACTGTTTTGACTGAGCGCCTGTGAATAAGCTGGTACCCGCGACACGGCTTTCATTGGGCACTGTAGAAATCTCGGAAATATGATTACAATTATAATTATTAACCAATCAAAGCCATTACCAAATTATGCTAGCTGGTAACTGCAGCGTGGTGGTTAGATAACGTCCACTCAGCAGGTTCGAATCTCTGCTCTTTGACTCACAGGGCAAGCCAAGTCACAGACAAGTGAGAGGGAAGTCCAGGTCGAATCTTATATCGGAAATAACTGACCGGCTATTTCCTTAAGTCGATCCAGTTCCGGTCCTTCCTGGACCTTTGCAAAGACAACTTTTCCGTTGAAGTCACCAATCCCAGTAAACGGCAGTGCAGCCAAATCCTTGCCGTGTTCTAAGACTCTCGTCTTACTGGCTTCCAATGCAGCCTTTGCCCTGCAGAGAAATAAATTAAAAATACATAACTGGAAATCTGGCAAAGAAGTACGATGGCAAAGCAGCTGGTTAAATCCAGTGGCTGGATTATAAATAAACAGCAAATACAGCATGGCTGGGGTCCTGCAATAAATTAGCAGGTATGGTGGTACCTTACATTACATTACTTTACATCATCCCCATCATTACATTACACTGTCCCATGTCATCCCCACTGTTACAGCAAATTTCATTTAATTATCATCACCCAAGTTGTACCTTTGTGAATGCTGCTTTATTGACAGGTTCTTAACAGGCGCTATATAAATGCTTTGAAAAACATAAATGATACACAATGATGGATAATTGATTGGTTTCTAAACAAAGGAAGAGGAATTCTTGCAAAATGCTTGCTATCAAGATAAAGTGCATAGAGTCGCAAACAAAGTCACGCGCAGCAGTTGTTGAAAACAAGGTAGTAGTTGCCTTTCAATCTGTTCGTTGTCTTCCAGATGCAACACCATAAGTGTCAGGTGCAACGTTGCTAGATTCACAAGCGCTTTCTCAAGAATATGTTTCTTTGCTACAACACTTTTCTGAATTTCCTCTATCTTCTCATGAATCTAAACAGAAAGTATGAAATCAGTAATTGGCAGGATAAACGTAAGCCATTTTTCAGTTCTTAATGCATTTAGAGTAGTTTTCAATTTCTTGATTTTAACTAAAATTTACAGCAAGTAGTAATAATTTACTCTACTTTATAAAACATTTTTGTTAAAGAGGTGCTATGTAAATTATTTACTTAAATTAAATTACAAACAATGTGCGTCTGTTATGTTAAATTACTGTTACATTATTTTTATTTATTGTGTCTTTTTAACTTATTGTAACTCATTGCCAATAGCTAACTTATTGTAAATAGGTAAATGCTGTTGGTCTTTGGCAACGCACAGTGGATTCGAATTGAAAATTTTCCAACCATATAAAGTTGATTAATCTGAGAATTTGCGGATATCCTATGACTTAATCTGAAAACTTCTACAATACCATCATCAAAATACACAAGAAGGTCACTGTCAAGTAGGAACGCATTCTAATTTCAGCTAATATTAGTCTTCTTTATTTGCAAAATTCACATAGACGTTTCAACAATCAAATTTTTCCGAGGAACTCACGCTACCTCAGAATTTGTTATCTGTATTGCAACAAAATGGCTTGGTTCAACTCTCTTCGGAAGGTCCGACGCCATTTTATCACCTCGTTTCTTTTTCTTTTCTCTTTTTGGCTTTGAGGTGGGGATTTTGCTGTCTGAAATATCCCAAGCAATCAATAAAATAGCAAGAGTTCATTAACCATACAATAAAATCTAATTTTCTGCAGAGTCAAAGTATTATATGAATATTTATGAGAGCTGTAGGCAAGAGCCTGCCAATGGTGACTCTTCTAGTAATCTGAGAACTGTTTGCTCAATGAAGAACTATTTGTCTTAAATGAACTTTAACACCACTTATACTAGCAAAAGCAGAGCTTCTTTGGAGTACACTGGAGACCACTTCATAAAACACTTCATTATAACACAAAATCTGATATAACAGTCAAGACAAGGATCCAAAAATTAATTCACCTATAGAAAATAAACTTACTACAACATGATGTCGTCATGAAGCAGTTCTTGCTTTGGCCAAATGATTTCACCTATTGCCAAATGATTTTCACCTATAATATTGCTATAATGCATCCTTAATGCAACACAGTTTTTGATACGGCTTCCAAAGACAGTGCCCTAAAACAAGTGTCTAGACACTTAAAAGACACTATAAGCATCTAGATGTATACTTACATACAGGATACATATACATTTTACGAAGAACCAAAGTGCATCAGTCAAAACATACACAGCACCAAAGAAATGCATAGGATTTTTTATGGACCTACCAAAGTACTGTGAACAGCTGCCTAATGATTCTAAACAGACGCATCTTAATACGGAAAAAAGAACACAACTTGAGCCGAGTTAAAAGGAACTGCATATATGTTGCAGGAAGACTAATCCTGATGTAGGACCAATGCATCAGAGTGCAATGTTCTCTACTGAGATTTCTTTGTTTATCATTGTTTACCTCTTAACATTTTTTGGCAAGTGTAGGCAGTGCTTAAAAAGCGCCGTATTAAATGTCTCCACACATACATATATGCATAAAATTGCATGTATAATGATAGAAAAAATTACAAAATATTTCCAACCTGCTTCTTCAAAATATGACATGAAGATAGTTTCCATCTCACGGCGCCAATCATCTTCCGGCTGTTGTAAGCCTTCCGCAAATTCCACCGACGGCTCGTCCAAAAATTCAGAAGCAAGGTGCATGGCATCACCTTCCATGTGACGTCTAGCTGCAAGTTCAGCGACCTTAAGCAGGAGTTCAGAGGACAAAATTGTCTGATTAGCGGCCAGCTTAGCTTTGAACTGATGCAGTTTCTCTGTACAACTTGTAGGTTCTGAACTGTTGCAGTCCTTTGGATCCTTTGAATCTGAATGGCCTGCAGCCTTTGGATCCTTTGAATCTGAATGTCCTGCAGCCTTTGGATCTGTTGTGGTAAGAGTTGCATCACTACTTTGGCAGTCATCAAATCCAAGAACTGCATCCAATGTCTTTGTCTCTTCACCACAGACATCAGGGACTTCTGTCACTTTGTCACTAAACTCAGTAACATCACTGACAATTTCTGTCTCCAAGCCACTCAATTCATTTGCTTCATTATACACTTCAATATCCTTACTCCTAAACTCAAGATCTGCACCAGTATTTTCTGTGTCTTTCCGCAGAACTGCATCCCCTAACTTAGTGATTTTATTGGGCTCAGCAAGTACTGTATCACAACTACTTCCAAGGCTGAAACCCAAGTCTCCTGGAACACCAGAGTCACTACTGTCCTCAGCTGGCAAAGAATCGATCTTTAGATTCTCCCTGTTTAAGTCTGTTGCAACTACCAGCATTTCCATTTCCATTCTTGACGCTGTCCTTGTGTTTGAAAAGGCAGAAATGTTGTCCTTAGCTGTTAGCGGATCAAGACCCGTAACCTCCAAAAACCATCTTGAGATCAGTTGAGAAACACAGATACTAAAGCTTTGAACGTCACAAAAGTTAACCTGATTAAACAATTTCCTTCCAGTTTTACTGCTAAAATATTTATTTCCAAAAATCAACCCGGAAAAATGCAACTTCCACCAAACAATGCAGGCAGTTGGAAAACCTCTCAATGCATTTTCACTGTCTATTAAGTTTTCATATTGTTTAAAATAATGATCCTGATGAAGACAATGGCAGCGTTTCTGAGTCTGGGCTGGTAACACCGAATCGTAACCAATTGTTACAGTTCCACGAGGCCTTGTCCTCAGTGCAAGTATGGGATTAATACTAAACAAATGTTTGAACATCTGTATAAGAAAGATCTCTATGTTATAAGATATGCCTTAAAACAAATATAAATCAATTTAGCAAGCACGTATAAACCAGAGGCACTTAAATCTGGGCAGATCATAACTTTACAAATTCTATATTTACTTGCGTTAACAATTCGATTCGCGTTTATCGCGATTCAGCAGGTGAAATAGCATATGTCTATTCACTGGAAAATGAGCAGGGTCGAGGCCACACGGTCGATATAGAAAAACATGTACATTTACATTTAACATTTAAAGAAGCACACACTTTGTGCGAGTAATTCATCTAGCGATATAAATCTATATTGGAGCTATATAATTTATACAAGCTTGTGCTCAGTCAGAACTTTCTGAAATGTTATCGAGCTGCGGAGTACAGGCCTCAAGGCGATAAATCACAATGACATTGTGCAGTTTTAC
Organism: Norana najaformis; assembly: GCA_964023275.1. Taxonomy (NCBI): domain Eukaryota; kingdom Metazoa; phylum Annelida; class Clitellata; order Crassiclitellata; family Hormogastridae; genus Norana; species Norana najaformis. The sequence continues at coordinate 32,311,614 of OZ029919.1, read as the reverse complement.
GAAGGAAATCGCTTAGGCATTAGGCATTTGCGTGTCACTTTGGAGTAAATCCCCAAGTTAAATGCTTGTTTTGAGAATCGCGACAATTCCGTTATTTACTTTTTCAGGCCACAGTCTATTTATATGCAGATAGATGTTACACCAAAAGACGTCATAATATGTTATTATGTAGCGCCACTATTCGACCTATTTTATTGTAAATGTACGTTTTTCTACAGCGACTGTATGGCCTGAGATTCTTCACCGTCCCTGCCCGTTTGAATGTACTTTGTAAGGAAGGCATTAACAAATCTTAGTTGTATTGTATTGTACGCCATGTAAGGTCCCCGTGTACGTACCGTGCTAGCCCGAGATTAAAATCGCTGAAATATAAATGTAAAGTAGGCCTACATGTTTTCTATAGCGACCGTATGGCCTGGACCCTGCTCATGTTCCAATGAATTTATCGGGTGAGATCCTTCACCACCGCCGCCATTTGAATGTGCGCTACGCCATTTAAGATCCCAGTGTACGTACCATGCTACCTCGAGATTCAAATCTCTGAAATATAGACATGATTGATATGTGAAGCGTCATCCTCACGCACAGATGTTTTAGCATACATAACCAATGTATCTAACCAAGTCAATAGTATATCTACCACAGCTTAATCAGCTTCGTTTAGAATTTTCCCCCCAAAATAATGTGGTTTGATAGCTGTTTTCCACAGCGATTTTCCATAGCTGTTTAAGATGTTAATACGAAGGCACAATCACATCAGCAACTACTGTAGGCCTACTTGCCAAATGCCTAACGTGCGCAACTTTAGCAAATTTAAACCGATAGGTCTACAGCCGAGTTGATGCAGCTAAGACTTGTCATATTTATCAAAGTTGACAATTATTAAAATGAAGTCCAGGACAAAAGCACTAGGCTGTCCCCATCCGTTAGTTGTGCAAATACAGGCTTTGTACTGTTGCTGTTCGGAAAAATGACACGAGCGTTGTCTTCAGATTGACAATTTAATTGTAACTTTTCTGGTGATAGTGCATTCATGCAAGAATTGTAGGAATTGTTCCGATCCACTACAAGGGCTCTAATTCAAACTGGAAAAGGCGTCTTTAGCACTGAAGAAGCATATGACAGTCCAAACCGAGCATCATGCGGCAAACTTTCAGAGGAAGATAGCTCCAGAATAAGACGTAAATTTTCTGCTGGAGAATTTTCAGTTTCAGAGCCACTCTTATATTTAAATAATGGTGTTTATCTGTTACATAAAACAGCAACTTATTAATAGATTTATTCGTAAATATTTCTATTTATTATTATTCAGACATTAATTCAATATCGGTAATGCATGGGGGCAGAAGAACTTGCAGAAATCTCCAGAAAATAAAATTCGTTTTGAATCCAATGTCTTTGACCTAGCACAACAGCATGGGGCAGAAGAACTTGCAGAAATCTCCAGAAAATAAAATTCGTTTTGACCTATCACGACAGTCATCACCAACTGCATCAACCTGACCCCAATTCCTCGTTTTCATAACATCAGCAAACTCACAGATCTTGTTGCGTGTACATCTGAAATCGAAATGTTCGTATGTCTTTAATTACATAGTTTTAAGATTTCCACAATTCTGATGGCACTGGGTGGTTCTTGTCAGCAGTTCCTCAATGTCTTCATGCTTTTACCTACAACCTAGAACATGCTACCAGGCTTTCCAGCAGCACCTTGCTGGAACTTTTTCATCATGTTCTGAAGACCAGCGACTCCGCCTGAGGGAAAGAAACACAAGAAAACATCGATCAAGACTCAACAAAATGTAGCATCATGCAAAATCAAGAGATGATCAAGACACACAAGACGAGACACAAGAAACAATCAAGAGAAAAGCAAGAGGCAATCAAGAGATAACCAAGAGACACTCAAGACACACTAAAGAGATAAGAGACAAGAAACAATCATGAGACAAGCAAGTGGCAATCAAGAGACAAGACAATCAAGCAACATGAGACAATCAACAGACATTCAAGTGTTAGGTAAGACCTGAACGATATCAGAGAACATGCAGACAGTGCAAGTTCAAGACTGCCTTCAGATTCTCAATGTGCAAGTATGTATACAGACAATCCATGTATGCACACAGAAATTTATATAGCACCTCTTAAAACCTATCAAAGGTGATCCTGAGAAGGTCCTTAATGCTTAGCAACAACATATCGTAACACTACAAAGGTATAAAGAATAATAATAATTGTAATCAGTAACTGTAATCATAATCAGTACTTGTAATAAGTAATTGTAATCATAATCAGTAATTGTAATTATAATCAGTAATTGTAATCAGTGGTTGTAACTGTAATAATAATATTTGTAATCAGACAAGGTAGTAACTGACCCATTGATTGCAAAACTCTGGGATCCATCATCTTGACCATCTGCTGGTTCAGCTTTGCCATCTGAGATGGATTGACATTTTTCGACATGTCACCACCTTAAAACACATCATCTCAAGTCAAAGACTTTCAAAGACGAAGAAGAACATTCCTTTTAAGCTAACCCTTCAAAATTTGTAGCCAGCGGTGATACTTCACTCCTGAATGTATTATGATCAAGACTAATGGTTATATAGCACACCAACTTAAGAGCCTAATAATTAAGACCAGCCTCTAATAATTAAGACTGGCCTCTCCCACGCACAGCATCTGCATACTAGTTTGGCAAAATCTCCCTTCAGGAGTAACCCCTATTGCTCCACATCAGCTGTGGGTTATGATAGCAATTTCTAAAACAGTTCATTAAGATACAACTGTTAAACAGCTGAATTACAGTCGGTTGGATAACTTAATCGCTAAACATTCAGTTTGTGGATCGTCTGCTGTTCAGGCTCTTCCCCGACTGAGTGCCGTATGAACTATTATGCCCTGACTCAGCTGGACCAAGTACGCTCAGGACTAAGGCTGTTATTATATGGATAATGACCAGAGCAGAAAGACTGATAGTATCTGTTTACCATACCTTTGAATAGACCTTTAATGCCGCCCATTTTCTTTACCATCTGTGCAAACTTTGTGTACTGAGACAGCAGTTCCTGAACAGCCGTATTTGACACACCTGCACCTCGGGCAACCCGTGTTATTCGGCCTGGCTGTCGTGAGAACAGCTTTGCTCCCTCGTGACTGTCCAGTTCTGGAAAAGTTCAGCAGTTCAACTCCAGCACATAGAGAGATGCAATGTTGTCATTGTAAACATGACAAAAAGTGTAAAAATGACAAAAAGTATAAATGTAAGCACAACAAACAATATAAACATGATGAAAAGTGTAAACAAAAGCATAAACATCACAAAGTGTAAACAAGACAATAGCAGCCCAACTTTCTTTCCATATGCACATGATAAATGTACAGTGGGAAAAGAGTAAACATGTAAACATGTCTTTATAGCAACTTCTCAGAAGCATGTTCCCAGGGTTTGAAGTCTCTTTCAGTCGAAAACAGAGCAATACAACAACCCTGGGAGCTTCATGAAGAGTTTCCAAGCATTCGACGAGGTTGCTCAAATCTTAACACTGTACACTATGAAAAATTAAGGCCAGGTCAAAGGTTAATCAGCAAACCGGTTACCTTGATCATTCATGCTGTCCATGATTGTCATCAGCTTCTTGAGGCGACTCATGGACTCCTGTTCACTGCCTTTTGTCATGAAGTCACTTCCAAGGCCTGGAATCATGCTCTGCAAAACACCAATAAATAAAAAAGCTTAGTTTTGATTTGTTTTAAAGCCATTCTAAAAAAATGCCAGCAAAACAATTTAGCAAAAAGGCATTAATAGAGAAGAGCTCCTTAGAAAACAATTACTTTTCTTTTGAAAGACCTGTGGCTTCTGAAACAATTCTTAGAAAGTCATTATGACAGAACAGCTATTTAAATGCTAGTTCACCTTGCAATGATCTCAGCAACATCAATCCCTTTGTCTTAAACTGTGCAGCTACTACATATTAGAAGAATATATTACCAGAGGAGGAGGAAGAGGAGTAAGAAGAGGAGGAAGTGGAGGAGGAGGAATAGGAGAAGGAGGAGGAACAGGAGAAGAAAGAAGAGGAGGAAGAGGATGAAGAGGTAGAGGAGGAAGTAGAGATGGAGGAATAGCAGGAGGAGGAAGAGAATATATTACTGTATAATAGAAGAGGTGAACAGCAGTTCTTTGAACTAATCTCAAGAGACAGCCATAGACGTGAAGTGTCAGTGACTTCATCTCTTCCCACTGAGTTCGGTAGGGAATGCTTGTGAACGAGAAATCTTGAAGTTTTCCTGACTGGCAGGAATTTGAACACCCTGACCATTGCACACCATTACATTTGGCCAAGCACTAGGCTATCACACAAAATTCCAAAACTGTACCTATTGCTGATAGATGCATACCAAAAATGACCATTGCCTAACCCTACCTTATGTCAAATTTAGCTTTTAATAAAGTTTGTCTGACCATGATCTGGCTGAAAGGACCCATCTTCAGGATGTTCTGAAACTGCTCATACATGTCACGGAGCGTGAACTGACCTACATACAGATATAGAAACATCAAGTTACCACGGATAGTGACCCGTCCTAAAAATTCAGTTATAAAAGAGGAATCTGACTGAACAGCTATTTAAGTAATAACAATAAAATATACTAATTAATAAAAACTAAGATACTAATTAATAAAAACTAAGATACTAATTAATAAAAACTAAGATACTAATTAATAAAAACTAAGATACTAATTAATAAAATTAATAGAATTAATTAATACTATTAATAATTAAAATTAATAAAAACCAATGCCAAAAGCATATGATGAACATCTATGAAATAAACTTTTAAGATTGTCATCACCTTGTTTAAGTTTCTTCATCAGTTCTTCATTGTCATCAAGTTTCAGTTCACTGACTTTATCAATAAGGCCTTCAATGTCGCCCATGCCTAACAAAAATCAACAGACCATACAAAATCAATAACAACTGGAATGGCACATGAAATATCATTAACCTTTTTGTAAATTTCCATCACACCAAATTTCTCTGCCAACACTTTCCAGGACATTAACAAATACAATAAAGTGAGAATATACCAAGCTGCAGCATGCTAGTTTATGTTTTTTCAAACAATAACAAACTTTATACGTGAAATTTGTAATTTATTATTATTATCATCATTATTTAGACGTTTGTGATGTTTGCATCACATTAGGAAAATAACACACTCCAAGGGTAAAACAAAAAAGAAGGCACTACATCCCAAAGCAATGACCACCACCATGGTGAACAAAACGTAACAGAGGAAGAGAAGAGGTACTAAGAACCCAAAACCCAAAGTTAAGACCCTCATTTTAAAATTCCAACTAATCCAAGTCAATTACAGGTAAATCAGACAGTTCACGTGAAATACAGGATTAGATTAATAAATAAAACAGAACCTGATCTGAGTTCAGTTGACTACAATTAAGACACAACGTTTTAATGCTGGATTAAAATTTACAAAAGTACTTTAAATTGTAAGCTGAAGAATTACCTAGAAGTTTGCTGACGAATGGCTGGACTTTGAATGGTTCAAAGTCGTCAATGTGCTCACCAGTACCAATAAAAATAACAGGAGATTGTGTAGCCGCAACGCTGTAACATGCAAAACCAGATATCAAACAAAAACCAAGCCTGATTTTCAAAACCATAACTTTTTTACTCAACTACTGTTATCATTACTTTCAGCATATAAATAATTTTTTGTTCCTTTAACTAGAATTTCTACTTAAACAGCAAAAACTTATTATTACTGTTTGTATATTTATTTTTATATTTATTTATTTCAGCAGCCAGAAAGAGAGATGACGATTGGCATCCGTCACTTACGCACTGAGTGCTCCTCCTCCTTTTGCATGGCTGTCCAGTTTCGTTATAATGACCGATGCAACATCAACTTTTTCTTTGAAAGCTCGAGCCTACAGAAAATGAACGAAGTTCCACTCAAACAACACGTTGCAAAATAAAAACTAACATACTGTTACACTTTAACCTCACAATAAAACAGGTACATATATAAAAAAGATATTTAAAAGTATTCAAAGATATACCCAAAATGCAAATACATTCATACATATACACAAACAAACAAACATACAAACATAATGTATTCCTGAAGTCGTCACAAATGCAGTTGCAAAAAATCGTACATGGGGACCTTAAGTGGTGTGGTGCCCATTAAAATGGGCAGTGGTGGTGAAGGATCGCACTCAATCAATTCACTGAACAATGAGCAGGGTCAAGGCCATATGGTCTCTATGGAAAAATGTGTACCCTTACATTTATCCTTCCAACTTTGCTATCAGTAAGTAAGAGCAACACACTGACACAGACAGCCTTTGTGAAGGCACTCCCCACCAGCCTAAAAAAGGTTGGAGTTCAGTAAGTAATACAATTAGAAAGAAATAATAAAATAAGAATAACAAAGAAATATGCCAAATCAACATAACAACAACGAATGTACATATGTGTGTATGTGTATGCTAGTACGTAAACATTACACAAAGCTACACACTGATCAACTAAAATTAGTTTTAAGTAGGTGACGTAGTAAACAATAAGCAAGTGTATCCGACTATTTATATAGCGTCTTTTAGAACATCACAAAGACAAAAAATGCAATAGCAAATCTGAAATGAACAAAAAAAAACCACGTCAAGCCAAAGCACAAATCCAAACCAAAGAGCAAACAGAAAATCTTCTTGATGAACATTCTGTGCAGCACGAGGAAAACAAACGTAATTCATTTCCTATCAAACCACTTCCTCTACGATCGTATATGTACTAACCTGTGCCTCGCATGCCTGTCCAATTGAAGCATCCATCACAAAAACAATGTTGTCTGGACTCTGAAAACAAGTGGAACAGAAATCAAAACATCTAAATGAAGCGTATTACAAGGGGAGCCACGGCATCATAACATCACTGGACCCTTATATGCTGCCGTTAGCAGCTTCTACAAAGACTGCTACTGAATGCTTTGGTAGAGCAAACAAGAATAATATACTTGTTACTAATGCAGTGGAAATTGCTGAGACTAGGAAATTAGGGACACTTAGGACGTAAGCGTCTAAACAAGCAAGTAGTGCGTATGCTTCAAAATAAAACCTACAAAGTCACCAAAGAAGTGGCGAGTCTGCTTACAACTGCGTTGGAAACTTGTAACATTTCTTCAAACAGCGAATCTTCCTGTTTGTGTCGCCCACTCGTGTCAACGATGATAATCTCGTAGTTCTCCGATTTGAACTTGTCCACGCCCTCGGACGCAATCACCACTGGATCTGTTTCCGTGTAGCTGGAAAACACGGACAGAGAAACATCTGCAATTAATCGCAATCGTAAATTTATATAGCACCACCTCAAGAAACTCATCACAGGCACGCCCCACCTGACAACAAAAAACCGTGATCAAGCAGAAGCCTTACCATAATGCCCAAGGCATCAGTCGATGGCCGCTTCAAGTCAAAATTGCAATCCAAAATCATAATCCATTGAAGAAGCCAGGTTGAATTCTGCTAGGCCAACATGCTCTTGTCAATAGCTGCTGGGCAACTTATTCCAGAAAGCTGGGCTAACCATAGAAATGAGCAAACTTATCTCAGACAGATCAGCATTGTCACTTTAAAGCGTTCTCAGTCGCTTGACTGTGGCTTTTGAATTTGCTGCCAAGTTCTATTGTTCTATCAGTTCTGTGATGTCATTCAGGGCCAAACTTAAGACTCATCTCTTTCAACTTGCTAACCCACCGTAGCCCTGCTTCTGGTTTCTCTGACCCATCGAAATTCAACCGGCTTCTCCAATGGATTTAAGATTTTGGATTGCGATTTTGACTCAATGTGGCCATCAACTGATACCTTAGGCATTATGATAACGGCGCTATAGAAGTTTTTAGATCAGATTAGTATTGGATTCAGTCTGTGGAGATTTGAAGGGAGCAGAAGCAAAGGAAGTGAAAAGGCTATACTTGCCATAGCATGGGATCAGTTCGTGCAAGGGACAATAAAACGCAAATGAAAGTGGAGTAGAGCTGAAAACGGACTAGACCAACCTGCCATAGAAAGGAATCTTGGCTTTGGTGGCATTCTGTTTAACCTGGTCAAAAGCTCCCGCTCGGAATGTATCAGCACAGACAAGACACGTTTTCCAGTTCTTCTTCTGGTAGAAATATGCCATCTGCAAACCACATTCAAAATACATTTACTAACTTCCTTTTACCCGAGTTAAAAAATGAACGTTCAGGATTTTCAGAGAAAATGGAAATAAACCACAGGACACTAAATAATTCCACATAAATAAGATGCTATTAAATGCATATTTCAAGCTACTAAATGCATACAGCATAAATATAGCATAGCTTTCCAATGATAACGTAACAGTTGATGTGCTCTTCTAGTCTCTTTCTGATCGTGAAACGTTATGGCACTTCCTAGATCTCAGCTGCGACTGTCCAAAATATTATGACCATGGAATTTGGTTTCCCTCAACACACCCATTGACTGATGCCTAGTGTTTCTCCAGATCAGCTAAGGTCAGTCCGTAGCGACTCACAGAAGGTCCTTCCGCATTGACTGCATTAGGCAAATCCTGGCCCTGGCACATTCACTATAATTTATTTCTTTATTTATTGCACTTAATACATATCTTAGGTGCAAAACAAGCATACACAACTTGTCCAGGGCATCACATAGAGTCAGTCAGCTCAGCAGGCTCAAACCAGCAATCACCGGATTGCAGACCCAGTGTGCTACCGAACACACCACAGCGTGACACAGTGGTCCATTCAACAGCCAGAAAAACAAAGACTGTTCACCTTTGTACAGGTAGTTGTCTTGCCGCTTCCCTGGAGACCAACAAACATGATGACATTCGGACGACCTTTGGCAGGCTGCCAGGCCTTCACGCCAGGATCAATTAACTAATAACATAAAACATCAAAAAACAAATAAACAAAAGCCTAACAAATACACACACTGTCTCACGTCAAACAACTCCTTACAGAATAAAAAACCAGCAACAGAATCCACAATAAGAGCATTACTACAAGCACAATCATCACCCTAATTTTTATCATCGTCAATATCATCATGTACAACATGTGCAGGACAGTTTGTTCTAAGGGTTAGGGTTTAGGCTAAAATGCTAAGGGATGTAACACATTACAGTGGTGAGTTGCTCATTCAAGTCACATCTTTACATGGTCAGCAGTGAACGTTCCATGCAACACTCTTAAAACATGCTTAAAAGGCGCTATATTAATTGTCTAGAAAACTAACTAACTAACAGCGATCACAGTTTTTCAGCACCTTGAAGCAGGCTCATTCAGCTTCTGGCTCATGTCTACAATCATTCCTAGAAAATTTGCAATACGATGCTAAGCACAACTTGGATTATCATCTTATTAACTCTTTTATGTCTGAACAGATCTGTGAATAAGCTGGTATTTTTTTCATGCTGTTCTGGACAATAAAGATTTGCAGTTTATGATTACATCCATGTACAAAATGTAATTGTAAAAGTGCCAACAATGCTGTCGAAATGATAAGTTTACAGCTGCAGGTAAAACAGAAGCAGCAGAAATACCTTGACAAGCTCTTTGAATACAGCAGACTGAATCATTCGTCTCTTGTTTAAGCCAGCAGCCATGTCTTCAAAATCTATTACAGACCTAAAGATTACAAAAAAACAATTCCTTCTTTAAAAAAATACATAAATTCAGCATTATGCTATCCATTGATAGCAGAAAGCAGCATGGCCTGAATGCTCACACACCTAAATTCTTTAACAGTAAATGTATTACTGTGGTTTACAGTCAGACAGTCAATGTGGCCTTGCGTGATTATCAGAGTACAACTGTCTGGCTTAAATACCAAAGTAACTTGACATTTGAAACATGGCTTCAGACATTTCTTTTCAAAGTCTCGTTTGACTGGAAATTTCAATCCATGTACAATCCCCTTTTCTTTAGCCCCAGTCTCACTAAGGTGAAAACAAAATAGTATGTATCACTATTAAAATGTTTTATGTTACCAGACAATTTCCCTTTATTTTAACAATACGACCACATTATTTTTAATGGCATATGGGTGGCGCAATTCATTTTTATGCAGCTCTGCTGTTTGGCCAGGCATCACAAACACTGACTGAGTGTGATCTTGAAAGTCCAATAAAGCAAATCTATAGTTGATTGGTGCAATATCAAAATTATTCAGTGCCAATTTGAAACACTAAACCAAATAAAACTTTACCTGGGAACAACTTTTGTATAAAACATAAAATTAAACTTTAAAAATTTAATGCAGTGCACTCAGATATTCTTTTACAGTCATTTATTTCTCACCTCACATTTTCTCTGAGTTTTTTAACCAGAACAACATTGACGTCGGCAGCCAACAAAGCCGAACAGATCTCCTTCAGCATAGAGTTAAGAACCTGGAAAAAAAGACATCTGTGTGCAAAACCAGCAACCGACAACAGAAAGAAACTGAAAGATGTCACTCATGATGCTGTCCATATGCTATGACTGGGCAACTTTGTAAGGCAGGGCCAATTTTTTTAAAGTTTGTCATCGACACCCATATGACATGTACCTAAATGTCTGTATTTTTGCTGAACTGTTGGTGATCAATAACATTTACTTCATTCATTCAGTAAAAATCTATATTGTGTCATAACTCTGCGATCAACAGTGTAATCTTTCTCAGATGATTTGAAGTACAGAGAATGCTATGAACTGCTTCTAATGCATTTCTGCAAAATATTTTTGGGGTACAGTAGCCAACTGGATACAGCGTTTGGCTTGTAACATGGAGAGTACAGGTTCGACCATCCCCTTAGATGGTTACTGTGGGGGGACCTTGAGTAAGTCCTTCACTCATAGTTGCTCAGCACCATCAACTGATACCTAGATATTAGATAGTGGTGCTTAAATGCAGAAATAATAATTTAATGTAAAGAAGAATTGGGGAAATCAATTATTTAGAAAAGGTTTAAAACGTTTTGATCAACCTCTTCATTGATGACAGTCGCGCTGCTGAGGGATCTCAGCGCTGAGGTAATTTTTCTTCCGAGGTCAGCTAAAACCATGATGGTGTGTTACAAATATTCCAATTCTACAAGATTTAAACAACAATGAATCAAGCAGTGCTCCTTCTAATACATCACACATAAGTGAAATAAGCAGTTCGTCCACAAGCGACAGCAACTGACTGGTTGAATTATCGATTGACGAATGCAGTGATTGATTGAATACTGTTGTGTTTTAGAGAAAGCTTGAATAAAATGACTATTTTGTGCCTTACACTTTTCTCTTACCAGTTTAGAGCGATAACAAAAAAGCAATATGTCAAGGTATATGAACCTTTCTTTCACACATTCGCATTATGGATCATTTAATCGACCGAGTTTCTTACTTTCAACCTTTTTATTTGTATCATCGAAAGGCTACATATAAAAATTTTGCATCCGTGTATTACGTAAGTATTACGTAAGCGGTAAGCAGTGAAAGATTTCCCACTGTCTCAACATATTCAGCAGCGACCATACGGAAGAGTGTGTGGCAACAAGCCAACCAAAGGCCATCACTGGCATACAGTGACTCAAGCGGGTTAGACTAGAATAGAATAAAATAATATTTGTAAACAGTATTATTGCAGATTATTCAACTGGAGTAATTAATAAACTCACGAAATAAACACATCAGATCATCACATATGACGGAAACGGAAACTGTTCCATAACACAGACAAATAAACACTAGAGCTCTATTATTTCGTCTGTTCCTTTCTGCGGGTCGTGATAATAAATTATAATTTATTTGTAATCAGCAGTTAAACTGCTCATCCAGAGGTGGTGGATCTTGACAGTTTTGCAAATCCAAAACCTAAGCATATCTGGCGAATCTATTACCGACAATACTCGCTATTTGCTATTTAGATCAAACAAAATGCGCGAAGTAAAAATATCGTCGATTATTGTAACCAAATACACATTTACTAAAAATCATGAGATAACACATTATAAAAGGCTGTAGGCTTAGATTACAATGTCAAATGTGATAACGTACAAAACGCATAACAACATGGATGCTAATCAGACTTTGGTTGACGGGTCTTTATTTTTAGGTGCCTTTTAAATGTGGGCTACACGTTGTTTTCTATATCGATCGTATGGCCTCGAATTTATTCACTTTTCAATGAATTAATCAGGTGTTTTTAAGTAGTGGATTCCATTGTTTAAGTGGCGGATTTCAACACAGATCTGCCGGCCCTCAAATCCAGCAGGATCCGCTGAATTTAACTAATTTCTTTCATCTTATCATGCTTATACTTACTGCTACAATACTAGGCTTAGTGAATTTCAAATGGCATGGAGGAAAACCAGTACAAAATACGTAACAAAATTTGTTCACCAATCTGCCACTGTCTTCCAGGCCTGACTTTTGGATCTTGAACTGGAACCGCACCCTTTGCCTATCGATTTTGTTTTGACTGAGCGCCTGTGAATAAGCTGGTCTCCGTGACGTGGCTTTCGTTGGGCGCTGTAGAAATCTCGGGATTACGATTACGATTCCAGGCAGCCACGTTGACGAGTCCTGGTTAGTTATAATTGTACGTGAACAGTGGCGGCTCCAGGATTGCTTGCGTGGAGGGTCAAGAGCATTTCCAGAGGGGAGTCACATTCTGGCAGTCCACCATGCACGGGTCTGTTCTGAGGGGTGCCGACTTATAACCAAGAGGGGCGAGGGGCGAACCCCACGCCTATAGCTAAATCCTCCACTGTACGTGAAAGGAGCCTTTGTGCGTGAAGATGCCGGTTTGCATATGGATCGTGGCTTAGGCCTACTTCAGTGATTTTAATCTCGGGCTAGCACGGTCCGTACACGGGGACCTTAAATGTCGTGGCACCCATTCAAATGGGCAGCGGTGGTGAAGAATCTCAGGATAAATTCATTACAAATCCAGAAGGGTCGAGGCCATGCGGTCAATATAGAAAAGGGAACAGTTGTGTTTGCTTGGGCTGTACTAAGTAGACCCGACGTCAGTAAACAGCCGTTGTTTGCATTTGACAAGCGCACATGCATTACATTGTACAGAACGATTAAATACATATTTAAAATAGCTTATAACACGAGTAAATGGTTTTGTATAGCGACCGTATGGCCTTGACCCTGCTCATTTTAATCGGGTGAGATCCTTCACCATCGCTGCGTATCAACGGGCATGCGCAATTAACCATAGCTACAGACATCCACAGCAAGCAAAAAAACTCCGAAGATTTAAATCTAGAAACCTCGAGTTTACGATTACATTTATGATTTACAATTACGAGCCTGGTTTGTGCCACTGGTTGCAGCTGATGTCTAGATATATGGACCCAATTGTGTCACGTTGGTATCATTAATAAGGCACTTCGTTTTCCAATGTTGTTTGATTTGAACAATTTTAGGCTACTTGAGGCGCTAACATTTTAATCATCCAAATGGACCAGGAGTGCCTATTTTAGAAGTCTATAAATATTCAACAGCGCATAAGATTATAAATATTCAACGGTGCATACGATTATAAATATTCAACAAAAGCGATGAATACCTGTCCGTCCTGCGTATATCCTTCGGATCGGGGAATATCTGATCGCCGCGTGGCTTTCCACCTGCGAGGGACTGTTGGACGGTGAGACAACCGTGTGCCATCGGCAGCGGATCACATCGCCCATCGTCATTCCTCATCCTTGGTGCTACGTGCTTCAGGAACTTCGGGACTTCAGAACATGCCATCATCTTTTAACTCTAGTTGGGAATCTGTTGGTATGGCTTTGCGTGTGTGCGCGAGCTTGCCATTGGTGACTCTTCTAGTTGTGTGAGTTATGTTCACTTGCAGGATACTACTCTGCTCTTAATGACACTTAACATCATTAGTGACTTTTAACATCAAGTCTAGCGCAGTGAGCGCCACTGATTAGTTTTTGCTTGAAGAGGCGCTATACAAATTTAAACTTACAATTACAATTACAATTACAATGCATAGGTCCGATTATACATTTGTCATTGGTGACCTCAGCCGTCGCTGTACAGCCAAGCATATTTAGTTAAGAGCAATGTTTCAGATTGCAGGCCTCGTACATGCGGATAAACCTCTTACAAATTGTTGAGTGTTTCTGGCCACGGTTCCGGACGCTAATGTGGCCAGACACATTGTTGTCTGGTAATGCTGGTAATTACAAAAGCACAATAGGCCTAACTGTGCACTACAGCCAGATATTTTTTCTGCTGATGATTATGAAAGAATATACATTTAGCAAGCTTACATAATGTCGCATCTGAGAGGTAATCTAATCTAATCTAATATAATTGCTTCTATAGCGTCGCCATCCATCAACTGTCGTTTCAAGTAAAACAAGTCAAAAAACATAATCCAATCGATATCCAATAGTTAAGAAGAAAAGGCGTTATATAAATGTCCAGATGCATAGGCTTATATAACATAGGCCTAATTACTGCAGGACAATTAATGAGAAGGCTAAAGAGCATGTTTATCACTTCAGTAGCTGATGATTCCAAACATTAGAACGCAGACCATGCATCGATTTATCAAGCTCACCGCGGGTGGTCGAATACATGGAAGAAGCTATTTAAATCAAAACTATATATATATCCATATATATATATGTATAAATGAATATATATATATATATATACACGTGCCTCTGTGGCATGAATATAAGCGGCATATGCATATATACATGGATATTCTCATTCGAGAGTCGTTGGCTTTTATTCACGTCATCCGAAGCACCGCTGTTAACAGAGCGACCATAATAATTACAGTATCAAAAGAGGCCGATTGATTGAAGAGGAAGGCTACGCAGGGTACTAGTGGGGAGGGGGCTGCACTTGCTGCGCAGCCCACCCGCCGCGCGATTGCTTGTGTCTGGGCCGACGCCAATCGTCACTTAATTGAGCTGCATTGCATTTTCTACCCCCTGCGATCACCTGCCGAAAGCTTTGAACGAGACCAATGCAGAGCTCTCCACGTTCGGCGGGTCAAGCTGTATATGCGCTCTAGTGGCCCGGTGTGTATTCTGCTGGTCTATTCCTTTGCTTTGTTTATTCGCGTAGGCCCTATAGGCTCCATAGTGCGCGCACACACACACACGCACACACACGCGCACAGAGAGAGAGAGAGAGAGAGAGAGAGAGAGAGAGAGAGAGAGAGAGAGAGAGAGAGAGAGAGAGAGAGAGAGAGAGAGAGAGAGAGTTAACATTCCAGACGACTCATATGTTACATATCATATGATATATATATATATATATTATATATAATCTGTAACACACAAACACACATGTATAATCTGTAACATATGCGTCGTCTGGAATGTTAACTTTAAATTAGGCCTGGAATTAAAGAAATATATCGGGTATGCAGGATTATGATTCTCCTCTCCCTTCCCATTTCTCTCAGCTTAAACACAACCCGTGCTGTTCCTTTCCCCTTCTCTGTCTGTCTGTCTGTCTGTCTGTCTCTGTCTGTCTGTCTCTGTCTGTCTGTCTCTGTCTGTCTGTCTGTCTCTGTCTGTCTGTCTCTCTCTCTCTCTCTGGTTCTCTTGCAACGGACTTGGTCCTTGACATGGCATCTTTGGATAAACCCTCCGACTTGACGCAGCGCTCGTGAATAAGCCGGTGCCCTGCATGCGCTTAGCTTTTAAGCAGCGCTTTAGAAATTCCGAGATTACGATTACGATTACGATCAAGAGAGTCGAGCACACTGTATGCGTTCAAACGTTTCATATATATACATATATATACATATATATATATGCCTATGTGTTTGCCTGTATATATATATGCACATACATATATATACCGGATACGGCAAATCTATGCTGTATATAGGTCCATATAATATATATATATATATCAAATACGACAAACCTATAATACAGTATATATAGTTATATGAATTGATATCGATCAATTAACCCATGAGGGTATACGGCTGTATTAACCTGGCTCAACAACGAGCCGAACGCGCGCATGCGTCGACGAATTAACAAATGCGAGAATTACGCATGAAGACCACCGCATAATCCTTTCGATGGAGGCCTAGATAGATCACCGTTGTGCATAGTAATAACTAGAAATGCGGCTGAGAACTATAACAGTGTGTGTGTGTGTGTGTGTCCTTTAGGCCTACTGGCTGATACAACAGCCATTGGATAGACGGGCGGACCATATACTACAGACGGTGAAAGGCCGGCGGTTCGTAGAGATACGATGTAATTGACTAAGAAGCTTCGAACAAAGGGATCAAAGCCGGTGTTTAGTACCTCGCAGGTGATAATCGGTAACTTTTGTCTAGGTACGTAAGCCAAGACTCCAAAGACAACATCTGTGTACGGATGTAAAGAAATTCGAAGATTACGCTTACGATTACGATTATTTACAGGCCTGGGTAATCTGTTCTAATGAATGTTATAGCGCCATTCGTTCATCGTAATGCACAAGGCATCAGTCGGTGGTTGCTTCAAGTTAAGTTGTAGTCAAAATCACAATCATATGCAGTTCGTTGGTGTAAACATTTACTTAATTTACATTACACTTACATACATTACAATAAAGCACAACTTAAACTTATCTCAGTCATATTGCAGTTCAATAGGGCTACGCTTCAGATAAGCGTCGTTACATGTATCGTAGCTTTGTACAGGGTGTTTGTAAACGCCGTATCAAACATTTCATTTTGTAGCGCCCGAAGACGAAGTCGGAATCATCATGTACGCAGTCCATGCAACGCATGGACACCAGAAGGACGAGGTTCTGGTTTCCGGGGGTCAGGAGGTCAACTGGAACACTGAACAGAACATCGATACCCGACAGATCGACGACCATCGAACCCAATCGAAGCCGATCATCGATGCGTGTCTTAAAAGCTCTTTTCCGGTGCATAACCATTACTTCCATAATCACCAGCCGCAGCAGCAGCCTCCTCACCAGCCTCCTCACCAACTTCCTCAGCAGCAGCATCATCATCATAGTCCTCATCAGCAGCTGCTACAGAAGCGGAGAAAGGCTCGTGTCCACTTCGCGTCAACTGTCAAAGTCCACCCACTGACCACACGAGCAGCAGAGACGAACGATATATCAGAGAGTCGAAGGAAGTAAGTAGGCTATTGTAGTACATTACACTGCTTAAGTGCTGCTTCGGTATATAGCGGCCAGTTGCTCAGACTAGCCAGTGAAACATTAGGAACAGATGTTGCCTTGACCATTTCTCAGAAGAAACTTATAATCTTCAGAAGTCGGCCGCAGATACAGGAGGCCACGACTAGATACAGCGAACTAGGTTAGAGGGGCAATCTAAGTAAAGATTCCACCCGAGCAGATTCCACAGGCAGCACCGGCAACAGCAGTAGCAACGACGAAGCAGCAGCCGCAGTATGATAATAATTAGTAGTTGTGCTGCAGTAGCGAGCAGGTACGGGTACCTCAGAATAGGTATCTCTGAGAAGCCTAGCGGCTCAATAAAAGTAGACACAGGCGAAAACTAGTCTAACGTGCAGGCCAGTAGGACAGGGACGACTAGCAGTACAGCCGGAATGCAGGAGGTCTGGAAAGAATTCATATAAGCGTCTGCCAGACACGGACAAGAGGTCAGTCTGATGTCAGCAGTCAAGAGCAGAGGTCAGTCTGATGTCAGCAGTCAAGAGCAGAAGTCAGTCTGAAGTCAGCGGCCAGAGCAGTCGGTCAGAAGTTAGAAGTCAGTCTGTATTGCTGCATTCAGACACGCAGAACTGGCAAGATAGGCGACGAGTCGGTCGGACAATCGTTTAGAATAGACTGAGCTGAAAGTCCGGCAAGGCGAACATTCTCGTTCTGTGTAATGTAGCTCTATCAACCTAGAAAACGTTCGGAGGACAATCGCGTTGAGAAGACTTTCGTATCGTAAGGACATGCATATCCAGAGAGACAATAAAACTACAGAAGTTCCTCTCAGTCTAATGACACACACACACAAAGGAACTCTCTGACAGCTGATGGAGAACCGTTCTCTGACAGCTGGTGCGAGAACCTGGTTCGACGCCCTTGTACCTTCTTGTACCGTCTCCAGTGAGCCAAGCCTACACCGCCACAGTTCCCGTATGTCAACGCGAGTGACTCCGACGTGAGCTACAGAAACATTCAGCTCAGCAAACTTTTCAACTTGTCTATCTATGAACGATTCGTTTCATCTGACGTTCTGAAGACCGACATCATGAGAATCATCAGTCTTCCGCTCTACTGTGCTGTAATTTCAACTTTTCTTCGACGGCCAGTTACTCCAGACGGATTGGCATCTGTCAACATTCAGCCGCACTAGATCACAGATCCAAGATGTCTGTACCCGTCGTCACGATCCGATTCATCCAACTCCATCTCGTCGCCATCCACAGAACAGACGCTGTCTGCATGACGTCAAGGGCCCACGATCGCCATGCAGAGAAGTCGCCTATTCCACGAGTCGTCTACGAGATCAGAATGTTTTCTACTACATTACAATGGTAATACATTTGGTTCCAAATCATAATCTTCATTCACGGAATCGTTCACTATCATATAGCGTTGCGTTTTGTCATGATGTTTGTCATATTCGTCCTTCATCAACTTACTGTTAATTTCGCAACAGATTTCGTAAAGTAACTAAGCAAATTTCGAACAGCGACTTTGTAACGCAACTTCCATCAGAAAGCAAGCTTATATACGAGTACGTTTAGTCAACATTCAAGCCCCAGTTATGAGAGTTTTCGAATTTATAACCGTGTTTATTTAAAAGAATTGTTTCTTGCTAATGTATACATGTTTGGATTTAGAATTTTACAGTCCACATATTTTAATCGCTTATAGGTCTATTGAAGAGTGTACGCTAAGTTTATCATTTTACGCTCTTATCTTTTAAAATTTGGTTTTATGCACTGTAAAAAAAAGCACTTCGCACTATGCACTTATTTTGTAAATGGTCTAAGCCGAATCTTCATTTTGGTTCCAAGCAGGATCGTTTAAAGCTGACTTAATATGAAGACGCAGTTCAGCATTTACTGGATTGCATTATAAGCATAACGCTGCATTTAAGAACTGCATAATTCGGATAGCGGCTTGACTTTGGTGCACCATAGGTTGACGCATCGTAATTTAGCCACCGACGCGTGAGAAGTACTAATTATTACAAGCAGACCTTACAGATCTGCACGCTGAAAGTTTATGTGCAATGTTGGGTTTGAACACGAGATATTTGCGAATATCATTGAAGTCTGATTGAACACGAAGTCTGTACGATATTAAGCTAACGTGGGTGAAGCCAGATTTATGTAGCGCAAAGCAGGACGTGTAAATTCCCTGGTTGCCGAGGTTATGATGAGAGTCGAGTTGTCGTGCCAGAGAGACGCACAGAGTAGTAGAGGTTCCGGTCAAGTGTTCTGACGAGTATATTTAAGTTTTTATTTGCATTTTTTTACGAGTCACTTATGTTGAGCTGCAGCAGAATGTTACGTCGGATAGTTCGTGGTAACAGTAAATGATCGTGCCAAAATTTAATTGCACATGACGTGTCAGCATGCTTATGCTAAGATAACGTTGTCATTGGCCTATTTCATCCAAGTAAAGTAATGAAGTAAGGAAGATCCATGACAGTCGCCAGTCAGCAAAAATCCAGTTATGTAAGCAGTTTAACGATTTTTCTGCAAGTAATCCAGTCAGATAGCCACAGATTTGAACCAGAGATGAGCTTCGATTCCTCATTGAAGATCGAGATCCAAATGCAAACATCATTCAGCATTTCAGCTATAATATTCTGTTACGTTTTTGCTTTTAGTGTGTGTGTAACTTTCAAGACTGGAAGCATAATTATATTTCTGTTAGTGCAATCAACTATATGTGTGTTTCTCTGCTATGTTTCATGTAACGCTATGATGGAATGACCGAATGAGCTGAGAACACAAGGCAGTCAAATGTCTTCGCCTTCGACGCTGTCACGTTACACAAGCACAGCGTATCATCTCAGCCAGGGTCACACCAGATCAGAACATCGTGAAGGACTCATTCAGAAGAACTCTGATCAGGAGCACTTTCAAGTCGCTCCAGAACTGATTCCAACTGATCTGACCATCATAGTTTATTTCATTTTAGTCTGTAGAACTGCTATTAGATCTTAGGTCTCGCATAACCTAATGAGACTAATTGAGCACTTAGACCCTTTAATTTCGTGGAGCAAGTGCACAGCTCCAGGGAAACTTTAGGACAATCTAGCTGCCCGTCATTCTCATTTGCATATCGTAGGCACGTAAAACTAGGTTCAACTCTTAGCTTTAGGGCTGCATGTTAAACGAACGAGGACGTTCGCCTTTTAGAAATCAGGACGGGATATCAGAGAGTCGAAGGAAGTAAGTAGGCTATTGTAGTACATTACACTGCTTAAGTGCTGCTTCGGTATATAGCGGCCAGTTGCTCAGACTAGCCAGTGAAACATTAGGAACAGATGTTGCCTTGACCATTTCTCAGAAGAAACTTATAATCTTCAGAAGTCGGCCGCAGATACAGGAGGCCACGACTAGATACAGCGAACTAGGTTAGAGGGGCAATCTAAGTAAAGATTCCACCCGAGCAGATTCCACAGGCCAGCACCGGCAACAGCAGCAGCAACGACGAAGCAGCAGCCGCAGTATGATAATAATTAGTAGTTGTGCTGCAGTAGCGAGCAGGTACGGGTACCTCAGAATAGGTATCTCTGAGAAGCCTAGCGGCTCAATAAAAGTAGACACAGGCGAAAACTAGTCTAACGTGCAGGCCAGTAGGACAGGGACGACTAGCAGTACAGCCGGAATGCAGGAGGTCTGGAAAGAATTCATATAAGCGTCTGCCAGACACGGACAAGAGGTCAGTCTGATGTCAGCAGTCAAGAGCAGAGGTCAGTCTGATGTCAGCAGTCAAGAGCAGAAGTCAGTCTGAAGTCAGCGGCCAGAGCAGTCGGTCAGAAGTTAGAAGTCAGTCTGTATTGCTGCATTCAGACACGCAGAACTGGCAAGATAGGCGACGAGTCGGTCGGACAATCGTTTAGAATAGACTGAGCTGAAAGTCCGGCAAGGCGAACATTCTCGTTCTGTGTAATGTAGCTCTATCAACCTAGAAAACGTTCGGAGGACAATCGCGTTGAGAAGACTTTCGTATCGTAAGGACATGCATATCCAGAGAGACAATAAAACTACAGAAGTTCCTCTCAGTCTAATGACACACACACACAAAGGAACTCTCTGACAGATATACAGGCGACCCATCAGTTGTCCACCCACCATCCGGTGACCAATCAGCTGACTACGCATACAAAACTGAGGCACCCTGTAGTGACCTCCCCACGGACCTTTGACCTCTTCCCACTGCAGTTCCATCGCCACCCCTCGCCCCTCGACGCTTCTCTACCCTTCGTTACCGTTCAGTACAAACTGCAAAACGCCCCCAACTTAACCCTTCCTCCGCTAGACTTGACGAATGAACAGTGCGGCGGGAAAAGGGTTAAAAGAATCCCGAAAAGCCGTGTTGATATTAGAGGCAATCTTAGGCTGATCTACGTCAATGGTGTCTAAGGAACTTCGGCTGAAGTGCACTCCTGGAGAGTCTGAAAAACATTATAAGTCTTGATTCATATACACAGTGGGGAGGAGAGGATAGGCGTGGAGTGGAGAGAAGTTGAGAGGGAGAGGAGAAGAGGAAGGGAAAGAGACAGTAGAGCAGAGCAAATAGGAGAGGAGAATAGAATAGAATACTGTATTCTACCCTATTCTGTTCTACTCTAGTCTACAGAGGAGAAGAGAATATAATAGGATACTCTACTCTACTATACTCTACTCTACTCTTCATTGTAGAGTAGAGTAGAGTAGAGTAGAGTAGAGTAGAGTAGAGTAGAGTAGAGTAGAGGAGAGGAGAGGAGAGGAGAGGAGAGGAGAGGAGAGGAGAGGAGAGGAGAGGAGAGGAGAGTAGAGTAGAGAGAGGAGAGGAGAGGAGAGGGAGGAGAGGAGAGGAGAGGAGAGGAGAGGAGAGAACGGAACATACCTTTTATTCGCTGTTGGCGCCACTGTTGCCTGATCACCTTTTGTGGTAATTATTGAGATGCACTCCGACATTGAATAAAGCACAGTAATCCAAACATCACCAGACGTTTAACTTTATGTCATAAATACGACTTAATACCTGTTTTTGATTTGTTGTTACTTTCACTGACAACCTCGTTTGTCGGATCACAATGGGCCCCTAAATGGCCACCAGTGATAGGCTACAATGTGGGCCTGCAATTGGCCCAAAGGAAATTGTTTGGAATTGTCTGGGAATTTAAGAGATTTCTCTTAAGTAAGTTCCATATCGTAATCGTAATTCCGAGATTTCTGCAGCGCCCAACGAAAGCCACGTCACGGGGACCAGCTTATTCACAGGCGCTCGGTCAAAACAAAATACGATAGGCAAAAGGGTTCGGTTCCAGGTCAAAATCCAAGAGTCAAGCAGAGAGACAGCGTGACAGCTAACTTGGGTGGTGTTTGGGATTGGAGCAGAAAGAGAGATATATGGAAGGGCTGTGAGGATAGGATATCGTGTATAAAAGTTTAATTTTTAAATTCAACTATCTGAAGTGATGAATTGCAGATTGTTTACGTGACCGACTTATAATAAATTAATTAATGGCGTCTTTCCGTTAAACGTAGACACCGTTAAACTTATTTTACTTCAGACTTAAATGCAGTTGTAAACATCGCGGCACTCGAGTGCATGCTGACGTCTAGCGAATTATCGTTACGAAGACAGATGACTGAAACTGATTAGCCTACTGCATAGGCTTCAGCTTTCACACATTCTGGATGCGATAAATAAACCGAAAACCTAGATTTGTAAAAGTACCGTAACACACTCTGAGTAATGAATTGAAATAGATGTGCGATCAGAATATAACCCAGGAAATTTTACAGAAAATGTGCCCTACAATGACAAAATATCTTAGGTCTACTTAACTACGTCACGTGTTAATTAACGCTATCGTAATTGTAGTAAGCTCGAGATTTCTACAGCGCCCGACGAAAGCTAACTCGCGGGAATCATCTTATTTATAGGTGCTCAATCAAAACAAAATCGATAGGCAGGAAGGGTTCGGTTCTAGGTCAAGATTCAAGAATCAGGCAGGCAGTTAGTCAGACGGCTACGGTGGATGGTGTTTGGAATTGGATCTGCAGGATAGATAAGAAGAAGAAGAGGAATCAGGATAGACTTTGAGGAAGAGGAGTGTTCGCTATCCAGTATTTGAATGAAACATGTCAAGACACGCCTTTAAAAGTCACAATTTTTAACGAGGAGCTAATAAAAATGTATTTAATTTGATTTAAGGTACTACGCTATTCTAAGCACGTTTTTCATTCACTCACTTGGTGGCGGCTATGTTTGTATATGTGTGGCTGTAGCTACGTCATTGATTGGTCTGTCTGTATATATGATATGTAGTCTGTGCAGAAACATTAACAACCTGGAAAACAGGATGGCGGATGGCAGGCGGTTGGTCGTAATTATAATATCTTATATTGGATTACTGACAGAAACGGGTATGTTTAATTTGCATTATTGAAGTCTGTTGCACCGTTTCGATGAAATTGCAGTTGTATTTAGGATGCAATGTTTAAATTGCATTGACGATGTCTTATTTTGCGTGCAATGAGACGCGATAATTGAGCGCCCAGTCAAGGCGTCTCTGCAAGCTACTGCAATGGCAAATTTGGCCTCAAACTGCACGATCTTAATAGTTTTAGTTTTGGTCGATCGTTAAGCCAGAGATTTCAGGCCTTATAGTTGTGTGAATGGTCGAATTTTCAGTTTCGTTTGGTGTCATTATCGAGTTCTGTGCAGATTCAGTTCTTGCTCGATTTGCAGCTGATCATTGGCTCCACCTACACCGTTCCCCACTCAACCCGATACGATGCAATGCGCTTTCTAATACTATTTAATTCAATTTGACAAATGCAGCGCAAAACACATTGTCTAAGTTTTCTGTTAAATGAATGTATGAATGGACTAAACAACCATTTAAAAGTTCTGTAAGAATTTGAATTCAGTTTGTGCAAACATGCCTAGCATAGGTTTACCAAGCCAATCATGTACTGAATCTCATATTCAGTGAGCTGATTTGTCTGTTCAGAAAAACTGCACGAGTCAAATCTAGATTTATTATGCAGTTAGATCTGCCCTATTCAAAGCTACTGACTTTAGTACTAGAACTGTTAAATTATTTAAATTGAAATTAAAACTTTTCTTTTTTAAAATCACATTTGTTTCTGTAGTAACTGCAATGACATACTCATTATGAATTAGCAAGTAAGAAAGTACCAGTAAGTAAAGAACTTTTATAGTGCTCATGAGTGCAGAGTGTACTTAAAATGATCTCCATATTAACTCATTTTGCATTGATTGATTTGATTGTTTGCATGTGTGATTGATTAAATTATTTATTAATTAGCTGATTGATCCTTTGATCATTTGATTATTGATTGGTTCTGCTGGATTGGTTGGCTGGTTGGTTATCTTGTTGATTGATTTTTTTGTTTGATATCAGTTTGGAATTAACAGAACTAGAATGTGGGCACTCTTCTCTAAGATGGTATGGAGAGCTTGATCTATTAGGTAGATCTCCATTGCCAAGGAGTTCTAAACATAGATCCTAATATTCAGAATTCCTTGTCCATAACCCAGGTCAAAAGGTGGGGACTGTTTTAGGACTAAAGGCAGGAAGGGCATCTGGTCATAAACCCTAGTCTAGTAACCCCAGGGGTTTCCTTAGTGGCAACTGCTCACTTTGGGTGAACTATGTAGATAAATGTGTAAAAGACCAATCGATTAAAATATGTGTTTATAATTGCCAATTTATGATTATCTTTGTAAAGATGGATGTTTAAAAAATTACATATGTATAAAAGCCAGTACTGTTATGTTTGGCACAGAGTATATATATATATATATATATGCAGTTTTATATACACATGCATGTGTGTATATACATATGCATGTATATATATGCATATGATATATACACATTCATATATTCATATGCATATATACATATTCATATACATTTATATATGCATATATACAGTGGCAAATACTAGCTGATATTCATGTATGCACTTGATGTGTGTCAGTATTTATGAACATATATGTGTATATGTTTGTGTAAGGAAGAAAGCAATTACAAGATCTTATATGTATATGGTTAAGTATATATAGTTACATATTAATACATTAATATATTTGTTGAGGATGTGTTATTTTTCTTTCTATTCGTGATATCAAGAGGGTGCACAATTAAATGCAAGTTTTGGTCCCAAGACAGTTTTGCATATTTGACTCATAACTGTAACATAATGTGATACAGAATTTGTATTTAGCACCTGTTCAAGATATCTTCAGGATATCTGAAGATATTTTCACGACATCAGTCCAGTGAAATAACAACAGTAGTTGTTATGTGGAGGGCAGGTGGTTTAAATGTGACTGCTGTGTCAAAAGAAAATTAAAACCAACTCTCACTCAGTGTAGGTGATGGTGGGTTCTGTGTCTTTGACAAAATTAGCTTCCAGTTTCTGCTGTCTACTTTTTGTGGCTGTATTAAATTAAGACAAAGTTAAACCTGTATTATAGTAAACTGAATATGGAAGTCTGTGAGTTTTGGTCTTGCCTTGGGCATGTAGGTCCAGACAAACAGGGGTCCATGCCTTGGGGCAGGTTACCAGGCAGACAGGCAAGGCTATCAGAGATCAATTAATAGCCCTAAACCCTAGGGGGGACCTGTGCTGGTTCCAGCAGTCATACCCTGGAGATGTGGGCTTTTAGCAATTGTTTATCTTAAGATAGGAACAGATAAATCCTTTCCAGTAGGAATGGATAAAACGTTTCCTATCAACAAATTTGATACCCAGTGCATGAGGATGGAATACCTTTCCTTGCAGCTAGCATTCATCCAAGTCAGAACCTGGTTTCCCTCATGGTTGTTTCTGTTTGGTCACAGTCTGGAGGAGTTTCCTCGGATGCCTGCAGTTAGACTGAGATAATCTGCTATCTTTCAGGTTTCTGTTTGATCCAAGTTGATTCCCCTTTGGCTGTTCTTATACAATTGATACCAAGTTCCAGCTTGTGTGTGTGGTGGCAGTTTGATATCGCTGTCTGTGTTGGTCTTTTGGCAAATCTAGATATTTTGTTGGTGATACTTAGTTCAGACTGAAGCGCATCCCATTTTCTTCTGTGGAATTGTTGTGGGGAGTTGCTGTTGCACTGCATGATATGTTGCTGCACTGTTTTAGTAAAATAGACTATGTTATCATTGGGGTCATTGCAAGTATCACAACATAATGACTTCCTTCATAATGTTAGTCAAATTTTACAAAAGAAGGAGGAGGAGGAGAAGGAGGAGAAAGAGGAGAAGGAGGAGAAGAAGAAAATGTCTGAGAACCCTAGCTACATAGAGTGTCTGCTGTTTATAGACATCACTTCTAAGATTGCAGATTCTTGTGCTGTTTACCAGTTCTTAGTTCTTACATTTCACTAAAACCAGTGTAATCGTAATCATAATCTCTAGATTTCTGCAGCACCCAAAGAAAGCTAGGTTCACAGGCCCTCAGTCAAAACAAATTGAAAGGCAGGTAAAGTAAGATTCAGTTCCAAGTCAAGGTCCAGGGGTCGGGCAAACGTGTATGATGATGGGTTTCAACGTTGACTTTTTGGCCGGGGTAGATGTACTGCTAATAACATTAGTATTCTGGTCCACCGTGATTGAGAATTGCGACGAAATTGACTGCGCTTGCTTGGTTTATCGTCTGCCACCAGTGGTGCCCTCTGTATTCTCGCTGAAGATCAGTGATTGCTGCTTAGTATGCAGATTGGCGAACTACACAACTGTTATTTTGGTTCACTGCTTTGATCAGAGCGTGCTAATTGTCTAGTGGCATTAATAGTTGCAGTTATTTTTGTTCGTCATAGTTTCACACGGATGACTAGGGTCGTCTGATTTCGTGTTCAGATTTCGACTGCAAAATCAGTTCATGCTCCAAGTGTTTAATTCAGGTTGCTTGATCAGCTGAGTCTGCAGCGTTTATGAGAGGTTCTTTGAAAAGGTGCTATATAAATGCTTCAAACGTTTCTGTGTGCATATATTAGGTATGAGAGACAGCAACTTTAGAAGCTTCTGCTGTAATCAGTTTTTGAATTTTATTATTTAGAATTTTATTATTTTTATTTTAATATTTTAAAAATTTATCTTCACGAACCTGGTGTCTGACTGAATAGCCCAGGGATGGTAGTAAACAATAATAACAATAACAATAACAACAACAACAATAACAACAAGGGAACAAGGAAGATCTGGAGTTCATCTCATAACTGGGAAGCCAGACAAATTTGCAACCCATGATCCCCTAGGGATCTCCTGTTTGCTCCATATATATATATATATATATATATATATATATATATATATATATATATATATATATATATATATATATATATATATATATATATATATATATTGTGTTAGTTTGAAATACCTAGGATTTGGTGGCTGTCCAAAGAGGAAATGCCTTATGCATTTTTATGGCATATCAGTCTTGAGATGGCATTTAAGATGATATTATCTATAAACCATGATAATAATAATAAATATGTAAAGTGTTAAAACATAATAACCATAATAATCAAATGCTTCACATTATCATCTAGAAAGTGTTTCAGTTGCTGTTTGTTCGTGTTGAAGTCTTTGAATTTCTTTCTATTATACTAGTACGTTCTTCTTGTTTTAATTTCTTTTTATTAAAATAGCCAAGTGCCGAAATTGCTAAGTACCGAAATGGTCAAGTACCAAAATTGCTAAGTACCAAAATAGCTAAGTACTGAAATTGCTAAGCACCGAAATATCTAAGTGCCGAAATAGCTGAGTTTTTAAGTGGCTTTGTCTTTCAGTCTAACGGAAATATTTCCACTTCCAGACTCGGTTGTTATTCTATTAGCTAAGATTTCATCGGAGCCTGAAATGTTTGCCTCTCTTTGCAGGTTTGTGTTTCATGCAAACTCTATGGTGCCTTTGTTTGTTTGGTTTCTCGTTTCATTGGTTCTGTGTCTTACACATCCAGTGTCTGGTAAGAAAGCACACTTACTGTAGCCTACACTGTTAAAAGCAATGTCTGGAGACAAGAGAAACTAGTGTATCTTGAACACCAATTGTCTAGTAATAAAGCAGTCACTGTAACCTTTAGGCGGACATTGTTGTGGCCTGTTGAGGAGTTACACAAAACTGTTTGGTGGAAAGGGTCAATGAATGTGTTTTAACTCTGGACATTTTGTACTGGGAGCATTCTAGCCACACTAGTGCCTGCTCTTAGCAAAAAATGTTTTAAATTAAGATTGATTATTCGCTGATATGGCTTTTGATTGTGATTGACAAGGAAGTAGTTGTTGGATCTCTAGTGTAAATTTTGTAGTCGCAGCCTGCTTGACCACATTGACATGACCTTTCTGGACACTGACCTGGCGGCACTGCAACTGACCAAGCTTTGTTTCTGACTTGGTTGAGCTTAGCAGAACGCATACACACATACATATGTGCGTACATAAATGCATATACATGCATACATTGGTACATGTATACAAACGTGCATACGGGTGCTTACATACACACACGTACATACATACATGTATACAGTACACACACATGCATATGCATGTATGTCCATGTATGTGTCTGTGTGTGTATATATATATATATATATATATATATATATATATATATATATATATATATATATATATATATATATATATATATATATATATATATATATATATATATATATATATATATATATATATATATATATATATATATATATATATATATATATATATATATATATATATATATATATATATATATATATATATATATAGATAGACACAGGTGTATGTATGTTCTCAGAATGTAAGTTGTTATGCACCCCAACTTTGCTTAGCAGCAACCATTAACTGATGCCTGGAGCATTATTACAATGGTACTATATATAAGTTCTTCGATTATTATTCTTATTATTTTAGATATATAGACCTCTGTTACATGCATATATACATACATGCTGACATACATACGCACGTACGTACGTGCGTGCGTGCGTGCATGCATACATCATACATACATACATACATACATACATTCACATGTTTATTCATTCGTGCATGCATACATGCACAATTTGCACACAAATACAAATGTATTGAACTTGCGCAGTCTGCAGCACGAGAGGAAACTGGAACCAGTCTGACAGTGGAAACGGGGCTCTGGAGGGCTTCTTGTGTTGCTAATGGGTGCATTGTAGCAGAAGGCATTTGATGTTGAATGGATTTCAGCCTTACACTCTGACGAGACCAGTCCCATTTGCGGATCTGTATTGATGCGATGGATGTCTATGGTAGTGGAGTCCATCCCAGAGTCGGCTGCTGCTGCTGCTGCTGCAGATTGCAAGAAGGTTGTGCACTCAGCAGCCGGGCATTAATCATTTATGTTAATCTCTCGTGTGCTGCTGCTGCTCTGAAGCTGCTCTTGTTTGGGCTGCGGCTGCTGATGCAAATTTGTGTCCGCTGGATGCAAATGAAGACATCCCTGCATTGCTTAAGATGCCCTAGATGTTCCGCGAGCATTAGCGCCTGCAATTGATTAAAGGTAGGAGAAGAAGTGATTGGGCAGTGGCCGCCGCTTTCGTCCCTCGCAGTTCAATGCAGTTTCCAACTGGCCTGTGTGTAGTGTCTGCCTACATCTCCTTGGCAGATCTGTTTTACGCAGCAGCATTTTAGCAGCTCCTGAAAGGCGCTATATAAAGTTTCAGTTAAGTCATCATCGTCTCGTGTCATCATCATCGTCGTCGTCGTCATCATCATCATCGTCATCGTCATCATCATCATCAGTTTGTGTTGGCAGCAAATAAATGATCTTCGTTATTTTTGGTCATTTGTCAGATCGAGATTCTTTTGTCTTGTTTAGGCCCCTCTATAGTTTAATAGTGTATATCATAACTGATGGGACGCGGTGGTGTAGTGGCATGGTCTGTGCCTCGTAACCGTAGGATCACGGGTTCGAATCTGCCTCAAGCCACCGAGTAGCGACCTCGGACAAGTTGCTCACTCACAATTGTCTGTGAAGAAGGCAACTGGAAGCCACCTTATTCATCGCATCCCCGGTTAGCATGAAGCCAATGACCTGCCTTCAGGCAGAGAACTCATCATCATCTTCGTCGTCGTTGTCATCATCATCATCATCACTGTAAAGATACGCTTGTATTGTACGTTTTCAAGAGAAACTTGTCAGAGGCACAAGGAGTTTCTTGTACACAGGGCGCTTATGCTCCTTGGCTTGGGCTGGCGGAGGAATCTTAGAAACTGTAGACGGGATGCTAGTCTCTTTTGTATGTATGTATGTATGCACATCTGTGTATGTATGTGTGCTTGTGTGTTTGTATGTGTTTATCGGTTCATATATTTTATATGATGCCATTTAAGAACCTTACAGAGGCCCCGAGAGAACCAAAAAGGCTCACCTGGTTACCTTAAGCGCATTCTTCTTTAAATGCTGCACATCGCACAGCCTCAGTCACTCATAAAGATCACTTCATAGGGCTAGGCATTAGCTGTTAAGCTGGAGAGTGTTGGCGATTTACATTGTGCTTTGGAAAGCTGAGCGATAATGACGCGGATTTATGGGCTGTGGATGTGATAATAACATGTTACTGTCTGATCCCATCCATTCTTTCCTGCTTAAATTTCCAGTGCTGCATCGGATTCATGAGAGACATGAGACTGTTTATCCTGCAGCTTCAGTGTAAATCGGCGCTTATTGTTAAGCCTCAAGATAAGCAAGCCTTTGCTTCTTGTAAGCTTATTGCGTATCATTGGAGCGCCTCTGAGAAGTCCCTCATAAAGAGCTGATGTTGAAATTGCAGAGTACAGTTACAGATTACGATTATTAAGTGATTAGATGTTTTATTTATTTTTATTTCTTGCACGTATTTTGCGCGTGCAGGGTCAGTCAGTCCGAATCTGAGGCATGAGACAACAGCTTGCCCAGGGTCGTCGCAGAGGCCACTGAGCAGGCTCGAACCTGTAATGATCGCACTACAGGCAAAGGTACCTACCAGACGGACCGCTGTGCTGAACGGATAATGGCTTCCTGTTATACCAGTGTGTATTGTTAAGCAATAGTCGTAGCAAGCAACTGTATCCTGGTGCTGAATACAGTTGGCTGCCTTTGTATGGGTTTGAAGGTTTTGCTTCATAGCTTGTCGTCTAGTTCTAATTGTTCGCAAACTGGGAGTCTGAATGCGTTACTTCAGTTACGCTGGTGTGCGTGTCGGATGCATAGACTACTTACTTACCTACTTACTTTATTGCTTATTGTCTGTACAAATTTTCATGTGTTTAGTTACTTTGCAAGTCGGTCAGTTAGCTAGCTGCTATCACTGCTATGACAAGCTAGACCTCCTGACCCAAGCTTAGCGAAACCTCGGCATTTTAGATGCAATTTCAAACTTGATTACTAATTACTATTGCAAACGTTGTTGATGTGTGTATATATATATATATATATATATATATATATATATATATATAATATATATATTATATATATATATATATATATGTGTGTGTGTGTGTGTATACATGCATAATCGGGGTAGGTGAATATCGATGTTCCATGCCCTATTTATTATGCCCTAATTTACTAATAACGGGAAAACTGTTTCCTGTCCGTAGTTTCTGGTTGTTAACGTGCTTATTAGCTTTAAGTTGTTAAAGTTGTTACTGATACCGAGGTTTCTCGTACTAGTTACTCAGCCAAAGTGGAGCCCATTTCTGTCAGCCGATGTGCTGGGGGCAGGTAGTTTACGGTTGCCCCGCCACTGTGGCTGTCTGCCGGACTGTATTATTATTATTGGGCATTTCTGGCTTTAGTTTTAACCAGTTTCGGCAGTTGAGTCATTAAGGAACTTGGCAGCTGAGCAGAAGTCTTTGATAAAACTGTGTAGCTATCACATTTCACGATCACTCCCACTATTTACTTGTGTACACATGCCAGGTTACTCATGGCTGATCAATGTGAAACACGTAAGTAAGTAATTAAGTAATAAACAAGTGAGTAATTAAGTAAGATAAATATTTCTGTGCATCTTTCTCCTGTGTCTGTTGCTGTGTTTCTCTGCCTCTGTATGTGTCTCAGTTTCTCTCTGCCTGTCGGTCTCTGTGTCTGTGTCTGTCTGTCTGTCTGTCTGTCTGTCTGTTACATCGCAGAGTATACTGTTCTGTGGTCCGTGATGTTTATGATGCACAGGAAATGCCAGGAGTGGTAACTGCTTTGTTTGAGTTGTCTCCGAAAGTTAACTGGCACACAAGGACACTGATAACAACATGTTGACAAACGCCACACGACAGGCATACACAGACTAAGAGACAGACCAAGAGACAGACGGACAGGCAGACACTGACATATAATATGCATTCAGAGACGCAGACAGACGCAATCAGACTGTCACTTGAAGAGCTTTAAATTAACTATTTCTATGGTTGCTGTCTGTCTTTCTGTCTGTCTGCCTGTCTGTCTGTCCCTTCCTTTCTCTGTCTCTGTCTGTCTGTCTGTCTCTGTCGGTTTCTGTGTGTCTGTTTATTTCTCTTGGACTCTTTCTCTGTCTGCCTTTCCTTTCCCCTCCCCTGTCTTTCTGTATGACAGTCTGCATGTCTGTTCCTTTGTTTCTCTGTCTCTGTCTATATTTCTCTGTCTCTATCTGTCTGTCTCTCTGATTCTTTCTCTATCTGCTTTTCTTTCCCCTCCCCTCCAGGCACTATAGCTCTCATCCAGTCATCCAGTGGAACTCTCCATTTAGCAGCTACTCCGCCTTTCAAGGGGAAAGCACTTGCAGATACAGCTCACAGCTGGTGCAGCCGCTGTCCTATCTACAGCAATTTCTACACATACTACAATCTTCCAGTTCCCATTAATCTTCCATACACTATAGCTGGACGTAGGAGAGCGCATATTTCCTCTTCCTAGGATCTGAGCTGGCACGAAACGAACCCAGAGGCCCTGGGCTCAAAGCGTTGCATCATACCCTTAACTGCGCTGTGTGTGTCCTAGCATGGTATGGTATGATATGATGAGGTAGTCATCGGATGTTTCTCAGGTGCTCTGAAATCGTCTTCAGTGTGGGATAGTTTAGTCACTGTGGTGGTGGTGGTGGGGTTGATGTTGAGTGTGCCTACTTAGCCTACTGGACTGTCAGCCAAGAGGTGTGGTACCTTAAAAAAGCGCGGTATTAAGAACTCTGATGCATACTTACATATGCATACATACGTACAGACATTACAGGAGAAGGCATGGTGGTTTAGAGGCAAATGCTTTGGCTTTTCACCTCTGTAACCCGGGTTTGAATCCTGGGCCCATCTTGTGACATAGATTGCATTGTCAAAGTGTGTATATGTATGTATGTATGAATGTTTGTATGTATGTGTGTGTGTATGTATGTATGTATGTACATGTATTTATGTACATGTGTACATGTATCTAGACACCTAAAATAGTGCCTTGAAAGTGCCTCTGACAATGAGCTGCTTGCGTGACCATCACTGTACGTTTTATTTAGTTTTAAAGAGTGCTGAACAGAGTCAAATGGGTAACGTATGTTATTGTTAGTATTTCTGCATTTATTAATTGCCACTATCAAATGGCTAAGAATCGATCAATGGTGCTGTGCAGTTGTGAGTGCAGGACTTGGCCTCAAGGTCCCGGACAGTAACCGTTCGAGCCTGTACTCTGCCATGGACTTGAGTCAATAGCAGGCAGGCAGGCAGGTATACAGAGGAACTGAGCTGAAACTATGGTGTGTGTATGTATTAGTAAAATTTCCCGGCGACCGTTACAAACATTTCAAAAGCACTAGCAGCTGAGCTGGAAGTAAGAGGAGAGACAGAGGTAGATTAGAAAGACCAGTTACTAATTGCAGGCAGTCACGTCTTTTTGCACCCAAGAGACTGAGTTACTGGGTGGATGTTGTTGCAATGGTTATTGTCTTACTTTGAACATTTCACTAAGCATGCTAATCAAACTGAGTTAGATTTTCTTATTAGAGAGAAGAGAATTGGGCCGTTGAAACGGTTTTGAACAGTGTTCAGTTCTGGTTTGGTTGCATTATTCCAAGCAAGGCTTTGTGTTTTTTTCAAGCAAGACTTTGGCAGCTGAAATGTTGCTCTTCTTTTTAGCAACATCATTCCAAGTGTCAGTCTGTCTGTGATTTTGTGGTTTGAATGAGAATGTATTTCGTTTCTGTAGTCTTCAGCTGGTGACGTTGTTGTTCTTAGCCTTATCTGTTTTATCTCTTTTCTTCTGGTGACTGCTTTTAAAGCAAGACTTCGGTATTTGTAATTGTAGTTGTAATTTGAGATTTATAAAGCGCCTCTTAGAGGATTAACTCAAAAGAGGTGCTTCCGACCCGAAAAAGTAAAATCACTGTTGAACAGTAGTCTTCAGGCGCCTGCGGAACACTGAGAGGGGGGAGAAAGGTGCTCAAGTCGCTGTTCTCGAGGGAGACGATTCCAGCAAGTGGGACCAACGTAGGCAAAGCTTCTGGACTGGGCCGCAGCGGTTCGCATGCGAGGGACAAACAGGAGATCTTGAGTGGCCGAGGGAAGGGTGCTACGGCGGAGACCAAAGTGCAGAAGTGAATGAGGTAAAGGGAGCAGAGCCAGCAACACAATTGCGCACGAGAGAGAGAATATTTGAACGAGTGAAAAGTGTGTTTCTGTTTCGCTCTTCTTTTTCAGCGGGTGACATCGTCGAGCGAAACGTTGCCCAGTCCAAGTTCACAATCCAGTCGTCGCAGTCGAGCACGACAAACCCGGCTAGCCTGGCCGTCGACGACAGCCTGACGACATGCAGCCGGACGGCCGACGAACGGGGCGCCAACTGGACGGTCGACCTCGGGGAGACGTATGTCATCAGCCGAATCAGAATCAACACTGGTACGTTTGCTTGCGTTTATGTGTTTCTGGGCATTTCTGTAGCACGTTTTCAGGAGCGCTTCTGAAAAGCACTTCTTGGTAAGATAGTGGTCGAGGGCCTACGTTTAAAATGCGCTTGTTTGGATCTGTTAGGTAGCCAAGTGTGCAGCGTGGTTGTGAGACGCATAAAAGGTGCTGTATAAGTGTCTTGATACATACATACATGCGTACTTGCATATGTGCATGCATACAAGGGTTTTGGCCCACTTCCCACTGAAAAATCTGGGGTCCCCACTTTTGACCCGAAAGATGAAAATTTTTGGTGTATATTAAAATGTTCATAAAATTTTAACTGAAAAAGTGTGACCTTATTTACTTTGGCCACTTTCAAAAATTCTGGATATGTCCCCCCACTTTGCAAACACTGCTGACGCCTTTGATAGTAGTGGATCTTTATGTGGATGTAGTCATGCAGGTGGGAAGATGCCTCTTGTCGGATGATGTGTGCATTTTTATAAAGGGACTCCGAGAACTAACGTTGATAGGGATTTATAAAAGAGAAGTGAGCAGTTTCCTTATTGCGTTTCTGATTCATTATGCTACAAAACGGGGTGTGAAAATTGCAAATCCCAGTTTGGTGGAGGCTTCAGTTGTGCCTTTAGACATTGCAGACAAAGGAAAAGAGTAGAAACAGAGAAGTTGGAAGTGGATGGAAAGGAGTCTGGGATTGTCGAAACCTTCCATGGAAACAAAGGTCGACTACAAAGCCCCCCTAAGTATACCTGTATGTAGTTCTTGTTTGACAAAGCAGTGTCATAACAAGGATGATTAGCGTTGCCCTCCGCTTATCCAGGCTTGGGACTGGCACCACCTGACTAAAGGCAGTGGCAGAGTTCTGAGTAGATATCTTAAGGGGCGCTATATAAATGTTCTGAATGAATGAAGGACAAGCTGCGCTTAAGCCCACTTCTGTGGCATATTCTGCCAGTGGTAATTGATTTAAAGGGCCTGGTTTCCTGATTGCGTCGTTCTTCCGTAGAAACAATAAGCGTAGCCGTTTCTGGCCGAGCAAATTCCCATGCATTCACAGACGAAAACTTGTGGTTCTGGAATTTCCATTGAGGTGTCTGAATTTGTGCTTTTGTGGTTGCACCTTTGGTAAGTTTTTAAAGGCAGTGATAAGGTACTGTAAGGGTGCAGGAATGCAGGTGTCAAGGGCTCACCTGTCCTATCCTGACACCCTTTCTTCCTCTTATCTCTCTCCTCTCCAACCCCAAACACCACCCCCATAGCTGCCACGCTGTCTCTCCGTCTGACTTTTGGATCTTGACCTAGAACTTAACACTTTTGCCTGTCGATTTTGTTTTGTCTGAGTGCCTGTGAATAAGCTGGTCCCCGCGACGTGGCTTTCGTTGGGTGCTGTAGGAATCTCGGAATTACGATTATGATTACGATCACCTGTACAGGTTTCGGGTTGCTAAGGCCGTTCTCAGTGTCTCTTTTCTGACTGCACCTCTTATGTTAAGTCAGGACAACGTTGTGCATTTCTCTGTATGTTTGTTATGTAGCCT
The DNA here is from genome assembly GCA_964023275.1 of Norana najaformis. Classification (NCBI taxonomy): domain Eukaryota; kingdom Metazoa; phylum Annelida; class Clitellata; order Crassiclitellata; family Hormogastridae; genus Norana; species Norana najaformis. The sequence continues at coordinate 32,274,940 of OZ029919.1, read as the reverse complement.
GTATGTCTCTGCAAGATAGTCTAATGGTTTGCATGCTGAAAGGTCATCCCAGAGGTCATGGGTTCAAATCCAAAACAGAACAGAAAGATAATTTCAAACTTTCTGTTCTGCTAGCATGAGGTGAAAATGCACCCACGACGCAGTTCCACAACAGGATACCTTTTCTGTTCTGCTGGCTTGTGCTGGTCTAGTCTTCACGCCTTCCCAACATCTTAACATCACAGTTTTATTGATCCCTTGGAGGTGTGCGTCTCTTTTAACACGAACCAAACAGATGTGAAGAATAATATTAAATGAGAACAAGGTAAGAGATCAGATAAGAAATGCGCATAATAGTAATGAAAAATAGCTAGCTATGGTGTCATTGCTCCACGACCATTGCACCTGCATCGTCCTTGTTACGGTGCAAATGCTAAACCTTTGGCTAGTGGTGTCGGAAATCGAAGTCGAGTCTAATGTCGGAAATGTCGTTTTCATGCCTTGTGACGTTTCCTGACTGGTCTACGAGAACTTTGGTGTGACGCCACATTTGTTGTTTTGCACGGTTTAGTGGATTTTTGCTTTGTTGTGCCAAGGTTCTGTTATATGAGCTGGTGATATGTTTTTTGCAGTGTTATGAGACTGGTGTTAAGTGAGCACTGTATTTCAGGATCACACTGTATATACCACCTGTGGTGTAATCAGAGAGCATTCTTATCATTTTTTGGATTGGATCAAACAAAGTCAAGATCGATAACTAAGTAGTCATTGGATCTTTAGTGTAATTTTGTTTCTTGCAGCTCACGTGACTTCATTGACCTGACCTTTCTGGACACAGATGTGGCAGTAGTTCAGCTGACCTATATTTGTTTACTGTAAACTTGATTTGGTTTAGCTTAGTAGAATACTTTTACCTGCTTGCATATATGCATAGCTTAGCATCTTGAATCTAGCTTGACCTGGAACTGAAGCTGACCTTACCTGCCTATCAGTTTGTTTTGAATGAGTGCCTGTGAATGAGCTGGTTCCCACAACTTAGTTTTCTTTGGGTGCTGTAGACATCTCAAGATTACAGTTACAGTTTCGATAGGTAATCGACTCTAAGGACTTCGGTGGGGCCGTTATCATAATGCACAAGGGACTAGTTGATAGCGGAAATTTATGTGGATCGTAAGTAGCAAGCTACAGAGATTGGAATCTCGGGCTAGCACAGTCCATACACGGGGACCTTAAATGGTGTGGCGCCCATTCAGACGGGCAGCGGTGGCAAAGAATCTCACCCAATTCTTTCATTGAAAAAATGAGCAGGGTTGGAGCCATACGGTCGCTATAGAGAAAGATCTACATTTATATTTAACAAGCTACTTCTACATGTAGGGTGCTGTACAGTGTGTTCTGAAAATGCTTTCAACAGGTGCTACATTCTTTGGCCAGAACTTTGAGCTGTACATTGGCAAGGATCTGGACAGTCCAGGTACACTGTGCGGCTATGGTCCCACTTCGGATGCCAAGCCCGAGTACAACATAAGCTGCTTCGGTGGAGCAATGACTGGCCGGACGCTGAGCATCAAGAACAAGTTCACTGGCGGTGTTCGACTCTGTGACGTCCAGGTCCTAGGTAGGATTTCTCAGCGATACCTTACGTTACGGTCTGACTTGTAGGCTTTACTTTGTCCCAACTCACCCTGCCTCATGTCACCTGATTGTGAAAGCCATATCTGTTTACATTTTCTTTGTTGACATTTGTTATCTGGTCTATCACAGGTGCATAGTAATTTGCATATTGTAATTTGCATATTGTAATTTGCACGTTGTCATTTGCATATTGTAATTTGCATATTGTAATTTGCATGTTGTAATTTGCATATTGTAATTTGCACGTTGTCATTTGCATATTGTAATTTGCATATTGTAATTTGCACATTGTCATTTGCATGTTGTAATTATAATTGCAAATTTATATAGCATCACTTCAAGAGAAACTCCTTAGAGTCACAATATATATTAATTCTTTCATTCGTTCAGAGCATTTACATTGTGTCTCTTCAAGATACCTACCCAAAATTGCACCCAGCCTAACCCCGGTGGAAGAGAATAGTTTTCAAGAGTTGATGGCAGGTACGAGTAGCGTACCTTGTCGGAAGAATACGCGGATCCAGATTCCAGAGTCTGTTTCAGGTAGATGGCCCAACCACTGGAAAGGCACAACGTTGCATTGTTGAAGTGTCAAAGTGCATACATACGTACATGCATACTGGCGTATGTATGTATGTATATATGTAGGTAGGTAGGTATTTATTTAGGTATGTATGTATGTATATATTTATGTATGTGTGTATATATGTATGTAAGTATGTATGTATGTGGATATTTGTATAGCACCTTGTATGTGCCCCACAGAGGCCCTGGAACATGGTATATAAGAGATCTAAAAATGCACATCTCTCACGATCAGCCTATCTGCCAAAAGCAAGGTAACACTATCCTTGCCTGTAAACATGTTGATAGATGCATTCTACGAGGAGGGCTTACAGGTTTGTTTGCTTGGCTGCTTGAAGAACTTAACGCCTTTTAGCTCAGCTGACAGTTCCTGATTAAGCAAGAGTGATTGATATTCGTGGGGCTGAAGAGCCGACTTAAGACTGTCGAAAATGATGTGGTGTGTCGTTCTGAGTTCTGCCTAGAACAGCCGTTTCCATAGTCAGATGCTCAGAACAATTTTATCCTCAGTCAAAAGGATGAAACTAGGAAGATTGGAACATTCTCTTTAGATCTGATTAGATTCTCAAGCTAGATGATGCATAAATTTAGGTTTACAGCATGTTTTATGTTACGAAAGTCATGGGAGATGGTTGAAAAGAGGTCGCTGTAGGTCTAATCTAATCTTTTATTGTCTAGTGTTGTATTGTCTAGTGTATGTCAATGCTTACAGATTGCTTAGTGTAAAAGTACGCTTTGATTAATAGTTTTAATTCACCTGTAATAATGGGGTGATTGGGATGGTGTTTGAGGATGGTGGTGGGGGGCACTTGGAGTGTTGGTGGTGGTGATGGGGATGAGGCGGTTGCATTGGTAAGGTGTTGTTGAATTTGTGCCCTGGACCCTGGTGGTGTTTGGGGTGGTGGTGGTGAGGGGATGGGCAACCTGTATTAAAGAGAAGGTCCTGAATTTGTGCCCCTGGCCTGTGGTGGAATATCACCAACTGACAAGTGATTTAAGAAATTGGCAGTGACAAGAATTCCTGATTCAGTTGCTCTGATATCAAACAGCAGTTTTCTCACATCCATAGGATTCTGAAAACTAGAGCCGTTTTGCTTCCTCTGTAGTCTGTGATGATGGTTTCTTTGGCGTTGGATGTGCAAACGAGTGCCACTGCAACGAAGCAATGGTCTGTGCCAAAGACAGTGGAGCATGTCCGGAACTTTGTGCGCCTGGGTGGAACGGCACCGACTGCCAGACAGGTGAGTCGTTCGTTGCGATTATGCATGACGAGCAGGTAAAATTGGCTGTAACATTTAAGTTGTTTGCGTCACGACTGCGGTCACTGTGTGAAACTGATTTGGAGTTCGTTGTGCTGTGATAATATTAATGATGTTTTGAAATGGCATACAATAAGTAGTTTGAGGTAATGCCTTTGGAGTTCCAGAGAAGCTTATGTTTTTGCTAAAATAGTATTTTTAGTAATTGACTATGTTTATATGAATGTATGTATCACTATACTTTACAATAGCACCTTTTAGGTGCTAATCGAAAGACTTTTACAGCACTGTTATCACAAGCCCAAGGCATCAGTTGATGTTCACTTCAAGTCAAAATCGCAATCCAGAATCATAATCCATTGGAGAAGCCGAGTCGAGTACCTGACTAAAGTGCTGCACGCATAACTGTTTAACTTATCTGAACTACTGATTTGTTACTAATCTGAGCTGGTGAGATTTACAAATTGCTTGAGATGACCATGGATATCAATAGGAATATTAGTGGCACCACCTTTACTAATTTCCTACTTGTTGTATGTGTGGCAGAATGTACTCCAGGGACATTTGGTGCTGGCTGCCTGTACTCCTGCCATTGCAAGGATGGGGTTACGTGTGACCGAAAGACTGGTGAATGTTCCGTGGGGTGCGCAGAGTCTTGGATTGGCCCCACTTGCCAGACTGGTAAGTTGCCTCGTTTGACAGGGGTATGATTCATGAAGATGCTGTACAGATCTTCATGGATTTGCTTCCCTGAAATCTTCTGTAAGGCATAAAGGATATCTGATTGAATGTGGGTCAAGCCTCCTTGAGATTTCGTTCATGTTATTTTGTTCAGTGTGCTGTCTTCTACAGGTGTGCTGCTTGAACTTACTCTAATCTAATCTAATCTGATGACTTCTTTATACATTTACTGAGGGCTTTTATACAGCACCTCTTCAAGATATCAATTCAGAGGTTGTCTGTTGTGCCATTATCTTAATGCTCAAGATATAGGCCTCAGCTGTGCTACGGTGTTTTATAAATCGTCTTATTATTTTTATTATTATTTTTACTATTGTTATTAGTTGTTGGTTGCTTCAAGAGTTACAGCAGTCAAAAATATTAATCGGTTGGAGAAGAATATAAATATATTTCTACATGTGTTTGCAATTACAGCAAACACAATGTCTTGTTCTTAAAATCGGATGTTGCGCCGTCGGTTGATGGCTTGTGCTTTAGACACTGGCGCTATAAAAAGTTGCTAATTATCTTTTTGTGTTGCAGCCATTCCTCAGTTACGAAATCCACCGACGTTGCGCAGCACGCGAACGACGGAGATCATCATAAAATGGCCGACATGGTCAGCATACGTCGACCCGACCTTGACCCTTCACTATCAGGTCGAATACAAGCTGAATGATTTCCATGGCAACAACTCTTGGAGGCTCGGTCCGCTGGTTGAGCATATCAAAGATTTCTACCAGCAGGCAACTATAACCGGTCTGATTACGAATTCCTTCTACGAGTTTCGCATAATTCCTATTATCCGCATCGGAAACGAGGAAGTGCACGGAGGAGTGAGTCCAAAGAGCATCACTTTCCGAACAAAATGCCATGGTTTGTTCGTTTTCTATGAACTTGTGTATTCCTCTGTGTACTGCTTTCGCAGTTGGATCCAATGTAAATAGGGTCAGTAGGGATCAGAGGTCAAGGGTCAGTAGCATAATTTCACACTAGGCTTGTGCAGGTGGCAACCAGTGGCAGAGTGCTAAAGTGTTTGCTGCTCATCTCTGCTGCTGGTTGCCACCTGCGCAAACCTAGTGTGAAATTATGCTACTGACCCTTGACCTCTGATCCCTACTGACCCTACTGCTGCTGGTCCATCACAGGTGCGTAGTGTGGAATCAACGATTCCATGTCATTCACATGGAATGATTATTGTTTTGGTGGATTGCCATTGTGCTTCCAAATAAAATGCCTTTCAAACCAAAGGACCATGTCTCTTAGGACGTGTAATTGATGAGTGATTACCTTATCTTAATTACCATGCCATAGCTTACCTTACCTTGCCTTACCTTACCTTGCCTAACCTTACCTCAGCTTACCTTTCCTTGCTTTATCATTTTAACAGGCTATCACCACACTATCTTGACTGGCTTGACCCCCGGATTCTGACATTGCCCCAAAACAGATCATGCAGCCTGGCTTTTCTGAACTTGACTTGATATAGCGCCAGTGATTAGCTGGTCTCCCTGCACAGCTTTTGTGTGGTGCTGAGGATTTCAGGAGATTTACATTACCCTCACAGATTTTGACTTGTGTTCCCCCTTTTGTGGGTTCTGTGAGCCGAAAGTAATGCCAGTGCATAGTTTCAGATTTGAAAAGCCTAATGGTTGGCTCCATCCATTGGTCCTCTCTGTGTATTATTTCAAAGGTGTTGCAGAAGTTGTTAACTGTCCTCTGTGTTTAACGTGTGTAGCACCAGAAACACCTAACATAACATCCGTCTATCCTTGGATCGACACGCAGCGAGATACGACATCGGCAGCCATCACAGTTGAATGGATCGTGGGTTTCCATTATTTGCTGCATCTAGAGTCTGTTACAGTTTTTAAATGGACGTATAATTTTTCAGTGTGAAAAATTGACTGCAGGAAATATTGTTAAGAACTTTAAAGTAGCTAATAAACAAGAAATCCAGAAAATGTGAAGAGGGAATCTTTTACTTCGTAAATATTCAGTTTTTTCTTGTCCGATGCGATCTTCAATCTAATCTAATCTAATCTATGGTGCCGTTATCATAATGCTCAAGGCATCGGTTGGTTGCTTCAAGTCAGAATTGCAATCCAAGATCATAACCCATTGGAGCAGCTGGTTTGAATTCTGATAGGTCAGAGATAGGTCAATCTTTATTGTACAACTGTACAGTTTCATCCTGTCTGTGAATATGATTATGTGCTCCTGTATTGCACATCTTGTGTGTGTTATGCTACTTTGACTGCCCTACTGTACCTGGTTTTGAGTGGGTGAACACCAGATCCACTTTTCAGTATGACGGTGTGCGTTACAAATTTTCTTTTCATATCATAGTATATATATTATGACATTTCTACCCAGTACGCTTTATAGATTCATTCTTGCTGACTGAATTTGCCAAGCGGAAGTATAATCATTTTTCAGTACCTGATCATACCTGGCTTTGTCTTATGCTACTGTTAGTCTGTTTGAAAGAAGCTGCATTTCAGGTTCGCTGAATCTGTGTGGAGATGTATGCTTACAGATCCTCTCGGCTTTCGGAGCACGCATGAGTTATCGCTGATGTGTGTTTTCTTGCAGCCGCTAACGAAACAGCAGTCCAACTGTGACAGTATACAGTACTACGAGGTACTGTACCAGAAAAAGGACTCAGCAGAATGGCAGAACGTCCTTGCTCTGCAGTCTGCAAGTGCCATTAACGTAACCTCTCTGGACTTCTTGACGGAATACTGGATCATTCTCGTTGCCCACAACAACCAGCCTCTCGACAGCAGCAGTGCTCGTTGGCGGATCTTCACTCTCAGTGCACGTAAGGAGTGTTAACTGCAGTTCGCTGTCTTTATTTATGTATTTAATATTTATTTTTATTTATTTAATTGTTGCACTAATTATGTGCGTTAGGATGGTAAAATCTGAATCTGATGTGTGAGACGGGGTGCGTAAAACGACTTGTCAAGAGTCGTTACATGGAGTCCACAAACCCACAATCGTTGTGCATTAGACACCGGTGCTACAGAAGTTTCTAAATAATAATAATAATAATTATAATAATAATAATCATAATCATAATAGAGTATTGTATGGTGCTGGTAAATTTAGATGGTACAGCATGTAGAAGAAACTACTCTTTATCTTTTCCAGTTGTTTTATTTCAGTTATGATTGTATTCTGCTGTCTCAGACAGCAATGCAGGTAAAAGAACTTTAAGTTGTCTGATAAAGCGTTGGTAAGAAGTTTGGAATTGACTTACCTCACTTCCTTTGGTTTGGGCCATTGTCTTTGACACAGGTAGTACAATGTACTTACGAGAACCTTGCTGTACTGTCCCACTCTGTTGTAATGTGATGCGAAGTCCTGGAATTCTTAATGACGTGTATTGCATGTGCTGTGTTTAGCGGAGTCGATGGTGAGTTTGAAGCAGGGTCAGCTGGACATTGGGATAATCGCTGGAATTGTCGTGTGTGCAGTTCTTATCGTGGCATTCATTCTTGTCCTCATCGTTTACAGGTACATTGTCTTCTTAGGAGTGTGTCTTTAGTTTGTGCTACATAGGTGTAATCATGTAATCACTGTACTAGTGTGTATGGAGTTTGTGCTACATAGGTAGTCATGTGATCACAGTACTAATGTGTATGGAGTTTGTGCTACATAGGTGTAATCTTCTAATCACTGTACTAGTGTGTATGGAGTTTGTGCTACATAGGTAATCAAGTAATCACTGTACTAGTGTGTGGACTTGTGCATAGCGCATTTCGAGGATGTCTCAAAACCGCTGTGAACGTGGCTGTCTAGGTGATCTGAACTGATGCAGTTTAACATATGAAGAGAATGTGAGTTGAGCAGAGTTTGAAGTTGGAAGAGACTGAACGTACGTTTGCAGGAAGACTGTTCCAAAGGGATTTAGACTACTCCAAGAGGAATGAGACGGTATAGAGTAAATTATATAGAGTAAATTGCCTGTCTGAAGGGTAGATAGTCCTGTCAGACTGAGCATGTGGTGTGTTTTACAATGGCCTCTGATAGAGTTTTCTTTTATCAACTTGGAAATTTTACTACTACGGTAATACGAACACAGTTTTTTAAAGAACAGGATAAGGCAGTCGGTCATTTGTCACACGTCTCTACTGACATCAGTTAATTATCAGAGGTGTGGTGCAGACGATTGAATAATCGTTCAGCTGAAACTAATCTAATCGGTTTGAATGACGCCTGTAGTAATGTTAACATAGTGCATAGGGCATCAGTTGATGGTTGCTTCAAGCGAAACTGTAGTAAAAAATTGTAATTTAGTGCAGAAGTCTAGTCAAAATCCCAGAGGTTAGAAATACTTGTTAAGCAAGTTCAAACAGGTATGTGTTGAGTTTAGACCTGAATCAATTTAAAGAACTGACAAAATGTAAAGAACTGGGTGTTGATATAGCCTGGCTGCCAAGAACAACAAACACCGTCCATGTGGCTGTCTTGTTTACAGCAGGAGAACGAGGATAAATGATCTGATCTCTAGTTGTGAATGTCGCACTTCAATTGTTTACCTAATTGTTTATGATGACTTGTTTCTCTGTGTCTTCTGTTCAGGAGGGGTTGAATTTACGGCAGTGTAATCATAAGGCTTTATAAATTGCTTGTTCCCATAATATCACAGCTTCTGCTTAATTGTTTAAAATGTGTTTCAGAAGACAGATAGCCAAGTACAATTCTATTCCTACCCGGGAACCGGAAGATAAAGCACTAATGAATAACATGGTCAAGTCATGTAAGTGTTCAAGTCCTTAGCTCCATTTCAAGCAATTTATCAACGCAGCAACTTGCTTTACGTAAAAGTGTTAATTGTTTACATGAAACTTATGTGACATAGTGTGGGTGTGGTTGATGATTGAGTGCTCTTGGAATGTTAAGGCTTTGGCCCGTTGATGGTTGAATAGTACTAGTTGCATTCATTCAGTTATTCATTCAGTTGGTCATTTATTCATTTATATGGCACCAGTTTTGTCTTAAGCTGAATCTGAGTTGGATTTGCGTTAATAGTAAACAAGAACTACTCGCAGACTGACAGTGGTATGGTAGACGGGTCGCCTGATGTGTCACCCATTTCAGTCGTTGGCGCAGAACCACCTCTTTTGCACCCGAGGTATCCAGAGAACGGACGAGTGACCAAAATCAAAGACCAGGCACCAGTTGTTCCGGTTGATCGGCCTCCAATCAGAGTCGAGGAATTGGAGAATTATGTATTGTCCCGACAGAATAACGATTACGAAGATCTTCGTAAAGAGTACAAGGTTTGACGATTGTTTTACTTTGTGCTGTTACCTTGTAAATATATGTAAATGTAAATGTACATGGTTTTATATAGCGACTGTATGGCCTAGACGCCGCTCATTTTTCAGTGAATTGATCAGGTGAGATCCTTCGCCACCGCCACCCGTTTGATTGGGCGCCCCGCCATTTAATGTCCCTACTATGGTCCCTCATCCCAAGAGGAGCATCATGAACTTAATTCTTTCCTCGACATGGAGCCAATGCAGTGTTTCTTACAAATAGTGTGAAACGTGTGAGAATTTTGGCATGTTTGTCACGATTCGGAGAGCACAGTTAAGGCCAGACTGTAGCTGTTGTGGTTCATTTTAAGTACTTCACAGAACTGTGTCCTATACTAGAATGACTGGCATTAGATTTCTTTAAGAGCAGAAGGCTCATCTGATGAGCAAATAATGCCCCGATGTGGATTTCCATTCAGAGTTGAGAGTTGACGTTAAGTTTCTCGTCTGTGTCTCACTGAGGATGAGGAATGATGACATCCAAAGTCATTGTGCCTGTTCTTGTCATTTATATGGCGCCATTTCTGACCCTGTTGTGAGTGCTTCAGTCTGTTCTGCGTGCAGGAAATTCCCGACAGTAATCACGAAGCTTCACTTAGCATCGGAGAGCGTATCGAGAATCGCCTCAAGAATCGATTCATCAACATCATACCTTGTGAGTAGTTGCAGAAAAGAACTTTGTCAACTGTTGTTATCTTGTACTGTTTGTGCATACTGATATTTAGGCCCAAGTGTTTGTATATGTTTGTGTACATGTGTATGGTACACACAGTGTATTTGTTTGTTTACATGTGTATGGTACACACAGTGTATTTGTTTGTGTACATGTGTATGGTACACACAGTGTATTTGTTTGTGTACATGTGTATGGTACACACAGTGTATTTGTTTGTGTACATGTGTATGGTACACACAGTGTGTCTGTTCGTTCTGCTCAGTTGCTTCTGTCATTTTGTTCTCAACTGAAAACTTGCCTTTTTCAAATTGCTTATCTGCCGTAGGCTGCCTCTGTCTTGTGGACTGATCTTCTGGATGTTGACCTGATTGCAGCTTGGCTTTGGTGGGCCATCGGTTTGATGCCAGTACATTAGAAGTTACCAGTTACATGTATTATGTTTGTAATGTATGTATGTATGTATGTATTGTATGTGTGATGTATGTGTATAATTGTACTATGTATGTATGAATCTGTAACTGAAATTTATATAGGTGTACTTTAAGTGCTTATGAATTAAAGTTAATATAACTTAACATCATTGCTATGATATGAATATGTTAGTGCATTATTATTATAATATGAATATGTTAATAAGTCATTGTTATGAATACGTTCATGTTATGATAAGAATGTTTGGATTCATGTAACTGTCTTGAAGCAGTTATGTTTGGTGAAGCAGCCGATTTTCATGTAATTGTTACGGGTGTTTAGTTGGTTAGAACGATATGATATTTTATAGATGTAGTATATTTGGTAACAGTAGTTTTAATTTGTTCAAAAGATTTATGGTACTGATATGATTCAGTCACTGTTTCAGATGACCATTCACGTGTTATACTTGACAAAGTCGAGGGAGACGTTGATTCTGATTACATCAATGCAAGTTACATTGACGTAAGTTCAACCGTTTCTTTCAGTTCTTACGCAACATGTGATTATTTGACTAATTAAGAAAGCTTTTGGCATTTCATTTGTCATTATGATTTTCTACTTTCTGTGTATTCATTATGACTTTCTTTACAATCTACATCAGACTGCTTCTGCTTCTGTAAAGTAAACAAGTGGATATATGCTGTGGATGGTCTGCTTAAAATGTAAAGGTAGCATTCTTTCTTATATATTGAAACGTGATCCTGAGGTCAAAGGATTATTCGACTGAAGTGCACACATGACCTTAACTGCCTAACATCGGGACTGGACTTTCTTCAGTCTCTTTTGATCTATACAATACAATACAATACAACTAATTTGATAATATCTTCCTTACAAAGTTCAGAAGTGCACTTTGAAGCTGGGGAACAGGAAATGTGACAGATCATCCACTAAGATCCATTAAGACCTGTCCTCCAAGTTTGCAATGTTTTTGCAGATATTTTGAGCGGTTCAGAAAATGCGCCTGTTGTCTCTCATATGTATCACTGTAGAGTTTCAGGAATTCGTCTTTCTGCCCGTATTTTGGTGATTGTTGTCTTATATTTATATAAAATTCCTTTTCAGGGTTATAATCAGTCCAGGGCATACATCGCCTCACAAGGTAACCTATTTTTACACTCGAAGTAAACAGAAATTAAAAATTTATGTATTCATGTTATTATGATCATAATCTCCAGATTTATACAGCACCCAATGAAAGCTTATTCACAGGCTTAGTCTAAACAAAATCGATAGGGAGGGTTTGGTTCCAGGTCAGGATCGAAGAGTCAGGCAGACAGACTGTCAGACGGCTATGGTGGATGGTGTTTGGAATTGAACCGGAAAGTGAAATAAAGGGAAGAGGAAGAATCAGAATAGGATTTGTGGAGAGGAGTGTTTTCAGTTTTGAGTGAAAGACATATGATGCAGGGCAGGGCAACTTATTGGTGCATAGGTGTTTATAGTGAGAAGGGAGGGGCTGATCATTAGTGAAATCCATGACAGATGTAAGGAATGAAAGGAGTGAGAGTATTCTTACGGTGCTTTAGGAGTGTCACTGATTTGGTCCTATGGCGCCAACTTTTGAAGCGGATGCCCACCCTAGCAATTATTATTTCATTTGTAACGTGTCATTTTCTCCGGTTTTCATTTTGGTCTGGGACTTATAGCCATGTCGTTCTAAGCTAGTGAAGTGGTCAGTTGTAGTGGGCATTTTCCTGAAGTGCTTGACCGCTTCCTGTTGTAGGCTGTAACAAGTGGACGATTCAGGACATGTGGCGAATGGTCTGGCAAGTGAACAGCTACAGGATCGTCATGGTAACCAACCTTGTGGAAAAGGGAAAGGTTTGTTGAGCAGATTGTTCCAGTTCAGTTGTATTGTAAGTAAGTAAGTAAGTAGTGCATTTGTATAGTACTGTATAACTATGCAGAGTGTGAATTGTCAGCTTCACTTCTACCAGAGGTCAAACCATAGATGCAAAGGTTGTATAGCGTGGATGCTTCTGTATTGTCTAGACGAAGTGTGAGCAGTACTGGCCAGATAACGAAAACGAGGAGAAGATGTACGGTGATGTTGCTGTGACGTTGATGGACGTTGAAAAGACGGCCGACTTTGTCATACGGACGTTTGAAATTCGCAAGGAACAGGAAATCCGAAACGTTAAACAGTTTCACTACACGACATGGCCGGACCATGGAGTGCCGAATCGTGCGAGTCCGATCATCGCTTTCAGGCGGAAAGTGCGATCGTTTGACGAATCTCATCCCGGATTAATTCTTGTTCACTGCAGGTAATCAAAGTTGTTCGCTTGGCTTTGTTTCCCGCTCATCGTAATGTAAAGTATTAGAGGACTTATAAGGAGCAGTTTCATGAAATGCATGTGCATATTTGTGGCTGTATAGAGATACTTTATGTAGCGCCTTTAAATGCCTCAAAATGCTGAAAGTGGGGCACAGTAGTTTTTTGGGACAGTGCTCGGGTTGTAACCTGGAGAGTACGGGTTTGAGCCCCCACGTTAGACGGTTACCGTGTAGGGACCTTGAGTAAGTCCTTTACACACAGTTGCTTCACGTCTCAGATTCACATTTACTGGCCTTGCGTGCGTCATAAATGCAAAATAATAATAATAATAATAATAGTAGTAGTAATAATAATAATATGTACGTACGTATGTGAACATTTATAAATTGCATTTTATGGGCCTTCAAAAGTGCTGTGAACAATGCTGGCTGGATAAGAGACTAAAATTTCTGGTTAGAAGCACTTTCATAGTCTTGTGGAATAAGGGCAGTTTTCAAAACTGACTAAGTTTTCTTCAGTGTGAATTCCACTTGTTGGCTTATGTTTAAAACACGGTAAATCTTGTGTTTTGCCCTTTTGCCTTCTGTTTTTGTCAGAAATGATGTTGCACTCATGCTTGTATGTGTGTGTATGTGTGTTTGAACAGCGCCGGTGTTGGGAGGACAGGAGCTTTCATTGCGCTGGATTACCTTCTGGATCAAGCCAAGTCTGAAGGTGTAGTCGATATCTATGGTTTTGCCTGCAGAATGAGAAAAGATCGAGTCAACATGATCCAGACTGTCGTAAGCATTCAACTCGTAGCATTCTGTTTTTCAGCCAGGGTCAACATGAAGGTGTGCAGTAGCCTATTGGTTAGTTTGCTGGACTGTCAGCCCAGATTTTGGGGTTGAAATCTGTGGCAGGACAGATTTTTGTTTCACTACTCTTCTCCTAGTGATTACGGCTGTAAGATCAAGGGTTGATTGATATGATGTCACCAATGAATTGTAATTGAAATTGTGATTGTAATTAAACAGCTAGATTGTAATTTTAAGGGAAATTTATATAGCATCACATCATGCTAATCTGTGGCGCTCACTGTGCTAGTTTAAACGATGCTAAATGTCATTAAGAACAGAAAATTCATCTGTTCGCAAGCATTAATACTCTGAAATATAGAAAAGTCGCAAGTGGTGGTCTCCTGCACACGTGCAGAGCCCAACCAATGGATTTGTTAACCAATTTGATTAACTTTCTATGGTTTGTGTACTTGTATGGTCTGGGTTTTTATGATCTTTTAGGAACAGTACATTTTTGTATACGATGCTCTTTTGGAAGCGCTGAAGGCTGGCAACACAGTCATGTTATGCACGGACTTCTCAGATGAGCATGAAAAGCTTTGTGAAATCAATCCAGACAAAGGAAAGTCACGACTTCAAGAGCAGTTTGAGGTCAGAAGTGATGTTGTGTGTTCGCCTCGGAACCTAGTTTAAATTTCTGATTTAGCCCAGTAGCAGCACACTTCCTCAGTTTACTGTCGTTCAAATGAACTTCTGCCTGATATTCGTTCTGGAGGCTGCTTATGTGCTTTTAAGAAGGAACTGAAAGCGTTCTTGTTCTGTAAGGCATACAGACTGTAATTGTAATTATAGATTTATGTAGGACCTCTGTAAGAGGTACTCCGACCTGACATCAGAAAACCACATGAATGAAGCAGTTTTCAATTGCTTTCAGAATAGAGGTAAAGAAAGACCGAGTTGTCACACTGGCCCAAACTTTCACAGTCCAGCATCGAAGCTTTGCATTGGTCGGCCCATCTTTTAGGTATAGGTTGCCTACGACATTAGGTAGCTCCTTGGGCTTTCTTTACCTTTACTCCATAAGCACTTGAAAACCATTTTGTTCATTTTGGTATTATGTCAGAATCTGTATGTTTGAAATGGTTTCCGGTGGTTGTTCTTTCAACAGATGCTGGACGTAATGTCACCAAAAGCTAAACCCGAAGACTACAGCCTCGGTTCTCTGTCAGACAATAAAGAAAAAAATCGATTTCCTGATATTTTGCCAGGTTTGATCTCGTCGCATCGTTATCTGAAACCTAATTTACTCGAATTTAAAAGTAAAACACTTGTTTGCCTCCCTGTACGGATACTACTCAGAAGCATGGAGTACCAGAAACTAGGAGTACCTTTAAAATTACCTGCATTTCTAAAATATCAGCAGACTGCTTAAAAATTCTTAAATGAATTTGGTGTAGTAAAGTTTTTAGCTGTGCTCTGTGTAGATGATTGGTAACGTGATATTAGGATTGGTTGAAATGGATCCTACAAGGCTTTGGGATGGGTATGGTGACTTTGTCAAGTTGGGATCTTTTCTGGTTTCCTCGGGCAAATTTTGATTTCTGCTTGGACAAAATCTTAAGAAGCAGCTTTTTAGGTCTGTTAGATAGCCTTTGTGAGGCTGAAAATAGGTGCTATATAAAGGTTCAGATAAATGCATACGTATATACATTTATTATTATACTTCTGTTTGAAATAAATGGTTGCACGATGAAGCAACAATTGAGACTAAGTAAACTGTCATTTGCGTTGATGCCGCAAGTGTAACGCTGTCAGTCACCCTCAATTAGAGCCATGACGATGTTTTTCAGCCGACCGACATCGACCGTACTTGATGACCCGAGTCCAGGGAACGAACGACTACATCAACGCTGTCTTCCTTGACGTGAGCAAATATGAAAAACTGTTCAAATTTGCACTTAGTTTGGGTTTTAGTGCATGAGAAAAAACTACGTTTGGCCTAATGACCAGCTCTTTAAAAATGTCTGGTTTGCATTTTAAGTGCAGACCAGATTTGTCAGTTGTCTGTGATTGCTTAGGACTGCCCTGTTTGTTTTGCAACATACAGATTCTGGGTCCTGTTTTGCTGTTGAAATGTCAATTAACTATTCATTATTAATATCGTCTTGTCTTCAACTGTCCTTGAGCAGAGGGTGCGTTGCATCTCACGCAATTTCGTTGCATCTTCTTCTGTCCCACATGTCTCCTCAAACAACAATGCAGACCATGACTTGATGCGGCTGATTATACCATCTTAGGTCTTCTCCATGTTCGTGATCCAGGAGTTGTGTCTTGGATGATCTCCTTCTCCAGGCAATCTCCACCCTTCTCTAGCACTATGCATTCCATTAATTAAATTTTGTAGACTGTTTCCTTGTTGCTGTCGTTGCTCAGCTGGATTCTTAATAGACTGGTCCCAGGCTATCGGTTTGACATAGCAGTGATGATTACTCAACTAATGCCATGTGCATCATTACAGATTATTAGATGTAGATTAGGTTACATAGATTATACTTATATTAGGTTGGAATACTTACTTGTTGGTTGTGCGATCTGCCTGCTGTAGGGTTATCGTAATCGCAACGCGTACATCATAACGCAGATGCCGTTGTCGCACACCGTAATCGATCTCTGGCGTATGATCTATGAACACAAATGCGGAACCATCGTCATGCTGAATCCCTGGGACGATGAAGACGAGGTCGGCTTTCGTTTCTTTGACCAGCCAATCAATTCTGGACGTGTTTCTGTTAAAGGACGTTTTCATGTTTTGTGCAGCACGGTTATCTGTTTGATAGAGAGCTAAGTCTGTAATCCAACGATTGCAGGTTTGGGCCAGCTGAGTGGACTTTGTGTAATGACGCTGCAGAAGTTGTTCATGTAGATTTAGATTTAGATTTACTGAACTTGAGGGCATAATGTGTGCAGTAAATGAAAAATAAAGAAAAATATTCATGTATCTTGAAGGAGGTTAGTTTCCTAGAGCCAACAAAGATGTGTGTCTTTATGTATTTGACAGCAATAACAAGTGCCTAAACATGGCAATAAATTAGTAAGTAAATAAGTAAGGAAGTAGGTAAGTAAGTAAGTAATGCATCTACTGAGCGAGGAATTGAATACAACAGAAATAAAGGAAATACAAACAAACAAACAAATAGAGGAATACGACAGACCTAAAGCGTTTTGTCTTTAAAGGAGTGATGAGTTTGTATCTTTTCCGTGGCAGGTGTTTACGTGCCAAAGTAGGAGGAACACCCCAGGCGAAATGTAAGATAGTACATAATTTATATAGCGTCTGTTTAAGATTCTTGTGGTTTTCTGCATTGTCCAGAGCTACGGTCAGTACTGGCCGGAGGAGAATGAGGAATGCGAGTGCGGTCCATTCATCATCGAGGCAATGTCCATCGATCGTCAGAATCCAGACATAACCATCCGAGAACTCAAGCTCTCTTATCATCCTCAGGTGATCGAAGCACTTACTTATTATCTGCACGATTTTCTTAGTTAAGACTTTCTTTTTAATTAAGCTGTATCTAATATTTGCTTAAATTTTTGTCACCACCTGCATTATTTTGTAATAGGTGGCCGTAATTTAGCGGGACCTTTTGCTTTTGAGTCTACCTTTTTTAAGCTGTATGCTTCAATGCATTTGTGTAAATCTTTGTTCTTTCGGAATCAATAAAATTTCAATATATATTTGTATGTATGTATATGTATGTATATATTAGTTCACTTATAACAGCGCCTTTAGGTACTCAAAGCACGGAATTTGCATGTGCTGTATTTTTCTCAATCTTTGTACCGAAATGCTTAGTATTAGGGCCGACGAGGCCCCTGGGAGCAGAAGACCGGATGAGCATCATGTTACAGTTGCACGTATGATTCTACTTGTGCTTTCGTCAAATTGCTTGCAAGTATGTAAATAAATGCATCTTAAATCTTCAACAGCAAAGTGATGTGTGGGACTAAGAAGCCGATATAACAATATTCCCTTGTGGGGCACAGTAGCTGATTGTTTTGAGCTCTCGGCTTGTCAATATTCCCATAGGAGCTTCTTATGTCCTGTTTATGACGCTGCTGTTAGGGATGCTACTCCGGTAAATTATGCAAACTGGTTTCAGTTTATCCATTTATATAATTTGGTGCAGTTTAAATTGTTTTTATAGTGTTTTGATACACTGGGGTTCGACCTTGTGTGTATTGTATTGGAGCATTTATATGGCACCACTTGGGGACCATTCAAAAGCCTTGTCTGCATGATAAATTTACTTAATAACAGTCATTACATTTAGCTGATACCAAAATGCAAATCTTGTGTTCATGGTAAATTTTGTGACAACTGTAGATGCATACATCACGTCAGCATATGTCAAAAATAGCTGATGTGAATTTGTCAGATTTCAAAGTATGCATTTATAGTTGAGCATAATAACTTCCTTTTGATGAATTGTAGTCTCCATCTTTAAAAATCCAGAAGAAGGATGAAACACCGCGAACTGTGAATCAGTTCCAGTTCAACGCCTGGCCACGAGATGCTACAGTGGCGACATCTAAGATGGCATTGCTGTCATTGCTTGACATGGTTGAGCGGTCGCAGTACAAAACAGGGAACCACCCAATTGTTATACACTGTCAGTAAGTGCAATGGAAGAACACAGCTTATCGTGGCTCATATGTTTGAACGCCTTTAACTGGATGAACTGCTAGGAAATTGATTAAGAATATTGAAGGATTTTGTCAGATTAGAGAAAGAGTTTGGAAGGAAACTGGAACAGATGAGAAGTAATCAGAAGGTGCTGTAAAATGTTCAGTTACTGAAATACATTACAAATACAATTGAAGCCATTCTGAAAATTTAGGCGTAATCAGACATACTACAGAGGACAAAGACAGGCTAGAAGAGGACAAAGATGGGCTAGAAGAGGACAAAGACAGGCTAGAAGAGGACAAATACAGGCTAGAAGAGGACAAAGACAGGCTAGAAGAGGACGAAGACAGGCTAGAAGAGGACAAAGACAGAAAGACAGACTATGGAGAATAAGCAAATCTGATAAAGGTGAATTATTCACAGCAATGACGACTGAACATCTCTGTTTAATGAGCGATTTGATAATGACTTGGTTTGTGGTCATTTCAGTGACGGTGTGAAGCAGAGTGGCCTGTATGTAACGGTCAGCTGCATCTGGGAACGGATGAAGGATGACCACGAGGTGGACATCTTCCAGGCTGTCAAACACTTGAGATACCACAGACCGGAGATCGTCACCGGATTCGTAAGCAGTTTCTCCTTTACATTTATATAGCTGCTTTGTAGGAATCTTGCTGCACTCAGTTGTTATTTGAACGTCTTATCAGTCTCATTTATGTTAATTTGTCAGATCTTCATGGTTTAAGTTCATCTCTTCTTGTTATTCTTCTTATCCCTTTGATCTGATCTTTTTATATTCTGTATTGTTACTGTTTTTGCCTGATGATGAAGCTGACAATTATCGGTAGTTTTGAAGGAATTGTCATCATGAGCCTGATAATCATGAAGTTGATAATCATGTGGGTTCATGATCATGAGACAAACGACCATGAATGTGATGCTCCTGAGTCTCATGATCATAACATCCAAAATGGTCAGGAAGCCCATGATCAAGAGACCAGTGGTTTCAAGGATCTCGTAATTGGACGCTGGTGTTTTTTGTTGCTCAGGATCAGTATCAGTTCTGCCACGAGATGGTTCTCACTTACCTGGCTGAATTCTCCACCTACTCCAATTTCCGGTAGGCCATAGAGTCTTCGCGTGACTTCGCTTCTGCATACCGAATGACACGAGGTCAGAACCAGTGGAGTTTCTAGGCGGTTGTCAAGATGTCGTCAGTCACTGTCTATGTTCATCATCACTCTCTTCCTACAACATCTCAATGCCATGTGTTCATCTGTGTCTGGTGGAAGACTCGGCCACACTCGTCCTCATCAGACAGAAATTAACCGGTTTACAGTCAAACGTAGACGTCTTTTTATAACATACCAGCTGCACATGCAGTTGCATTCACGCATGCATACGCATGCAGAAGGACATGCGTGTGTGTGTATACCATCTGTTCATTGTGTATACATGTATGTTGTTTGTATACCTGGTAATAATGATTTACATAACAGTGTATACTATTTATACATTTCCAGATACGTATACGTATGCCTATATGTATATTGTTCAGTACATATATGGATATGCTGTGTGATTGGCGACATTAGTAGATGTGTGTATTTTTAGTTTTAAATACTGTGTTTGTCCACAGCTGTAGTGGTCAGAGTTGGGCTTTTAATGGCGTTGTTAATTGTTAACGACCTGTGTATTTCACATTTCTGATTTGTTTTCCAGCTGCAAACAGCATTCAGTGATGGAGTCGTACTACGTTATCATAACAAATCGGAGTTCATTTGTGTGTTTTCCGATAACTGTCCTTAGAAAAAATCAGGTTTTTCTGAAAATGTGAAGAACTTAAAAACTTACCATCAAGAGTGAAATTGTCACTAATAGGTGAGTGAAAGTGGGCAGAAGAACTGAAAATGTTGCTGTCAGAAGAGCAGGTGTAGTTGTTAGAGGAGAAATGTGGCTGAAAGAAGAGAAACTGTAATTCAAAGGAGATAAAATTTAGCTGTAAGAGGAGAAAATGTAGTTGTTAGGAGAGAAAATGTAGTTGAAAAACAAGAAAAAGTAGCTGAAAAAGAGCGTGTAGTTGTGAGGAGAGAAGATGTGGCTGAAAGATGAGGAAATTGTACCTTTGCCGGGTTGTTTAGATAGGGTACATGATATGCTGCAGCCTAGGCACGTTGCTGCAGTGGTTGTTTAAGTATCTGTTACAGCCACTTGTGTTAGTTGTGTTAACATAGTTAAAAAGCAAGACACTGATGCTATTATCGTTTTGCAGTGGTGATTCATTGTGCAAGCCCGTTTGTCTGAGATTGAACCCATATACAACAGCGAGCGGAACGAAGACATCACTGCCTGGTGGCAGAGGGAGAGGAGACTTTGTGCTTGGCTGCTTTTCTCGGCTGTTGTCCTTGTTTCTGAGCAAGAGCTGCTTGTACAATACCATCCCTGCATGACATATAAGAGTCAAACTCAAGGAAAAATGAGCAGAGAATGGTCTTCTCACAGTAATGTGTTTCCATGGAACTGAGATTTGATCTGTCGTCTCAGTGAAGAGGTCAGGCGTTGGTGACGATTGTCATGTGGACTGATCTTCTGGATATTGACCTGGTTTTGGCTTTGGTGCTTTGTCGGTTGATGCCTTGTGCATTAGACACTGGCACAGTAGAGAATTTACTAATTACTTACTTATGACAGAAATTAAAATGAGACGGATAATGAAGCTTCGGAAGTTGCAGCTACGAGAATGGTAGTCATAGGATGATTCTGGCACTGGCCAAGTGTACATAGTTGAGAGGTGTATTTTTGCCAGTGTACATTACTCACGCACTATATGAAATTTTGTACATTACAGTACAAATTTGCATATTGTGTGTGAATGGACTCTGTATATAGGTAGGACTGTAGGACTGTACATAATGATTCTGTGAATATTGTGTGTAGTCGATGTTGCCATTTCTCTTCAGCCTTTCTTAGGGGTGCGTTTTAGTTTAGTAACATGAGCGTAGCTCAGCACATCCTTGCTCTTGCAAGCTTTGTCACTGACAGCATCATGCAGTGATATCCCTACTCAGAATTCAAAATGTGTAAATGCTCGGAAAACGTGCTTAACTTAATATGGGTTTTAAGTGGTGTAAAAGATCGGTAATCTGTATCAGAACTGTTGCAAATTACCGGGAAATACTCAACAGCTAAACCCTCCTGGCCTCCTCTTAAAAGCTGTGATAACGTCTACTGAGATAGCACTCTCGTCCAGACCATTCGATATGATCTGCAACACTTGCACTGATGTTCCTTTTGGGTTTTTAAATAATTTATGTGTGCCCTCAGGTCGCCTTGTTTGGTGCTGATTCAAAGAAGCTTTCATACTCTTCCGCCTCCTTTCCAGTGATAATATGGATAATTGGAAAGTTGTCATGCAGCACTGTTTTCCTGGAATATGGGTAGATCTTCATGGTTTCTGAAAATTTTCATTCCAGCAAAGCTACGCTCATGTAACTATTAGAGCCGGGTGTTACTGCAAACGGTGACTGCAACTTAAGCCAAAAACTGTGTTATTTTGCATTGAGTTCAGGGCTTAAACTACTTTGCCGCTCATCTCGGAACCAAAGACAACATTAGATTCATTTAGATTCACCTAGATGCATCTGGAGTTTCGCGAATCATCACGGTTGATACTAGTCACAAGAATCTTTTTTTGGATGCTCTGCCTTTGCTGTTAATAACTAGTCAGAAAAAACATTTTATTGTAGAAAATTGCATTTTTCATTCAAAAATTATAGATATATTTATAAGCATATATATGCATATGTATGTATTATATACATATATATATAATTTATATATAGTCTAGAATCTAATCGTTTGTGGTTGCAGTATTTATGCAAAGTTGAATGGTTTGTTGACTTGCTTTCATATCAGTGTCACATCTTTTCACAGTAATAAACAGTTTTTGTTGACAATCGGAAAACGTGCTCTGTGCAGTTATTACGAACTGTTGTTGTTACCAATGTTTACGGCATTGAGATGCCATCTTCTCGTAACATGCTCGCAGTTATCGCAGTAACAGTTGTCACGGTAACTATTATTAAAGTAACTGTTATCACAGTAACTGGTATCTCTGGATGCCTATACAGATATTGAACAGCTGAACACAGATGTATTCAGCTGTAACATGTTCATTCAGCTTCATGATGTTCATTCAGCTGGAAAATGTTCATTCCCACAGCCACATGTTGTTAGTTTTATTGTGTGGTGTGTTAGGTGGTTGAATTTGATGTTACATACTCATGCTTCTTACTCTGTTTTTGGTGAGAAATTCACTTCCTGAGTTATCTGCTAATTGATGGATGTGAGCAATTTGTTGAGGCAGCTAATCGTTGTTCTAATCGTCGTTTGTGTCTTTGTTGTCACGTGATCAGCTTCATTGCTGAGACTGAAGTGGACTATTTTGGAAACTGTTCAGGAGCCATGACAAAAATCAATTTCTTTGTTTTGTTTAGTTTTTAAATTATAATAGTGCGCTCCATTTTACTTGATTGTTAGTAATATTAATAAATTTATTATTTGTGTCTATTTTAGGCACCTACTATACATATTTGCATAAAGTCAGGAAATTTGTTAAACTTTTAAAGGTTTTGAACTCCACTGTTATCAGTGACAATATCACAATGGTTTCTGTTCGGTTTATTTCTGTTTTTAGATGTAAAAGTACGACGTATATATCTCTCAGTACAGATTACTGGTAATATTGTTATGCTGAACCTTAATAATGTTTTCATGCTTGCCAGCTCTTTTGATTTTGTCATTTAGTGTCTAGTGCTGAATTCAGGGCCTTGCTGTTGGGAGAAATTCCGTGTACATATATACGACAACGTTTTTATGGATATTTTCCTGCGTATTATTTTAACTCTTTATTTATTTGTATAGACAGGTTTTGTGGTTTTTGTCTTTTTTCTAGTCTTACAAACACAAAATAAATTTTCCGTGCACTGATATCAGCAGCCGTGATTCTGAATGTTTAGATTGCATGTCATACAGCACGGCTTAGTCATTGTGCAGTCCATCTTTCCACTTTGTCTGTCTGTTTGTCTGTCTGATTGTCTGTGTGTCACATCTGCATGAGTTACTTTTTGTGTATTGCCAGTATTATTACTGTTGTTGTTAATAATACTGTTATTATTATTATTATTAGCTGTAGTAGTAGCGTTTAAATTGCATTAGTTGTTACCGCTATAGCATTACATTCTGTGCCAATGCAAAAAGCAGCAAGAACAAAGTACCCAGATCAAACAAAGAAAATGTGGTGCTGGTCTTTGAAGAGAGGTGACACAGGCATGTGCGGAGGGAGGAACGTGATGTCGGGTAAACCTGAGAGATTGACGACACCTTAACAGGCTGTTGTTCTGTATAATAGAAACTGACTATTACTTCAGTAGTTTGTTAACTTGATGAACCAATAGTTAACGAACGAATGCAGCATTTTTTAAAACTTGTACCGATGCATTTCTTCTGCCGGGCACAGATAGATCTGATTCGACCATTTAGCGGCTTATGGGTTCTGTTTTTTATCTCGTCGTTTTGCATTTTTGTACATAACTTTTGGTTTTGAACGACATTCTTTGCCAGTATTCTGTCAGCCGTTTGTTCCAAGTCCTTTGACGCGTGTGCTGTTGTCCTCGTTACGTAAGAAAGTTCACGATTTTTGCATAATGCACGAACAAACGGTGCAGGTGTCGGTACATTTACCTGTCAGGGTACCTGACTGGTGGTATTCAGGTGAGTTTTCTTTAGGTGGTACGTTGGTGTAAAATTTACTGTAAATAGAAACATGACTTGAAAGCTGCCGTCTGTCAGTTTTGTCCTGTACTTGTTTATGCTTTTGTTGTGTGCGATGTTTGTATCTCAGAGAGTCATTCTGACTGCATTTCTACGTATAGCAGTGCTCCAGAGAGACTGATTCCTAATTGGCGCTTACAGATATCTCATTACATAGCATGACAATACCGATTTCAAATGTTTGGACTGGTGCCAATACTTGAAGTTACTGTGTCGTAAATTTTGCATTGCTGGATCACCGACCCAGCTCTTCTAAACTTTTGCTTCTTTGGTTATACATGAAAAAATACTGTAAGCATGTTCAGCACTTGTAATCGTAATCTCGAGATTTCTGCAGCAGCGCATCTACTGTATGTAATGCTTGTAATGCACATAGTAAACTGTTATTTGTAATTTTTTGCATAATATCAACCTAGAGACGATACAAACCCCCCTCCCTGAATGGAACTGGGGCTTAAAGTTTCTGTGGTTTTTTGTATTGTAATGACTGGATGATAATACTTCTCAGTTTCAATGCTTTGGTTGGAGTTCACGTCGAAAATTGGCAGTTAATTGCAAACTTATGCAACCGGTAAAGAAAAAGTATCCAGTTATCAAATTGCTGTTATCAGTTCTTCATTAATAATTACTAAACCATACTCTAACTTAAACTGACATCAATTTAGTTAATACCGACCTTATTTTAGACCTTATTTCAACGTGTGTTTCTGTAGAGTATGCTGGAACCTTCTTAAACTGTGTTTCACTATAACCCCAACACAAATTCTTGTAAAATGCAATCAGAACATGGATCATAAATTTAATTAGGTGTAAAAGTTTGGCTTGAAAGTTTAAAAATGTGACTTCGTTACATGTGTAATGCAACGTCGTTACAGAATGAAACTTCTTATGACTCCTAAGCGTAACGGTGTAAGAAGGTTCCAGTTCGTGAAAGTTTTGAGCTTTACTGATGGGGCCAGAACTTTGCTTTAGGCAGCCCTTTCATGCTTTTCCAGATTCTAAGGAGATGCACCTGTGCATATATTTGCGATTTATGTAAATATTGATACGAATCGGAAAATATATGATTATGAAATATGATATACTGCATTGAGTTTAATGTATGGAAAAGACGTTGTTATTTTAGATCATTGTTAATTAGAGTTATTGGTATTGTTTTGGACTGAGAACCACCAGTGTTTGTGTTAGATAATTTTAACGAGTGTCATTTTAATCCATCTTTTATTATTCCATAAAATTGTGTTGATTTTTAAAGTGTATTTCAAAGTAGGCAGGCTTTAATTTTCGTTTTTAAATATTCAGTGTTTTGAAAATTAAAAATACTTGTTGTTTGCAGTGCTTTTAAGAGATTCTTTGAAAGGAACTGTGAAAATATCTGTATGCATAAATGCAATTGCCTTTGTATTGGTATTAATTATTGCTGTTTTTAAATTATGTAAAAACGAAAATGTTGTTTTACATTGAACGATATTTTGTGTAATAATCTCAAAAACTTCTGAGTTTCTAATATACATCTCTTGCTGTATCTGAGTTCTTTGAACTTAGGAATCCATTACAGTATGTTTGTCTGCGAAATTCGGATAATAGTCTTACATGTTCATCAGACCCATAGTGGGCCTGCATTATGCCATTGGTGTTAACTGGTGGACAGCTATAGGCCCAACGTGGCCCAGCGAATTGAATGTAGCAGTGAGTGATGATCATACTTGTTTACTGAAGAAAGAAACTTGCAGAGTGTTGGCTAGTCTGAGGTTCATTTTCAAAAACAAACGTTAATTTTATTTTAGGAAGCATTTGTGCAACTCCTTTTAGTCCGATTGGTTGGGGAAATGGGCTTTCAGGTGGCCAAAAGCATATCTTAAATGTTGGTCAGATGTTTGAGAATGAGGGTGCTGTCTAGTCCTTGCCAGTAACTCAACCCTTCCAAATATTTGTGCACCTGCAGGTTACCTGCTTGAGACCTCTGACTGTGAGATTTATTATATAATGTACTTAATATTATATATAATATATTCTTAATTATATTATTTATTATATATAATAAATTGGATTTGGCCATGCATCATATGAGTTACCTATACATATATATATATATATATGTATGTGTATATATATACATACATATATGTATATGTATGTATATATGCAAATGTAACCATTTAGGTTGGGTCCTTTTTTAAAATGTTGCAATCAAAAAACTAGTCTACTCAAACAAGTGACAATCCAATAATCATGATGTGTTTTAGAACTTTTAGAACTGATAAAACTGATGAGGTGTGTAATATTTGCGTTGTTTTAATTTTTAAGAGGTTAGCTGTAGCTGTAAATCTGAATGTTTCAGTTTGGATCTGCCTTGTATAGTGATATTGTGGACAATTTACAATTAATTGTATAATTACCTAGTTATACCGAATGAAGTTGGCCATACGGAAATTGTTTAGTCTTCACTTAATAAAAAGTATTCTGTGTTTTCCTCCTTTTCTTATTTTAATTCCTTGATAATGACTGGCTTCCTTTAACTGCTTCCGTCATTTGACTGCCACCTTGCGGCAAATCTTTCAAGGTCGGCTCTTACTAAAGATGTGTCATATACTATAACCTGCTCTCTTTTCTGCTTGTGCTTTGATTATGCCAGTTCAGTTTCTGTGGGTATTTCGGGTCTTGCACTCAACGGGCTTCAATGCATCCAAAATTCCACGGCTTGCACGGTGATGTGT
This sequence comes from Norana najaformis, assembly GCA_964023275.1. Classification (NCBI taxonomy): domain Eukaryota; kingdom Metazoa; phylum Annelida; class Clitellata; order Crassiclitellata; family Hormogastridae; genus Norana; species Norana najaformis. Next base: position 32,247,986 of record OZ029919.1, on the reverse strand, counting down.
GCAACTCTGCATACACTTTCCATACTCGGTCAACCACATTGGCTTCCTGTGAAATTCAGCATAAGATTTAAACTGGCCTGTCTAACAGGTAAAATCGTTAACACGAGTTCTCTTACCTATCTTCAACCACTAGTCTATCCCTCCTTGTGACAGCCATGTTAGTTGGGCTCACATTGGGATTTTTTCTGGCCATCTGTGGCACAGCGCAGGCCAATTGGTGGTGGTGGTGGTGGTAAACACACGGCCATAGAGCTATAGCGCTATAATTATTTAACAAATAAACGCGCATCCAAGACAACTATGGTAGCAGTATATTTGATGCGATCCTATTCTAAGCGCTGGAAAATACTGCGCAGCAGCTGCGTTGCGCTCCCAATTAGTTTCTACTAAGCGCTGTATTTATAATAACAAGAAATTATTTATTTGTTTTTAAAATTATTATCTTATATTATGCCCAGTTAATGTTTAATAAGTTGCAGATTGTCTTAATGGAATTGAGAATATATTTAATTTTGATTTTGTGCTTGGCTGAGCTGTGTTTACCGACCTTACGTCATCAGGCGCGCAAGACAAGTTGTCAGTGTTGCAGCTTAATTTCATTTAACAAATTATAATTAAAAAAGGGACCGTTAGTCATTTTTCGTCAGTTATCGAAAGAAATTATATCCAGTCTTCAAAAGATTCGCATCAGACTTTGGAGTGTCACAAAAGTAATAAAACGAGCAGCGTAGCGGATTGTGGTGATACTGACTGTCAAGAGTACCGAGTATGTAATGCCAGGAGCGATTATTTTTTTTTAAAATGAAAACACTTGGCTTGAAAATTGACCATGACGACAATTTTAATTTCCAATAAAATCCAGTTTTCACATTGGAAATAAATGAAACCTTCCAAGATGAGGTGCCATCCATGTAATGCCTGTGAATAAGCTGGTCCCCGTGATGTGGCTTTCGTTGGGCGCGTTAGAAATGTGGGGATTACGAATACGATTACGACCTGCCCAATCACACGCAGATAAACCAGTTCATGCTTGCTCTTGTATACATCGAGACAAGGGTAATTTGTGTAATTGTGTAATTTGTGTAATTTTCAAATATTTGATTAAAAGAGAATATTAAATATTAAAGGAAATTATAATCTATGTAATATTAGCCTTGGACGCATGCCTGGTCTGGCTGTATGTATGTGATGGTGAACGCTTGCACAGCTTTATACATTAATATGCATCAATCTTTTATTTCACCAAACAATTGCATTGTCAGGCAAATAACATGAGACGAAAAACGGATGTTTAGAAGAGGCGGTATGTTTGGGTGAAGTTCTCGAAATCGGGACAGTTGTTGGCAATTTGTTTGATGGCCCATAGCCAACAGGGACCAACGGCGGAGTTTCCACCAAAAGGATACTTCGACTAACAAGCATCCAGATGCTCTGCATGGGAGATGCTAGTTAAGCATACTACATTAACTTGAGTATTTTAATGCATTTAAATACTTTGGTTTAACTAAATAAATAAAGGAAGAAATAATATTGGTTTTAGCTGTTCTAAAGTATCTAAGCTATGTCGGCACAACAGCAGAAGGGTCGTCAACAGGTTGAGGAGGTGGTGGAGGAAGACAACGTGGGACCTCAGCTGATATCAAGACTAGAGGTATGTACCATATTTAACGCAGGAAGACTCCATTGTTTGGGTTCTACAAGTACGCAGTAGCCTACCAGTGGTGCCTTTTCATTTATTTCAGCACTTAACATTATTTACACAGGCAGTGTAAACACAGACCATTTTTTAAGGTAAATCCTCCAAACAGCTGCAGTTGATAAATTATACAGGAATTTCTGTGAAACCACAGATTTCCTGAGTACAAATGATGTTAATAATAACAATAACTATGCTGATAATATTTGGTTTTAAGATTTGTTTACCGATACATTGTGTGATTGCTGCTCTTAGTCGCACGGAATCAGTGCTTCTGATGTAAAGAAGATGGAAGAAGCAGGTTTCTACACGGTGGAAGCGGTTGCATTTGCTCCGAAGAAAAACCTCTTAGCCATAAAAGGCATTTCAGAGGCCAAGGCAGATAAGATACTCGTAAGTACCTCTACTAGTATCTGATAGGGGCTGCAATTGATGTATATGGAGACATAAATATGTACAACTTCACTTGCTTGCTACACTACTTACTATATAGTGTACGGTAATGTATTCTGTGTGCTTTGTTATGAAATACTAAAATTGTTTGCAGGTTTTTAATTTCTTCCAGGTTTTCCATTTGCATGGACTGAGCCGCTGAGGCATTGACTTTTCACTCCTGTGACCCGGGTTTGATTCCTTGGCACCACCAAGCTTAGCCACGTAAGATTAAGAAGTGATTTATGCCCTGGGGCCTTGTTGCTGCTTTGCGTTGAATCTTGGAGTTGAGTTTTTCTCCTTGTGTATAAATACGAGTTTATCTGTTAAATTACTGTGCAGTACTCTGCAGAAGTAGACCAGAGATTCGTTATAAGTCGCTTAATTGTAACACGAGTTCTGACATAACATGGTCAGGGAACATGGATCCGAAAGTAATTCACCTACTCATATCGAAAATAAACTTGCTATAACATGACCTCGTCATAAGGCAGTTCTTGATATAGCTCCCAAAACCAACATTATTGTGAGATTTTGGCGCATAAACAGCACAATACAGTGAGATCACAGTACATCACAATACAGTGAGATCACAGTACATCACAATGCAGTGAGATAACAGTACATCACATACAGTGAGATAACAGTACATTACAATACAGTGAGATCACAGTACATTACAATGCAATGAAATATGACACAGTTCGTAGTTGTTGAATGCAAGTGGATGGATTTTAGGCGGAAGCACAGAAGCTCGTTCCCATGGGTTTTACAACAGCGACCGAGTTCCACCAGAAGCGATCGGAAATCATCCAGATAACGACAGGATCGAAGGAGCTCGACAAATTGCTCAACAGCGGAATCGAGACCGGTTCGATCACGGAGCTGTTTGGAGAGTTCCGAACCGGAAAAACGCAGATCTGTCACACGCTTGCTGTCACTTGTCAGGTACTTTCTAATATTATAAATACCGTACTCATATCAAATAAGATTATAAGTACATTTACCAATTTGAAGTACTTTAAGTATGTATCCCTATATCAGGGACTCTTCAAAATTTAAAATACTTATATAAGTTACTCAAGTACTTTGTAAAAAGATCTGTATCAGATACTGTATCAGGTATGCTTCATGTATCAGGTACTGTCTACAGTTATAAATAATTTGTGTCTGGGACTCAGAGTGTCAGGCCAGATGATAGCTCATCTAATGAGCCATCTTGCTATAGGCCTGTTCTCATGGCTAACTTATTTGTACTTTTTAATGTGCAAGAACTTTAATATTATTATTAATTTCAGTTATGAAGTTATTATTGGAGTTTTATTTCCAAGCTCTGGAATCTGTTTTGCAATTTAGTCTGGTTCGCGTGCAGGACCGTCAGCTGAGTGTTCAAATCTCACTGTGGCAGAAAGACGTTTCTAGATTTCTGCAGGCCCTAGTAAACTTGGCTGTAGAATGAGGACACTGATACTTTCAGTGGGAAGATCAGGCAGCAAGGGAGAGGACTGGCCATGCATCCTTATTTTCTGAGGCTATGGAATTGAAGTCACTGACGCTTCATACCCATTGCTACCTCTTCTTCTGAGTCTGCAAAAGCTGGAGCTGCAGAAAAGGTTTTCGACATTTCCTTGGAGTTTTTTACCATCTTTATTATTTCAGTTGCACTTGCATAAGCTTAGGACAACTTGGGGCTGATAGTAAATTGTTTTTCTATTAAAGCTTCCAATTGATGCTGGTGGCGGTGAAGGAAAGTGTCTGTACATTGACACAGAGGGCACTTTCAGACCGGAACGCCTTCTTGCTGTTGCTGAAAGGTAATTTTAAGGCTGCTTGCATCTCTTCATAATTCTTGTTGTGCCCTCTTGAGATAAACTCTTCGCATAGGGAACACATACCTATCTCATATGGGATGTCCACTATGAAGATGAAGCTGTTTAAATTAATGTCTGCATACAGCAGTCACTGGTGTGGCTAGAACACTAGAGTGTTTTTTATGTGTCAAGTGTCTGTTTACTTACAGGTACAACCTAAATGGCAGTGATGTGCTGGACAACGTTGCATATGCGAGGGCCTACAATTCAGACCATCAACTTCAGCTCCTCGTCCAGGCTTCAGCCATGATGGCTGAATCACGGTAAGAATGTGGCTGAAGTTCTGATTCTTAAGTGGTGTAGTGGTATGGTCTGTGCCTCATAATCAGAGGGTCGCGGGTTTGAATCTGCCTCAAGCCACTGCGTAGCGACCTTGGACAATTTGCTCACAATTGCCTGTGAGAAAGGCGACGGGAAACCACCTCACTTGTCTCATCCCTGGGTGGCATAAAGCCTTCGGGCAGAGAACTCATCATCATCATTGTGAAACATAGTTGTGCGCTTTCAATGAACTCACCTTTAAGCCTGGATCAGTGGAACGGAAATTTTACACAGCACTATATGTTTTGATAAAACTATTCTTATGTGAATAAGTTATATAGCAGATTGTATCTTGGACTTGTTTGTTTGCGACAGTTATGCTTTGCTCATCGTGGACAGTGCAACAGCGCTCTATAGAACCGACTATTCCGGCCGTGCAGAGCTTGCTCCTCGTCAGATGCACCTCGCCCGATTCTTGCGCACTTTACTGAGGCTAGCAGACGAGGTAATAAAGCAGATTTACATGAGTGATTTTGTGTAATGTAATCTCATCTAATCTTAGAACTTCTATAGCTCCATTACAATAATGTACTAGACATCAGTTGATGGCAATCCAAAACAGAATTGCAATCCAGTCAGTTCTAAGGTTCAGTCCACCACTTGGTGCCCACTCGGCCCTTCATCCTTTCCAAATTGGTAAATGAATGCCTACACAAGTTTGGAGATTAAAACAAGTCCTGTCTCTGGATAGACGAGAGTTGTGTTCATGCCTCAATCAAATGATTCATTGGCCTCGAGAAAACACTTCTGAGGAGTCTTTATATAGACGTCTAAACATACACATTGCCTTTCACCTTTTAAACCTAAAATCTGTTGTACCAGTAGTACAAGTTGGGAATGTTGTGGATTCTGTGTTGTAGTTTGGTGTGGCCGTTGTCATAACGAATCAGGTCGTGGCTCAGGTGGACGGAGCTGCCATGTTTACCGCCGACCCAAAGAAACCGATTGGTGGTAATATCATGGCACATGCTTCTACCACAAGGTATGTTTACCAACTGATGTTACCTCCTTTAATCTCCCATGAATACTAAAATGTGGAATATTAATGGAATTATGTGTTAGCGTTTGATAACAGATTATTACTTTAATACTGAGAAGTGTCCACTTTTTAAGCTCAGTTAATCTAAAATAGCAGACTTGTGTAGCACACACAGCCTGGTGCGTCTTACTTGCATGTATGTTTGTTCAAATGTGTAACTTAACATACATCTCAAAGTAACATTACGTTGGTTAGAAAAGCATAGGAACAAACCTGGTTAAAATATCTTAATATATTGCAGAGATGTCATGTACAGTGTATTACATACGTTATGTGTATGTATATATGTATGTATGTGTATATGTGTGTATGTGCGTATGTATGATTTACATTATCTTATGTTATGACTAATTTAATCCATGTTCAGCTAGTATGTTAATTTTATGTAATTTATTGGCTGTTTTAATTTTGAAAAATTATATACTGAGTTTTTAATGAACTTTTCAGGCTGTATCTACGAAAAGGTCGAGGTGAAACAAGAATCTGCAAAATATACGACTCCCCATGCCTTCCAGAGGCCGAGGCAATGTTTGCCATAAATGCAGATGGCATTGGTGACGCAAAAGACTAACTCTGTTCATTAAATGCAGCGTTGTATATAAACTAATTATACCTATGAACTTATAACTGAGAAAAATGCTTTTTGTGGATTTAGCGTGGTCCCAAGAATTGATTCTTCGATGGCATCCAGTTATCTCTGCGTTCAATTCTGCTAAAGCAATCTGTCACCAAAAGCAGACAGTATTCTGTGTTGACTGGTTTTATTTCTAACAAGCTTTTGTCATGCTGGCTTAATCAAAAGATAATGTACACAATTGAAAGAGTTGCTGGTTTTCTATTTAGATTGACAAAAAGCTAGATTTGCTGGTTTCCTGTAAATGATTCTTGGATGGCATCTCATCTGATGTGGTAGCAGATTGGTTTGACTTCTAATTTTAAGTGTGTGGCCTCCTTCCCTGAAATGCTTTAAAGGTGCCCATGCAACTGTTTAGGTATATAAATCTGGAACAAAACAGTTCAACTTATTTATTTTGGATGAGAGAGAGGGAGAAAGTGTGTTAAGACTACACGTGTTTGGCTGTAAACAATCAAAAAAAGACTAAATCTGGGTTGAATTTTTTTGCAGTTCATGTTTATTCAAAGTGACAGGAAAGTGTTGAATTGTATGCATGAAAGCGAGCATTCTAAGCAGTCAAAGTCCTAACAGTAAATATTTGGCTTAAATGTTAATTACCAATTGCAGTAAGTTGTTTTGTATTTGAAGTATTGTCTTCCTATTTCAATAGAATGATTCCAACTTGGCATGCAATGATTGATGCGGTGACAACGTACAACTTAAAGAGTCGATGATCAGTAATTCTTTTTGTTAAAACAAGAATGATATTTCAAGAATTTGAATACATTGCACTTGTAAAACAAGAAGAGTAATTATAGTGTAATTTTGGCAATAAGATTACAATTTATAAATAAGTGATGCAGAAGGTTAAGTTCATCCGCAAATCAGCGGGAATGACACATGGCAAACGACAGTCAGCACCTTGTAAAATGCTGATGTCTACACCCGGGTAATGGAGGAAGATGAGCAATGCCCAAACGGTAGCCATAGTTATGAAGTGTTAGTGACTTCACTTTCTTAGCCTCTGCATGTGAGGGGAATGGCACTTCATTCTGAGGCCATACGGTTGCCATAGAAAAACGTGCACACTTACATTTTCCTTCGCTGCCTGATCTTATCAATGTCAGTGTACTCATTTTGTAGCTGAGTTCGCTAGAGGGAGCAACTACTGTTCCTATTTCTTGTTTTTGTGCTACCGCTGTTTAATGAAATTGGCTTGTAAAATATAGACCTATCTCTACTGCCGTGGATTTGAACCTATGGACTGACAGTCCACCACGCTAACCAGGTAAGAAAAGCGCCAAAATTAACTTTTTAAAGGTGATCGTAAGCTCTGCATTTTTATAGCGCCCGAAGATTTCTTTTGAGATAAGTTTACGTAAAATATATTAAGTAAGACAGTGCTGATGTCCGATGCGGCGTTCCATAGTCGTTATCATCTGTTCGAGTAGTTGTGTGCGTTCGTTGTTTTTTGTTCTGTTTCAGCGTTTGCAAACCTGTAGAAATTTGCAACAAGCAGATTTTGCACCGAATGCTTTAAACAGGTTATGAAGTTTAATTTTATAAGAATTCCGTTTCCTAGTTCATAACGGAATAAGGCCGTGTTCCCGACGCGGCGAAAACTATCAACAAATACAAATACATATCCATTTTCCGGTACATTGGCCGTGCAAAAAGCCGGAAACAGGAACAGAAATGTATTTGTATCCGTTGCTAGATTTTACTTCGTGTAAACCCGTATGGCCGGGAACAGTCCCCAAATTGAACCATGCCGTGCCGTTTCGCGGGGTGTGACCGAGTTTTTCTCGGAATTGTTTACTACAAAACGGACTGATTTAGACTTGTTAGCTACCTATTTCCAGCGATTGAACCAGATTATCAATGCAACGATCACAATAAATTACGACAAAGAAACGCCAAAGATTCATAAAATCGTAGTCCGTAGTGGCATTGGGCACAAGCCTTATCGCAATAATCACAATAGATTCAGAATCAGATGGCAAACAGAGTTGATCTTGGTCAAAATTTTGAGTGATTTGACGTCTTGTTTCAGTTTTAAGAATGTCTCTCACCGTCACATATTCAACTCCTGGTCTTCATGGTTATGCAGCAAAGTTTTCACCATTCCTTGGTCACAGGCTCGCATGCGTCTGCTGTCAGCAGTACGGAATATCAGGTCGGCCTTAAAGTCTTGTTTGCGACACAGCGATCTATTTGGTTAATGCATTGGGTTTGTACTCCAACGATTACTGGTTCAGGCCTGCTGAGAAGACTCAGTGTAACGCCATAGACAAGTTATCGATGCACACTTGTCTGGGTCACCAAAAAGATGATTGGTCTGTCTTAAGGGGAGAAGTGAACGGCAAGTCCTGCAAAGCACTGGCAAGGACCTTGGGATTTGCCCATTGCTGGCTCAAGGGCCAAAGAGCAGAAAATGAGCACCTCCTGTGTGTTACTTCACATTTACTTAGAGTCTTTGATTGGTCTTAATCATTATGTTGATTGGTCTTAGTCATTATATCACAGTACATCACAGTAGTCATTAGATAGTAGTGCTTAATAAACGTACTGTGATATAATGACTAAAAAGACCATTCAAATGACTTTACAAGTGCAGTGTTTGAAATTGGACCAACAAAATTGCAGTCAAAGTCCTAACAGTGAATATTTGGCTTAAATGTTAATTACCAATTGCAGTAAGTTGTTTTGTATTTGAAGTATTGGCACTTTTTTCGAACACCATTTGGTCTGGGCTTTTGTCTTTGATTTAGGTAATGGTACAGTGTTATTCTTTGATAACACACCTGCTGGCCTGGTGCCTGTTCAGTCATTCAACTGGGTTGATGGTCTCTTTGACGTGACGTGGAGTGAATCCAACGATAACATCGCGGTAACTGCAGGCGGGGATGGCTGTCTGCATGTCTGGGATGTCAACAGACCCCAGGTTTCACTGCATCTCTTGTTGCTTAGTTACTGACTGTCTGAAACAGGCATCAGATAATCTAATCATATGACGTATAAGCTTATAAACTGAAGACACCTGGGTTGCAACTGATGGTACAGGGACAACACCGGTAATGCAGTCCATGGTACAGTGGCAACCACCTGAAATACAATCAATAACACTGGGACAACCCTGAATTAAGTGAGTCTAATCACCCTTTAGGTTTGTCCTACTGACATCTCTACAGTAAAAGTTTTGTTTGAATTTGCATATAAGTTTCATTTGTAAATATTCAGTTGTTTGTATTATTTAATGAATGCTTCAGTCAAACCTTTACATTCTTCTCTGTTTGTGGGCTGATAGCCCAAAGCTGTCCACTGCATATTTTACTATTCTCCTGGCATATTCTCTGCATATTGCTGTACACTCCATAATCTTAGTCCATTTACAAGTTATATCACGGCTCAAAAGAGAATATTTCTTTTGACTGTGGAATAGCCTGTTTGTTCAAAGCTAACGAATGGGGTTATGAAAATGACAAACTGGGTTTGTTGGTTTTTGTAGGATGCTGGACCTGTAAATGTTTTGAAAGGACATAGCAAAGAAGTATGTCTCAGTTTTCAAGAAAATGTCTACAGTTGTATAGAAGCATGATCTGTTTTTAAATAAATATTCTATGACTGATAAAATCTAATAAAATTATAGATTAGATTATTATTTGTGATATTTGAATAAATATTGCACATATTAATCTACTCTGAAAATCTCTGTAGCAATGTTTTTCATAATTCACAAGATATCGGACGATGGTCGCTTCTAAGCAAGACCACATCTTGAAATCACATTCCTTTGGAAAGGACCAGTCAGGATCCATGAGGCCACAGACCAGAAGACAGGCTACAGAGGATATCAGAAGACAGGCTACACCTGGAATGCTCAAAACAGGGTCTTTTCATTTACTTTATCGCTTAATAAGGATGTAACTGTACTTGGACTTTGGGTACTGGAGAGTTTTGAAACAATTATTGGGAGTGTCTTACTAAGACAGCTTGGGCAAGTGTAATTTAGTTAAGTGTAAATCAGTGTATTTCTGAAGTTTGTACCAGACTGCTGTGTATATTGGCTGAATTTGTGTGATTGGTGTTGGTGTGTGATGATGCTGTGAAGGCCATGGTTTCGGATGTTGCTTTAGGTTTATGGAGTTGACTGGTGCCTAACAAGAGATAGTGCCAACATGGTGCTCAGTGCCTCTTGGGACAAAACTATAAAGCTGGTTAGTTCAGTCGGAACAATTGCTATTGTTTTGATTATTCCTTTTAATGAAAGCAGTTGATTTAGACCAATTGATGATAGTGTGATGGTCTAATAATTTGTTAAGAAAATGGTATCTTGGATTATGTGATGAATCTGTTGTGGGAGAATTTATGTGTAAATTCGTAAAAAAAAATTTTCTGTGAAATGTTAGGTACTTAACTGATTGCTTTGAAGAAAGATGAGCCTAGAAACAGGGGTCGTTGTTTTATTCTAACCTCTTAAATGATGAACATCTGCATGAAAGTTCGGCAAAATGTCCCTTCTGGAAATTTCCTGTTGCTCATCATTTGCCCCTCCCTTCCTTCTCTTCTGAGTCTTCTCTTCTGAGTCTTCTCTCCCTCTATCTCTTCCTGTCCGTCTTACATTTTTAAAATCCCTATCGCTCCCTGATAGCTATGGGTAAAAGCAATTGCCAAAAATATTTTCATATGCGCTAGATCGCACCACAGCCAGCTCTTGCACACGAGTAAAAGGCTTTCATTATTTAGTTGTTTTGTTGCTATAGTGGAATATTGGTGATGGCCGATGCCTGAATACGTACACAGGTCATGAGCACATCGTATACAGCGCCATGTGGTCGCCTCTCGTGCCCAAGTGTTTTGCTTCAGCATCAGGTTAGCATTATGCCCTTCATATCATCTTCATGGGGTTAGATTTCTTAGTAGTGGATCAGTGGTCATACAGAGAGATGCATCCAAAGTCTGTTCTTGCCCATGATTTATCCCCTGAAAGGGTACTTAAAGTAGTTGTCTTGTTAGAGTCTCTAGTTAATCGCATGTTTATGGCTTTGTTCTTGTTCACTGCTATCTATAGTACCTATACTTGCTCTGATCACTAGTAATAATTATTGACATTGTCACAGTTCACTCTGTCTGTAGGAGATCAGACTCTTCGCATCTGGGATGTTCGGAAGCCTTACATGTCTGGAATTGTAATAAACGGCCACACGGCTGAAATACTGTCTTGTGACTGGTCGAAGTATGATCAGGTGAGTTTTGGCTGCAAATTCCAACTCTGATCATGATTTTGCTGAAACATTTAAAAATTCTTGTCTTCTGGTGGCTCTGAATAGATTCACTGGTGCCGTTACGTAGTAATACTGAATGCGTGATGTGTGCTGTGGATTTGTAGGGATTGCAGTTGTATACCCTTCCCCAGCTAAACACCTGATATACATATAAAACAGTTCCTGTTAATTTGAAATAGGGTATTTGTTTTGTGTAAGCTTGTGCCTTTTTCATTACCTCCTGTTGCAGTGTTCCTTGCAACTTGATTTTCCGCTATACAGTGACTTTAACTTCATATAGGATAGCATAGACGGCATTTTCTTGAGGCACTCAAAAGCACACTATTAGGTCCTAGATACCTAAGATCATTATGTTTGCAATAAATTATTATGTTATGTTTTCTGATAAGCCTCAGGCCACAGTATCTTTTCATACCTTAACCTCAGCTGCGGCATCTTGCTAAGTGATGATGTTTTGACTGGATTTTCTCTTTAGAATATCATCGTTACTGCTGCAACTGATGGATCGATGAGAGTCTGGGATTTGCGAAACCCCCGACAGTTTCTTCAGCAGCTCAGTGGCCATCAGTATGCAGTGCGTCGAGTCAAGGTTAAGCAGTTTTTAGAGAGTACATTAACTACTATAAATGTACCTAAATCTGAAAGCCGTCGTAACCTTAAGATTTCTACAGCACCCAACGAAAACTGAGTAGCGGGAACCAGCTTGTTCACAGGCGCTCAGTCAAAACAAAATCTATAGACAAGAAAGGTGTGATTCCATGTCAAGATCCAAGAGTGCAATGGTAGTAAACAAAACTGAAAGCTAACTCGGTCCTTAAATCTCTTACTCAGATTTGGTATAAAAAAACTAAAAAATGTAGTAAAACCCAAGACTACAACATGTTCTTATAAACTTTAAAAGTGAGGCATATAAGTCATAGTTGAAGATGCTGTCATTTGAATGCTGTCTCTGTGTTTTGGTGGTGGTTGAAGTTTAGTTTGCATTTTGAATTTTAACACAGGCCGATGTTCTGGTGATGTAGATTTTGGCAGTTGTTGAATTTGTACAGCGTTATGTATTATTTTTTAGTTTTCTCCGTTTGAGGGAAGCGTTATTCTGTCATGTTCTTACGATTTTACCGTTAGGTAAGTAATTATTTCAGTGGCTACTATCAGCGTTGTCAGTTGGGATTTGAATGAGAAATATCAAAAAAGTAACTATTTTTGTCGAGATCCTGTAAGATCAGGTTGTTTGAGTTTGACTGCTGTCATCTTGTTTACCATTAACCTAAAAGATTCAACAACCAAGAACTACTGGTGTAAGGAATGAGCAATTACCTTGCCTTACCTGATCGTGCCATGAATACGTTTTCACTGTCTCATTCCCGTGATGCTCCATTGTTGTTAATCATTTGTTTTGCTTTAGAACATGGAATACTGCTCTTCAACAAACGCCCTTAGAAACTATTCAGCATCATACAGAGTTTGTTTATGGTATTGACTTCAATCTGCACGTACCTGGACAGGTAAACTGCTTATTAATATTGGATAGGCTTCTCTCTGTGTCTCAGGTTTTACTCGTATGCATTCTTATGGAAACACAGTTTACATTTGCTGTTAGACCTGTTGTAAAAGTAAAGTAAGGTATCCCATATCCCACAAGTGAGACATCTATAGGGGAGGCGCTCGTCTCCTTTTCTTGGCCTTTGAGCTGGCAAGGAACAAATCCCAAGGTCTTGGACATGGAACCAGTGCATCGCAGGACTTGCCGTTTACTTCCCAGCTAATTCCTGTACCTAATTACACTGTGTTGTGACAGAGACAGGGTGTATGCAAACAACTTGCCCAGTGTCGTTACGCAGAGTCGAAGCTACAGTTGCATGATCATTAATCAAACGTGACCTATGGACAGTATGTTAATTTTTATTGACCTTCCTGTCCTGTAAGAACATAACAGTTAATTCAATGGTCAGATGAATAATTAGCATGAATAATTAGCTTCAAAGTATTGCAGGAGTCATAGTTTTACAGTGTTCGGTTCTGTTGTTTTTTCTAGGTTGTTGATTGTTCATGGGATGAAACGATCAAAGTCTATGGTCCTCCATCCGTCCAGCCACTGCCACGATAGAACATTTCTTGCTCAGTAGAATGTTATTATAAATAAGTATGTCAGTATGTATGTACATGCATGTGTTGAAATTGAGGCCACATAATTGTTCTTTTAAATGGAAAATGGACAGCTTACTACATTTGGATTGGATTTATCGCGGCATTGTTTTTGGTTTACTTTGAATTTATTTGACTAAGTGGCATGCGTGACTCATGTAATAAGTTAATAAATCCACTGCAGAGCTTTCCAGACATGTATAGACTGCTGATTATTTTTATACTACAATTAAACAATTGAGTTGTTTGTTTTTTAAATGCATGATGTGTGTGTGATGATTAAATAACATAAATGTGTCGTTGATTAATGTAATGGCCTGGTTAGCTGCATTGGTTAACGTGTATTTCAGAGGGCCTCTGAGCGTGAAGATGCCGGTTCGCGACCTGGTTGTGGCTTATTTTCAGAGATCTTAATCTTGGTGTATCACGGCATTGTGAGAAGTTTACAAGCAAGAACATCAAAGTTTGGCTGATAAAACTTTGCAATCAAGTTTATCAGTAGGGCAGCTAACAAAGTTACTGAAGCACAACAGATGAAACAGTAAAATGTATTATCAATCTTTCTAATTTCAACTAAGCAAACTTTGTAGAACAAATTTTAAAATGAACTAAAACTTACAGTTTTCGTTGGGACAGTAGTCTGGCTAGTAAACAGAAAAACATGTAATGATAGAAACATAAAATGTTATTAAGTCTGCTCTCTTCTGCTTCAGCCTTAACCTTCTGCTTAAATAGCAGTTTTGTAGGCTACTCTAGGGGGTTTGCTACGACTGTGCTCTTGCTTCTGCTTAAATTGGAAGCATAATTAAGCAAGTAAGAAAGCATTTGTTAACACTCCATGTGTTTACAACACTGGATCAACCAAGGCAAGTTAAATTCTAAAATAGCGCTAAAGCAGTCTCTCGTTTCTTTTTCGTGTTATTAATAGAAACCGTTGTGGCCAATGGCTGTGACAGGCGGGATAGTTGTTTAGATTTGCTCTGTTAATTAGTATTTTATTATTTAAATCTTTATAAATGGCTCCGTCGCCTAAAAAGAAGAAGGTTATAAGCGTCACTTATGTTCCGGACAGGACAAAAGCTGTCGCCATCGGGAAGAGATTCACGTATGTGTAGAGGATCGGTGATATATATTTAGCGTTTTAAGAATTTATATAGCGCCTTCGTATATTTGCGGCATTTATATAGGCAAAGTATCAATCAACACATTACACATCAGCAAATCGTTCGCTTGGCCAGATTTTGCGGACCCGAAACTGAAGAAGCCTTGTTCTCGCAGATATCATTTTAGTTTTATGCCAGCGAAACATTCATCCGCAGAACGCTATAGATAAGTTGCTCTTTCTGTGCTTGTTTTCCAGACTGAAGAAGCGTCAGACCACCATTCGGCCGATAACTTTTGATATATCGGTAGCTGGAAGTGATTCCCCAACGCCTGTGTCGAAGGATAGCAATCGTGATGTGCCAGACAGCCAGGTGACTACCTCTAACCACTGGCTTTGTAAGATTAGGCAAGATAACTTGAAACAGCCAAAGTTGTTAAACGTGCTAATTGGCTTGAAATGATTCGCTTGAAATGAATGGTGAGCATGTAAAGGACATCAGTAACATTACGATATGAATGTGTTTGTTAGGAAAGTAAGGTGTTACATTTGATTTGCATTTCAGCCTGATGTGACGACACACGATAAGCACACATTGAATGGACTGAGCCAGCTATCTGTGGCTGATGGTCAGATGGTACGTCAGAATGTAGAAGCAACTTCTCCTTTGGTTTATGTGAAGGACCACGCTGCTGGGAACCAGCATCAAAATAGTGATCAGATGCAAGAGACTTCAGGACACCAGTCTCCCATGGTGGATGCTCAATGCCAGTCTGTGGCTGCAGAGTTTCTGTCAGTTAAATCAGGACACCAGGCTACAAGGCACCAGTCTTCCACTCAGAAGACTCCAAGATACCAGTCTGAAACAAAAATGGCAGGACACCATTCTGCTAATTTTAAGACAGGACCTCAATCTAGAACTTTTGAGGCAGGACACCAATCTCTATCAGTCAACATAGGAAGTCAGGCTGTAGGGCACCAGTCTTCAACAATCAAGGCAATAGGCCAGTCCCCAACTTTTGAGGTGGGACACAAGTCTAGAGCGGCGGAGGCAGGAAGCCAGACTGTAAGTCATCGGACTGCAGGACATAACTCTGTGCCTGAGGATAGAGAAGATCAAATAGTTCATCACGGACTTCTGACACACAATTCAGTTCTTCAGACTTCTACAAACTTTCTAACTGGTGCACAGTTGGGGCAAACGGCTGGCTCTCATCTTACACAGGAAAGTACAAGATTGCAGTCAGCTGGAGAACAAGGCAATGTGGATTATGATGCAGGGACACAGTCTAATCCTGCTAGTGACGCAGAGCATTCGGCTTTTCCTGAACAATCTCACCATTATTTGAGGAGCAGTCGTCACCTTGAGAAGTCAGAAGCACAGTCAAACGTTAAATCTACTTCGAAGGGAACTGGCGTGGGCACAAGTAACGTGACAAATGATCGTGTGACATCTTCTTCCCTTCACATGATACAGACTTTTTCAGACAAAACCAATACAGGATTTAAATTTGCTGCACCTTGCACTGAGAAAGACGTTGCTATGTACAAAGACAGAAATGCGAAAACCTTTCCTATTCCAAGCGACAGTAACTTCAGTGACATTTTTCGTGCACCATTGCCAGTGAAGGATTCCATCGTTTCTAGGCTGACGTCATCAGCTCAGACTCCTTGGTATGGCTGTGTTTTCAGTGCATGTTTCAGTGTAAATTCAGGATAAATGTAATGATTTGCGTATATCAGTATTGGTCCTTACAGGCATAGGTCTGGGGATTAATTACAACAACATTGTTGTTTTTGTTAGTCAAGCTATGCATTTTTATAGCATACCATACTTGCAAGCATTACAAACAAGTTTCTGTTATGCGTGGATGTATGTATGCAACTGAATATTTCTATATAGCTTCCTGAGAACGTTCTTTAAGAAGAACTAATTTATTCACTGTAAAGCCAGTATTAAGTGTTTACTGTCTGTGCTTTTTACTGTCTGTACTTGTACTGATGTAATTACTTTTTTGGCTATGTCCAACATGTTAATTCTGCCACTGCCATGCTCAGGTGATGCCAGTCCCAAGTGTGGATTACGGAGGATGGTGACACTAAACATCTTCTTCATTATAGCACTGTGTTGTTAAACAGAAGCTATGCTAGTGCAATATGCTCATTTGTTTGGCTACATGTTGTTGGGGAGTATTTTGCTTGTTGTTTCTGATTGGTTGACAGTGACACACCGATGCGGCTTCCAAACATTTCTTCAATTCCTGTTGTGTCCACTTCACAGGTAAATTATGTCTAAAAGTTCAGTTTATTCTTGAACTGGTAATGAGGAATGCATTAGTACGTTAGCACTCAGCTAGCGTTTTACATCCCGTTATGTGTTGAGCCCTGGGAGCCATTAAGATAGGTTATCTTGTTTGAGGGATTCTATAACACTGTTATGAAAATGCATTTGATGTGAGTCGACGATCACTTGAAGTGAAATCGTTGTCACTTAAGTAGTCTTAATCCGTTAAGAAATTCATAGGTCAGGGAAACCATAAGTCGGGATACATAGGTCAGGGGAACCAGAAGTCGGGATACTGGGGATAAGCGAGTTGAAACAGACAGGTCTTAAGTTTGGATCTGAATGACATTCAGGAACTGATGGAATAAACAAAACTGGGTTTTGAATTCCATAGCTTTGAATTTTGAGAACGCCTGAAAGTCTTATACTGTCTTTGTTTGAAGAGTAAGGGTTGTCAAATCTAATCAAGTGATGTTGTTTGTGAAAGCTTTGAATGTTTTGCAAATACGATATTGACTTGCAAACAATTTGCTGACAGTTAAGACTTAAAGTTCTGATATTGCTTATGGTTTTGACTTTCTGTTGGCAGAGTTTTGACATAGTGCCTGAAAATGGTCAACCATCTGGCCTTCATCTCTGTCCTGGTGGTGCCACCACCACCAAGCGTCTGGAAAGAAAACAAAGGCAGCTGCAACCGACAACCAACAGTCAGCTGCTACAAGGTTTGTCTAAATGTACTAAATGGACTGTGGAAGATCACCATGCGTGCAGCAAAGGCTTTTATTGTACAGATATTTATATACCTCCAGTGTTCAATTACTAGGCATGATTCAGTGGTTCTGAGAAATAATGAAGGAGTTGCGTGAATAGTCTCTGCACAAGTCTGCAATCTTGATGCTGTTGGGACATCTCTATAGACCAGTTATGAATACATACACTGAAAGCAATAAAAAACTCATGATGATGCTGAAAACTGGTTATAATGCTGTGCTTAGGAGCCACTACAAGAACCGCCTTACAACACGAGTGAACGATAACGAGTTCATATATGAAAGCTGAACTGAATTTGGGATCTATGTACCCAACTGTATTATATTGGAATTTATGCACATTAATATCATTTGTTGATTGATCTGTGCAGCCGAGTTGATGATTGCTTTGTTCTGCAGTCAGGAGGTACCTCCTAGCCCCACCTTTGCGATGTGTTGAATCGAGCATGGCTTGGTTTCCATTTGCATTGAATTGTCTCTATGGACCAGTCTTACACTGAAAATCCAGGCTATTCTGACTAATGTGCACAAACATTTTCAGCTAATTTTAAAATGCAGCTTTATAGATCTGATAGATAGTTATGTGCTTCAGTGCCTTCAAACAGTTCTTGAAATGTGTTTTACAAGTTTACATGCATACATATATACTATGATAATGATTGTGCTACAGAAGTTTTCTGGTCATGAAGAGTGTTATGGCGAGGTTCAGGTGTATATGTCCGCTGTCTCAGTCCTTTGCTCTTGCATTGAGATGTATTTACTTACTTTATTAGTTGCTTTTGCAGATCTAGTAATAAGAGTGAAGCACAGGTCCCCTTCTTCATCAGATGAGAATCACAGGGGTGTTCGTCCAACCATGTCTAACTTATCAGAACTGACTGTTCTTATGTCTGCAATGGAGGACATGATTGAACAGTTTATGTGAGTATATCACGGCATGGTGGTCTGTTAGCTAGCGTGCGGGGTCAACATCTAACGGTTGCTAAACCTGGACATGTTATTTGTGCACGCATGTTCCATGTTTCAGGTAAAGATTTACTGACCTTGCATGCATAATAACTTAATAAGTGCAGTACTTAAGTAAATGAAATGTGTGTTTATGTGTATTTGGTTGTTTATAGAGCGGCTTTTAAGAACCTTTCAAAGACATTCAAAGAAGACTATGTTGGAATGCTAGGTTTTCTTACTTTTTTGTTGGTCTATTGTTTTGCGCAGAATATAACTAATATTAGCTATTTCATATAATTTTTATTTTTACATTTCTGTGTTCTGAATTCTTAAATGTTGTTTCAGTGTCATAATGATTTGTTCTAGAAATTTGTTTACCTGTTAGTTTTATCTGATTATTTAACAACTAAAACTTGTCAAAGATTTTCTTTATTTTTATTTTAGTATTTATGCAGCTGATTAATGCCAGAATAGAAGACAGATGGAATGGCTGTAATTGTTCAGAATTAGTTTAGAGGTTCTTGAATGGTGCTATATAAATAACCAGATACAACCATATATACGTTTCTTTGATTTCTGCTGTTACTTTTACTTTACAGCTGTGACTCTCAGCCAAATGCTGGAATCAAGAGATTTCTTCGTGATGTGACAGAAGATGCATTTGCTAAGCTGAGAGGAGTGGTAAGCGCCAGCTTTGCTTGGTTTTAGTTTTATGATTATTGCGATTTGATCATGCTCACTCCAGGTGACGAGGCGATAGCTCAACTATATGAAATTTATGTTTAAAATCATCTTGGAAACTAGAAGAGTGGTGTATTTGTTTATTTTTATATTAAATTTGTGTGCAGTTTTGAACTGAGAAACCCTAACAGGCATGCACAAGAATTTATCAGACGTCACAACATTTGGGGTGATAAAATACTAATGTATTGAAACATTTGCATATTACCAGATCCATCCTAGCTGGTTCTTACAATGTAACAGCACAGATTACTTTACATTGCGCTTGCACTGTTAAGTACTCTCGAAGTAGCTCACTGCTTATGATGCTGTATAAATTCTCGTTATTACAATTACCATAAGAGGGAAAATGGTTTTTTGTGTGATGAAAAGGAAGTTCTTGTCGTAGATTACTGGGGAACTTATTCCAGAGTGATGGACCAACCCAATAAAAATTTGTATGCTGCTTATGTGAATTGATGTTACAATAAGTTGGCTCCATTTGCAGGGCTTCTAAAAAGCTCTGCATAGATGTGGCGGTAGTGCATACTTAGGTTATGTCATGTATTTCTTGTTTGTTTCAGTCACGGGCTTCTCATAACATCAGCAAACAGAGTAAACGGTTACGTGCGGTTAGTAACAGATTTTGTACGTTAAGCATTTCTGGTGCCGAGTCTGATATACCGACTGAATATGATCCTTTGGAAATATTTAACCCAAATCCTTAATAACCTTCAGTTACTTACACTGTGTATGTTTTTGTCTGTTCTTCTCTGCTATATTAAGTGGAAAGTTGTGCCACATAACTTTGTATAGGTGAATAGTTTTCCATGTTTGAGATAGGTTTGAGAGACCTTTGAGTGTGTCTTGAACGTTGAGACACATTCATGCATACATTTCCCTTTACACTACAGTAATGTTTTACTATGGTACGTGTAATAGGTTTACATACTGTTGTTTCTACTTTGAGATGTTTCTTGACAGAGTCGAACAGAACTTAGAAGAAAACGAAAAGAATTACTTCTCCTTCAACAGGAACACAACAGGTGGTTGATGCTGATAGTGGTTGACCATGCCTGCACATTTATATAGATCCTGAACTGTTTTTGCTTTGGATGATACATAATACATAAATTAGGTGTTCTTTTTGCTTTGCATATATAATGTGCCATAGCACAGAAATTCTCATGTCCAAACATTTTTCTTGGATAACAGTGAAAGTAAGGGCTTTGAACGACCTGTTTTAGTGATCAGAGGACTTGGTTGATGCCGTAGTGTATCATTACCACTTTACCGAGGCTTTGCACGACTTCATCCCGGTACCTCTTGAACATTTGGCTGCATCTTAAATTGGGATTTGCTGACTTCATGTGTATAATAAGTGCTATAGATAAATAATGAGTAATTCTGTTTGTGCTGTACAGTAGTAGTTTGTGTGCTATGTCTAGGTAATTATATAGCGCCTTTTATGAACTTCTCAAAGGTGCTGCTACCATGTTTGGTGTTTAAATGTAAAAGTAATGTTCTGGTTTAGCTATAGCGACTGTATGGCCTCGACCCTGCTCATTTTTCGATGAATTTATCAGGTGAGGTGAGATCGTTTACATACTAAGGTGCCATCTGAGTTTTGTGTACTTGGCCGGCTGCCTTATCCTATTCCTGTTTGAAGGATTTGCTGTTTGCTTTGTAGGCTGGAAGCTGAAGTTGCTGCTGCTAAGATCTCTGCTGGTAGAGTGGATGAAGCCAACCGAAATAAGATAAACGACTACCTGATGAAGCTGAGCTGTTTGACTTCAGAAAAAGTTTTATAGGTCATCTAGCGGTGATGTGAAGCTGCTGCATCACTGCTTCAAGTAAAAGATGCTCTCTTTTGACAATGGTGACATCACTGTATGATTGCAGCAACTCTTCTTGACACAGATGATGCTGCAAAGCCAGGGCAAGGCGAAAAGTGGACGGGTTACCAGTCACGTGTTTAGAGTATCGTTTGACTTCAGAGATAATATACGTGATACAAAATGCATTCTATTGCATTACTTACACCTATAGTTAGCAACAGCATGATGTAAGAATTGCAATAAATGGATTCTCACTGAAATTATGATTTTCCCTGAATTTTCATAACTTGCATGTGTCTTGTCTGAGAAGGAAATGCAAACATAAATGTTCACAGTGTTCTACAGCAGCTGTGTGGCCTTTGACCCTGCTCATTTTTCAATGAATTTACTGGTATTGGTGAAGTGTGTCAGGATCAGACTCACAAGTGTACCTGTGTTGATGAAATTTTGCATACCATGATTGTTGCTTTGGTTTATATTGCATCCGGGTATAGACTAGAACGCTTTACTCAACACCTATCATCTGTGATGTGAAGGCATCATTAAACTAATACCAGAATGCATTGCAGTTATCACTGTTAATCTGTGAACATTTACATTTGTCTTAGTTGGAGCTTGAATTTATTCGTTTTTTGTACAGTGAAGTGCACTTAAGGATATAAATGCTTTGGTTTTACAGTGATCCATCAAGAAGACTATTGTATGAACGTTATAGTAGTAGATGAAACTTTGCTATGCCAAGCATGGTTTCATTCTGACAAATTTTTATTATTAAAATTTTAAAACTTTTAGCACATTTTAAGGTTTACTCAAATAATGTTGTATTTTGCTTTGTGGCAACCATCGACTGATGCCTTGAGCATTATTAGAGTGGTGTTACAGAAGTTCTCAGGTTTGTTTATTATAATCTTAATTTTGCTAAGATCCAACAATACCATGCAATGTCGAGTACAACATTACAATTATTATCTTGCAAGTTAAAATACTTTATTTTAATTTAGCTTAGACACAAGCTTAGACTCGATCAAGCGAGTGGTTCAGGACCTGTCTAGGATATTCAGTCCTATAATTTACCTACGACACAATCCTCCCAAACCTCAATTATCTTTAGTTATTTACAATCCAACCACTCCATTCAACTCACTCTACTTCTGCCCTAATGCTTTGACTTCCCGTCACTTCCTTAAAATTTGGAAATCACTTTATAGCAATGGCTGCTCCACCCGTCAGGAATAAACTCCCACCAGTTTTACAAGAGTTTTCTCACCCATCCTCATCAAGGAATTTATCAGGCGAGATCTTTTGCCACCGCTGCCCGTTTGAATGCAACAGACTACATAAAAAACAACCTTTATTCTACACATTTTCCACTTGTATGTAGTTTGCACATAACAGTTAACGATAATCATTACATCAACACAAAATGCTAGTCAAAATAAATAATATATTAGCTTTCAAAGCAGTCAAACGATTTCAAAAGCTAATTAAGTAACTACAATTAATTGCAAAATAGTAAATTTTTATGCAATATCAGAGTCACAAAACAAGTTACTTACAGATATGCTACTTTCTAACAATGACGTATAACATTTGCAGCAACAAAACAACAGAAGTACAAAAAAACGATAGCAGACAAAAATTCGACATCGAGAATGCAGGAGCCAGAGTTTCACGTCTCACCAAAGCGGATTCTTCTTGAGCATGCCCATCCACTTCGTCTTTTCTGCGTCATCAAATCTCCTCTCGAGAAACGTCAGCTTTCTGTCGAGGTCTTGCATTTCCTGCAAACATGACAAACGGTGTCATGTTTGGCACCACCGCTGCATGCGTCATGGAGCCTATTGTATCAAATTTCAAGAGTCAATCCAGTTAGCAACAGGGTGTGACTTGTGGTTGGCAATAGTGGGATGAGGAAGGGCCTATGGGTGGAGCAAACTGTATGAGGAAGAGCATATTCAATGGGAGATGTCCCAGGGGGTGCAGGTTCCTCTTTCCCTGCATACAAATCCCTGTGACTTTGGGTCCGACTTAAACTGCAACCGGCCTTTTGCAGTAACAAATCGAGCCAGATGCACCAAAACTTCAGGTGACTTTCAAAGTGAAACTTGGATTGACACAAATACAGAGAACAGCAATATTACAAAACTTCAAGGCATTTCAAATAACTACATTTCTCAAACATTTCCAAATCCTGTATAAGTCAGTGATGACTGCAACAACTTGACACCCTTGGAAAAGTTATCTTGTCTAGCATTGCAGGCCTAAAGCAACAACTGTATCATGTGAGGAAGAAGCAATCAGTTTTAATACCCGTTCAATTTTGTACTGTCTTTTGTTATTCAGCTCTGGAAGTTCACTTTCAATTCGCTCAATCTGTAAAAACACAATTCCAGAACAAATAGTGGCTGCTGTCTCTCATCCGCTGCAAAGCAAAATGTTTATATAAGAAAATCATAGACAGTTGCTACTGGTAAACCACAAAGGTATGACCTAAATACCATAAAGGTATGTCCTAAATACCATAAAAGTATAACCTCAATACCATGAAGGAATAACCTAAAAACATTTGAATTGGAGTTAGCCCCAAAACACCAGTCAGATTTGGAAAATTCAAATTAAAAATTTAATTAAATCCAAAATTTAAAACCTAAAATGTGAAATATGTATTACTGTAAAACACACACCCGAGTGATAAAAGCTTGCAGCGTTGTCTTCAGTACCTCCGTGTATTCAGGAAATATGACGGACTTTTCTTTCGGCTTAACTGCAAGAAAACAAAAATGCATGTACTATCAATCGCCAAAGAGAATATTAACATATAGATATCACTTTTCGTCTGAATTCGTGTTCACATAACAAAACACTTCACAAGTCTCTGATGTCTAACTGTCTCTGGTATAGCGTTCCAACGCAAAGGTTTGATATGCACGTATCTAGACATTTTATAGTAAGTCCATTTCCATTTGATAACATTTATTTAATGATGCCGTCATAACGAGGCGATAGGCGTCATTTTTTTCTTTATGTTCATCCGAGTGTCAGTAAGGTTTTTCTTCAACCAATTTTTGACAATGATGGCAACATCAGAGCTGGACGATCTGACATCAACAATAAGATGTTTGATCTGCTTTAAAATTTAAAAGGCACTATATTTGCATGTCTAAGCAAATAATTGTATATAGTTAAGTACCCACAAACGTACATACCTAAATGCATATCTGAATGCATAGTAAACACATACATATACATGCTATCATTCAAGCCAAATTGACCATAAACGATTCAAACAAATTGCCAACTTTCAATTTCAGTAATACCAACACACAATACTGGTACTTCATGTAAACGAAAAATCCTATAAGCTATCAGCATCCAAGTAAAACCTCAAGGCTTTTCACTTCTTCAGGACATGGTACGCCTTGGGCCACAGACACAACACCATATGTCTGATGTGCCAGTCATATGAATAGTAACTAGCGGCACACTATTCTGTAACTAGCCAACTGTCGGAAAAATGTAGCAGGTGGACACTAACTTGTCTGATGAACACGAGCCACTTCCAGAGGATATGGTCTGCAAATTAAAACAAAATCAGCGATTAACCACACTGAATGGTAATACCCATGAGTGGTGAAAGTTTGTATAATTATGATTAATATTATTATTAATTAGTAACTTTATTGCACTGGTGTCTAATGCACAAGGTAGTAAACTACTGCACATGAAAACCAAGTAACAATCAGGTTAATATCCAGAAGAGCATTCCACTAAATTAGCGCTTACAAAGTCATCCACTGTGGCCACTTACTACCATCAACCGTAGCCATCTGGATACTACCCATATAGCTGTATGTCTGTCTACCAGCCTGACCTTTGGATCTGGACTTGCATATGTCTACCATCAACCTTAACTCTTGTCATCCATCTACCGCATCTCTCTGTCTTCCAGTGTTACCTTTGAGTCTGTATTTGGAAACAAACTCAACAATCTGCCTCACTGATTTTGTTTTGACTGATCATCAGTCCTTTTTTCACACTCTTATCTTTCATTGCATTTCTGTTCATTGTACCCGTGGATGGAGGAGTTCACTAAACTGAACTTAGCAAAAAGGGGATTCCAAAACAGCTCTCAAAACTTTGGCAGCAAAAAATAAAAATCATGGCTCATTTGAGAGAACCTTAACAGACATGAACTTACGACTCCTTAAATATTTCGATGTTTACAAATATACATCACTGGGGCCCTTTTTAATAAGCACAGTAACTCGCCTGCATCAGTGTAAAAGAACTTCTTACATCAATTAAAATAACACAGTCATGTGCAAAATAGTTGTCTCCTTTTGAAAGAGCTTCAAACAAAAAATAGCAGAACTTACGTATTATTCGTGTTAGCCTCGATGTTGCCTTTGGGGATAATGAGTGAACCTGCGTGATTCTTCAGCTGAATTCAAACAAAAACCAAACGAATCAGCAAAGAAATTTGAAACAAACACATAATGCAACAGAGATTTCTAATTCACCTATTCAAGATATCACCAAGATAGTAAGTAAGTAAAATAAGTAGGCAGATAAGTAAGTAACTGTTACTAGAACTAGACAAATGCCCACATTTAAAAATATCAGTGAATACAAAACAGTAAAAACAGAAAGCACAGTGATATTAAAAGGAACAACAAAACAACAGTTTACAAATTAATTACAGTTCCAAAGATGAAGAGTAGAAACAAAGTTCAGCAAATCATAGAACCAGTGTACTCAACAGTTTTTATATTTATGTAGTGAGTGTAGTGTTATGATAATGATGATATTACACCTTTCATATTAGAAAAACTAAGTTCTGCCAAACATACTACACACCTATTGATACCAACATACTGGCATTTCAATCTAAGCCAGTATTTATCAGAGATCAGCATTTAAAACAGGTCAACTTTTATTTGCACAAATCGTTTTTACCCCCCTGGCGACTATTGGCGACCAGCGTTTAATTGGGACCCAGCTTTAAAAACGTTTTGTACGGTTCACACCTTCAGTACGATGTTAGGATCGAGCAGCTGTAATTCCTTGCGTATGGCTTGAAGCATGACACTGGACGAACATTCATCGGGAATTCCAACTTCGTGCAACATCACAGGTGGCTTCTGGCCCTCTAAGTATTACAGAAGCAGTTACGATTGCAAAAACAAACACATTATTTCAAAATTCTACATTAACGCCACAAGACAATTTTTAGACTAAAATAATGAGCATCCTCGCCTATCTTACGTCATACAAACTCTGTTGACCATTCTTTTTTACCAGCGCTTTGATGTTTGGAAAACAGCAACATATGTGTCGAGAAACGGACACACATCAGACTGCTAGTCATCACAGGGACTCCTAATGCGGTATAAACGATGCTTAATAAATACGTAGTTACCCTATATCACAATATCGTCTCTGCCAAATAAACATCCCTTGTCAACTTTAATTCACGAGGTGAAAATTATAAACTGCATTAAAGTCTAAACACTGGTTTGGTAAAAGAATGTTTGAAGTAGCTGGTCCAGCTGAGTGGAACTCTTTACCTGAATCTGTTCGAAGAGTCTACGGCGCGTTATAAATATAAGTTGTATTGTATTGTATTGGTGTCTACGGCGCTACTTAGGCTGTCACAATATCTGCCTTACGCCTGTAGTAATAATAATAATACGCCTGTTCGGAGTAAATCTAAACAAGAAGAAAGTTACATTACCAGCAACATCAAATCTTCTCACTAAAAACCAAATCGTCTTTAACTTTTTCTCTTCCCCAGTCGTTTTTTCGGCCATGATACTCGTTGCTAAAGTTTATTAGAAAATAATAAATTAACTCCTCCCACGGCAACCATTTTCTATACAACGATTGCAAAGAGGAAAATGTGGCACCGTATACTGCTGAACCAAGAGCGCCATGTTGGTATTAACACAAACGCGCACACCACGGGTTTATCTAGACGGGGAAATAAAATTGTGCAAAGTATTCAGTCAATTCCCTACAATTCAATCGCTCCACTCATGAGTATTATCCGCTCCATTTTCCCTGAAGAATGACTGTAGTAACTTTTCAGTTTGCACTCTTCGTTCAATTTCTAGTTCGATGCTATATGATGTTTGAAACCAAATTCTAAATTAAAACATCCGCTCTTTTAAACGCCGAAGAAACGCATGATCGGACGCTTAAGCATTTTGAAGCACCTTAGTATAAAACTGAGCACATTTGGGCTACGTGTTTCTGCGGGTTTATCTAGACGGGGACAAATACCTTGATGAAAATTGAGGAGCTGTGAGACAGCAAGTGCATGTGATGCAAAGACCCCACCTAATCAACCGAGGGCCTGAGAAGAGTCGTAAACTCCTCAGCGGGGTTCGGAGCAGAGGCTCGGAAGCAAACGGATTTTGCTAAAATAAAATAGGCACAGTTCATCATCATCATTTGTGGCGTGCTGCTTTCTGGAGCGTTGCCGTTTCCAATATGCGCAGAGTTAGGCCTACTTCCTATGATAATAAACCCCGTGCATTGCTCATATAAATTTGCAAACAGGTGTTCGCATTAAAAACTAAAACCAGTTTACGATTGTTATGGCCTATATATTGAGCAAGGGCCTAGCAAAAGGCATGTTATTTTGTCGCGCTGTGGTTCCTAAATTAAGACACTTATGATAACTCATTATAAAATAAAAGTATGCATCAAATTACAACTCAAGAATAACTCTATGAAATTATCTAGAAAACATTATTTCATATTTCGTAAATGTAATTTCTCAAAGAACCTTAAAAGTCTATCATATATTTACTTATCATTCAAGTATGCACCTCTGAAGGCTGGCTGATGCAAATTGTCGAATGCATGTGGTAATATGTAGTCTGTGATTCAGGATGTATGTGGCGTTGTGCGGGAGAAGTGAAATGTTTTAAGTTTGGGATCTGAAACAAGAGATCGGTCAAAATATTGAAATGACTGAACTTGAAGCGGGAAATGGAAGTGCTAGAAAAAAGCGTTTATCGGCTTTAAAAGCTGATGAAAGTAATCACACTGAAGGCTCCGGTGATGAGATTGTACGTTTATTTTATAATGACTTCAGTAAGTAAGCAAGTTGAAGCAAAGCATGTAACTAAGACTATACTTGACACAGTTTTTTTAATAACGATCTAAAAAAGCCAGGAAGATTTATGTTTTGAGTTACCTGCTTTATATATGCCATCTGCTTTGTGAAAAAAACGATGGCTTTAACCGTGAAATGAGTTTATGCAAGAAGCAAGGCACAGAGTTCTAAGTTTTAGGTTTCTATGAAATAAATAATGCTTTATATTCCTATGCCGCATATGTTCTTCAGGTACACTGCCCTATAGCTTTATCTAATCTTCCTGTGCATCGTCCCGTTCCTCTTGTGATTTTATGAAATGACAAACTTAATAGTAATTTTTGCATGAATGTTTTCATGTACAACACCCTACTTCTTGTTTTCATCTCCCAGTTTGACTTTTTCCTTTATATTTAAATTTCCTGAAATGGCTGTAATTTTGTCATCAGGATGATTTGGTGAGCACAGGAACTGGAAGTTTAGCGGACGACAGTTCACGCAGTGAAACTCCGACACAGAACTGGAGCAGAAGAAAGAAAGGCAAAACGCGACCAAACAAAGCCAAAATCCACTTCAAATGCACAAACTGTCTAAAGGTGATGAAAGTCATTCACGTAGCTCTAGATCAGCTTCTGGCATCAATACAAACATGTCGCTGCATACATATGCTATATTTCAAAGGCGTTAAGGGGTTACTAAAAGGTGCAACACAATGTCCAAATACATACGTCTGACCCATCCTACTAACTCAGCAACACTGCACCTCTTGCAGTCTCTGCATAGGTCTTTCATTCAAAACTGAAAAAACTGCTCTTTCACAATTCCTACCCTAAATCCTCCACTTCTCCTTGCCTATCTTGCTGCTCCAGTTCTAAACACTATCCACTATAGCAGTCTGACCATCTACCTGCCTAAGCCTTGGATCTCAACTGGACATTGCCTGCCTCTTGTTTTTGTTTTTGTGAATAAGCTTGGCTTTTTATGATCACTATAGAAAGCTTGAAATTGCAGTTATGATATGCATACTATATGCTTTATTTCGTTTTCCCATAAGACTGGATTCTTTATTATCATTTATTTAAGCTAAGACTCCATTTTCTGGGGAAGTTTGGTCCTTAAGGAAAAAATTTGCATGTTTCTTATGTTGTACAAAGTTTATTTTCGTTTATTAGTTGAAAGTGATGATAGTTTGCCCGATGAGAGTGACTGACGATAGCTAACTAAGTTCTAGTTCTAGTAACATTGTTGTGTGAGAAAATGATGACAGTGCTGATAGCCAGAAATCCGCTCAGTAGGCCTAGGACAGCAGTTCGCCGTCTGCGTGGTCAAGAGATGAAATCGGGCCACGTCAACGCTTAGCATGTAGGCCTATAGGAACACCTAGAACGCGTGTTTCAGTTGCTGACACGACGGATCCAGTGGAAAATTGAACTATACTGGTCCACAAAACCATTGAATGAGACTCCTTATCTTCGGAATATAAGGAGTCTCTCGATTTTTCCTGCAGGATGCTTTGGAATATATCATACAAAGCGAATATACTAAACTGGCGCTATATAAATTGATAAGGAGCACTACAGGGCTACTTAAAAAAATTATTATATGTTGACTTTTATGTTTCTCAGAGCAAAGAAAGACTTCTGGAATATTACAATTACGAATACCAGTCTTCCTTAATCACATGCATTATTTTGAAGAATACCTAAAAATAAATACACATGTGTGGAAAGAATTGAAAAAATTTATTCCACGGTAAAGGCGTTAAGGAAAAAATTTGCATGTTTCTTATGTTGTACAAAGTTTATTTTGATGGATTTGTATTGATGACTTTGTAACAGGAAGACCACGGGCAGCCGCTGTTTGGTGTTCAGTTCAACGTTCAGGATTGTCATTCCATTGTTTTTGCCACAGTTGGCAGTAACCGGGTCAGTAATTTTTGGCTAATTTAATTCAAAGCTCTTCTAACCTCTATACGCCTTGAAATTGCTTTCTTTCCTTTGTTTGAACCACTGAGTGTTATTTGTTCACTTAATTATCCACGTAAAGTGAGTAAACTCGGTCTGACTCATGAAACTGTTAAATGTTTAATTGCTTAAAGGCTGATGAAACTTGTTTTGATGCGAAATTGGTTGTGAATTTCTCAAAGACTGAGGCATAGACAGTATTTCACTGAGATGCTTCTTTTGAGTTCTGTTAACGAGACAAACTAAGGTGCAGCTCACAAGTTCAACAGAGCACACACTTTCTTCTGAGTTATATTCATAGACAAAAAAGAAGAGGGTAGCTGGTAGTAGGAAGAATGGTGGATGGTTCAGTTTGTGGTAAGATGCATGGAGGTTGATTTGTGGTAAGATGCAGGGAGGATGGTACAAACATGGTAGGAGGGGAGTAGTGGGAGAAGGACCAATGAGCAGGGGTATAGTTACTGGTAGTATGAGGGTGGTCTGAACCGTTGAGGGTGAAGTTTGCCCCATTTACATACAGGATGTAGGTCTTCTTGAATGCAGTGTCATATGCATAAAAATACTTAACCTCATTCATTCTGCACCATTGGTTGATGTTAGACACTGGCACATTAGAAGTTACTAATTATTATTATTCATTCAGAGCACTTATGTAGTGCTTCTTGAAGATGCCTGACAGCTGATGTGTAAATGTCTTTGTCTGCCGTAGATAACAATCTACGAATGCCAAGACAAGGGTCAGATCAAGCTCTTGCAGGCATACGTCGATGCCGACTCTGACGAGAATTTCTACACGTGTGCCTGGACGTGTGATGACGTCACCGGTCTTCCGCTGTTGGCAGCTGCTGGCTCCCGGGGCATCATTCGTGTCATCTGCCCCACCACCATGGTCTGCATCAAGGTAATAAATTGCTTTGAGCAGTCAGTTAATGTGTGCTTAGTTGTGTTAAAATATGGTAGAGTAAGGTAGGGTCAAAGGTTAAAGGTGAGGTATGGTTTTAATATGGAAGTTATGATAATGTAAAGTAATCACATTTGTTACATTCCCATATCACTCTACATGTCTTCATTCATTTGCTGTGTAGGGACCTTGAGCAAGTTGTTCACGTACAGCTGCTCAGCTGCTCGTTGTGTGCTTATAACTTTGAAGGAGAACAGTACCAGACACTGTTGTATGTGTATTTGTTTTGTATATCAGCTGTCCGTCCGTAGAAGGGTGGTCTTGGGGATAAAGGCTATTTCGGCTGACACGGAAACATGATGATTGGAGTCCCACACCTACATGCAATCAATTTGAATGCATTTAACATGTTTTGGTCATTTGTTACTGAATTCCTTACATATTTTATTTATTTATTTGTAAAATTGTACATATTTTAACTATGAAATTTGGTGTGACTGGCCAAACAGCAATTTGTCCTGTTTCTGAAAGAAACTAAGGCAACCAATCTCAGTAGGATTAGCATTCTCTTCTTAATAAATAAAAAATGCTATAAGCAGATTCAATTACATTGTTTGCTCATAGCCTTTTAACTTGAAATCTTGTTTAGCACTTTACAGGACACGGACAGTCGATCAACGAGCTGAAATTTAACCCAAAAGATGGCAACATCCTCGTGTCGTTGAGTAAAGGTAAGCGTTTCATCTGTCTCATTTCTCTAGGGGTTTAGTTTACGTAAACCTTTGTTTTGCTACAATGAAAAAAAAACGATTAACATGTATCAGAAAATGTAATTAACACGTACTGCAGCTAAAACAACACCACTACAGTGTAGTGCGTAATAGTTTAAGTGCTGTGCACAAGTTGGTGAAATTTCCACAACTGGTTGTTGGCCTTATGTTTTGTTGAACGTATGGATTTGAGCCTGCAAAATGATTATCGAAAAAGTTTAGTTGATTTATGATGGGTCCTGGACACACGCAAGCATCAGCCAATGGGTGGCAATGACAAAGAAATGAATTTGCCGGCGTTTCTTACTTTCTAAATTGATCAGCTCATTAGTATAATAGGAATATTACCACTATCTTATTATTGTAAGTATTAATATGTGCGCAAGGTAACACATCATTGTGAATGTCATATCTAGTACACAATAACTGGCCGTTAAAAATTGGACTATGTCATTTCAGACCACACGTTGCGGCTGTGGAATATAAAGACTGACGTCTGCATTGCAATTTTTGGCGGAGTTGACGGTCATCGAGATGAAGTCTTGAGCGGTGTAAGTCCACGGTTTTACCTTTGTTTACACTCCCCCATGTTTTGAGTACGTGTATTTCCATTGCCAGTAAATTGGGTGTAGCATAATTACTTTAAAGCTGGCAAGCACAAGTGAACATGGATTACTGTGGATAGATGGCTTAAATGTAACTGTGGCTTGGATTAAGCACCAGGAAGGATTGGATCTGACTGAAGAGAATGTGGATACAGAAGTTGCTGGCATCAAATGATAATTTATTTATTGCACCTAAAGTTACAACTTATGTAAGGTGTATAAATCGTAATTCTGAGGCATGAGACGAGTGCATGAACTGGGTCAAGGGTCGCTCAGTGGGCATGCACCTGCCATTGTTTTATTGCCAAGTAGACTCCAGTGCTGCACATAAATGATATTGGTGATGACAATGTGATGGATGACTACAGTGACATGAAGCTCTTAAAGACAAGTGATGATGACATTTAGGAGTATTTCTACGGTCTTGTGAATGTTGGTCTTTAATTTTAAGTTGGTATTTGCTAATTTTTTTCGATGATTAAGACTGGCTATATTGTATTTAACAGGACATTGACATAGAAGGCAAATATATCATTTCTTGCGGTATGGATCATTCCGTCAAGATATGGCGCCTTGATAAGTCATGTATTCGTGATGCTATCCAAGTGTCATACAAGCACTGTGCAACTGCAAAAACCGACAAGTAATGGGAATAATTATATTAAGCATAAATGTTAAGTTTAAAATAGTCTTTTGCAGCAGAATGTATGTGTATTCTGTTTTATGTTTAATTAGAGCATGCTGTAAGTATGGAGGTATTTTTATTATTTTGCACTGTGATGCATGCAAGATCAGGAAATCTAAATCTGTGGCACGAAGGACAAAGTCCCTACACAGTAACTGCCTAAAGGGAGGCTCGAACTTGTACTCTGCGTTACAAGCTGAGTGCTCTATCTAGTCGGCTACTATGCACCATGATGCAGCTGAGTGTGTTACACAGGGCTGCCTTTACACACAGTTATGCTCTTAAGATTGCATTTGTACAGCGGGAAAGTTGTTGGCTTCAGGAAGAACTTGTATCTAGATGATGTACTAGGAGATTATGTACAGTTCAGCAGTGATCAATATTGATTTCAAAAGACAGGCCCCTGGTCAGAGGCGAAAAGCCGATGCATTAGCCACATGGCCAATGTTCTGCATGTACAAACTTCTGCTACTGAGGAAATTTGTTTTCCTACTTAGACTAACTGAATTTCTCATGTTTTGTGCAGTTTCAATAGAGTTTAGTTGTTCCTAAAAATTCTGTATTGGCTTGGATTAATTTTGGAGCTTTTCTTCTTGTGGAAGTTGTGCAGAATAAATTTTGTAGCAACACATTTTTTTGGTTTCTTCCAACCATCACTCAACACTATGTTCTGTACATTTTCATTAGAGTTTGGTTATTCCCAGAAATTCTGAATTTGCTTGGATTAATTTTCTTCTTGTTTTTGTGGATAAAGACCATTTCCAACCATTGCTCAACACTATCCTGATTTCTCAACACGTGATGTCCACAGCAACTACGTCGACTGCGTACGCTGGTGGGGTCGATTTATACTGTCGAAGGTAAATCAATTAACCTGGTGCATCGAATGAATATCAAGTTTGGAATATCTCTTTTGCTGAAAATTGATAGGCATGGCATGATTAATAGTAATAACTTCATCCCAGTTGTATGGTCCATTGTGTGAAATTTGCTTCCCCGAGTCATCTAATCTAATGAATTCTGCAGCGCCGTTATCATAATGCACAAGGCGTCATTTGGTAATTGCTTCAGGTTGAAACTGTGGTACAAACTACAGTAGTAATCCACTGGAATAGTCCAGTCAGAATCCGATAGGTGAGAGAAGAGACTCTCTGGCTAATGTGGATAAGCAAGTTTAGACCTTAAAATGACATTAAAAGACGGGGCAGTGAATTCCAGAGCTTCAGACAAAAGAATGCCCAAATACCCAACACTGTTCTGGTGCCAACCTCAACAAGAGTCCATTTCCATTGATTGAGCATGGCAAGCCTGTTTGATCTGTGTTTTAGTGTTTGTGCCTTCTCGTCCAAAAAACTCGGAAAAGCACTTGTAAGAAATGAGTAATCACACAACTTTCGTTTAACAATACTAACAGAAGGGGTGACATTTCTTTCAGTCATGTGACAACCGCATAGTCTGTTGGAAGCCTGGTCGTCTGACGGACTTGGATGTTGGACTGAAGACAACGGAAAGCAGTACAACGGCTATATCTGTTGTGTCTCTGTTGCACGAGTTTGAATACAAGGAATGCGACATTTGGTTCATGCGGTTTTCAACGGATTACATGCAAAAGGTTACTGTTGCAATATGTGTCTATACACTGCTGTATAACATAAAAGCCAGTTTTGTGTAAATTTTAGCATATAATCCCAAGCTTTAGGTTTTTTTGGCCTGTCGCCATTTGCTAGGGCTTCTTGAATAGATTGTGTTCATTTTGTTTTCTCTGAATTGTATTTCTATGGTCTTTCTTGCAGTTTCTCATCAGTTTTCTTGTTTGTGGATCTTGTTTTCTAGCACACTGGTTTAACACTTCATGGCCCTCTGACCTTTTCTGATTTATTGTGGCTTAAGATTTGTTTTTTGTATCAAATTTTTATCTGAAAATGTTTTTCAGGTTCTTGCCCTTGGGAATCAGAACGGCAAAGTTTTCGTTTGGGACATTGACGACGATGACCCAACGCAGGCCAAGTAAGCGATTTTATAACTTTAGCTTAACTAAATCAGAGTTTGGAAAACTATCCAGAATGATTCCAACATTTGCTGTGTTTGAAACGAAAAACTCGTTACGACTGCATTTGGGAGTCTTATCAAGAACCACTTTTGACAGCAGGTTTATTTGCTGAAAGGGAATTTAAAGGTGAATTTGGGACCCGTGTCTTGGTTACAAGGGAGCATGTTAATGTAAATCTCCTGTGTATGCTAACTCCTAACATTAACTGAAACAGTTTGGAAAATATCCAGAATAATCCTAACATTTGTTATATTTGGGCAGGAATCCAGCGTCCTAAAAGCCGTTAAATCTAGCTATCCAGTAATTATGGCCAAAGCGAAAAGTGTTGGGTCACAACTGAAAAGTGCTGGGAAAGTTTGGCTGGGCTGCAACAGTGCTGTGCACGTACATATGGTTTGGTTGCAGATGTGTGGTCCTGTGTCACGGAAAGTGCGCTAGTCCTATCCGACAAACAACCTTCAGTAGAGATGGAAACACCCTCATCTGCGTTTGTGATGATGCCACGATCTGGCGTTGGGATCGACAGTAATGGATGACAGGATAGACGGATAGAAACAACACAAATCTCGTAAACAATTGCCAAGACCGATGCAATGACTTTTCACACAAAAGATGGATTAGACCGTCAAGATGTCGTCAGGGTGTTAACTATCAAAAGTAGGAGTTAGTGAACTTTCAGAACAATGAAGAACTTTACAAAGTCCGTGAACTGGCAGAGGCGTGATATTGCTTGCCTCCTAAGTCGGACATTTAGGTTATGAATAGGGTGAACACTGCCATAAAATGCATTTAATGTCTAGCGACTACCCATAAAACCTCTTGCATGTGTTATATTTTTAAAGCTTTGTTGAACTTGTTTTATGATGCTGAACAAAAGGTACTTGCAAAACGGTTTCAGTGATTTATAGTCCAATATCAAGATTTCAAAGCAAGAAGGGATACAGCAAGAACAATACAACAACCGATGTTAGGTCGGTGGGTCACGATGCATTATCCCCATTCACTTTAACTTCCATTCCTTCATTGCTGTTACCCGTGCTAGCTAAAACCATAGTGCAGTTCGTACTGTGAGACAGGACTATTTCCCCTGCTGATTCAAACCAACCCCACATTGGGGCCAATTTTTCCCAGTCACTGGACTCCCGCCAAAGACACCTCATTACATCTAGCCACAAATTGCACCCCAACTGAAACGAGAAACAACCGTATGTATATTCTAAAATCAGTTTTCAAAGAGCCCACTGGACTGTTGTGCATCTATTAAACAGCCGCCAGATGAACACAAAACCAGTGTTTTCATAAATACAATAAAAATAGTGCACACATCAAATTTCACGTGGGAAAATGCCAAGGCTTTCCATGAGCCATGCTAAAAACAGACCTGGTTTATAATCATTAGAAAACCAATCCATGCCCAACAGACTGCATAATTTGCAACTTCACTTCACTTAGTAGTAACTTAAAAATCTGAACACCATCAGCAGCAGAACTTGGGCAGCAAGACCAGGTAATACGATTCATACCTGATGCAACTGTGGCAACAATTAACATGCTTACAAGCTACATCAACTGAAAAGCGTTTTACGGACAAGTGATGCAAAGTTCAGCAGCTGAAACTATATAGGCATAGTTTTCACGAATTTCACGGCATACATTTCCAGTTTCTAACAGTGGCTTAAATTACAGTGTCGGTCAAACAGACAACAAATGCCAATATTATTGCCGTTACATGATCAGCACAATCCAACTGAAGTAAACATGCCACTCTACTCGTCTGCAGTTACACGAAAACTTTTGTCCATTCGAATTTGTGCTCCACCTTTGTGCGGTTGGATACACCTGCTGACGTTGATGGCAGTCTTAAGCAGCGGCTGAACGCCTTAACGCACTCCTTAACTTGCTCTCATCTGTTACACTAAAATCTGTTGCGTACTTTGATTATATTAGAAATTGTTACGATGTATCAATTAATTAAAAACATCAACTGCTCAGCTCGAGTTACTCAGTCGCTCTGTAGATGGCAGCAGTGTCGTGGTCACCATACGCCTGAGCTTTGGCTTTCTTGAAGAGCTATAAGGAAAAGCCACAAACTCAGAAAAGCCTAAATTGCTTAAAGAAACATGTAACAAACTTCTGATTCAATTACCTGCTCGCTGTTTTTTTACCACACCTAGCAACAGTACTCCACGTTATGCCAACCAGTTGAACCCATGTCACAGGAGTGAAAAGCTGAAAAAACCTGTCATCTCTGAAATCCGACTAAAGTGACTTACACTGACAACCATGATGCTAAAAATGCCTAATCCATTTTAGGACTTTGTTACCTTGCTTCATTTATCCAAAAACTCGTGATACAAGTTTCAGATACACCAGAGACTCGTTATATCACTCCTAACTATTACACAAATTCAGCTATAAAACATTCAGGATATGGATCTCAAAATTAGTTCAGCCAGTTTTTGCTATGGCTTCCAAAGACAGCCTCATAACGAGCTTTAGCTTAAATTTCACTAGTACGAAGGACGGTATTTACGCATGATCATACTCAGGAAGTCAAATTTGATGCAGCAAACCTCGTTGGTGGCTGTGGTGACGTAGACCGGCTGCTCAACTGGCTCAGCCAGAGCAATGGCCAGTCGCAGGTCTCTCTGCATCTGTTCAACCGACAGATAGGGAGGGTTGAATCTCCTGTGTATCATGGCTGTCAAGAGAAAGAGCATTCCCCACAAAC
Organism: Norana najaformis; assembly: GCA_964023275.1. Lineage (NCBI taxonomy): Eukaryota > Metazoa > Annelida > Clitellata > Crassiclitellata > Hormogastridae > Norana > Norana najaformis. The sequence continues at coordinate 32,210,111 of OZ029919.1, read as the reverse complement.
TCGTAAAACTAATACAGCAACAAAGCATTCCTAAAGCGTGCTTCTTACACTTTTAGTGTCCTAAACCAAGAACATCAACAATTCTGTACTGAGCTACACTGAAGCTAAGAACATGTTTTCATATGTGAAGATATTGTGATTATCAAAATTTACTTCAATTCAATTAAATATGACACAAAAAATTCTACTATAAATCCATATTAATGAGATAGAATGACGGTAATAGTGCCATAACTTGTAGTATCACAATTGTAATCTTTGAATTAGCAACCTGCAGTCTAATTCCTACCATGTTGTCTTCTTACCAAGGACCAACAATAGAATAAAGTTAAAATGGCTCAACAGCAAATATTCAGTAGACAAGATGCACTGAAATTTCAGGTGAAAGGAAGGACTTAATGTCAGCAATTGGCCGTCATAAATCCAATGTTATAAAATGGCTAAACAGAGCAGTCACGCTGAATACCTGTTCCTTTGGCTGTGTTTAGGGCTGAGGAAATCGGCAGAAGGTTCAAGATCTTTAGGATCTGTTCTTGCTGGAGACCGACCTTTTCCCCAAGTGATAGCGCTTCTGCTAGACTGGCAATCATGGTACCTAATACCATGTTTATCACCAACTTTGTACAGGTAGCACTTCCAACCTCACCTGAGAAAATTCAAACAAACTCATAATTATCCTTGTTACACAAAAAAGCTGAAGTTTTTCAGAAATACTACGTGTACAAACTTCCCAATCCAGATGTCACTGCTGTGAGGTTTGTATTGTTACTATCATTAATAATGTCAATTTATAATGCAACATAACATCTTATGAGGCAAAATAGCATTATACAACATGGTGGCATGTCTTGCATAAATATTACAATCAAACCACTCTTATCTTGTGCCCATAGTTTTCTTTAAAAAGGAAGAGCCACAACCAAAACTGCACTGCATATAACCAAGTTAAAGCTACAACAATTTTTCTCTCTATTCAAAATTAGTCTAAATATAATTCAAAATCTAATCAAAACTTCAACCAGTCATGTGCAAGTTTTCTCTCATCATCCCATGACCATATTCGTTTGCTCAGCTTAGAAGTCATGACAATAAAAGTTGCTATAGCAACCACAGAATAACACTCCGTTAAAAATGTGATCAGAGGAAGCATAGAAACGGACCAATGTAGAACGTTCGCCTGGCAACGGCATTGAACATCGACGAACAATCTTCAAACAAACTAGCATCGCCTCCAGCGACGATGATCAACTGCCCCGGTTCTTCATCAGTGTCCAGAGTTCCAACGATCGGAGCCTCAAGAAATCTTCCTCCACGTACCACAACTGCCTGTGTGTAAGAAAATTCCATCAAAAATATATCACAGGCATAAAGCAAATGTCAAGAAACATGCTGGGCAAGTCATTCATATTGGTGCTTGGCTGACAGTAAGTCTCTATCCACAGCGATAACATAATTCAGTTAAATAGTCTCCCACACAAACATCTGCATACTGGTTTTCTGGCAAAATTTTCCTCTGGTGCCACGAAAGCAAGTGCCAACTCCTGTACCAATTTTACAAACTTAACCCCGGCACACCGTCTTTTCTAAACACCGTTATTTTGTACTCATACTATTCACCAGATAGCACCAGCATTCATCATCCCATGCCACAGCCAATGGTTTTCCTGAGGCGTGGTTATTGATAGTTGAAACACAAAAACACAGGCAATGCATGAACGAGTCTAGATTATTATTATTATCATTATTACTACAAATTATTGTTATAGCATAGGTACCAGATTCAGATATTCAGCTGAGTTAATCATTTGGAAACAGCAAGCAATAGGCCACACACAAATTAGAGTCACAGACGGTCACTGGGACTTACCAATGCACAGCTGTTCAGCAGTATCAAATGACAACCATACAGAAATTAAATAACATTTAATGTGTTCCTTTGAGATGGAGACAGCTGCTTTTACCTCGTACACTTCAGTTGCTGTGTCGACGTCTAGAGATGACATGTCAACAAAAGCCTTTCCAGGACCAATTGCCTGAGCAACACCACAGTTCCCAAAGACCAACTAAAGAACAACAATCCAAACCAACTAATCTAATCAAATGATTTTTAAATCGTCAATATCACAATGCACAAAGCATCCATTAACGGTACTTCAAGTGAAAACATAGGCAAAACTCATAACGTGCTGGAAAAACAAGACTCACACACATATCACAGTTGAACATAAATTCTGACTACATCCGATTTTTATAGAAGAAATGACCTAGTTGCCAAGAATCCTCGAAGTTAAAAGAGAGGTCAATAATTTGGTCAAAGCTGAATTCATTATCTTTATAAGTTGTAACCTGATCTGACTTCTGATAGCAGCTTACATCTTTAAGAGCAGCCGAATCAGACACACATGAAAACGTGATGTCACATGTCTGAACCACATCTCCAGGGCTCATTCCTTTGGCCGCCCCTTGCGTCACAAAATCCCGACACTAAACGGAAATCGCCAAATAAGTCAAAACCAAAACGATTTCAATTTTTCAAATAAAACTAACGACAAACAATGGGTTGTGTTTTATTCATAACAATAGCAAAAGCAAGAATCTCCTGTTACCACTGTTCACAGCTTCATGCTAACCTCATAAAGATATCAACTAAAACATCAACAACGAAATTCCTTTATAACACAAATTAGCATAACAGCAATTCTTGTACAAAATGGATTGTCAGGAACAGAGATCCAAGATGAACAGCAAATCATTTTAAAATGTGACCTCTTAAAACACATGATCTTGTTATGTGAGAATTCAGTATTAGATCGCCAGAAGTCTTTACACAACTATAACAACCTAGTATGCGATTCCAGTACCTTTGATGGAGTTCGATTCCAAACGGTTAAGTCATGTCCAGATTTCAGGAGGCGCTTGACCAACAGTGAGCCCATGTTACCCAGACCAAGGAATCCTATTTTTAAACTTGTGCTTTCGGATTTAGGCGGACACGACAGAATATCCGGAAGAAAGGTAGCGAAGGAGGCTGATGCATTTTCCTGTAGCAAATTACAATTGTAACCAACATTTATTAAGCATCCTTACTACAGCTTTCAGTACTCTATAAATATTTTGTAACTCTTCAATTCTCTTCAACATCACTAATCAACTCAGCATTAAAATCAATATTTTTATTTTAACAGCCAGTCTGTATACGGTTTGTATAATGGTATGTGATGCGGAGTCAATAATTCACTACTAAATCACGCAACTTTATTTATATAAAGCACTTAATAGGTACAAAAAATCGGTAAATCTGAATCAGAATGTTTGATAGGAGCAAGACAAAGTCATGAGTAAAATAGCAGATCTTAACAAGTAAATTAAATGGTAAGAGCAAGAGTTGGTAAGTTGGGCCTTTTGTGGTAGATGGTTTCAAATATGATACCAGTTAGATACCAGTGTGTGTCCATATTCATACTTCTTAAGGAAAGATTTCCAACTTTTCAAAATAAGTATCCTACCGCTTACTTTTGAAAGAGCTGCTGCTGCTTGACTACCATCACGGTCTTTCTTGAGAGCCTCGGGCAAGGACTTCTTTCCTTGCACAACTTTAGACTTTTTTCTTGGTTCTGTCGATTCTTTAGCTGCATGTCCACTTCGCCTTTTGCCCTGATTAAAAAACAAAGTTCAAATCTGAAATGATTTAAAACATAAAAAAACCACTTCAAATTTTCCAAGGCTTAAAAACCATTTTGATAATTCCAATTTGTGCTGATTCAAGAAACTTGCTCATGGCTTTGCCTTCTGTTCTGATTAATACCCATCTACCAAATCGCTTTGCTATTTGATTCGCTTAGAGAAAGCATGCCCTACATGTTTCCTTAAGAAAATCCAAAGAAAGCCCAAGCCATTACGGTATGTAGTGAACAACAGTGAATAATGCACCATGATAACCTATCACGCTAGGTTATCCACGCTAGGATGCCGTATCAAATGATGACACATCCATTAGATACCAGTGCATGTCCAATAAATTTTCTAAACATACCCGGGTCGTGAGAGGCGTTTCCTTCTGGCTGCCTTCTTCCCCAGCAGAGGACACTACTGCAGCTGAATCCTTCGAACTGGATGCCTCCTGATAAACAACCAACCATGAATGCTCGCTGTTACTCAACGGAATGCACATTCCTTTAAATAATATTTAATCTCGGTAATATTGAAAAATATCAATAATTTCAGCAAATAGTGAAGGCACGCTATAATGTTTCCCCAATCTTCTGATACCAGTAAATGTAAACTTAATTTAATTTAATGTGAATAAATGTGAAATGAATTTTATGAATGCAATTTGAATAAACGGTAGAGTGAAGCAAAAAACTTCAATTTGGATAATCCAGAATTTTGGTCATGATGCCCAAAATTTCAGTTTTAGTCCAAGATTTTAGTTTTGACACTCCAAGATTTTGGCTTTGGCAGCTTCCTGGAGAAAGCAAGAACAGCCTGGAAGAATGAACAGAACAGAAAGAGAGTAAACAAACCTTAACGTTCTCTGAATCCGAATCTTTCAGCTTATTTGGAAACATTTCCTGCAGCTCATCATCAACCGAAGGCGGGTCACCTTCTGCCTTTGTCAAAACAAACACAAAACTACATTTAATTTAAGATACGTGTAATAATAATGCAATTACATAAGCTTTACAGGTCCACAGAATACTCCTCTAATTACAGACATAACCTGTACTGTAATAGCAATGTGATGTAATACATTACAGTGCTACAACTACAATATTACACCAGATTGCATGTAATAATAATGCTTCCCCATTGTTGGCCACTGGGAGCATCAGGGATGCATTTTGTAGCAATATAGTGAGTGTAAAAAATCCAGCTACCAGCATCGTCTGCTTTCATGAACAGACCCAGTCATACAAGGAACGAACAATCACAAAAGACTTACCTTCGAAGACACTGTATCTTGTCTGGTTTTTATGACCTCTTCAATTGCATCAATTGCTTCCTTGAAACCCTGGGGAGCTCTCTGCGTAATCAAGTACTTGTCCCTGAATTCTACATAGGGCCACAACTGATCCTCACCAATCCAGGAACTGCAGATTAAAAAAATATCAAACGCTTGTTACCACACATACCCGATCCCCTTCATAACACGCCTCACCATAAGACAAATTCTAGATTCTAAACATAGCTTAGCTTTACAAAACAACCTAACTATAAGAAATCTAATTATAAACCACTAACAGATATAGCTCAAAAGATTCTGGCATACAACAATAAACATTAATCACATAAAAAAGCAAAAATAAACCAAAAAAGCTTTAAAAACAGCTGCTTACTAGCTGTCAGATCCGTAAAAGATGATAAAATGTTTAGATTTCTTTTCACTGAATGTCTTCCCTTCGCGACTTGGATCTGAAACCTAAGTTAACAAATCAGCAACAAAAAGGCCACTATAAAATATCACAACAAAATCTCACTAAACACACACTTAAGGCTGCTTAAGACTTTTTTGTATCGTCTTGCTTTTGTTGTCTGACCACTGTGACCCACCCACGCCTACGATTCCTCGCTCAGTCGATGGAAATATGGGGTGTTAACAAATGCATTACTTACTACAAAAGTGTCTTCTACTTAACAGAGATGAAAAATGAATATAGAACTAAGGAACAGAAATAACAAGCACAATAATTGTAAATATACACTTTTTCTATAGCGACCATATGGCCTCGACCCTGCTCATATTTTAATGAATAGATCAAGTGAGATTCCTTCCTCATCGCTGCCCATTTGAATGGGCATCACGTCATTTAAGGTCCCCATGTATGGAACAATAAATATCTGCCCTACAACCGATTCTGTCTGTATTCAATAAATAAACAATTATCTTGTTATATGTCAAACAACCGGCCTTCACCAAGGATAAACTACATCTAGAATTCTAGATACTACAAAAATCAGTACCAGTACAATACAGTCACTCACTTGTAATTCTCACTTCAGAACTGAAATATCGATACTGGGTGTAAGAAAATTTTAGCATAAGAAAGTTGTGAACCTTATATGTGTAACAATGTGGTTATCACGACAACACTCTTGTTAACATAATAACCAGCTTTCTTCTGGTACTACACTAGAGCCTCATTATAGCACGCTTCTTTATACATGTAACTCGAATTCTGATATAACGTCATCATGGACATGGATACAGTTCAGCATTAGAAAACGGTCTTGTTAAAACACAACCTCGCTATAAGGCAGCTCTTGATAGGGCTCCAAAAACAGTGCTATGGTGTACTAAAAATTAATCCTCTGGGTTTATTCTTAGTCTGTCTAGCAAGCTTTTTAAAGATTAAAATGAAAAGAATGCTTACTATTCCAGGCCATGGTGGATAACTTTTCATCTTTGCCCTACAAACGTCAGAAATTAGTTTTTAAAATCAAAAAACCACACCTGAACGTACAGTGTACCTGCAACTTGCGTACAACACCATGGAAAATGAGTGACTTTACAACCTGCACATGCTCTAACTTGACAATCATACTCATTTTGCCATGAAAAAGTAGTGTGCTTTACATACACTGTCTGGGATGTTAAATCGAAAGATGGCCTAAAACATCTCATTACACTCAACAAATCCACTGCATCTCTGACAGTTTTTAACTAGCTTGGCCATACTAAAGCGAAACATTAACAAACTGGAACAAAAAGACATCTGCACATTCATATTTACATAGAGATCTTGATATGCTCAAAAAGTAGGGCAACATTAATAGACGGCCGATAATGTGGCGTTAACAAAGAACGATCATACGCATGATCGTAAACGTAATATATTTAGCAAACACCAAAAGTGTTGTGTAAATCAGAAAGTATGCACACAGGTTTTGTACGGAAATAAATCCTTAGCGCAAAATTCTTTGTTTACCAAACAAGATCTCCGATTTTGAATTTCATCGCCATTTTGCAGCCGGAAAAGCCGCCGTCTTCGCCACAGACGAAGTGTTGTACAATGAAAAATTTATCTTGCGCTTTACTTTAGTCAAGAGTATTATGTACTAATACATATCCTTGCATTTTTATATGATCCACAGAGATCCGTTTTTTAGAATTTTACGCCCATTTTTATATAAGCAATCAATTCTCTACATCGTAAAGAAATTATTATACGTCTATTAGTTTTAATGTTATATTATTTGTTAGTATTAGTTATTTACAACAGAGATTTACGATTACTTCACAAATACTTTCAATTCCTAACATCATGCACGTAGCCGTTTGTTTGACCACGTGCCTGACTTTAATTTGGATAAAGACTTGGAAGCGAACTTCAGCATAAAAGTATATTATCTGCCTCACCTAGCTTCACTTCACCACTTGCAATCACTGCATATGTCTTCCACTCAAGACTGAAAACACTCCTATCCTATCCTATTCTATCCTATCCTGACCCCCTTCTTCCCCTTTAAATTATCTATCCTGCAGATCAATTTCCAAATACCACCCACCATAGACATCTTATTATCTGCCTGCCTGACTTGGATCTTGACCTGGAACCGAAACCCTTCTTGCCTGTCGATTTTATTTTGACTGAGCGCCTATGAGTAAACTGCTTGCTTTCTGAATTTATGATTACGATAGCACGGTTTGTACACCAGGACCTTAGTTGGCGTGGCGCCCATTCAAACCGGCAGCAGTAATGAAGGCTCTCACCCGATTAATTCATTGAAAAATTGACAGGGTCGAGACCATATGATCGCTGTAGAAACAGTGTACATTTACATTTACCCATAGCTACTCCTCTGGTCAGAGCCATCTATCTACATGACTGTATAGATGCCTCTGCTCTGGGTTACCCTGTTTACCTTTGGGCTACATTTGGCAGTTTTTCTAAAGGACATTGAGTGGCAAGCAGTTCGAAAGAGGTCGTTGCTGCCGTCTATTGTCAAAGGTCTGTGTTGTTGTTAGGAAAGATTTTAATAAAATCGTTGGTTGTTAGTGGTGAAGAATTTTGCTAATGTCAACGATGGAAGACAGTTACGACAGTGTAATGGAGGCGGACAAAAGCTCTGGAAAAAACGGAGATAAAATGTTCGCCTTAAAGAAGTGGAACGCTGTGGCCATGTGGAGTTGGGACGTTGAATGCGATACATGCGCTATCTGCCGTGTTCAAGTCATGGGTAAGCCTGATATTCGTTTACTTAATAAGCTCCGGTAAAAATCTAGCCTTCACTTAAAATGAATAAAGACATGCTTGTGGTAACAGTAGCTGATTTTGCCATTCTGGATGCATATATTGGGGCTTACTTGACAACTGTTACAACTTAATTTATTAATTTTATATTTTAGATGCGTGCTTACGATGCCAGGCAGAGAACAAGCAAGAAGAATGTGTCGGTAGGTAGACAAATCTCTCACTCAGGATGCACAATATTTTACGTTGTCTGAATTACTATATATGTTATGTTCTTGTTAGGGTATATGAACAGTTACCGTTTCTGTGTTTTATGTTTATTGCAATCCATTCACTTGTGTTGAATCCCTTGCACTGGTGAATTGATGCCATATGCAGTACAGGGATTCAGTGAATATAGGAATAAGTTTAGAGGTCACGTGCTGCCTAAGGCTGAACATTGTGCATGTTACTTTTTGCTTCACTCTAATGTTGATAACTGTGACTGCACCCCAACTTTAAATCCTTCAAATTCTGATAAGTACTACTTGGGTACATTAATTTATCAGGCTTCAGATCAGTGGCTATGAAGAGCTTGAGCACTTACACTACTGTTGAGTCTTACCCCAGCAACCATCAGTAAGTCTGCAGAGACAGCTTAACCCTTAGCCACCAGGGGTGCAATTTTGCGACATTTGGCCAGGTGGTCAAATAAGTGGAGGCATGTGATTGATACCAATGGCAGTGAGCCACTGGACTTTAAAAAAGGAAGGAGTAAGGGAAGAAGTTTAAGTTAAGCCTTTCGGAAGATTAATGAATTCATTGTCTGTTACTGTACGTTTTTGTAGTGGTGTGGGGTGAATGCAACCACTCGTTCCACAACTGTTGCATGGCGCTGTGGGTGAAGCAGAACAACCGATGCCCTCTTTGTCAGCAGGAGTGGGTCGTTCAGCGAATTGGAAAGTGACTTTTTCTTGAACTTTGGATGCAAAACAGCTGTTTTTGCGGAACATTTCTACTAGAACTTGGTCAACTCATCAGTTTTGTTATTTATTAAACAGTTCACTTAAAAAGTTGGATGGCTTATTTGTTGAATTGGAAATTGTCTTTTTTTAATTTTGAATTCTGACTTTTGGATGTATTTTAGGTATTTTGTTCTTTACTAAACAGTTTTATCAAACCCTTGTGTGGGTCATTCAACGAATTAAAATATCGCATTAACATTCATGATCATGTATCCAGCGGCCACAGAACGGGCAACATCGGTTGATCAAGATGAACTGAGTGTAAGATCCCTTTGCTGATGTGTTACTACCTGGCTGGTTTTGCTCTAACTTGTGCATTTCAGTGTCGTCTGTCCCTTGCCACAGATATTTGTGCTCTGTATAATAAACATACACTACGATTACAATTTAGAGCTGGGATGCAAAAGGGCTGTTTTTTTTACTTGGTGAGTACAGAGGTTTTTAAATGGTTTTCTAGTGGATTATATTCATATTCTGAAATGAAGCTTTATACTTTTGTTTTGTGCAGTTTGTCATAGTTTATTATTTATAAACATTGTGCATGTCACAGTGTCTCTTGTTTAACATGCTAAACTTCGTTGACTGATTTGCAGATGGATGTTGTTCTGTTTTCGGTTGTTGACTTATGCGTTTTCGCAATTGTTCAAAGATCAGATTAGAAAAAACCCATTAGAATCTGAATAGGGCAGGACATGAGGTGTTTAGCAGTTACAAAAATTCGTCCAAAAATTACAGCAACAATCCAATATCACCAATCAGACACATTCAACAGAGACATCCCCTACACAATTAACAATTCAATAACTAACATGCCCCTGTAAAGTAAACCGCACGTCTGTGAAACTTGCTCCTAAACTCCCCCCCCATCCAGCACCGCAGAGAAATAACGAAATATAATCAAAGTGTAACAACGTAACATGTTGTTGCGTAGCATAGAAAATAGTCAATGCCTATGGTAACGTTGCCCAGTAATTAATCAGTTCTCAGAATTATCTACAACTCTCTTAATAGCTATACAGATTAAGCAGAAACATCAAAAGACAAATCAAAAATCTTGTAAATGAATGATGAACGTTTGTCAAAACCTAATTCAATCAATATTGTGAAACAGTTGGTGCCATTTAGGACATACGGTGTTACGCAGCAAGTAGGGCAGCTCAGGCCCGATCGTACAAAGGCGCAAAAGTTAAACTGTACTTCCTGAGAATGAAGTTGAGGCAAGAAATAGCTGCCATGTTCCTTGAAATTTTCGGAAGGAGAGGCACAGGCATTCATGTGACATAGAGAAACAGAAGAAATGTCTTTATATGCGACCACAATCTTTGAAGAAACCACATCAATCAACAATGAAGGGATGAAGTTCTTCTGTACTCCTTAATTTCATCTTCAAGATCTCTGAAAGACAAAACTACTTCGATACATTAAAATAATCACATATGCCTATTTGCATCTAGTTTTTCAATCCATTTGCATATTCCCTGTTCAACCCACAGATCCAATTCCAAACACCACAAACCATAGCCATTTGACTGCCCGACTCGTGACCTGGAACCAAACCCTTCTTGCCTATCAATTTTGTTTTTGACTGACTGTCTGTGAATAAGCTGGTTCCGGCAACTAAGTTTTTGCTGGATGCTGTAGAATTCTTGAATTTACAATTATAAACTAAAAGATTAATTACAAACTCAATCACCTCCAATTTGCAAAATCCTGTGCTACAAGGGAAACCTTTAACACATTACTAGCTTAGGAAATGTATCACTTACTTGCTAAGGTAAAACAAGATATAACCGGTTTTCTTTCGTGTTGTTAAGACAGTTTCTTCAGACGTGAACGATATATGAGAGTCGTCACATGTGTACCACTGATCGCTGTTGATGTCATACACGTCCGTCACATAATGGCCTTTCAATAAAGCACATTATATTGCCCTAAGTAACGTAAGTTAGGGTAGGTTTAAGCAAGGGTAATTACTGTAAATGGATGGACATTTACAAGGTGCCACTTCAAAGAAATTTCTCAGCATTGTTCAGGTTAAGTACTTGTATATTGGCTTCTAGGAACAGTATGACCTGTTACATTTACTATACAGTACAACTCAATGCCTCATACTCTCAAAATCAGCGACTCGCCACTGTCACTAAAATGCTCGTGTATATCGCTTACGTAACGCTCTAGAGAAAATGGAGAACAACTGCACCAGTTCTGTTCCTTGTGAGATCAATTTCACTCACCGAGTGACGTATTGCTTCCAAAATGGTTGACAACGCTCATCAAACGATAGGAATATGGATGTTCTCCAGTCTACAGAGTATAACAAGCAATTCAAATCAACCACTAAGTCATAACGGTTACCTTATCAACTAATCTAATGACTTCTGCAGTGTCATTATCAAAATGCGCAAGGCCTTAATTGACGGTCACTTTAAGCGAAACTGCAGTCAAAAATCAATCCACTGAAGAAGTCCAGTCAAAATCCAATGGATCAGGCAAACCAGAACACCGACTACGGTGTCTACACAAATTGAAACAGACAAGTCTTAAGTTCAGACACAAATTACATTGAAGAACTGACAGAATGCACAGAACTGGGCAGTGAATTCCAAAGCTTCAAAGACTGGCAACTGATAAAGCAATAAAATAATAGCTGATCCCTAAACCTCAGCTGCTTTCTTCAGTTCTTCTAATTCTGCCATTTCTGAAGCTTCAACCAGAAGATCATCGTCTCTGTCGTCTTCAGCTGCCAACAAAACACAAATCATCTGTTTAAATAAAAGCACAAGATTTTTTCTAAATTTCAAAATAAATGGTGCTGACAAAGTTGCTTTTCTGATAGAAATTCAGAATTTTAATACCAAGAGCTTTATGACAAAAACTAATATTTCAAAGCAAGATCAAGTCTGATTTCAAATAATATTCACGAAATCAACTACTGGTCAGAAAACACGAACTCAGTTCTAAGCATTCACTGTTGGGATTCACAGCTACAGGCAACAAGAAAACAATGCCACATTATCTCTCAAACTGGCAAGCAACAGCAGGATTCATTCAGAGCGTTGGTTGCATTTATAGAAATGTTTTGAAGGCTTAGAATTAAAATGTACACAGAATCTTCTTATACTTAAATACACCACAGCTCCAAACAACAAAACCCATACCAGCAAGGTAATAATCGGTAGTGATTTGTAACTGGGTGTTAAGGACCTGCTCCAAGTCCCTACATAATTGTAGTTATGACGAAGGCTCTGACATCATACTCAGCGTTATAAGGTGTACATTTGCCAAATCAGCCTGCTGATGTTGGCTGCATCAAAAATTGTCTCACACAGAAAATTCAGACCTTCAGCAGTTCCTATGTTTTGCAGTCTTTCAGCTTCTTCCTCCATTTGCTGAAAATATTAAACACAAAATAAATTTGAAGGTCAGTTTTGTTTAAGAAAAGGAAAATCAAAAGCCAGTTCACTACAAATTCATAATAAAAGTTATGAAAAAGTACATGGCAAGAATTACTTAATCATTATTCTTCACCTTTATGGCAGTTTTTTAAAAGACAGAACCACGAGCAGATTGAAACGTTACAATGCATAAACTCACTAAACAGTCATTGTGACAATTGGATAGTCCTTATAAGGTAGCGAAGATTTATTCCTTGCTCGATCTTGATTCTAGCTGGAAAGGTTCAAAGAAAAACATGAATGATTCTGACCTGACTTTGAAGACTGAGCTCAATCGCACGTTTCATGTCAGCATCAAACTCTTCCTCTGTCTGAGCTCTGTTCACCTCGGAAATTGGCTGCTGTTCTAAGTCAGGCTCACAATCAACGTAAGATGGCAGCACATTCTCCTTGTCTTCAGCTACAATCAAAAGTTAAGTTTATTCAAACAATCAATCAACTCTGCAGTCATTTATATTTACTCAGTATAGTGTAAGCCTTTTTGTCTGTCAGGACATCATAAAACTCATAAAGCTATTCTGAACACTGTAATATCAAATCTAATCACTTCTATAGTGCCCTTATCATAATGCACAAATCATAGTCAAACACCATGACACATTTCCAGTCAAATCCAACAGACCAAAGAAACTGTAAATCAGGCTAGGCAGGTAAGAACACTGAAAGACAAGTCTTAAGTCCTATAACTGAACATATATAGTACCTTCAAAAAGTCTAAAAAACTAAAAGTTATGAAAGATCAAGCAACAAATGCGACGGCACATACAGCAAAAACAAAACACCAACTTGTGTCGAAAGTGTCTGACAGAGGCAGAGGAACCTCATCCGATTTCAAATCGCAATCAGCCGGAAACAGCTCCTTTGAGATTCGTCGTTTAAGTGCCCTTGATGACAGGGTAGTTGGCCTATCTGGGGTCAGAGGCTTTGACCAGCTGCTAACTTTAGCACCAAAAGGTGTCGCCTGATGCTGCTGCAAAACTGGGGATGTCTGTGACACATTGTCGCAGGGCAAAGACACTTTCAGGGAGTCGGTGGACGACGGTTCGCCAAGCAGGACACTGTTCTTTTTCAGAGATTCTTCACATGAGTGGCCATTCGTGTGTAGCTCACTACGGCTTAGGATCAAGGCTGCCTCCAGTTGATCTTTATCCGACATCTTCTTCAAATCTTCTTCATCTTCACAAAAAACCACCCAGAAGCAGTTAAACTCTACTTGCACTAGTTAAAGCACTGACAACATGAGGCAATAGTGAATTTATTGACAATTTCAAAAAATCAATTTATATTTCACATGCTTCTGTCAACAGTAGAGCTTATATGAAAGATCTTAGAAATAAAGAATCAATGTTGAAGCAATGACGATGTTCAAACACAGAATCAATCCAACAACAGTACAAGCCTTCCATGCAGGACTGCATGGCCCAATAAAGATCAACAATTTCACAAGACACACAGGTCCGAACATAATGTTAAGAAACAAGTTGCTCATTAATACTTACTTACTTACTTATTTACACACACACAAGTTTCGTTGACCACACAGCCTGGGCTGTCACAGAATTTCTCCGTCACATGAAAACGCTGAAGGAACAATAAAGTTTTTAAGTTCTATCCTAAATCCAGAAGATGGTCAACCAACTGCAAATTTCTGTGTACTGTATTGTCTTGATCTGGTTTCTGGAATGTTCAGGTCGTTACGAGTTGCTGACAGCAAGTGACACTGGTTGCAAGACTAAGAAATCAGTATACATAATCCTACAAGGTAGTCTGGAGTTGACGGGGTGACAGAGAAGGCCATCACGTAGAGTTGCAGTGACGCAGTTGAAAAGTATTACCGAGACACAATCTAAGGTTTATAAATAAACAGCAAATGAAAGATATAAACACTTCAGAGTGACCAGTGAAACCACGTGCATTATGTTAATGGAGTTAGAGGAACTGAATCATCATCTATCATCAGCACATTAAATACTAACCATAATATTTTGAAATCATTTGAATTGTGCTAGCTGGATTGTCTGCAGACTTTTGATCATTGCGATTCATCTCCTGCAAAAGAAACAATTCAAGTGAAAAAATTTCAACAAACTTCAAAAGCACTTCTAAAAATCCTAAAGATGGATACAAAGTTAATCTTATATAGTTCAATGAGAAGATTAACACAACCTTAATAACATTATGCACAACTCGAACGCTGCTCCAAGATCAAACAAACCTGTGTCAGATTCATTGGGTCACGAAAGCAGTTTATATCCTTCAATAACATCACTAAAATAATATTACACTACAAAACTTTTTAAACCGTGTTATTTGTAATGTTGAATAAAGGGATTATAATCTCACCTGAGGGATATCCATAGATAATCGCTCCTCAGCCATATCTGTTGCTTGTGGTACGTGGACCACGTCAGCAGGTAATCGTGCCAAAGGCGTATCGACATCGCTGATTTTCTGACCTTCTTTTGAGTTGTCTAAAAATCTTTCCTTGAACCTAGGCAGGTAAGAACAACAAATCCGGAAATATTCCCAACACAGAAGCTAATCTCACATCATGAGTAAATCAGAGAGCATCTAATTTCTGAAATTCTAATTAGTTGAACAATTTTTACACTGCTTCAAAAGTTGGTGCTGTGAGAAAGTGTTATTTTTAGTTTGCAGTAACATGGTGCACATTCACATCCTAAAACCAAGACAATTATAAAGAACAATAAATTGTTCCCTGAATATTAATATCTAAAGTTCACCACAGAAGAATCCATAAAATTCACTAACACCAATAATTTTTTGTCATAACTTTACAGACAAAACATTGGATCAAAACCTATTTTGACAAAAACTGATCATCAATTAAAACAATCTCATTTAGCAAGTAAAGTAAAGATTAAACAACCCATGTCCCTATTGGAATGTAGGGGAGGTGCTCATTTGCTGCTACACGGCCTTGAGCTGGCAATGGACAAATCCCAAGGTCTTGGAGACTCAGTATACATGTCACCCAACATGTTTTTAGTTCCTATCTCATTCTGGTACCAAATTCTACTGCTTGATGAGAACAACTTTTCCAGTGTCATAACACGAGTCTCCTCAGCAAATTCAAACCCGCACTGTTAGACGTCAGGCCAAGCGCTCCACCAATTAGACTATAAACTTTCCACAAAATGACCATAAAACTGATACGATGTGTGGCAAGATTTCGTTTTTCCTTCTGTTAATGCATTAGACTAGAGCATCAAATACTGGATTAACACACCTCATGCGAAAGAGAGGTTTCGACTGGCGTGAGAGCCAGAGAATGTTGTCTCCTTCATAAGGTGAAGCTCCTAGCTTGGTCGGAGGACACGTGTCTTGGTTGCAGTGCTCTCTGAACGTGATGTAGCGAGGAATAACGACGTTCTCAGCGATCTTTCGGTTGCTAAATGAGTTGCACTGGTACCTCTTCAGCAGCAGAATAACGATCCTGAAGAAATGCAGTCGTGAAGATAAGTTTCTTATAGTGTACATTGAAATTCTGTTTCACATGAAGCTTTTGTTTATTATTTCTGTAATGACAAGAGCATCAGTCGATGGCACTGAGCAGTTGTGCATGAAGGACTTGCTCAAGGTCCATGTGTAGTAATCATCTCAGGGGAGGCTTGAACCTGCACGCTGCATCACGTGAACTCTAAAACCAACCACCTAGCATGTTATTAGTAAGATGTTGAACATCAACACCACATTAACACAATAACAGCAAACTGAAAAGTCGCAGTGACTGGAGTGGAAGTCAAAAGATCAATTGAACAGGGTCCAAAGTACACATGCTGAGGCTGGACTGCCCTCTTTCCCAGCTGTGTTTCAACAGCAGCACCTTAGAGACAGGCGGCTTGGAACATAGTACATTCAAACATTCCTAGTCTCTCAGCATCAGGATAGAAAGAAGTTTAAATAGCGACATCGTGCGCCAAAAGTTCCAAAACCATGACTCTCCCACAGGCCTACCAATAAGCAGGCCTCAGATATGCTGCCTCAGACAGAACTGGGACAAAGTATCAATTGTTTAGAGCTGTTGGCTTGTAATGTGCAGACGGTTACTGCAGAGAGAACTACGAGCAAGTCCTTCGCTCACAACTGCTCAGCACCACTGATTTTCTGTTGCATGGTCTCACTGAGTGAGCCCAAGACAGCCTAGAGTGTCAAGACAGTGAAGATAAAATGCCCATATACGTTAATACACTGTATATACTGGCATGAACAGAGCAAGATCTACATCTTGAATGAGTGCTATAAAAATTTATTGAATGAATTTTATAAATAGAAATTATTGCTTCAGTGTCTACAGAATTACGAGCAAAGGTTTAGTCAGAAACATCAAACGAGTCAACGTACCTAGGAAGGCGAAGGAATTTATCAGTGAGCAAGGCCTGGCTGTAGTTACAATTTGTGCAAGTGTATTCGATAATGTTAGGCTTAAAGTAGTCACGTATGCGGTCTTGAATACTGATTCTGAAAACAAATTCCAAGTACACATCACACAATATGTACCGTGTCCAGAAAAAGGAAGCCAGGTAAACTGAGCAAAGACACAAGATATTAACTGGTGACAAAACAAATATTCTTAAAGTGCTTTTCAGTTCAATTTAAATAACTATTTGACAAAAGAAAATGTGCAAATTTTGTTTAAGACTGTTATAAGATAATTTCATTGGCTGCACTCATCCTTTAAAAAACTGAGAAGTAAATACAAATCACAGCAGTGCTGCAGCTGCATGCATTTCATATTTACTTATTTATTTCTCAATCACTTATTTACAGCTATTAGTTCAATAATTGTTTTTATTCACAATTTTAATTAATAATTTTTTCAAAATTTTAATTTTTTTGCCTGAGGTAAATATAATCCCTCAGGAGCTGGAAAATTTTAAATTAATAATTCGTAAAAAATTAATAATTATATTTTATAATAATCAGTTTATGAATGGTTAGTTTGTGAATGGAATCAGAATGGAATCAGTTTGTGAATGGTCTCTTAAAAAAGATGACATATACTGGATTTCAGTGAAAAAGACAAACTTGTTATTAATTTTTACCGTTTGCTGCCTGGCATCACAACTAGAGAAATGTCGTGGACAATGACATTCTTATAAGAATCCTGCTTGCAACTGAAACAGAAAATAACTACACAAAATATAAACATAAATGCCAAGATTTTCAAACTAAGGAGAGCTCAAGAATTGCATTTGCAAGGAACTGACTCAGAATTCTAAGCAATAAACAACACAAATATACATATGCCCCTTTTACGGAACTTTCACAGTGTACATATGATCTAATCTAAAGACTTCTACGGCACCGTTTTGATAATTCCTAAGGTGTCAGTTGATGGTTGCTTCAAGTGAAAATCACAATCAAATCGTAACCCATTAAAGAAGCTGGGTCCAATTCCAATAGGTATACATCTGCAATTCTGCAAACCTGGTAGTTATATTTCATTCAATATCTGTAACAAAAGCTTCCTTTAAAGACTTCTTAATGGTAATTATATAAATATACATATAACTTGTCAATTCTGCATAATTACATTTTATTTGATATTTTACTACTAATTTTATGATAAACAAACATACTTTGTACATGTGATTGTCTGTCTCATTTCGCCTTCAAAGTTCTGCGTTATCGGATTGCAGCTGTTTTGTTCGGAACCGTTCTGTTGAGCAGAACCGTTCTGCTTGTTGGCAGCAGTGAGGCCATTTACTTCTTCTTTCAGCTGGTCAAGCATCCTGTTCAGAAACTCGTGAGCATCCTAAAATCATTGCTAAGAGTCAAACCAAATGAACATAATTCATTAAGGCAGACAAAATACTTGTAAAAATACACATTTTGCTTGCTTTTGTTGCTGCGTGGGCCTGAAGGCCAGATGGTAACTTTACCACTTTTTTTTATCACAATCACAATCCTATCTGGGGCTTTGATTAGTTGGACATGGCTGATTGCAGCTCATTACTTTCCCTATATCTTACTTTTCTTTAATGCCAAAGCATGCATTGCCACTGCACCCTCATGACATTCATTCAGAAAACTAATTGAATTCAGTAGTACAGAACACTACTGGATGGGATGGTTGCAGTTGAAGTGACCATTCTATTGACATCTTGTGCATTATAATAATGTCACCCTAGTGATTGTTAAAGAATTCTATCAGTTTTTTCAAAACACTCAACAATATCTGCCAATTCTATGCAACCTTCCAAACCTCAGCGTGAAGTGTGAAATTCTTCAAAATTCATGATTCCTTTTCTGTAACGAGCATTTGCTCCATTTAGGAGTATTACTTAATTTGTTTGATTAACATAGACGTTTGCAATTTTATCGGATTGCTTACATGTTGTCTAACTTACATGCTGTTCATGTCCATTGAAACATTTTGCATTTTTCGCAATTAAGTCCTTAATCTTGGTCAGCAGCTGTTCACGATCCACTGAAGTGTCCATCTTGAGCGGAGTCTGCAAGAGAGATGCCATCGTCCTGTCAAAAAGGAAACAAATACATGAATGAATAATTTAATTTTTTTTTACAATAATGGAGCATGTATTAACAAAACAATCCACCGCAGTTCTCAAAGGTGCAGTTTCAATGTTGCATTCCAACGACAGGCCAATTATCCTTAAGGTTTAACAGTGAATTCGTGATAATCAACCATGAAATACTTAAAATTAATCTAGACAGAAGATAAGATATTTGGATGGCTATGACTCTCCAGTGTCCTGCCGTAAACAAGTTACAGTGGGAAGTGACAGTGGTAAAGCTGTGAATTACTACTTTTAATAATAATTTATATATTTATATTTATTCGTATATTTATTTATATATTTATAAAATTTATATATTTTTGTATATTTATGTAACAATTTATATAGCACCATAACACAACTGAGGTCAAAAAAGGGCGCTGTACATTCACCAGTGCATTCAGCCGTCAAAGGATAAGCTGAAAAGGAATTTTTTAACCATGATTTACACGATGCAAAAGGATCAAACCATTGGTTTAGTTATGAGGAGCAGAATGTGACTGACCGGCACAAGACGCCTTCAGAACCAGAAGAAAACCTGCTGCGAGCGATCGTCTGGAGATCAGAAGCAAACGGTACCAAGCAAAATAGAGCCTGCAGAATCGAGTTCATGTAACACGTGTTACCGAGGTTAGAAAATCTAAAACAACAAACAAGACTACTTACAGCATAAATTTTAATTTAGAGTTACGTCGATCTTCACTTCTCTTCACTAATTCTTCAGTGGCTGATGTCAACTCTTCTAGCTTATTGCTTCTATTGTCCCTATGCAATCCATTAAAAACACCAATTCATACACCTTTGCAATTCTATTTTTATTTCATTCAGGTCTTTCTGGTTACCCACAAATCCATTCAATTCAGACCATTTCAAGTAAAAATAGTCTAATATTAGAATAGTGTTAAAATATAGAAAGACACTGCTGTTTCACCACCTAACTTAGTCTCATTAAGAATGTTTTGGTACCACCAGTTAATAACTGTTTTACAACAGAAAATGTGCAACTTTTAAGACAGTCATAAAGACAGATCCAAAATTCAATCATTTAAAACACTAACTTCAAGTAAAACATGTTATATGAATTCAGTAACAAATATTACTCTAGTAATACATGTTCCTCATGAAGCACACGTTACACAAGAAACACGTATTACCAAGTTCAAAACTCTGAGATATAGAGACAGACCCCAGAAGAGTTGTAGTTTGCCTGGCAACTGCTAAGTCATCCAGTGTGGGCTGCTTCCTATTTGTCGCAAGCAGGCCATTCGTCATCCGAGGTCTCTTATTTTCGTTTTCATTCAGTGTCAAGAATCCTGGTTTTCTTTTGATGCCAGCCATGTTCACAGAACTTCAGCACAGAAGGAAAAATTAAATTTAAAAACTAAATTTTAAACAATACATTTGTTAACATGCCACACGTCCGTCCAATTGCTAGGAATTGTAGCTACATGTGCGTTTGTATATTACTTGTTTTTTATATGGATGGATGGTTAGATTAAAGCATTTATATAGAACCAACCCAACGTTTTATAAATCTACTCAATAGAAGCAGCTGCAACACAGTCATGCATGTAGACAACCAACACAAAAAACTTGTCAACATAACAATAAAAAACATTAAGGAGATTGCTTTCAACTGCCGATAGGTTACGAGAGAGGAGTGCTCCTGGGTCAATCTGAAATTATATAAGCACACATAAATACTAGCTGGATACAAAAATATACTGTTTCATTAGCATGGTATGGTCTCCGATGGCTTTTTCATCTTAAACATTCATCTGAAACTTTTTAACACCCTCAAACTTATTCAATTCATGTAAAACAACTCACTTCTGTGCCAAATGTTTAGAACTGTAGGGTTCCATATGTACTGTACTCATTCCTGTTTACACTGCATACTACTCCACTCGGTTCACTTTTTATTGATAGCTTTCTCTTGACTACCATTTGCATATTGATGATACCCAACTGTTCCTCTCGTTTGATAGTTTCATGTCTAATCCTGCCCTCCAACTTCTTGCTTCTGTTTTTGGCGATGTTCAAACTTGAATCTACTTGATTTTTATTTTCAAACTAATTACAACAGAAACAAACAAAGGCTCAAACGACACAAGGACATGACGTTGTAGCTGAGATTTACCTGAAAGCGCCATTCACATGAGCTGCTGCAGATCTGCTGCCATAGAAGTCAAATGATGTGAGGGATTTGTTTGCCTTTGCTTGACTACATTCGAGGAATTTGTTTTTTTGCATTGATTCACTCCTAAAGACACAGCAGTACAAGAATTAATAAATTCATTACTTCCTACTTACAATTTACATAGACTTTGCATATTTTAAGAAAATAAGACAACTATTATCTATAGTTTGCACAGCTAAACTACAAAGTAGGAATTCACACAATGCACGAAATTTGATTGATGAGCAATGCCGTCACAGGCCTTCGAAACTGGCTACAGTTTCTATTCTCATGATGATCAACACCGTAAATACTTACAAAATCTGTGCATACCCTGAGTCATGTAGATCCTTGTCGCCTGGGGATGCATTCTCCCACAACTCGTCCAAAGGCGACACGTCATGATTTTTTACCCTGTCATCACAACAGAATCATTAATGTTGCTTCACAACCATCATTTAATCAATTCCAGATATGCTTTGAATTACTGAAGATTTACGAGAATATACACTTTCTAAGCCACTGTTATTTGTCCAAGCCACTGCGCATTGAACTGAATTTGCAAAATTATATAGCACCTGTTTCAGAACAAACTACTCATGGGTGCAACCATCATGAATGCCCCAAGGAAACCCTACACAGACAAAAACAGTGGGTACCCAAACCATAACATTACTTTTGCATCTATAAGTAATTTTCTCTTCATAAATTATAATCAAATAAACAAATCAAGCACCGAAGTGTCTAAGCATTGCTACAGATTTCTCAAGAATTATCAATTGCACAACATCGCTCCAGCACCAGAAGTACTAAAAAGGCTGGTACTCTGGTAAGCGGCCTCTGCCAAATGGTAAGCAGCAGCCAAACTACTCCTTCCGAGCTTTCTTGCATCCTCCTCACGAGAACAAGAAATTTATTTTAAATTACTAGTTAAAGTTATCATTGCTCACAATATACATAAGTATATATGTATCACAAAACTTAACAGAGTGTCTTTTGGTTACCTCCAAAAGCAAAACTAAACGTTAACCAAAGAATTTCTATAGTGCCATTATAAGAACGATCCATGAAGCAAGCCACAATTCCAGGATTAATCCAGCCACACAGAAATACCTGGTAAACTGGCTGGAACTGGTAGGTGTCTTGACCAGACACACACTGGAACTCAGTGGAACCGACGTCCTGTTCTCTTTGACAGGAGTGACGTCTGTCATTCGGTTGTAACCAGGCAAGTGACCGGATTTCATTGTGGAATCCAAGGCTTTTGCTCCATTCACAGCATTTGTCCGGCTGGTCAAACACTTCAACCCTACAGTAAAATGAGTCAAATGAACGTCTATTCAGTTAGCACACCTAGTCTAACAAGTGCAGGTTCAAGCCTGCCGAGTGGACTTCATGCAACGACCATGGGCAAGTTTTTCGCTCATATGTGAGACCAAGCAGAATTTGGTACTTCATTTTTCTTGTAAACCAAACTTTAAACTGTGGCCCCTTATAACGCAATCATGTTTGAGCCTCCCCAAGTTCATCTTAATACCCTTGACTGATGCTTCATTCCCAATAAGTGGCACAAAATAAATGCAAAAATAATAATAATTATCATATATACATACATATAAAATTCAGTTTATTAATTAACCACTGGTGCTGCAATTTATAAGGCTTACTATGAAAACCTTAACACTGCATAAAGTTACAGAGCAAAAGAATATGAAAGTGTTCTGAATTATTGGCAAGAAGAAGAAGAGCATTTCCTTAATCTAAGCTCTCTCCTGGAGGTAGCCATGAAGTTTCAGTTACTTCATTTTTCTTAGCCTTCCTCGGCATAGGATGACGTGCGGTCAGCCTAATCCATCACATAAATACAATTCCCAAAACAGAGCAGTTTAACCAGCATTCGGCTAGATAATTAATTAATTAATTAATTAATTACATCTCATTACATATTTGCATTACAAACAACTGCAAAAATACCAGAATGCAACGAGCAACATCCCGTTTCAAGGGGTTTCAGGATATCCACAATCTTAGTTTTCTCAGCTTCAGTTCTAAACTTGACGCTGCACGATCCTGAACGAAGACTCAATAGAATTCTTTCCTTTTGAACAACTAGCTTCGTTATCTCACCAGCCAACTGCAAATATAAAATTTAACTAATCAAAATTCTCATCATAAGAAACATCTGCAGCAATGCCATTAACTGAAACTTCTGCTTCCACCATAAATATTATGGTGGTATGACAAGAAGGAGTTTCTCTTGAAGAGGTGCTACATAAATTTGCAATTACAATTACAATATACATAAATATAAAATACCAATAACAGCCATGGAGTTCTTGAACATTATAATCAATATAATGACACTCTAGATACAAAGCATTCTTTATTTTTAAGTTCTTAAACACCAACATTCTGTTACAATTAAAAACCATGTGACAACTGCTAACCTTGATGCTGTGGGATTTGTGATTTGAGTTGAAAGTCTCATAGAAGTCCAGATACCAACAGTACGTGTCACTGTGCTGCACACAGACACTTCCTCCATGCCACTTCGGCAGCGGCTGAGAACTTGGTCCAGAGTACTTCCAGTCGCAAGATGCCTTCACGAACTTATCCATCTCACGATGGGCTGCCATTTGTGAAAAACACAAGCACCACAACTGAGGGCTCCTTGGCAAAACACAGCAACATCAACAACTGGACAACCTCTAATCCAACAACTGGACAACCTATAATTCAACAGCTGGACAACCTCTAATCCAACAACTGGACAACCTATATATAATTCAACAACTGAACAACCTCTAATTCAACTGGACAACCTCTAATTCAACAACTGAACAACCTCTAATCCAACAACTGGACAACCTCTAATCCAACAACTGGAGACCACGCTGTCCATTTCACACGTCACACTCATATACTGAGATGACAGGCAAGCTGCTGGGGCAATAGAGAAAATAAACTATGATGGTATCATTTCATGGTGTTTGCTTTGCAGGAAACGATGAACAAACTTAACATATCTGGCATTTCATGAGATTCTTCAATTTCAACTCCAAGCATTTCCTATAATGTTTAATCCAAAAGCATATCATCTAATGACAGCAAAAGCTGTTGAAGTCATTGAAAAACTTCTTAACTATTTTGCAACAAATTTTATACTCATATAATCCCAAAAATATATACAAAATCACCTTTGTCGCATGTTATACTTCCACTATCAGCAGCTGTAATTATAACAAATTTGCACGGATTTGTTGTGCATTTCTCGTCATTTCCACGTTTGTTCCACATCTCTTCAGAATCCAGAAGAGCCCTAAAGACTGCCTTAATTGTAAACAGTGTAGTACTCAAGAACAATTTGGATGCTTGTACATTTTATTATTGCTATGCATCTATATAGCAACTTAGAAGCCTTAAGTAAACAGTTTAATTAAACTCAGGAAATCAAAATGTTAACTGCCACATTATTATAGACTATCTGATCGTATCTATGTAATTTATGAGTAACAAACACAAACAAGCACACATGTTAAATCGGGAGTTACACTGTGTCGCCCTTCGTTATTTCACAGTAGCTTGTAGTATGTCAGACTTGTACAACACTTCCGCTTATAATATTAAATGCACTTCTCCGGAACTGCGGTCGCCATCAAATTGTTATTTCATCCTAAACTTTCGGGATCACGTTTCGCTCCCTACTTCGGCATTCGAAGTTACAGTCGTTCCCGCCTGACCACACAACCCAGGCTGAAAACACATTGTGTAAACGCCACCAATCTCCTAATATGATAAAGTTTAACTCGCTTACCGCAGTGACTTTTTAGCCCTTCTTCTGGCCGAATCGCCATAATTTTATATTATGTGAATAAAAAACCACCAAATTTTCCACAACTTTGTAATAACGTATCGCGATTCCCGGGATTCAGAGAGGTATGCGCAAGCAGAAACGGCTAAATGGAATAGCGCTATACATCTACGAATGCTGATCAAGTAAGTAAATTATACGGCAGGTAAGTTGGCAACTGCGCATTTTTCTATAGCGACCTGCTAATTTTTCAATGACTTTACCGAGTGAGATTCTTCACCATCGCTGTCCCCTTGAATGGATACCACTCCGTTTGAGGTCCCCGGGCAATGACCACGCTAGGAAAAGATTCAGGTCTTTTAAATAAAGCCACTATCGGGTAGGTCGAGATTATGGAAACAGCCTACGGGTAGGCTGTTTCCATGTCTTCTCGGATTCGTGTTTCGGACTTCGACCGGTCTGAACCCAGGAATTTCGCTTTCACAACGATCTTGATTAGTAGCAACTATCAACTGATGCCTTGAGCATTATAACAGTAGCGCTATATCACTTCTCGGATTATTATCATTTTACGTGTATTACTATAGTAGAACGTGTACATTTATATTTGAAATGTTAGATTTCATGATTGCCTAGCAATATCTGTGACGTGACCACTGGACACCATTACTCCCTTTATAAACTGTCAATGTTTAGAATATCAGATTATAATATCACAACGTCATTGTTGCCTGTGAATTTTGTTGTCTTTCAGTGCATGCTATGAAACAACATACACTGATGAATCATATTCTCATATTGTCAGCTTTTCAAACACGTCACTAAAGCCATAAAACTGAAACATGTCCTTTAATCAAAAACGTAAAAAAGATGGCCGTTCGAACGATTAGTTCGCAAAGAAAATGTCGGCGCGGTTTCTAGTTTTTGGCGACACTGCAGTGCCTGTTAATGCCAGCCGTTCTTGTTTAGACTTTGTCTTATCATTGGCAGGAGCCAGTGGGATACACGGCATGGCTAGATCACGCATAAGACGAAGTTCTACTTTTTGCTGAACATCTAAAAAAATATTCTTTCTGTAGTGTAGTATTTACATTTAAAAACTTAAATGATTTTCTCAGTGGTCCAGTTCAGGTGTAGGCTACATCACAGAGTGGCATGCATTCGAAACACTATCAAGTGTTTCCATATACTTGATGGGCAGAGATCTGATTAGTTGTGCAATATCCAGTCAACATACTCATATTGAGTATGCTGTCTGTGATAAAAGAACTTATTATAATACATTTGTGAAGTGTAATTCTGCGCATTGCATTTGTATATGAATATAGTAATGTTCGAGGGAATGTGAGGGGGATACAACAATCGAGCTGCCCTCTGCGAACCTTTTTGTGCTTACTGAACACACTGGACAGTATTTACCACGTGCCCATGTGAAGCAAGTCCATCCAATCTTTCAGTGTTTTTTTAAAAATTGATTCTCTGTTTCATTTCATATAAACTGTCTTATTGTAAACCTTTCATAATGTAGAGTATTGAAATTCAGACTTTATGCGAGTCGAGGTTGCCCAAGTTCTGGGTCCTCATTTAAGTACCGCTCCTAGTCCAAGTCCTATATGTTCGAGTCCAAATGTTCCTTCCGAAGTTCGTGCTAATATTTGATATGTTCCATGATCGATGGCGTATGGTAACCGGAACCGAATCTGACCCTTCCTGCCTAGTGATTTTCTATTGACTGAGCCCCTGTGAACAACCTGGTTCCTGTGATTCAGTTCTCTGGGGGGCGATGTAGAAATCTAGAGTTTACGATTACGATAGGGCAACGATGATTGGGGCGAATAATCCTAAAAAGGGGTCATCCATGAAGGACGTCTCCAAAAGTGATTGGATAATGCCGTGGTAAAAAGTAGCAACGTTACCATCTTGCCTTCGAGTCAAAACAGCAGCAAAAGCAAATAGAGCACCCCTGTTGTTAAAAGTATTTTGTCTGGCATGAATGCTTTGTCTTCATTTGTTGATTCTTTTACCAATGTTGTTCACGAGTTTATTATTACCTGCATTATTGTACAATTTCACAAAGTCAGAAATCTCCAGTTTCCTAGGTGGTAGAACAAAATATTAGAAACATCCTAAGCAGAAATGAAGTTCTGCATCAGTAATATATGCACCGAACTTTGTGAAATGGAATTGAGTTTGTCTCTGATTCATGTTCACGACGAAAATCCCACATGAAATGATCGAGAATGATAGCATTCACTTGCAAATTTTCTGGAAGATCTTTGTCAGATCGAATCATTTCTCTCAGTTCTTCAAGGATTAACTGCAAAAACAAATCGCCAAAAATGCTTTTCACAATTAAATTAAAATATTCTCTGATAATAAAGGAATGCCTAGATTTTGGAACCCTCTCCCTGTACAGTATCTGTTTGCTCTGATCAGTCGCTTGTCATTTTTAGTTACCTTTTCAAATTGTTTATCCACCATACGCTGCATCTCTGTCTTAGTGGACTTATCTGCTGGATATTGACCTGATTTGTGGCTTGACTTGGGTGCAACATCGGTTGATGCCTTGTGCATTGGACGCCAGCACATTAGAAGTTACTAATTAATGATTATAATGCAACTCAGACTAGCATTTATTATAAAGCACTGTAAATTATAAAGTAATATTACAAATTAATACCGTATTTAAGAAATGTAACTCAGACAAAAGTCTGATTTTGAAAGGAAGACTTAATATTTTAGAGCATCCAAGGTAGGCTTTGTAAGTATGTGAAGATTTAACGAAAGTATTTTTGCACTCATTAACTTACTTCAATGGCCCACAATGTACAGCCTCGAATCTCTACTTCCAGCCGATCGCCGTAATTGAACATATGATCTAAAACCGCAGAACACATTCTTGAACAACACAGAATGCATAGCTGAACAAATTATCTAAAGCTGAATATATGCAAGAAGATTATTTAGCATATGTATTTAAATGCATCTATCAAAAGCAGTCATACAGCACCTTTTGTGAACCTCTCAAAGTGCTGCAACCATGCCCATCTGACAAGTGCAATTTAAGACAAATAGCGAATGCATGTTGAGAATGCACGTTGAATCACGTGAAACAGCTTCCTTTTGCTGAAGAGTGACCTCAGACTGATGCGCTACAAGTGCAAAACGATAAAGGCACCACAGAAGTTTCCTGATGAGATTAGTTAAGAGTACATATATTGAACAGGAAATCACATTCTGTTAATCAAACAGTCCTACAGCAGAGACACACCTGCACGTAGCAGTTCCATGAGATGATCAGAATACCGAAGGACTCCGAACCACACAAGCGCCTGAGGAATGCGGTAATCAGCGAAAGCAGTCAGCTGGTCAATGTCTTTGAATGTTCCGAACCCTTTGCCGCCACAGCAGGCCCATATGTCTCCCACAAGAATCTGAGCTCGCTTGTAAATAGCCACTACAAAAGCAGCAACATGCTTCATGAATTTGATCATTCCTACGAATAACATCAATGTCAGCGCAGTGCAGAAGCTAACAGCAACCACATGCATAAAAATCCAGAGAGATCAAGAAAGAGAGAGATACAACTCAGCAAATTCACTCTTACTGACAAACAAACTGAGTGAAAGACGAACAGACACACAGACAGACTGATAGAAAGATCCAGAATATCAGGTAAGCAAAAGGTAATTGCAGGTCCAAAAAACCACACAAAGGAGGCATTCGTACCCTTCTGGCCTTCAAATTCAGTTTCATCTCGGAAAGTTGGAAAATCTTCCACGATACGCTGTACCAGTTTCAACGCACTTTCGTTGCATGACTGCACCACATTAAGAAACTTGCCATCATACTTCTGCAATAGAACATTTTTCAAAATGTGAAACAAACGGAGGCAGAAGTGGCATTTTTCAGAACCTGTGGAAGTGCAAAACTGCAATGCACTACACTGAAATTCAATTCAGTGATACAATATGACCTCAGTATAATACAAGCTCTTTAAAACATAATTCCCAGGACTGGGATGGGTCAGAAGCACCTCTGAAGAGGCTACTTTGAAGCGGCACTTTACAAATTTTTTATTACAGTTGCATGTATGTATGTATGCATGTACCGGATATGTATGTATCTAAGCACACATGCACATATAAAGGCACCGCAGAAGTTCCCTAATTAGATTAGATAAGAGTACATATATTGAACAGGAAATCACACTATGTTAAATCACACAGTCCTGCAGCAGAGACGCACCTGCACGTAGCAGTTGCATCAAGGCCTTTAACAATCTCTCCAAAGTGCTATGCACAAAGTTGTTGAACCGACCCAAAGAAACGTTTAAGGTAGTCTAAACATGAGTTATAATGAAGTTCCACTGCATGAGTTCTTGCCAAGAAGCCTGCACTTGGACTGACCTCCAGAAGTACTTTGGCTGCCATGTGAAGGCTTTTAAGTCTCTCATCCAACAGTGGCATCGGATAACTGGAGTCTGACCGGAAAATGTTTTCCAGCTCATCACATGTGATATTTCCATAGAAATCAGGGCTAGTAATGGCTATGCCAGCCTATAAACACCAAAATAAAAAAATTTCAACAACTACTTTGGTATATACATGATGCTCCAAAAAGCAAAACTAATCAGAACAGTCAAAATACTGGTGCCGGCAAGATGACAAGGGAGAAATCCATATAATCTACATCAGTAGCTTTCAACATTGGTAACTTTCCTATACAGCTGGAGAGTCAAATTCATTCCTATACCAAAACACTTTTACTGAATACAATACTTATGCCAGAATCTGGACCTCTATGGTAAAGTAAACACTTTAAATCTTTCAGATGCACTGCATCAAGGCTTTTGACAAAAATCCAGACAGAAGAGTTGGGAGAAAAACCAAAAACGATTCTTCAGCCGATTCTGGCAGAATAGTTTGGATCTTCAAATTACATGTATTAAGTTCTCTGTAGGATTCTAAAAATAAAATGCCTGTCAAAATTATTACTTCTGAATTTCCAATCAACACTTATTTGTTACATAAATATAATAAATATAATAATACACTAAATAATAAAAACATTTAAGAAAATCTTATCTTACATCAAGAGCTCTGTTCAGCGCTGCACAGAGTGACCAATAACCGGTCCATTCTTTGCCATTGTACCGCACCATGTATTTCCTCTCGGGTTCAGACCAGAACGAGAAGTTGAGCAAATCAGTCACAAACACCCTAAAGCAAGGAACAACGTGTGAAACATGGTTTGACATGCAGTTAGCTGGATTCTCAGCATTTACATACTATAATTTAGTCTGATGACTTCTTTTGCGCCTTTATCATAATGCACAAGGCATCAATCAAAGGTTACTTCAAGTGAAATCAAAATCGTAATTCACTGGAGAAGCCAGGTGAATTACAGTAGGTTAGAGAAACCAGAAGTTATGCTAAACAGTGAAATGATCACACATTTTATAACGCATGTCACACTTTCAACAAGGCATTCATAAGGGAGTTCTATTTCCATAAGCATTAGGAAAAATTGGTCTAGTGACACCAAGTAAGAAGCTGGCATTCTTGCCTCTACCTGTTCTAACAGTTTTCAAATTACGTTAGATTACATTACCAATGCAAAATTCCAAGATCAAAGTCCTGGTCCTTTACTAACCACTCAACTGCTGCTTCATCCTGAGTCATCGGATTCAGTTCGTTCAGCTTCCATCGGTCAACGTGAAGCACAGTCTGCTTACCCTTCAGCATGCCAAAAATCTGTTCATAAAGTGACAAAGCACTGCTGTGAATGACGAGAGTGGATCCAGGATGGGCCCATGCCTCCCTCAGAGATTAGAAAGCCAGTTCAATAATCATAATTGTAAACAAGAAAAAGTCAGTCCAACGAATATCAATACTTTCCAAATAGTGTCCGAATTGTAAAACTCGGACGCCTGCTGAGCCCTAGGGCTGCAGCCCGGCAATGGCGTGCCCTAGCCCTGGTAGCTGCGGCAAGCCTTCTGCCAGGGCTGAAGCCACGCCCACATGCTAATGGGAACATTGAAACACGATACTATAAGACTGCCCATATCGAAAAGGAAGTGTCCATGAGCTGGAAATGCTTCTTGAACTACTTCGCGGCGCTGAAGAAACAGCTCATATTCACCTTTTGTGCAGTGCTTTTAACGCCATCTTTCAAGATCGTAACATCTTTGCACCTAGATGCAATGAACTTGCTCGCTTCTCTTGGAAACATCAACGCAGCAGACGCCATCGCGCAGATTTCGTCCTTAGAAATTCTTCACACCAGAGCCTTTATCGAACACTCCTGCTGAAAACAGTTCACTGCAGTTTAAGTAGTTTGCCTTTCGTCTTTAAATGTGAAGCTTATATGCTTTACACCAAAAAACCAATAACGCTGACGTTACAATTTATACATTGTACAATACAGCATTTCTTTTACTATTGCACAATCTTTCATGACAGGTTATGAAACAATATTGATAAAGCAACTTTGAACTTGTAAATCCACATGTTCCTGCGCGTAACTTGTTGACAAACACACCAACGTTTACTAAACTAAGCGCTGCCTTTTAAGCGTTAAATAAATTTAAACGAAACTCTTTTGCGCTAAGCTTCACCTTAGCGCTTGATTTGGTGCACTTCCGGTAGATCTTCGTGCGGGGTGATAATAACAACAATGAAACCGGTTTCCCGTATTTATTTTACAGGGGAAAGGATATAAGAACCGATAAGTGCATTTCAAACTGGTTTTTGAAATTAGCGACTTTTGCTGTGTCCTAAAACTATCCTTACCGTAATCTTGAGATTTCTACGCCGCCCAAACAGAGCAAAGTCGCGGGAACTAGCTTATTTCACAGGCGCTCGAATAAAACAAATTCTACAAGCAGACAGGGTCAGTTTCAGTTCCAGGTCAAGATTCAAGAGTCAAGCAGGTACGGTCAGATGGTTACGGTGCATGGTGTTTATAATTGCAGTGGCGAGAGAGGCCAGAGGATGATGAAGAATCAGAACGTGATTTGCAAAAGAGGTGTGTTTTCAATTTGAATAATTGACTTGCACAAAGATTGCAAGAGGTGTAGCATTTAAGCTGTGTGCATGGGTTGATCAAGCATATTTATTTTAAAATGCTGTAATAAATGCATAGGTTGTGAACATGATTTGCTCAATTCGAGATCATTTTCAATTTTGCAAATTAGGCCATTCAAGTTGAATTTCTGCATACTGACCAAATCTTTAAGGCACTAACCGTAATCCAAATGAAAATGGTTGCGATATGTGTTTCTCAAAGGATTTTCAGAGGAAACTAATCATAGACCATAGCTTACTAAGTACCAGTTAAAATCATGTAGACCATTTTAGTTTCCCTGAATCCACAGAATTGGCCTTTCAGTTGTATGACCAGCCTGCCAGCCAGCCAGACAACAAACAGACAGACAGACAGACACACACACACACACACACTGCATGTCTATAAAAAAAGAAGCAATCAAGAATTCAAGAACGGTCCACTTAATCTACTTGAGGTAATGTGCCAAGGTATCATGCAGGATGTGACTAGTAGAAGTTGCAAAACTAAACATGTTTTTTTATGTTTATGCAAACACCAGCATATAGATTTTCACTCCCAAGTATAATCAGATAACAAGTTCTGCACAACAATACACGTACATTCTATTATAATAGCGTAATTTCTACAAATGACAGTTTAATACCTTGCTTTCCATGCTGCTAAACATCTTTGGAAGGCAAAAAAGTCTCTGATGGATTCTGAAGGCACAGGAATAGATATTTACCTGAACATGTTCTGTTATCACAGGAGCATTAATCAGAACAGAATCAACAAGTCACCAAAATTCTATAATTCAATATCCCTGTGGAGATGAATCATTTGGAGGGTAAATGTATATGTACACGTTCTTCTACAGCAAGTGTGTGGCCTAAGAGGGGGTACTAGACTATCATCCAACAGGAATAAACCTGTTAACCAGTTTTGTTTCTACACATCAACAAACCCATCCTACAAACTCACTAACACTGTACATCTTGCAATCGCCGCATATGTCTTTTGTTCAAAACTGAAAACACTCCTCTTCCACAAATCCTATGTCAGAGCAAGCTGCAGTGTGACGGCAAGCTGAAACATGAGTTTTGAGTGAAAACACTCATTGGAGTATGCATACGACATAGTAAAACTGGTTATGAAAAATTCCTCATGTATTTGCTTGTGAAGTTGCCGTGGGTTTCACAGTCGGAAGTTGAACAGTCGATGCAACACTGCCTTCACCCTTTGCCCGAGTCTGCCTTCTCTTTTCGTCAACCATCTGCAGCATTGCAGCGATTTTGCTTCTGGGATCTTTGACTGCAAGTGCAGGACAGTTGCACGACTCTCTTTGCTTTATAGCCTAAAACAGTAACATATACAGTAAGTATAGAGCCTGTTTCTTGACCTTAAAATTCCGAGATGGCTTTGACAAAGGGGTCAGATGAAAAGTTCTGTTGGACTGTGCCATCCCTTATAAAAATGGATATGCGATTTCGACAGGAATAACTGATTGCCAATATCTACATTTCAAACATTTAGGCCATTCCTCTGACCTACTGATTTCAACAGGGTTTCTCCATAAGTTTTTAACTTTTAATTACAGTTTCACCTGAAGCAACCATCGACTGAGGCCATGACCAAGAGTTGAAAACCTGTGCATGATTACAATAATGGTGCTCTGCATCAAATTAAAGTCACCAGCAGTAGAACTACAGGATGCGTTTTCTATAAACCCAAATTGTGGTTGAACTGTGGACATCACCTCGGGAATCAGTTCTTCAAATTTCAGAGCCCGACTTTCATTGGCCGGATGTGTTGACAGCCACTGAGGAATTGCTATGTTGTCCTTCAGCTCGTTATGCACAGACATTGCACTCCAAAACACTGAGCTTTCCCGAATATCGTAGCATGCCTATAAACACAAGATACATTGTAACACTGTGCAACTGAAGAGAGTTACGCCACGCACATAAACAAATGAATCCACAGGTTTACTTTATGCAAAAACACGAACAAAAAAAGTACAGGCTGAAGCCTTGTCTTCAGAGGGTACTTGAAAATTCAAATCTCAAGAGAGTTGATAAATTTCATTTAAAGCAAACTCTTTTAAAACAGCAGTGTATTAGGTACATATCTAGGCATTTCTAAAGCACTGGTAACGAAAAAAATGCTCTCAAAATGCTTCTGGTTATCTCAACTGATATTCGAGATTTAAAAGAATGTTGGGAAAGCCAGTTTACGATATTCAAACTCATCTTTGCCGTGGATAAGGCTTTACAGGTCTGCCTGAAGGCTTATCAGAATGGCACACAGACAAAATCAGTTTAATTCTTTAGTGCAAAGAACACCAGCAGTGATGCGATTTCTTCTCCACCAGCCTACCTTCTCCACTGCCCAATCTTTCTCCGACAGTCTTATCAAGCCTTTTGCACCAGAACTGTCTTTTCTTCTTGAGTGCATGCATCTCTATCAGCTTTATCTTCTCTACATTATCATCCTCATTAGGTTGCCAATTCCCTTTTAAATGATGTCAACAGACATGGTGTCTCCACCTACTTGCATGTCTAAATTGCATTTCTGAAGCTGCTATCCCTCACTGCATGTCTAAGTGGGTTGTTGCATGTCTACAGCAACCCTGCCTGATGTGTCTGTCAGCAGTCTCTCACATCCTCCACTCGAACGACAGGTAAAGCATGTACTAAAATTACTTACATTATGCAAAAGATTTATTGAGAAAATCAAGAAAACATTTGGCTTTTCTACTGACATTTAATCATCCCATTTTGACTCTTGAAAATCATATTTTGAAAAACGCTCATGCTAGTGCATTGAAATTCTGAACAGAAATCTATATTACATTACCCCGGTAATCAAAATCTTGCACCCATCACAACTTGTGGCAATAAATATGTTATAGAAGATATCTGAATATGCTGCATGACATATGTCAGCATTAAAGGTTCATTACTCTGTGACTCTGGCACCTGTCATTACTTATGACTCAATCAATATCAATTTTAGCAGCACCACATAAGTGTTTGATTAATCTGCACTAAACTAGGTCAGCACTGAAAATGCCTTACCTTGGCGATCAGCAGCAGTCCTACTTCGTCCGCCTCCATCTCCAGTTTCCGACTGTAAGGCAGGTGTAACATTAGCTGGAAAGACAGAAAACTTCAATTACACACAATAAACACAAGCGTTAGACACTGCAACTGCAACAAAATAGGTAGCAACACGTCTTCTGTGAACTTAAACCTCTGATCTAAAAAGCAGGCTGTATAAGACCCATGTGAACATGTCAATTTTTCCTAGAATAAAAGCATGCAGCTGAGGTGGCCAACATGTCAGCCTTTGCCCTCTGTGATCTGGGTTTGAAATACACCACAACACTCGTATAATGTGCCTCATTATGAAATGAACTTTGTAAAGCATGGCCAGCTGCATGAAAGACAAATTTAATTCAGCCTTACAGCAAGAATACATTATAACACAACTTCATTGTAACACAAGAACAAATACTGCTCCCAAAGAAAGCAAAATATAGAAGAGAAAGTGTACTTCATACAGCATAAAAGTGTAAAATACAGTGTAAAATCCTGGTTGTCACCTTAAAAGCAGGGCCTACACATCCAATACATACACGATATACAAAGTACAAGCAACTGAAAGGCATCATAAATTTAAGAACTATGTCAAGCAATTTGCAAAGGTTAAAGTTTATGTATCTTGAAAAATTTAGCTCAAGTAAGTAAGTAATGCATTAGTTAACAATCAACAACATTAACTCATCAACATTTGTTAATGCTTTGTTTAACTCAACATACTGCATATGAATTCAACAGACCTGCATGACTTTGTTGTAAAACCACTCGGTAATAATAGCGACACCATCAGTTGGCATGAAAGCCCAAATTGCTGCCAGTACAACGATGACGATGACATCCAAGACAGTAGCAAAACTAAGCTGTTCAGCCTGTAACAGAACAACCAATTGCTGTTAAGCTGTTCGACTTGAGGAAGCGAGACATAATTAGTTACTGCAGCTCTGAAGGCAAGACTGCAGTGTATAAGATTCTTAAAATACAGTTGCAAAACCAGTAACGTAACATGACCATGCACTACC
Source organism: Norana najaformis (assembly GCA_964023275.1). Classification (NCBI taxonomy): domain Eukaryota; kingdom Metazoa; phylum Annelida; class Clitellata; order Crassiclitellata; family Hormogastridae; genus Norana; species Norana najaformis. The sequence goes on along the minus strand of OZ029919.1, from coordinate 32,173,755 downwards.
TTCTACTGCATAGTGTGCAATGACAGACATTTTTTGCCAAGTGCAGATGTCAGTTACATGCCAAGAGCTCAACAATTAAAGGCAGAATTAGCTTTTGGATCCAACAAAGATACTTTGTATGCACAAACCCTGGTAGATAAACACATCTGTTGTACGTAAATGTTTGGTGTCCCATAGATGAACTTAGGGAAGGCACTCAATGCTGCTTCTTAGACCCTTAAGCTGGCAATCCTAAGGTTTTAGATGAGCAGCCAGTGCATTGTAGGACTTCCCGTTTACTGCTCAGCTTGTCCAGGTTCATTACATGGCATCTGCTCAGCAGGCTCAAACTCACAACTGTTGGATTACACACCCACTACACTACCTGAATAGACCACTAGATCACACTACATCCACTGCATTTACCTGATTGCCAAATGCGTTAAAGACTAACCCAAACAAACCCTGGGGCCAGAGGAACAAACTTGGCTGGACACTCTGAAGGAAGTAAACAGTTCCAAGAACAATACTTACACCATGTCCAAGTAAAGCATGCGCAATTTCGTGTCCCAAGACAACAGCCAGTTGGTCTTCGTTCTCAGCAACCTTCAGAAGTCCAGTATGCACAAAAATATGGCCTGTCTGAAAGAAAAACACCAAAGACTATTGCAAGGAGAAGACTGATTTAGCCACAGCTGAGACCATGTGTAATGAAAACCACATGAATGATAGATCCATCAGCAGAGGCAATATATCAAATATGCCTATACCTGTGTACATGGCAGACAATGCTAAAATTGACATAGCTGATAACGAACAATGTCATCAGCATGTCATGGTAAAATTTCCAAACTGGCTAACTTACAGGCAAGACTGCAGCATTGGCCTCATCCGACTCAATCACCGTGATAGTCCAGACTTGCTCTCGGAGCAAGTCAAAATCCTGGTTGCTGTTGACAATTCTCTGGACAACATCAGCAATCTTCTTGTACGCTGGGTGGCTTGGTGCAACAATTTTATCCTTCACCATCTTAAATTCCTGCAAAACATGGCCAACAAATACGAGATAACAAGAGAACCAGTGCAACACAGCACTTCTTATTTGCCACTTATTTCTGCAGAGACCAGGTGCACACTACATCATGAATCCCAAATATCCAATACAAACACAGATGCATCTAAAGCTGGAGTTAAACTGATTCAGTTAATTGTAACAGAACACCTTATGGTGCCTATAAAAGAGATTCTCTCAAATACAATGAATGATTTGGTGTACCTGAAGGATTCAAATTACCTTAACAATTCATTGTACCTTAACAACTCAGTATACCTGAATTTACTGTACTTGTATTTTACATGAATGATTCGGTACACCTGAATGATTTACTGTATGCAATATTTTTTGTCTACAGATTCAACATCTTATACCCAACACAAAAAAGTCCAGTCAAAGTCACCAGACGACCGAGTGATAAAAGAAGAAAAGTAGAACTAAATGGTAGAACAACAAGTTCTGCCAAAGTCACTGAAAGGAAGACGAGTGTATCACATGACAGAAGAAGAAGTTTCACCAAAGACACTGTGAAAGCAAGACAAGAAGATCACATGGGAGAATGAATGAAATCAAACAACCAAGAACTAAGAACAAACCATATCACATTCGAACTGGGCGATCTTAAGAAACTGCTCTGGCGTAAGAGCAACATATCTGCGTCTGTTAGTCACTGGTGTGGACTGGATGTGTGTGAAGTAGTGAACCACAGATGCCAGACTAAGGACACCAATGGCAGCACCAATCATTGGCTTTCTCTTCAGAACACGATTCTTGTAATACAGTTTCTGTTCTGGAGTCAACGTTTGCCACCATTTTCGAAATGTTCTACAATTACAGTCAAAGTAATCTCCACTTAAAATGGTGACTCTATGGGTATATCCTCATAAGTTTTTAAATCAGACAGAACTTAAACTTTTCATTTGTCCCACCAGCCCAAACTTCCACAGCCCAGCACAGAAGCTGTGCTGATCATTATCAGTCTTTCTGTAAACCGTAAGAGAAAGGACGAGACAAGAGGATATAGAGAATATCATCAGAAAGAGAAGACTGAAATGGATGGGACAAGTAATTCGCATGGACAGAGATAGGCAAGCAATCAAACAATGAACTGGATTCCTGAAATTAAACGGAGAAGGGGAAGACCAAGGAAGAACTGGCCAGAGACCATCAGAGACTACCTTGGGTGTTTGGAGATGTCATGGGACGAGGCAGGAAGACTGGCGATTGACAGAGATGAATGAAGAAGCTGCAATGTCCGAAGTGCAGACCTGCACAGGAATGACTAAGTACTTTCTGAATTAAGCCATCTAGCAACCTGCAACACGAGCTTCTTGGCTTTTCTCTGCCTCTTTTCTGTAAGCACTTGAAAACCATTCTCGAGCCTTGGTGTTGCCAGTCGAGAGTGCATCTTGTGAATTTCTCTTTAAGCGGTGCTACATAAATTTATGATTACATGGAATATGAATTCCTGGTAAGAAAAGACACAGACATATTTGCTTGTTTCCCTGAAATTTAACCTGATAAGAAGATTTCACCATCACCATTTTTGCAATACACAAAGCACTACCTGATTGTGTTTTGAAGCAAAATCACATTTTGAAACACATACCTTCCACTGATTATGGAAGCCAGTTTAGCCAGCGGCTTGGCAAACATCAATATCACAGGTGGAATATCATTACGAGACGTCGTATGAAAAAGTCGAGACTTTACAGCATGAAAAGTAGGAGACTTCACCAAATTCACGCAACTCAAGAGTGCCATATTCCGAGATGGCTGCCTCCAGCAAGAAGGTCTCCATAAATGAGTTGCAGTTGAAGAAGTCCTTTTAGTAGTTGTTGTAATGGTCAGCTGCCTGCCTGACACAGCCAAATGGCGAAACGACGGTGCAAATTCAAAGAATTTTACAGCAAATCCAGACATTGCTTTGGATATTCCAAATTTTTATCCTTTGATTTGTGCTTCAAACTGAACTCTTGACTCACTGCCAGTTTTCATAAACACTAAATTTTATAAAAATGGAGTTAAATTTCATCAAGGAATTTGACTTATTAACATGCAATGACTTGACAGAGATTCCAACGACAGAACTAAAACAAAAAATGCATTTGCAAATTATTTAAAAAGTTGTTGGTATCTGCAAATTAATTAGCTTCTAACGCACAAAACTACCATTGGGCACGATCTCTAATACTGAATATCAGAATATGTTGCTTTTCTTTAAACTATACCGCTTGTTACAAATTAAATTATAAGTGCCATAACCACTCAGCTCGGCAGCATCTACCTGGAATATATCGTGAAAACAGTTGACACTGGAAAATAGAATGCCTGAAAAATAATTTGATATTCATACAGCTCAAAATTTCTCAGTGTCATACAAAAACTGCGTCTTGGAGACCTGCTTAGGTGCTGGCGCTTAGTCAACGCATATCCTCAAAAGTCTTGTTGTTGGGTAACATTCGTGATCAGTTTCTTTATCAGGTTAAAATCCGGAGAGGTCAGTAAAGTAAAGAAAGACAAGGTGATAAGGTTCTGCCGCTTACTTCATGCTTCAACTAATAAAATAAAATTGTCAATTCTAATGCACTACTTAGACACCAAGAGCAGTGCACTTTCTACTTAACGATAGCTGTGTAAAGTCAGAGGGGTCGTCAAAATCGGCACGAAGAACAAGCTCCGGTTTCCGAGATACAGCAAAGCGATGGATGTACATTTAACTTATAATTTAACATCAATTTATGTTAACAGTAAGGGTGTTATCATTTCTACCCAATCGGCAAAGAAATAAAAGCCAGTAAATGCAATACCTTTATTATCGCTCACCGACAATCTTATCTGCCACCTAGCGCGGAATACGCATCAAGGTAATTGAGTAAACAACGCGCTGCATGTGCGATTTAAATGCATCGGAAATGGAGAATGTAATGTAACACGATGATTTTCCCAATTTCAAAATAGCACGCGGACAAGAAGGTTCAACACTGAAGTCTGAATTCTTTTTCTACAGCTGCCCTCTTAAAATAAATTTAAATGTCCTTGATCAGTTCAAATCTCTTAATCTTAGGATTCTTCCCTCGGTTATTACGCGTTGGCTGTTACTGGTGTTCTGTGTCTTGAATATGATGCAATATGAAAGCTTCAGTGGATAATCTTTTGGGGTAATATCCATGCAAGTATGAAATAGGATACATAATATGTATCCTATATTATAGTCTTTTTACCTCGTCTGCCTTGCCGGCTTATTGCTTTCAAAGGTGTAGCGAACCATGGGTTGAATCTCAAGTTCAGAGCTCCTTTCCAAACCACGGTCATCCACTGGATGCTGAAGTTTTTTCTGAGATGACTGAAAAAACACGGGAATCCCCAACGGTGGTCAGATATGGAAGAGAAAACATCTTACCCCCAAATAAAAACCTGGAATGACTCTCACTCTTCCCTCTTTGAAAATAATTGCTATGACCAGCAGCAGATCACAGACTACTGCTGGAATATCCAAAACATTTCTTATGCATCAAAACAAATCAGAATGCTTAAAGTGTGTTTATTAATTATCAATTCCGCATTTTCTCATAATTTTCTAAATTTACTCACTATGTCAAATCAAAAGTACCTCGAATACAGGTACTGCTAAAATTATACAATATCTTACACTAATTTTGCCAAAATTACCTTAAAAAACGTGTCAGCTCACTCTTTTCATTCACAAGGCCACTTAGCCAGTCAACATAAAACAAGCCACAATTACTATTAAATGGCAAAAAATGAAAAGCGTACATATATTATAAATGAAATGCTATAATACAAAAATCTAAATTCAGTTAAAATCACTATGAGACAAAAAACAATATAAACATAAAATTTTAAGCACTGGCGTTGCCCTTTTGTAAATGGCACGGCTACTTCAGCAAATGTTTCTAACAATCACCATTAACAGTTGTTTCATTTCAATAAAATTTAAATATTTTCAACTGTCCAAACCGTCTCATTAATATACAACACAGCAGAAAAATCTGTAAGTTTAAACAATGTCAGCGTCCTCTAACACACTCATACAAAACAACCCTCGCTGAAAAGCTTATTCCAACCGATACACACAGTTAGTGCTCGTTTGCTGCCTAAACGAAGTTTCTACGATTGTCTTACTATGCTGCTCTTACTTACAGAAGACCAGGATATGTATAAAATTCCTGCAGTGAGTTCGGTAGCGCCACAGTCCAATAACATTTTAAAGTATCACCTGATGGCATTCAGCATTCTGGACTACTGGCTGACTTGGTAACTTTGTATTGTAATTTCAACTCTGCAGTACCCCTTTCTTGCAAGCATTATCCAAACACAGTCCAGCCGAGAGGATCCAGTCCACACTGAAACCCAAATAATGCGTGTCAAATACATTCTCAGAAATCAAGTGCCTTCTTAATTTTAGAAACGTCTTCTCTATCTCCCTCAGCCTTTTCTGTTTTCACTCCGTCTTGCCCAGAGATAATACAGGACCCTGAAGCTCCATCAGCACTTGAGGTATTGAGCCGATCAACGTCACTGTCACAATCCATTGCCTCATCTCTTGGCTCCTCTTTAGGGAGAGGCACGGGAGGCGTAGGAAGGGTAGGAGGAACATGGTACTGCTTTAACCTAACGTGCCATGCAATACTGCTGACGGCCGACAAAGTCCTGAACTGGTGAATGGTGTTTCGAGGAATGAAGTAGACATCGTTGTCTCGTAACCTGATGTTGGCATAACGAATGCCCTCTCGACGCAGTTGGTTCAGTTTTGCGTCGTCAACCCAAGTTACGCACTGCAAAACAAACAAATTCTCTTAAAACACATTTAGAATACTTAAAACTTCTCCAGCAGCCTTACACCATGCTTGATTGTAAAATCTGCATAATAATATGATCCTTCAAACCCTGCAGATCACCTTCAAAACTGGCCAGAGACAGCTTTGCATTGTGGCCAGCCACACTATCTTCATTCTGAGCCAACTCCTAAGGACCTTCGTTCTGAGGTTCTGGTGTACATAACAGGAGAAAGACAGAAATACGCAACTCTATTTCTTGGGGCCAGCATACCAGGAAACATTTTCATTTTATAGATACACCGTTTCTTGATGGTGGGCTTTAGAGATCAAAACTTAAGAAAATAAATACAAACTAGAATGAAAAATGAGAGTATTGGTTGACCTGTGAAACTGGAGGCTCGTGGACATCAATGCGTAGTTTTTCCACAATCTGGAGAAAGTTAGAAGCATGAAAACAGATAGCATCTTTCACGATTCGATCTTCACTGGATCTGAAGGAAGTACAGCAACAAATGACAGTTTTCGTATTGTTTTAAATACTCAAACAGTTTATGTTGTTTCATACAGAACAGTCGTATTACCTACAAATCTTGAAAATTAGATTATGAAAGTTAGATTTTGAAAATTAAATTATAATTAGGACCACTTCGTAATTTACGCTTGACCGGGATTCCTAGACATATCCGGTTTTTTGACCTATCGGATTTCAACCAGGCCTCTTCAACGGATTATAATTTCGAGTAGAATTTCAACTGAAATGACTAGATGAGATTAGGCTCAACTGTTCAAAAACATCATCATCTAATTTACCCTGGATTGAGATTACACGTGTATGACAATATCTTTCCGTAATTTACACTAGGTGAGCATTCAATGTGGAAGAAAAGATCATTTACCTATTTGCGACTAATTCAGATTAAAATTGTGTGATAAGATCACAAACAACTTTTCTCAACCATGTAGTAAATTCCACAGTTACAAAAACTTAAGTGTAATGTAAAGTGGATTATATTACACTGAAATGTAGTGTAACATAATCCACCAAACTATCACAAAGAAACGTAAATCCAAGCTATATTCCAGTGTTTACAGATCCTACTTTTGTCCACAGTGAACTGCCTTGAGTATTCCAACAGCTGCCGTCGTCACTCGATCCAGACCTTCTCCAACATGGTCGGCATGAGCCTTAGTCCGATCCTCCACAAAAGTTTCTCGAGCTTCTGCCATCCTTGGCAAATACTGAAGATTGCGCAGTTCATTGGTTCCCTTGCTGAAAGAATAACCAAACATGTCAGCATTTTATGAAAATAAGACAGACCGAAGGAAATTTGTTTATCAGTTCTGTCTGTGAATAGAGAATGCAGAAAGAGACGCATAAACGCATGACATGGTAGCCAACTGGTTTCAGCCCTCACCCTGTAATGCAAAGTGACATGGAGAGTGCAGTTTTAAGCGCTCTTTTCTTCACACACCAATGCTCAGATTCACTGACTGATGCTTTGTCATTACATGTAATGCTTAATAAATACAGAAGTAATAATAACAGATGGGATAGCAAACAGATCTTTTAAAACTTAATGTCACAATTTTACATTGCTAAACAAGTTTCGGGGACATCATGTTAAGAGGATTCAGGAGCATAAGGTCTTTGGGTCCTCACTGATTTCAACTAGTTCTGTCCAAACGGTTGTGATTTCAAAGGTAGTTCTCCTTAGAAACAACCACTGATTGACGCTTCGTGCATTATGACAATGACGCTCTAAAAGCTTTCAGATTAGATTAGATTTGATTCAGAAAGCAGTGTTTACCTTTTCTTTATCATAGGCGATTTTGGCAAATCAGCTGTGGGAATGACTTGTTCACCAGGTCTAGACCAAAGAATTGGTCCATCATTACTCTGATCTCGTTCAAGTCCGTGCAGAGACGACAGTTCTCCCCACGGCATCACACAGCGGACGAACGGGTTCATTTCGATTAAATCGAGAAACTCTGGAAAAAAGCCGCCCGTCTCTTCAGATTTCTTTCCCACAAGGCTGATCTGCAGAAGCGGACCGCATCGGTATGTCCCAGCCGCATAAGTTGCGTGAACCATGTCGCGGAACGACGCCACGTTTGTCGTTTCAACATCAGACTTTCCCATAATCTGACGTTTGACGATCATTTCAGGATAAAGATTCGCAAAGTAGTCTATAAAATCCGGCAGGTTGGTAGCAGCCCCGTGAATTACGCCCATCACGTGGCACGGCACTCCTTCGTGCTCCTCGAAGAAGACTTCCCTCATGTACTCTTGAACAAACTCAGACAAATCTTCGGCAGCCAACTGAGAAATCTCGTCGTGGTAGCTGTGAACTACAGTGGCGCCACCATTTGCAGATTCCTCGATAAACATTAGGCGGGCAAACTTGGAGTCTTCACCTTGTTTCGATCTAAGCCTGTGCTGGTAATCGAATTCCGTGAGACTAATGCCATTTGTGGTGGGACCAACAAAACCTGATAAGACGCCAGAGTGGTTACAGTTTTCCTTCTTGTCTTTTCTAAAACTCTGTTTGTTAGTGCCATGACTGTCATGCTTCCCAGAAGTTTTACCGTTGTCGAGAGGCTTCTTGTGCTTTGCTTGCTTCAGCGGAATGTCAGCACCGTCGAAATTCAGCTTACGCTTTGCAGCACTGGTTTCGTGTACAGAAATATTGCTTTTGTCAATATTCTTACTTTTATGTGGGACTGATTTACTAGACAGTTTCAGTTGAACCTTTGACTGTAATGGGCTGAGAGAGCTACTTTTGGGAATATGTGAGTGTTCCTTTGTTTTAATCGTTCCTGAATTGTCTTTAGCTTCTCTTTTTGCTGAATCCGACTCCTTTGATCTATGAGAATCATGCTGAGATGATTTATGCCGATCATGTTTAGCGCTATTACTTAGCTTTTTACTGTCATGATTTTCAGAGTGTCTAACAGGGATTGGATTTTCACCAGTTGCTTTGGGACGTTCAACGTTGTTCGACACAGCTGGTCGCCCTTGCTCTGTTAATTTTTCCTTGCTGTGATGATGCTTGCGATAGTGATCACTATGGTGATCACCATGGTGATCGCCATGGCTGTGAGACGTATGTTTGTGCTTGTGTTTATGGTGCGATCGATGTTGGTGCTCGCTGTCACCATTTGGAACTTCCCGGGAAGAATCTTTCTTTGATGGATTCTCTATTTTTGGTTTTTTGCTTGAGACATCTAATGTTTTTAATTTCTCATCCTGACTGACCTTCAGCAAAAGCCCTGAGTTGCCCTGCCCAATAACTTGCTCTGCTTTTCTTGGAGACAAAACTGAGGAGTCAGCTGGTATTTTGACGCCATCTGCAGCGGGTCGTTTGTTATGTGGCAGAACCGCATGTTCCTTTGCATTAACCGCATGTTTCTTGGCGTTACGTTCAGCACATAAAGAACATCTTTTTTTCAAGTCTCCAGACCCAGAACATGAGCAGCTCTTTGCAATCCCAGATCCTGGCACAGTTGCTTGACTAGATTCTTTAACTCTGACAGGAACACTGCCGCTATGTTTACTGGCAGTACTGGCATCAGCATGTCGGCTGCTAATAGTGTTATCAGTACCATGTCCACGGCTACCGCTAGCATCATGGCCATGTCCACGGCTACCACTGGCGTCATGCCCATGTCCACGGCTACTGCTGGCATCATGGCCATGTCCACGGCTACTGCTGGCATCATGGCCATGTCCACGGCTACCGCTGGCATCATGCACATGTTCAAGGCGAATCCCAGCATCACTACCATGTACGCCATTAATGTTAGGATCATTACCATGTCCATGGTTGATACTAGCATCACTACCACGCCCATGGCTAACACTAGCCTCGCTATCACGTCCATGGCTAATGCTGTTTTTATGACCTGAGACAGCAATTGCCTTTGATGGCTTTGTTGGAGCTGTGGCAGAAGTTGAACAGAGTCCTTCCAACTTCGTGACCTTGCTGGGCGCACCCAAAGAAGGAACAGGTGAAGGTTTCAAGATTCTGCTTGCCGTTGCAATCCAGGTTTCTTTCACGGGTGCACTACTGCCGGTGGGCACTCGTGCTATGATGGGCACTTCTTTGCTTCCACTTGCTGTAGACAGACCTGTCCCTGTAACAAGGCTGTCTTTGCTTCCTTGTGGAGTTGGCAGAGAACTTGCAGGTTCATGCTTAACTGAATTGGGCTGAGACGTTACTGGGGCATTCTGAGTTTTACTACTGAGCTTATTAGATGTAGGGCATTCAATTTTTAGAGCTAATGCACAGCTTGATTGATTCACGGGCATCTGCTCTGTAGCTGACTGACCGCTGTTTGGCATAGGCATTTTGAAAGAATGGCTGACATCTGTTCTCTCAGATTTAGTGTTGAAGTCTTGGATGGCGTGAGCATCAGTGGCTTTGCCCGCAGTCGCTAGGGCATCTCTGTGCGCCATTAAAACGTCTTGTCTTACGGTACTGACCGATAAGATCAAAATTCAGCTATCAGAAGCTGCTGACCTGCACCGAAATTCAGAAGTTAAGCAAAACTACACCAGGTCCGATCGACCGATAAAGCGTAATCTAGACGAGACCGTTCAGTTTCAAGGATATAAGCATCAAGTTTAAAATCCAAGCACTGACGCGTATAATAGCCCCATGTAATTAATCCGTTATGTCAGCAATAAATTCGTTCATTTCACTGTTAAACGCACCTGTGTGCTTCAATCGAACATCGTCACTTACAGATATATTTTGACCGACGTGAATAGCCGTTATATTTTGTATTTATTTTTATAAACATTCAATTTTCTTTAACAATGATACCCGGATGTAGCTTGCGGATGTTCCAAATATTTTAAAGCTGATCAAAAGGCCACATTTCAATATTCTCTCGCAACAAATTTGACTTAGTATTTTGTAGGAAAATTGATGAGCCTATGCAAATTGTATGCTTACTTTTTAAGTTTTATTAATTCTTATCAATTTGCTTTTGTTTCATATTTAGCTTGGAAAGCTTATCATCGCGATTTAGTCCACTTTGGGCCTTCATCACATAAAAATTACAACATTTTATTAATATGACAACGATGCAAAAGTAGTTACAGCAAAAGATTTAGTAAGTTTCAAATTAAACCGAGTCATTCTGGTTCGTATAGTTTCATCACTATGTTCCGAGATTCTATTAATGATTCAATTAGCTAGAGACCTAACTTTCTCTGATTTGCAACTACACGAACCTGTAGAAAAACCTAAATTTGTACAAATCACACTCTGCCTGTGATTGCAGATATTAGATTCGTACAAACTGCTTCAGTACGATTTCATTTTTATGAGTTTCTTAGTCTAAGTTATTGTGGAACTTGGTAGATCATATGTTAAAAATAACAATGAAAATCAAACTTTCAAGCTATCCTATTTTTTCCTCTCCTGCATCATAGCATGACCACCATCACCAACGATTTGGTAATCGTAATCGTAAGCTCAAGATTTCTACAGCGCCCAACGACAGCTAAGTTGCGGGAACCACCTTAATCACAGGCGCTCAGTCAAGACAAAATCGAAAAGTGTTCGGTTTCCACCGTAAAATCACGTTGTCTCCCCGGTCTGACCCCTCCGGATTCTGGCCTAGCTTTTGTGGACTTGATTTGATATATCGCCATTGTAAGCTGGTCTCCCTGGTGTGGCTTTGTGTGGCGTTGAGAAATTTCGGAGATTTACATTTTACACGACATTAGGATCATTCCCTGCTGCAGCAACCTGGCAAGTTAGGACAGTAAAAACGATCGATAAATGAAATTATCCTGGAACAGCCTTCGTGCTGGTTAGTAATATCTAGCAATGACAAGAATTCGGCGATGGAGGACATCAAAATAAATCGTAGATCTTTAGATAGATATTATTTAGTAATTTTGCGGCTGTTGTAATATGTTTTAGTATAATTGCAAAGTAACTTTCCAACAAGTCTGAGCTAATGGATCCGTATGTCACCATTCGTGATCTTCAGGACGAAAACGAACGTCTGAAAGCCGAATTGAATAAAACATGCCAGGAGAAGATCCAAGCCGCCGAGTATGGACTGGCCGTGCTGGAAGAAAAACAGCAGCTTCAGCAACAGTGTGAAGACTTGGAAGTCCTCTATGACTTGACCAAACACGACTTAGAATGCGCGAAAGAGGTCAGAACACATAAGTAAATTGCTAAACGATAATTTCAAATTGACGTAAAGCTGCACATTTTCGAAGTGATTAAACTTTCTCAGGTTACGATTACTCACGATGAGTAAGTAAGCAGTCTGCATTCCAGTAGTCGTGTGAGGTGAAACTGTCTGGGTTAATAAAAATGGGCATTGCGTCTGATTTCCGCTTTTAAGTATTGGAACTCTGGTAACTTTGCTTTCAGTGCTGTATACAGTGTCACAAGATTGATTGAGTGATGATGTTTGCTAACTAATGTATACAGCTACAGAATTTTAAAAAATATTTTAAATGTAATTTATTAAAAATTTAATTAATGTGAATTCTGATATAACGTGGCCAGAGCCGTGGATCCAAAATTTAGTTGAGCTTTTTAATTAAGTCTCGATAAGTTCACTCAATATAAAGAGATTTCACTGTACTTGTGTACATGTTTGCATCTGAGCATTTACAAAGCATCCAAAAGATGTGAAAAGGCACGAGTGATTTAAGAGTTAGAGCCCAAACCATTGCGTGGGCTTTGCGTGTGTGTATGAGCCCACCATTGGTGACTTTTCTAGTTATCTGAGTGTGGCATGCTTACTGATGAACTTTAGTTTTTATGAACTTTAGGGTAGCCTAGAGAGCACCTCTGATTAATATCTCTTGAAGCAGTGCTATACAAATTTATGATTACAATTTACAGTTCAGTTACAAATTACTCAGTCTTGAGGCAATCTGATGTGCATTATGTTTTTTAATTGTAGGCTTTGAGCCAGATCCAAAAGACACATAAACGTGTCAGTGAGATCGGCATCCACCAGGAGGAGAGTCTCCTGCAAGAGACGGCATCAAGAGAAGCCGAGCTGCTTCGAAACATCAGTGACCTCGAGTTGGAGTTACGCAATGCAAGGCATTCGCTTGAGCGGGTGCAGGCAGAATGTGAGCGTTCAAACAATGCGCTGTCCGACATGGGACTCGCCATGGAGCAGCTCGAAATTCAGAACAAGCAGATGAAGAAGGATCTGAAGGAGCTGAAGTTTCGTGAGGGACGGAACATGTCGGACTATTCTGAGTTGGAAGATGAGAACATCACTCTACAGAAGCAGCTGCTGCAGCTGAAGCAGACGCAAGTTGACTACGAGGCAACGAAGCACGAAAACAAACGACTGAAAGAGGATGTCGAGGAACTGAATTTGGAGATCGAAGAGCTAGGCAAACTGAAGAAGATAGTTGAGAAGAACCTTGAAGAGGCGTTGACTCTTCTTCAACAGGAGAGAGAACAGAAACACTCTTTCAAGAAGGAACTTGATCAGCGCATCTCTTCCGAGTCGCTGTACAACCTGACGACTCTGGCTAACCTTCGGCTCAGCGATCTGAAAAGCCCTAATGCGGACAACTACAGAAACAACGACTTTAACAACCACGAAGATCACGAACATCCGGCTTTGAAGAAAACCGAAGCAGACATCGATTCTGCGCTGGGCAATGATACAGTGAAGCCAACTTCACAAAGCATCGTCGGTGACTTGTTCTCGGAGATCCACGTCACAGAGTTGCGGAAGCTTGAACAGCTGCTTGAGCAGACAGAGACGGAGAAAGCAAACCTGCAGATGAAGCTGGATGAATATCAGAAGATAATCGAGTCTACCAAGACAGAAATGGCAGGGCAGAGCGAACAGATTTTGCAAATGAAAGCACATCTGTCAGCGATGGCTTCGGTTATGACAAACTCAACGAGTGAAGCTGTCGACGTTGACGATTCGGAAGAGCAGGATGACCTGCCTCTGGAGATTGTTGCCATGAGGAAGAAACAACGGCAGCAGGAGCTTTGCTACAAGGCAGCACTAGAGCAGATCAGTGAGCTTCAGGAGCAGATCAGACTTCTGGAAAAGGCAAGAGAAAATGCTGACGTCAGCCGACAGAATGAAGACGACCTCAAGGACGAGCTTTCCAAACTCCGTGCAAGGTTGGCCGATTACGAAAATGTGGTTAAGGTTTTGGAAAACGATTTGAAAAATTGGTCACAACTGGCTGGAGAGTCACAGGGAAGTCTGAATGCTACACAGGATGAATTGGTTCAGGTGACGGAAGATCTGGCGCAGCTTTACCACCTGGTCTGCGAGGTTAATGGTGAAACCCCTGATCGGGTTATGCTGGATCATGTACAGGGCAGGCGGTACAGGAGAGCAGAAAGTCCAAAAGAAAGTGAAGAGCAGATTCTTTCGATTGGCGAAGAGCTTAGCAATGCGATTAAAAATGAAGAACTTTCATCTGCTAAAGATGGCAAGCAGTTTGATGACTCTAAGGGTGATCCTATTGCCTGCTCCAAACTGGTGGAGACGATTAATGATCAAATTAAATATCTACGTCATGCAGTCGAAAGGTCTGTTGAAATAAACCGGCGGAAGCAGAACAGTTCTGGAACAACAGAAGATGTATCGGAACTTCAGGCACAGATTGTCAAGCTGAAGGCGATGGTTTCGACAAAACGGGAGCAGATATGTACACTGCGCAGCGTCCTAAAGGCAAACAAGTCGACTGCAGAAATGGCACTGTCGACCTTGAAGCAGAAGTACGAGAGTGAGAAGGTCATTGTCACAGAGACGATGCAGAGATTACGTAATGAGCTGAAAGCACTGAAAGAAGAGGCTGTGACATTCACATCAATGCGAGGAATGTTTGCACAGCGGTGTGATGAGTATGTAACGCAGCTGGAGGAACAGAGGCGCCAGCTGGTGGCCGCAGAAGACGAAAAGAAGACGCTGAATACGCTGCTTCGCATGGCAATCCAGCAGAAGCTGGCACTTACACAAAAACTGGAAGACCTTGAGTTTGACAGGGAACGGAAGAATTTGAGACAACAGCGGGCAACATCAAAGGTGAAGACTGGTAAAGTAAGTGGTAATAGTAATATTATCAATGGTAATTTGAGATGAGGTGGAAATTATCAGCCTCGGACAAACTGTGTGTGCTGTGAAGTGACATCTACCGCTTGGCTACTAACTGGATGGTTCGGATTTTCATTTAATCTGCATGCAACAGCTAACGCCTAAATAAATGAACTAATAACAATCGTCAGTGCTGGGCTTGCTTTTCTCGGTCTAACTGCGTGCAGCTTGTTGAGGCTTGTGACGCTTTTGATTCAGGACCTTCTGGCCAAAAAGTCAACATATAAGTGCATTCAAACAGAAGACGCTAAATGAAACTTGAGGGATAATTAGTAATTTTTTATATTTGCTCAGATGGAATTTTCAAGACTGATGTTACAAATAATGTGATTTTCATCGGAATAGGTATTTCAAATATTGTAATAATCATGTTGAAATAACTTTTCTGTTAACTTATCAAGTCAGATGGTTGGAGTTGAAGTGGATTTTCTAAAAGCTGCCATTGGAACTAACAGTGGCTTTTAATTTGCTGGAGAAGGGAAATTGTGTTCATTAGTTTAAAAATCACACCATGAAATTGATCACAGCATCCATAACTTGTGTATAATATCCTATTAAGTTAAGGAAAAAGGCATTGTTACATGCCTAGTTAGATTTAGACAAGTTTCAGTATTTAGCAAGAGAGGAAGGCATTTTCCTGAATATATACTTAATGCTGTGCAGCTGAATCGATATTACTCTTTCTAGCATCTCTTGTGTGATATGGTGCCAGAAAAAACTCGGTCTGATATTTGAATTTATTGGCCATAATTGTCTGTAAATTTGTTTACTGGGAATTGTAATTATCTGCAGTGTTGATGTGATTGTTGTCCTTATATACTGTTGGTCCTTCTAATGTGTTAGGTGTTTGCTGAAACTGAACTTCATATACTCTATAATGTGTTAGTTAGAGTTGAACTGGTAGTGTACTGGTTACTTGTCGTTTATTCTGGCACATCTGTTATGCGGAATTTTGCACAGTTTAAATTTTAACCTTCGTTATGATTCATTTGTGAATAATAATTGACATTCAGAAACTATCATGTATATTGTTTAAAGTGATGTTGTAACCTGAACGTTTTCCAGCTAACTTTTCAGTGTGGTGATAGTTTTGCTGTCAGTTGTAACTCGTTTGGTCAAAATACAGAACTGCATTTGAATGGCCTGGTGTTTGTTGTTATGTATTTGCTAACACTAGATTTAACTAACATCTGCTTCTGTTAACGTGCATGTTAACCAGACTGTGTAACAAAACAGATTTCAGTCTTTAGAAGTATTCGTTTATATAGTTAACGTAAAGTTAAAATAATGAAATAAGGAAGGATACCGTTTTGGAGCCCAAATTTGTTAAACTTATCAATTATTTGGTTGCAGCAACTGGCAAAGGCAGCTGGAAAGCTGTGACACGTTAGCCAGTTGGTTTCAGATCTCGTGTGAGCCTCCGTTGAGATGGTTACCGTAGGGACCATGAGCAGGTCCTTCACCCACAGTTGCTCGGTGCCATCGATTGATGCTATGCCATTAGATAGTGGTGCTTAATAATGCAAAGATAATAATGAAGAGGAGAAATAAAAATATAATTCTGTATTTCTACCTCTTTTCAGTGTCTGTAACTTTTCACCTTTTATAATGTTTGACTTGTTTCCTTTAGCATATGATATCAAACTAAGAATAATAATCAGTTCATTTGCTTATGAAGGCTTTGAACCAGTGGAATATAATGTTTTGACATGATTTACCAGAGAATGTTCTTGAATTATTCTTGAACAAAGGCTTAACAGGTTTAGGATTCACAATTCAGATCGTAACACTTTTATGTTTATGGCTTTCCTTAATTTGCATGGCTGAATGATAACGACTGATTTGTGTACTTTATTCTTTCTAATTAATATTTCAATTATCAACTAACCAATGCTTTCTTTACTAAGGCTCATAAGCAAACCGATTGTGTTATTTCTTATAAAATCCAAGGCAAATGCATCAAGTGTTAAAAATACATAATGAAATGTTATATATACTTTATACCACAATCTTTCAGTGTAACTGCTTGTAGGTACACAAAAGATGGTATTTATTTTAGTCCTTTTTGACATTTACAGTCATTTTGGACTACCTTCTGATTCCGGCAGGTTCTTCTGGCATCTTCTTCTTCAAATTGAATACTGCAGTGTTTCACCTCCAAGCAGATATTTTAAAGAGGTGTTGTATAAATTATATAATACATTGCATTGTGTAGAATGACTTTCCATAGGAATATAACTGGCTAATTACTTCTTTGCAGGTGGCCACATAAAACTTGTGTGTTGTAATGAAACATTCATGGCTGAAAATATGGGCTTGCACATTCATGGCTGAAAATATGTGCTTGCACATTCATGGCTGAAAATATGGGCTTGCACATAATTTCAAGGACACTAAAAGTCTTAGAGTCTTCAAAAGTTTATGTGACCTCTGTTCGAAAGTTTTGGCCCAAGTGCTCTCATCCTTGTCTTTTATCGAAGTCTCACATAATTCATGTCTCTGAAGACTTGCTTTTATTACTGTCTATGTGACTTCTATACTGTGATGGGCTTTGGGGCTTTTATATTTGCAATAGTATTATGAAAGTGTCGGTTCTACTATGTATATTGGCTGTTAGACAGGATAGTGTGAGGCAGTTGGTTCTGATGGGGTTGCATGCAGCCCAGTATTTAGTGTTTATATTACCAGCTTGGCCCTTCTTCTATAGGGCAAGCCTGTAACTTGTGTAGCCTCTTGAGGTATCAGTTTGTTTAAAACAACCAAGGGTTGTAGGTTGCATAATAGCTTTCATTTACACAGCTGTTGCTCTCTTGTGTTAGTCAATTTTGGAATTTTCCATTGTCAGATTGTGTGAACTTTGAAGGTGTGTGTGTGTGTGTGTGAGTGTGTGTGTGTGTGTAGGTGTGTGTGTACATAGCACATGTGTGTGCGCCCGCTTGTCTAGTTCTGCTTATGTTGCAGCTGCCTACCGTAGCCTGCCCTTTGGTCTTCTAGACCTGTCAGATCTTGACCTATTGGATATGAACTGGACTTCTTCAATGGATTATAGTTTGTACTGTGGTTTCACTGATGCCCTATGCATAATAATAAAGTATTTTGCTGACCCGTGATCCAACATTGTCAAGATATGGCCAGGTGTTTTTAATATACCCTACAATTCTTTGCCCACTCCTCCCGAGTTAGATTTTCTACATGTTCATCAGACGCCTTCATTCTTTTGGTGAAAACCGTTCTTCCTCGGTGACTGGTCCAGAGTTGAGGAATTTGCCGCCTGCGTCTGGCCGCCCAGCCAGCTCTTGTGTGGTTCAAGTCCTGAAACGCACCTCATCTACGGTAGCCCTCCATATGGTGCCTTCGACCTCTCGAATTCTTACTCTACATTTCTAATGAATATGATTATGGCCACAGCTTAACCTTGATGCCTCCATCCAGCATCGATTTTATTGGCTGTATGGAAGTCTTCAGATAAGATTAGATTTTTTCTTTGGTGCCCAGAATACAGGGATGTTGTTGAAGGCATGTTGCGTGTATACACGGCTTCCAGTGTGCAGCACAGCAATCGCTTTCTCCCATGACCTGCCTGATTGCAAGTATTGTGCAGCATAGGTAGGGTATGCTGTGCACGGCAGCTTGCAGTGCATGACCCCAGTAGGGAGAGCGATGAAAGCAATGGACCACACGAATGGTGAATTTATTAACAGCGGAGATTCTGAGGTCACGTGTTTGACCAATTCGTTGGCTGCTACACATGATCGTGTCCCGTGGCAACATTTGTACATGTGTCTTGGCCTGCATTTCGTTTCACTGACGTGTTTCCAGGTATCTAGTCAGGCAGAACTTGTACTGCTGCCAGTGCTAATGCTCCCGTGCACTGAGCAAGCCAGCCACCAACACAGGCTGCCTTGTCTCAAGCCAGTGCAGCCTGCGGCCGAGCTTGCAGCGAGCGTGGGTTTTGATCCGGATCCATAGTCGATAAGAGCTTCGATTTGAAACAAAGCACCAGAGGCTAAAGCTCCGTACAAAAGGCAAAGCTCAGCGGCTGAATACAGGCAAAGCATATCGTATTACCAGCGTGGTTAGATAAATTGGTGAAAGAATGCGTCAAGGTGCCTCTGTGCGTGACGATGCCAGTTTGCAGACAGACAGTGGCTATATATCAGAAAACTGAATCTCAGGCTAGCACGATCGGTACAGAGGGACCGTAAATGGTGTGGCGCCCATTCAAACGGGCAGGGGTGGTATGGGATGTCCCCGACTAATTTATGGAGAATTGAGCAGGGTCGAGGCCATACGGTCTACATTTATCCTATATTCATACGCTATAGTAGCCAAGCCGATGGTTGTCTGCCGACCTGTCGATCTGTCTGTCCAGCTGATTGCCGATGGCAACGCACCTGCAGTTACTAACAGGTGTACGTGCCCTGCCTGCACTGCTGACTGGTTTGGGTGAAAGCGTATGACGTCAGTTTAGACGGTGCATCAACGTCCTTCTGGTGTTCATGTGTTTTTAAGATAATGTTATGCATTGCACTGTTTTATAGAACATTCATAACGATATCCACTCACAGCTGTACGTATACTGGAAGTTTTCCTGCGGCATTACAGTGATAGATTGCTTTAGTAGTTCAAATCTTTTGAAAGATAATACACTTATCCTTAAAGACAAATTTTGCGGATAGCATATATTTACAAACATTGGTTTACTGTAACACTATTTACCATCATTAATACAACGTAATAATAATAGTTCATTTATTTACCTTACATAAACATATACCCGTAGGTCTATGTTACAAGACAGTAAATAATTGTGGCCTTGCATGTCATAAGTGAATACATTATTTATAATTTCAAATGTAGAAGAAGCAAAGTTCCTGGCCCTAACCCTGCTAGACAGACTTATCGATTTTGTTTTGACTGAGCGCCTGGTTCCCGCGACTTAGCTTTCTTTGGGCGCTGTAGAAATCTTGAGATTAAAATTACGATAGTATGTAGTGTTAGCGAATTCATTTTTTTGTATGCACTTGAGAGCGGGTGTTCTCAGTTTATAGCTAAATTCAGTAGGAGGCACAAGTGGAGTGGAAATCTTGAAACAGCTTTATTCCCTGGCAGGGATTTGAACCTTCAACCTCTGTGTTGACCGTCCAGCATGCTGTAACCACAAGACTATCACACACCCCATTTAAAATGTTTCAAATGAACTGTTTTGTAAATAGTTTTAAAAAATACACCTTATCTTTGTCTGTTGTTACCATGCTTCCTTGTTTTTTACTCTTACAGTAACCCAGTGCCAAAGTTTTGCACTGTTTTGATGACTCGTGGATAAATCATGTCTGCTGGAACGAAATACCATCTGAAGGAGCCACGTTTGTCTGAGTCGTGAAGTTGACCAAGTCACCCTCGGAGAAATGCAGAAGACCTAAAAATTAGTCATCGTGTCTTTCCTTTTGTCTGGGTTACTCATCTTCGGTTGAATCAATGCGAGTACATCTATAATTTGTATCTAACATAAATTTAGTCCGATAGTGTGACGTATTTTGCTTGTCAGTTGCGGGTATGTGCGATTTCTGTGTGTTGTGTGCATTGTGTGTTCGTCAGTTTGTTGCCCAGAGACTTTGTGAATCAGCATAATGCACGTATTTGTTTAGCAAATTGTTCATATTGCACTTGCTGCTTGATGCTTTTGGCCATGTTGTGGGGAAAGTTGCATCAGAGATGGATTACACTGTATAACTAACATCAAGCAACCACGAGTATGTGTGTGAAGACAGACGTCTGCTCCTGAGAAAGAAGCAAACAAGAAAGAAAGAATGTGCATTGTGCGTGCAAGGAGAGAGAGAGAGAGACAGAGACAGGGAGAGAGAGAGAGAGAGAGAGAGATGAGAGAGAGATGGGGGAGGGGAGGAATAAAGTGACTGCAAGGAGAATCATTTGTAAATAGGTTGAAGATTGCTTGCACAGTGCTAAAGAAGGCAAAGATTTTCAAATCAAAGCTAGTACAGAGTTGCCATATAACTTGATGAGATTTCTTACGCTGCTATTGTGTTATGCTAAGCACTGGATTGCTTGAATAGAAATATTTTGCAAGTTACTAAAAGGAGGCTCTTGGTTTAAATTATTTTCTGGGCTTACATTAATTTCTGTTATCTTTTGTTTTATTTCAGAAAGTCTGAATTAAGTTTCAGAATATTCACTCTGTGTTGTCTGACAGGCTAAAGAAACCATAACGCTTATGTTTTTGGTGCTACTTGTGTGGTCCCTTACAATTTCCTTCTTAATAAATGTTGTTCTTATCTTGTGCTAATGATAGTGAATTGGCTAACAAGGTATAAGCAAGGTGGAGTAAATGAAATAGTGATTGTAAATGTAAGATTTTCTGTAGCTGCCTATGGCCTTGAGCCTAATGAATTTTATCTGATGAGAGCCTTCGCCACCGCTGCCCAGTTGAGCGAGTGCCACGGGTGCCACGCCAGTTAAGGTCCCCATGTATGGACCGTGCAAGCCGAAGATTGAAATCTCGTAAATATAGCCATTATTGGTATCAACATGGTAACACGAGAAACTACGGTATCTGTCCTTGAGAAAGTTTTGCCTGTCCAAAAACGGTTATGTTCTGTTTTCTTTTTTTATGGCTGATGTTAACTGGGAAAGCTATAAGTGATGATCGAAGCTCGAATTGCAATCATTATTATGTACTGCAACAATGAAGTTTCATTATTCTCATGTAAATTTTCCAGTAGGCCTATATTGCAACCATTGTGTATGTTAATGTGTTCAATCATCAAAAAAGCCCATTATGAATAACCAAGGAATTTTATTATCCAGTTCATGACATATTAACTTTTAAAGTTGTGTTTATTATAAGGTGAAATTGTATATGAAATATCTTTATTATAAGGTGAAATTGTATATGAAATAATTTAAATCAATAAAGTAGAAATTTAAAAAACTGGGCTTTTTCTATAATTTAATAGTTCAGAAGTCTAATTCGAAGCTTATTTCGGACAGTAGCTTTCATCAGCTTAGATTTTATTTGGGAGATCAGTGACAAAGGTTGTGAATCAAGTAACTTATTTTCTCAGTCTTCTGATTACGTTCTTTGGTATCTAAGTGAAGTCCAAGTTGGGGCCCGCCTTTGGCAAGTTCCAAGTTTTCTAGGACGCCGATCTAATTCTTGGCCGCTATTTTTGGTGAATTGATAATGGCGGCCGCAGCTCACCATAGTTCGTAACTCACTGTCCAAAGTGGCCCATTAAACCCCCACCGATAAGTGGAAATCAACTCTCTCGTAGCAACTAATCTAATCTATTGATTTGTATAGAGTCATTATCATAAGGCACAAGGCATCAATCGATAGTTGCTTCAAGTTACACAGAAGTTATCCTGAGCGCTTAATGGGCGCGAAATTGGGCTGTTTGCTTGCTTACTCTTTCGGTTAGTAGATACCAGCGACGAAGTCTGACTCGGCTCAGGTTACTCCGCTGTGAAGCGGAAGGAGGGTGGGAGGAAAATGAGGGGCAGGAAGGGAGAGGGCCGCAAACCTAGGATGGAACAAGGCCGTGGGGAGGCTAAGGTCGGCCCTGATCAAAGTGGTATATTAAAATCAATAAAAACGTTAATTAATCAAACAACCATTATTAAATAAATTGGCAGTAAAAGTAGTCAGTGAATATACAAAGTGAGTATTGTGTATGCGACGGTAGCCCACTGTTTCGACCGCTTGGCTTGTAATGCGGAGTGTACGACTTCGAGCCTCTTCTGACACGGTTACTGTGTAAGAACCTTGAGCAAGTCCTTCGCTTATGATTGTTCAGCGCCATCGCCTGATGCTTCTTCCCTATTGGATAGTGTCACCGGCTAGCTACGTAGCGCCTTCTCATATTTTATTCGTACTCGTAAACTCAAGATTTCTACAGCGCCCAACGAAAGCTAAGTTGCTGGAACCAGTTTATTCACAGGCGCTCAGTAAAAACAAAATCGATAGCCAGGTAGGGTTCGGTCATAGTTGGGTTCAGTTCCAGGCCAGAATCCAAGAGTCAGACGGCTACGGTGAGTGGTGGTAGAATAGATAATAGGAGGAAGAGGAATCAGGAAAGGAGCTGCAGAAGACGAGTGTTTTCAGTTTTCAATGGAAGACCTGCGGTTCAATAGCCCCCTCCCCCATTCATAGTCTAGTTACCTGTTAGCCCACGGCACGGCCATCTAAATAGGAGTTCCTATTTAGAAATGGAGTTCTAAATTATTTAAATAGGAGTTCCTATTTAGAAATGGAGTTCTAAATTATTTAAATAGGAGTTCCTATTTAGAAGGCCGAGCGGAACATTTAAATACAAAATGCACTCTTGAAAAACACTAAATTAAAACATTGGTGCGCGCAGTCAGTTATCGTTTTTGTTGCGTGAATATTTTGTAGCATAATTATTATAAATGATAATATACAAATATAACTTAGTTATCTTTTATCATATTTTATTTTTAAAAACTCTATTGATTTTATGCACGAAGTCAGTTGATTGGTCGCTATTTTTAGATCGTAACCGAAACGCTCGAAGCCGAGCAGCTGATGCAGTTTTCGCATAGCGAACAAGTTAGAGATATTTAATAATTTGAAATAATACTAATAATATTAGTTTTATAATAGGCTTACTAGGAATAAAATTAGGAATTTGCACGGCACACTGCTCCGTATTTTGTTCTGCGTTGGTAGAAATAAAATAAGAGGCGAGTGAATCCTGCATGGCCTTAAATAAGTTGGCTCTTCCAGTTTCGCATTTAGTATTATTATTTTTATAATTAATTAGATGCTTATATCGCGCTAATTTA
Source organism: Norana najaformis (assembly GCA_964023275.1). Taxonomy (NCBI): domain Eukaryota; kingdom Metazoa; phylum Annelida; class Clitellata; order Crassiclitellata; family Hormogastridae; genus Norana; species Norana najaformis. Next base: position 32,149,971 of record OZ029919.1, on the reverse strand, counting down.
TTAATTCCACCTGAAATGCTAAACGCATTTATACTTGATAAAATATACAGTCTGCATCTGTATTAGCCTTTGACGCCCTCATATACTATGACAGATGTAGACATTATAATTAAATATTTAGAACTGGTAAAATGGTACGCATTGCGTTAAATGGTTACAGTTTGTATGTAAAGAAATCATTTGAGATACTTTTGTCAAAGGGTGTCAGAGGTATTTTATGAAGATTTTATCGAAACTAATGAAGTACCTTTGGTTTACAGGGAGGAATATGTTAACTGATATTTTAGGGAAGATGTTCAAAGTAGACTGCGGTGGAGATCGCTTTTCTGACGTGTCCCACCTCTCTAACGCACAGCTTGCTTCAAGACTTCGCGAACTCGGAGTCGATATAGGGCCAGTTATTGGTAAGGGTTTCACCCTGTTTTATGAAATAATTACTGATAAAAATAACAGCTCATGAAGTACCTATATGTAAATATTGTTGCACGTTTAGTTTTTAAAGTGATTCTGCATTTTTTCTGTGTTAATGTTTAGATGCAAGATCTTACCCAAAAAAGTCTTTGAAAAATGAGCAAGGTCGAGGCCATAAGGTCACTATAGAAAAACATGCATTTACGTTTAGATTTTACATTTTTCACATTTTCTTTTAAAGCGATTCTAATTTCTTATTCTGTGTTATTAATTAGATGCAACTCGAAGTGTTTACCAACGTAAACTCCAGAGGTGGTTGCAAAATCGTTATCCAAGATACAATGTTGACATGGATGAGACCCCGGAAGAACTGGAGGAAGCAAGACCCCTTGCCAGTCGCCTGGCGCCAGAGTCAAACTGTCAGCCATTTTCTGCCTATCCGCAGCGCCAAGAAAGCCCTAGACAAGTTGGTGGTTGTACGAAGAGATTCTTAAAAGATGCTGAGCACAGCCGATGCAAAGAAACTGAAGGGGAAAGTTCCTGGGACATCTGTGAAAGTGCGTGTGAGTGTGGTAATAAATTTCTGATGTTTTTACAGTGTTTTTTGTTAGAATTTTGTATTCCAGATCTGTTTATTTGTTGACACTGGCATATTTTGCAAGGGCATTGTGCTCTGCTCTGACAAGTTTTTTTGCACTGCAACTGTCTTGTAACACCAACTAACTTTCTCACCTCTGCTGCCATCTGCATATGCATCTGTAAAATTAAATTAAAAGTAAAATTCTAATTTTAAAGTTATCAAGCATGTGATTATTGAAGGCATGATTATAAAAGCTAGCCTGTGGCCTTGGTTTGGTTACTCAAGGTAAAAATGATTCCTCAGGAAATTAGGTTAGGAGTGATAGATGATCTCTAGAAAACAGTTTCTGTGAGGGGTCTTTTAATCTGATGCTTGTTTTCTTTTTTCGTCATTAGCAGTGCCATCAGCAGAGTCTTTGGAGAAGCATGCTAGAAACGCTTCTCCAGGCAGAAATGGTAGCAGCCTGCGATTCAGATCCTATCATGAAACAGGAGAAGGTACCGTTATTTAGCATGATTCTTCTTAACTCCGCCACTGCCTTGTTTGGGGGTAGTGCCAGTCCCAAGCCTGGATAAAGGAGGAGGGCGATGGCAACGGCCTTTGATGCCATAAGCTGTCGTTAAACTGAGGAACTACTATGATTATTCTTAGAAAGGTTTTAAGAGTGGGAGGGGAGGCACTGACAGATTCTGAAGTTTTGAAAGGGGTGGCCATGTTAGGAAGATCATTCTGCTTTATACCAGCAAAAAAATGTTTGACCTTTTTAGTAATTAAGATTTAGGTGATCGGTTTAAAGTCTGCTGAATTTCTGAACAGTTATTTGCTCTGCATAGTTTATACCCTTGGCTGCCTCAAGGGTTTAGCTTTGTGGGCTGCTCTTCTACTTTTCAGTTAAGATTTAATGAGTCAGTGTATTTGCAGACGGTTTTGATCGATCTGACTTCTTTGTGTATGCTGCCATATCTGTTGAATTAAGATCAGACTCAGATTCTGCAAAGATTTGATCTCATTCAACGTTACTGTTGTTTTAGTACGATGACTCCTACTGATTTTTATGTGTATTTCAGAAGAAAGAATGCACGGATACAACAGGTTAGTGATGCCAGATACATGTACATATATATTCTATATATAGATAGTTTGTGTAACATGGGTATGTGTATATATATATATATGTGTGTAGCTGAATGTTTATGTAGCACCTGTTAAGACTTCACAAAGGCAATGATTTCAGTTAGTAGAGAATCATAACACTCATAATAAAGCACAACGCTGCCTATCCGTTTGCTAGACCAGAAGTATTAACTTTTGGATCAATGCTGCCTACTGCTTATTGGTTTATTGAATTCCAAATGCAATTACATACAGAATTTCAGTGTGCCTATCTGATTTTAAAGAGCTTCCAAAAAGAAAAAATATCGTTATGATGTGTTTAAGAATTGAGTGCCTTGGGAGGCGTGGCAAATGTGGTCTGTTCATTGCGGCTCTATAATTGTTCTATATGTGATTTGTGTTTATCTGTTTTTGTATATTGGTTTGTTTCATGCTAGTGTGGATTATCATGTCATTTAAGGCTGTAGCACAAGAACTATGTCTGGAACTTTACCTGAAATGCTTGGGCTGTGTTCTTAGCAGTCACTGTTGTGTTCTAACTTATGTAAGGTAACATTTATATGCACAGGTAACATTTATATGCACAGGTAACATTATATGCATAGGTAACATTTATGTACACAGAATAGTCACAGTTTTAAAATTCTGTATTTGTGCTTCACAGAACAGAAACTGGCTTCAGCAGAGGAATGTCTGCCACTTCTCAGAGGGCCAGTACTGCAGCGGTCAGTCCAGCACTTTTCCAGCCCGGAAGCCGCTGTCTTCCTCAGCAAGCTCAAAAGCATTGGTTTAAGAAACCAGCTTTCTTGGCTGGGCTCTTCGTCATCATGTTGCTGTGTCTTCTCTTTGTTCTGATCGTCTTCAACATGGAACCAGAATATCAGAATCCAGCTTTACTGGAATAATATCGGAATTATTGTTTTGCATAGCTTGACCTGTAATCCAACAAGTGCAATTTTAAGTTTCAGATTCACGGACCTTGCACACACAATAAGTGCACTGATAAATGAGTAAATAGTAGCCTGGTTCTTATGTAACGTCATGTTCTTATGTTCATATCAGAATTATTGTTTTGCTCAGCTGTCTGTTCAATAGCTCACTTGACCTATAATCCCACAATTGCAGATTTAGATTTACTGACCTTGCTCGTATAGTAAATGCACTGATAAATAAACAAATTGTAGTCTTTTTCTCATGTATCTAGATTGACTGAAGGCCTGTGTCTTGTCTTGGTGCAGTGACATTGGCAAACTAAATAGTACCATGATGAACTTGTGGTCAAACTTTATTGCTGGTTTATTTAGCAGGTATGATGGTGGTGCATGGTAGTTTAGTGGTTAAGTACAGGACTGTCAGCTGAGAGAGTTAGAGTTAGGACTCAAATCCCTATCAGGGCATAAATTTGTTTCCTGATTTTGGCTCCACTAAATCCTAGACAACTCAGCTGTGATGACTACACTGACCACACGTTGTTAGTGGGAAGATCAGGTGGCAAGGGAGAAGGCTGACCACCTGCCCTCATCTGCTGAAGTTGCTAACACTTCAAACCCATGGCTGCCTTTCAGAGCTGGCTTAAGAACCTGGTTTTCTTCTTTGATTCAACATCTTATTGAACTTCTTGTTCTTTAATTTTTGTGTTTTCTTTTTATATTTGGTAATTTATCAGCCGTTGTTGCGCTTCTCCAAAAGACGTTGCTGTTCGAGTTTTCAGCTGCACTTGCATGCTTAGCCAACTCAGTTTGTGACAGCTCTCTTTTCCAACCAGCTTTTATTTTGTTTATGTTGTGTAGTTCATATCGTGAAATAATGCCTGACAATGTCTATCTGTGGGGCACAGTTCCTGATTGGATGGAGCATGTGGCTTGTAATGCAGAGAGTATGGGTTCGAGCCTCCTCTGAGATGGTTACTGTGTAGGTAGGGACCTTGAGCAAATGAACTCTGTCAAAAGCATAATCAGTTACACTTGCAACTGCATTTGTTACTTGCAGTACACGTATTAATGACCTGTGATCTTTTATGTCATGCTGTAATCTGTTACACAATATTTACCAGGATTTGTTCATATTTTATTTACATATCAGACATAGGTTATAATTTATTTACATGTTGCCATCAATTTTCTTCTGTGATTATCATTTATAATGCATGTAAATGTAATGAAAAATTGTCTGAATGTAGCCTTAATTTTGTAAATCGGCATTATCCTGCTCAAAGATGAGTTTGTGTTGCTCAACTGTTGCTGCGTGTGATTTTGAGGATTAAAATTCAGTCTGTTCTAAAGTGTTGGTAGTTTCAGTTATTTCGGCTACTGTAATTCACAAACTGGTATCTTATGCCAGATGTAATTCAGCTTAGTAATCTAGCTCATTAAGTTCCATGAATCTTGTTAAACTAGTTTTAATTAAGCAGCCTACCTTATGTAATAAATAAGGTGGGCTGCTTAATTATAGCTATAGCCAGCACCTAATTCCACTGGATGTCTTCCGATATTAAGGAATGCCTTCCAATAAACTGTACAAGTTAACTTTCAAGCTTTAGTAGTTTTGCTGCAAACTTACGGTTATCCATCTTGGGGATGATTGCTGTCATACAGCCTCAAAAATATAGAATAATCGACATATATTTATATCAAATAATCAAAATACACACAAAAATACGCCTTTATGAGATTTTAGAAGGTGCTGCAATATGTTCAGCTACTTGCAGCCCATGAGTGTATGTTTGTAGGTTTTCCTTTTTCCATTTCTTAGAAATCTAAGCAGCATCGTTTAAACTCGGTGAGGAATTCAGATAGAATGGTTTTTAGCGAAATAACCATAACGAGGAGTTACGGTGAGTAAGAAAAGTAACAGAAGAAAAAATTTGAAAATTTTTACAGAAAAAGCTTTTTTTCTTCTGCTTCCGCTGATTAGTATCTATATAGAAATTTTAGGTCAATTCCCAGGAATCTGGGTCAATTCGTGATTATCGGTTTCGCACGTTTGCTAAGTAAAACAGGGAACCAGCGTTCACTATGGTTATTTTTGTTCTGTGAAATTTAATGTGAAATTCTGCATCGAAGATTCGAGACAAAAGATTGTTGATTATTTGTTGATTATTTTGAAATCGGTTAATATCTTGTAAAGCTGGATAAGAGACGCAGTCGCCTAGAGGAAAGCTTAATAGGTAGAAAGAGAAAGAACTGCGTGTCGTCGGAGAAAGGGGACCGTGATGGTGGTGGGGTGAAAAGGGCTGCTCGGGATCCATTGCCATCCACCGTGTGTGATACGGCTGCGTTAGCCAGCGAAGTTCTTTCAAGTGGATCGCAATCAGACAAAGGCTTAACTTTAAGCAAAACTTTGTGCAGGAGGCTGCGATCAAAGGAAGGATCGATTTCGAGCGCTCAAGCTTTTTATCGAAGACTGAAGTTAAGAAAACGCAGCCGACTGACTGCTATTGCCGGGTATTTTACTTCGTCTATAATGGCATTAAGAAATGGAAAGCATTCAACGGAAAAGAAGAATGCCAAAAACGAACAGTCCCATGGCTTAGGTCAAACGGAAATGGGTAATTACGATTCAAAAGGGACCATAAAATGTGAGTATGCGAAAATTGCAGCACAAGAAGTCATTCATAAAATATTGGGGCTGATCTGGTTCCGTTTTTAAGACTCACCCATTAAATCTTACAATATATATTTTATTAACAAAATGATAGTCAATCAATATGATCCATATACATGTACAAGCAGGTGGAATCTATCGTTACCCATAATTCAGATCCCGGTCAGTGGCCGTACCTTGGTGATATATCGTGAGATGCCATTTTAAATGATGATTTTTCTTGTCAGAGTAATTTATTGACACAAAAACTTATTCTGGATTTTAAAACAATACTGGTACACTTGTTCAGTAAAAGCACGTGCCCAGGTATATTTTTATTTGGGACATTAAAGCATTACTGAGTATTAATAAAATAATTTGGGTTGCAGAATCGATAAATTACCGAACATTTTCTGTGAAATTAGAAGATTTTAATAATAAATCTGATACAGTTTCCAAAGGTCTAAATTTAATTCTTTCTTTGTTGCTGTCCTAGTTTCTTCGTGGACACAGAGTAGTAGTGAAGTCACAATAATTCTGCACACTGGTCGAAAGTTGTCAGAGAGAGAAGTTTCTGTGACATTCAGTGATAAGGATGTTAAAGTTGGTCTTACAGGTATTTACATTTGTCATAAATCAAAAAGAAATGTTGGTAGTACAGGAACATACATTTTCCACATTAAATGCCATTTTACATATCAAATAATGTAAAAAAGGATTACATGAGCACACTTCTTGTACTCTCCCTTGTTTAATTTTTAATAGGGATATAAAACTTGAATTGATACAGGATGTGTATGTAGCCGAGCATTTTATAGCCCCTTCTGAAACCTCACAATGGCATGAATATTTTGTGTGTATATTTTGATTATTTGTTGTAAAACTGTCTTATTGATAATATGTTGATTTCTTAGGGTTTTCCACCATAGCATTACATAATTAAATATTAATTTTTTATGATCGTTTGAATGCTGTTTAAACATCGGCTTATATATAGTATCTTGGGAGACTCTGGTAATGTATTTCCCTGCTATGTGGCTATTTTTTAATCCGACGTGCTGAAGCAGTGTACACATCTGTAGGTGTTTCTATAGCAACTTTTAGATTAGTTGTTAAGGCACTAAGTAGATGGCTGTCTGGCAGATCTAAAAGGTGCAGCTTAAGCCGAAGAAGACCATTCCAGGAGAGAAATCTTCTTGAAAATACTAGGAAATGACTTCTTCCCGTGTGTCCCACATTGTGAGATTGCATTATCATTCGATGTGAAGTCGTTACCATATGTATGTGTGTATTTTTTTATTTGTATATGTGTGTATATATGTATCTTATCATTTGCCTGTCTGTATGTTGTGTGGACAGGTATGATAATTTAATCTCGGCATGTTCTTGTAGATGGAAGGAAGTGGTCATGTTGCTTCAACCAGCCAGTAGACAAAACATCATCCAGGTTTCAGATAAGGAAACTGAAAATACACTTAATAGCGAAAAAGAAGACACCAGACTTTCACTGGCCCACATATGAGGTACGCTGTTTACCTTGTCACGCGTCTGTCGCTGCATTTATGTACTGTTTCTTTTGATTCAGTGGAGCATATGTTTTTAAAACTGTCTTAAAAAGCAGTTGTGTAGATCAGTTAGGTTGTCGTGTGTGCAGCACTTTTTTGGTACTATGTTAAGTGTCTTAATAAATTAATACATGCATTCTTTGTTAATTACAGTTCATAGAATAAGTAACCTGTTTCTCAGTCAAGCTGTAGTTCAGTTTTTGTCTTTGGTTTTTTGAGTTTTCATCTTTATTCATTTTAATAAACATAAGTCGTTTTCTCTTTTTTTGTTTACCTACATGCCAGCTTACGTGTAGTTCCCGTTTTTCTGTTTTGCATGTTGATTTATTTTGTTTTGAATTTTTGCTGCATATAAACTGAGGACATTGTTTTGCTTTGCTTTTATGTTGGTGTAAAAATTCCCCGTAGGATTTGCCTGTGTTTTCTGTTGTTTTATCTGTGTCTTCTAATTTCTGTTTGAAATTGTTTGCATCCTTTACTGTGTTTCTGTTTGCACTGTAGAAAGTTGAAGGTGAGGCATTAACTCCATCACTGACGGAGTCAGACAGCTCTACTGTGCTGACGAGTTGCTTTGATATCAAAAAGCCTTTGGCGAAGTCCAAGTCGGTCGTGAGCGACAGTGAATTTAAAAAGAAGCCGATTATTCAACCGGTTGAGAGGACAGACCAGAAAAGCATTCCCACCGGAGTCAGTACTCCAAGACCGACTGGCCTTGCTGGAAGTGGAGACGAGGCCATTCAGAAAGTCGGCAGTGGAGGCAGCAGTGAATTAAAGAAGGAGCCAGACTGCGGGAAAGCATCTGGTGAGACTTTGGATGCTGTGGCGCCATCACCGATGCAGATTGAAGGTGACACAGGTGGATTCGAAACGAAAGCTGCTGTACTCGAAGACTTCCATCCAGCTTTTTCAACCACCAGCAGCTCAACTGAGGCGGTTTTTGGCAGCCATCCAGTTACCTCGTGTAAGGGACAGTCAGCGTTGATGTTCTCGTCTCTTGAGTATTCAGAAATCGCCACAGAAGCAATGGAAATTATGGAGTCAGCAGAGACTGAAGGCCTCATCTCTTCAACTCCATCATCATCATCAGCTGAGGCTTCCTTTAGCCAGCAGGACTGTGACCTGCAGGTTTTTGACCAGGGGAGCACTGAGAAGATGGATGAAAGTGAAGAGACAAGTCCACTGCTGGGCAACCTAGAGCCTGAATCAGCTGATTCAAGCGCTCTGCTCAGCTCCAGTCTTGACAGAGAAGTAAGCAGCAGAACACTGCTTCAGCCAGAAATGGTATCTGTTCCGTGTGATTCGGTGAATGACAGGGAAACTGATGGAACTTCGTGTAGCCGTAAGTAGATCTTTATGACTCTTCTTTTTGTCAGAGTGTAGTTTTAAAAAGCTTACACATGCAACTGTGATAATAAATGGCATAAAAGTTCCTTTATAAAATATTTCTTTTGAGTATCTTATTAATTAATTTCTACTTTACGACTGATAGCATGAGATGTGACTACACGAGTTTATCTACATATGAATATTCGTTGATTAGAATAGGGCTTCAGGGGAAAATTGTTATCTGCTTCCCAGAGCATGAAACCCTACCATATGGTAATTCTCTGTAACGCAACATAACACTTGAGCCGTTTTATAACATGTCCCGTTATAACACAGATTCTGATATGACATAGTTGGGACTTGTATTCCAAATTTTATTCAGCTTTAGAACTTAGCTTTTGTATAATACCGTTGTTGCACATTGGCACTTAACATGGATCTTAAAGGTGGCGTTATAAAGTGGGTCTGTATACTTCTGTTGCACTTGCATGTCTGCATGTATTTTGACATTTATGTAGTGCCTTTCAAAAGCCTTTCAGAGGCACTGAAATATGGAGTTTTTTGGGCATCGTAATCTTTTTTCACGAGTGTTTCAAAAGTTGCATATGAACATGCATTGCATGCTGCATTTCCCTAGATTCATGTTTTGAGTAAATTTTGTTCCAGAGGATGATATCCGAGATTTGACGATTGTCAGAAATGATTTATATGAGGTGAGTTGAGGCGACAGAGGCTTATTACATTGTCTTAGGGTTTAATGGATTCCACTGTTGTTCTGGACGTTTGTGCTTAATAGCTGTTTCCTTTTCCTGATTGCTGTGATTGATTGAGGCTTATATGTGTGAATGGTAAAGTTCTGTTAGTCAAATTTTTTATTATTTCTTTGAAATTTAAAGGATTTTCTGCCTAGGGTAAGATGAAAAACTTATGTGTGCAATATTTACTTGATCTGGAATGGATGATCTTTGCTTATGCCCAGCTTGATGATTGTAAGTAAGTAATTAATACATTTGTTAACATTCCATTTGTGTCCATTAGCTGAGCAAGGGAGGTTAGCTGTGGGTGGGTCACAGCAGTTAAACAACAAAAGCAAGACGGTACAAAGGTGAATGTGCCATATGCGAAACAACTGCATTGAAGTGCTGGATGGCCACATTGTTATTATCACTAATAATATTATTTAGGTATTATTCCTGTTATCAAGTAGGTATTACTATTATTAAATAGGTATTATTACTATTACTAAATAGGTATAAGACACAGAGAGAAAATCCTCAAAGGCAGGTGTGATGATCTCATAATGTTCAATTGTAACGTTTATGATGTAATGATATAAGACTGAAAGAAACACAAGTTTAAAGACTTCCCCAAAGACTGGGGAACAAGTAGGTTTACGCTGATTTCATTTGGGGAGTGGGTGAGGTTAGTATTGATTGGGTGTCAGTGGCACCGTTGATGCATGTTGCTGTTGCTGGTATTGTTAATATATGTTTTGCTTTTGTTTTACTGTAGAAAGACAATGTGGTTGTCGTGACGGTGTATGTGAAGCAGATAAAAGCTGAAACACTGCAGGTCGTCTTCAGTGAAACCGAAATGCTGACTGTTTTCCAGACCAGGTGAGGACGCCTGTCTGTTTCATGAAGCGTTCCTTTTTTGGATGTTTCCGTCATAAACTTTGCTTTGAGTAGTGAAATGTTTAAAAGCACAATCCTAAGCTGATCTGACCTGAAGGTTTCTGAAGTGCTCTTGTCGTAGTTAAGCATGAGGTGTCAGATGATTGCTTGCAGGATGATTGCCTTGGCGTATTAATCACCATGAGTGATCGTCATGCTTAGTGTATGTTTTGATGCCTAAAAGAGATTTCTAAAAGAGACACTTTATAAATGTCTAGGTACATTATATGACGTAACATTACAGTCTCTGCTGGCCTGTTAATTGAACTAGATATTGAGGATGTTCCTTAAGGTTATATAATTATATACACCAAGTAATCTTTATCAAGAGTGTTTCAAGAGTTATATAACACCAAGTATTCTCTTTTCAAGGGTCTTCCGGAAGCTATATTACACTGAGTATTCTGTTTTTAAGGGTGTCCCAAAATTTATGTAACACTGAGTATTGTCTTTTCAAAGGGTGTTAAAAAATGTTGTGGTACCAAGTGTTGTTACATTGTGTTGTAACATGGTGTTGTTTTTTCAAGGTTGTTCAAAAGTTATGTATCACTAAGTGATCTCATCCTGTATTTTGTTGCAGTGATCAAAGGTTCCTGCAGTTATATGAAGGCTCAACTAGTGAAACTGTGTTCAGATGGAAGGTTAACTTAACGTACGTATCAGAATTCAGCAAGATATCATTATTTTAACTGTGTCTTAGGTGCGTGGAACACCTGTTGCTGTACACAAAGCACGTTTTAGTGTTAATGTTCATTTTTTTGGGATGTGACGAATTCCAGCAATCCTTACTAAAACTTCTTCAGTTCTTTGTATTATTTCCTGTTGCATACATATGTGTATACATATGTGCATATGTACATATGTACTTGCTTACAAAAATACATTTATACACATGTACTAGATATTTGTTTTGTTGCATTGCAGTTCAACTGTTGTTCCTGAGAAATGCTGTTATCAGCTGTCTCCTTTGAAACTAGTGACGACTCTGACCAAGAAACTGGCCAAGAAATGGGGATCATTAATGCCACTACCCATGATGAGTAAGAATGATTTTGTGCAGCTTAGTTTCTGTAACCAGCTTTCATTAACTTAAATGTTCTTCTTCTTCAGTGTTCTGCCCTCAGACAGGCCCAAGAATCCAACGACTCCACTCTTCTCTGTTCTGTTTTTTAAAAAAACTTAAATGTTAATTAAGTTTAATTATGTAAACTTATCTAATGTTTAAAGATTGAATAAGGTTTAATGCATGTCCACCCTGCAGCTGCTCAACCAGTAAGAATACAGTTGTCAGCCAGTCTGCTAATCCTAGCAGCTTTTTAAATTTATGCCAGCAGGGTCTTTGTCAATGCCGCAGACAACCCAGAATGCCTGGATGCCTACTTGTCAACAGAACAGTGCTGCTACACCGCCCTCTAGTGCCAGTGTACAGAAGCAGCCAGCAGCTGTCGTCTTTGACGAACTGAATGACCCTCCGGCTAAAAGCAGCAAACCGTCAACAAGTGGCTACTTCAGTAATAAGGATAGCATCGAAGGCAAGAAGGATCTTAGTGGACAGGTATGTGGATGGATTTTCATGTTTTTACCGTTTTCTAGCTACATTTTTACGTGTAGGTGAGGGAGGTTGTGCTTGCTTATCACATGGGATGTCAACTAGGCATGTGTGTATGTCTGTGGAATCGTCTTCCTCGAGAATTGCAACTTTAGATCCTTTCTCTCCCCCTTTCAGTGTTCCGCAGGTGCCTGAAGACTGTACTGTTTAACAGTGATTTTACTTTTTAAGGTTGGAAGCATCTTTGTTGAGTTTATCTTCTAAGAGGCGCTGTATAAATCTCAAATTACAATTATGTATGTGTCTGGGCTTTTTTGTTGTGAATTTTCAAGTGTACCTCACAGTTGTGCTTCTCACTAGCCTAACTGATGTTGAGTTCTAAAAGAACAAGTTTGTGTACATGCTAATGATGGTCATTTCAAAGATTCAAATGATATTCCGCAAGGTTCAGGGGATATTTCTCAAGACCCTAAGGATATTTTAGAAGAAACACGTATATAACTTCTGTCCAGTTTAAATGCTTGACCAAAACATGGTCATTTGACATTGTGCAGCAGGATTTGAACCCTAAATATGAAGCCATAAGACCTACTTATTAGCAGATCTGTTTGAACATAAAATTTCTGCAAGAGGCAATTTGTTACAGATATAATTTGTTATTTGTTTTTGTCAGAATAAACCTACCTGTAAAGTGTCGCCGATTACCAATGTGCATGGCGACAGCACCGTGTCATCTTCAACGACAGCAACTACGCCATTACCAGTTGTCGTTGCTCGTCCTGGCATGATGGGGCTGGAGAATCTGGGAAACACGTGTTTCATGAACAGCGTCCTTCAGGTTCTGGCAAACACTGTTGAGTTGAAGGATTACTTCCTAGGTTGGTGATTTTTCAGTTCTGAATGCTCTTGAATAAATAATTCTTTTACACCTTTGAAAAAAGATGTACCTTTGTAGATCTGTCAGACTATTAACATAACTAGTTTTATACGTTTTGGAAAGTATAGTGGGTTTCTTTTGCCTAAAATTTAACAGAGGGCACCTATCAGAAGGAGTTGAACTGTGAAAATCCACTTGGGATGGAAGGCAAGTTGGCCAGCGCATTTGGCTACCTGATGAAGGTTCTCTGGACCTCAAACCAGAGATCGTTCGAACCATCCAAACTCAAGGTAATATGTTTGCTAAGATTTTCTTTTGTAATGACAGAGGAATATCTGTTGCTTTTATTGAATTTTGACTGCAGTCATTTTTTATTGGTCTGAGACTTTTTTGTTAGAATGTGTTCTGTTGTCTTATCTTAATTTTTTGGACAACTTTGTTTGTGCTCTGTACGTTGTCCTTGTTACTACAAATATAGGTCAAGTCGTATAATTTTTAATGTATTGACCTGTTGTTTTTACTCCTGTATTTAGGCGATCTTGGAATGTAATCACAGTCCTGTCAAGATAAACAGATATTTCAAGATTTCTGTTACTCTAGTGTACCCTAGCAAACTCAGCTTTTAAAGGAGTACACTGACCACACAATATTGATGTGAAGATCAGGTGAAGTTGGAGAGAACTGGCCACCTGCCCTCGTATGCCGAGGCTGGGAAAATAAAGACCCTAATAATACATACAGGTGTTTGGCTTTTCGTTGAATATTATTGATGTTGTGCTGATTAGTGTGATATTAGTAAGCCAAAGTGTTTTGTGCTTCAATTTGTAGAATTTGGTGGCTGCCAAGCAGACCCGATTCGTTGGATATTCACAGCATGATGCAGAAGAATTCATGGAATTCCTGTTGGATGGTCTTCATGAGGTTTGTAATAGTAGTAATAATAATAATAGTAATAATAATAATACAGTTTTACTGTGCCAAGGCTGAAGAAAGGAGTGCTGTACGTAATTCAAAAGTTTACATATGACGGTCAAAGGAAATCTTAAACAGGAATGTTGGGAGCCTTGACTGAAAGGCGTGAATGGTGGATGAACGCAATTGTAGCATAACATCTGTACATTTGCCTATTTAGTGATAACTGCACAGATGTTCTGGAGTTTATTGTTTTCCGTGCTTGTTTTCTTTAGGACTTGAATCGAATTCACAAGAAACCGTATTTTCAGGACCAAGACGTGGCGGATAAGCCTGAAGAGGTATTTCTTTTTCGTAAACATATAGCTATCTAGTCAACAAGAAGCTGTTTAGATTAGCAAGATGCTATTAATACTGATATTAATTAACAGGAAAAGTCGTTTTGCATATCTTGATAAATTTGGTGATATTGCATGTGTTGTTTTTTTATCCTAGATGATTGCTAACGAAGCCTGGAAGCGGCACAAAATGCGCAATGACTCGCACGTCATCGATGTTTTCCAGGGACAGTATCGTTCCCGTGTCGTCTGCCCGACATGTGACATGGTATGACTGACATTCTTTGGTTCAAACTGATCTTTAATAGTCTTGCAAGCCTTTCATATGTTCCCCAAAAGGTGCTATATGGATGCTTATGCATTTGGTTTAGCTGATTGGTCGTTACAGTGCACACTGCAGGTTCAAGACTGCCAAAGATGGTTGCTGTGTAGGTACCTTAAGCAATATTCTTAAGTTCTTAGATATAATTGCTAATTATCATCGGTTATATATATATATATATATATATTATATATATATATATATATATATATATATATATATATATATATATATATATATATAAAGGTGTTAAAATTTGAATTGATTTTATTTTGTAAAATGTTCTAGCAGATATTTTTTAGGCTAATCGCGTGACATCTACGGCAATAAAAATTTCTGATTGTAGCACTATCTCGTTGTATCTGGTCTCACCTGTTGATTGCCTTGCTTGTGTCTGCAGGTGTCAATAACCTTTGATCCTTTCAGCATCATCCAGGTGCCAATTTCAAAGAAGAAGAAGCTGGTCAACACCATCTTCATGTCTACGATCCCAAGCAATAGACCGATAAAGGTGAGTTTATTAGATGTTTTGCCAGGTAAAAGTACTAACTAACTTCGGTAAATTTGGGGTTCACGACTACTACTACCAGGTATCTGAATTGCTAAATGCCCCAGTCTGCATTGTTTGTAAGACAGCATTTATATAGCTCCTACTCAGCCATCAGAGGTTCTGTGCATCCAGCCAAATCGCTTGTTCAACAACAAACTTAAAGGGGGAAATCTCAAACAGTTCATTTTATTCTGGTGCCGTCGCTGAGAATATGAGGCAATTCAATTTTAACGGAGCTGAGCCAATTGGTTTTTATATAATTATTAGTATTTTATAACCTGAGATATTAATGATCCACCAGAATTTAAAACATTATCCAAGGAGTAAAAACACGGTATGAGTATTAATTTATTAACTGGTAATCTTATAGTGATGATTAACCTTACTGTAAAGTTTAAATAAGTTTTTGACTTGGTTTTTCTGTGGGAATTCATCTATTCTAAAATGCAGTTGTGTGACTTTAAGTGTTTTTGCATGTTAGTTAATTGTTGATGTTTCAGTACCAGATACAAATCGGAGTGGATGCAACAGTCGACCATCTGAAGGACGCACTGTATCAGAGAACGCGCGTACACCCGTCAAAAGTAAACATGTTCATCAGTTTTGTTGACATCATCATCATGCCATTCTTACTATTACTTTTTATCATTATCACCGTCATTGTTATCATCATCTTATTTATCATCATCAAGTCATTCTTACTATTACTTTTTAATCATCATTGTTATCATCATCGCCATCATCATTATGGTGTAAAATTCTGGTTTGAACTGAAATTAAATTACATTTTAGATAAAAATAGTGAAGTGGGGAAATGATTTAGTTATTTGCTCAGTACACTGGAGCCTTCATACTTCATTACAGCATGGATTCTGATATAATGTGGTTGGGAACATGGCTGACAGATTTAGTTCAGCAGTAGAAAATGGCCTCAGTACAACTCATTACCATTTCAAGGTGTTTACATGTGGATTCTGAAGATAACGTTGTAACAAGGTTTTGCTGTATGTTATTTTGTTTATTGTTTTATTGCTACAAGGATTCAGTCATGAGGCAACATTTTAAATAACTTTTGATGCAGTACCTTCGTGTCAAATTAGTTGAATATGGATTTTGGTTTTGGAACAGTTGCGCATACTGGAAGTTTCACAGAGTAAAATCGTCAGCGAGTTCACAAAAGGATCAAGTCTGGAAAAGGTCTCCTCGTCAGACATGATTGTTGCGTGAGTTTTCAGATTTTCTTTCTAGCCTTCTTTCTTGCAGTGGATCTCTTGCCACAGTTAGGAGGTTTTCAGAATATTTGACTTTGTTTTGATAGCTTAGTTATTTTGAGCAGTTCACTCAGACCATACCCACAGATTCGTACTTTAGGTAATTCTTGTTGTTTAGTGTTTTCTGTTTGTGGATGATGGACCTCTAGTCATGTCTCTTTCAAACAGAAGCGTTCCTTCTGTACCTCGTAACTGTTTGTTTGTTGCCTTTAGATGTGCTGTGCTGACAGAGGCTGATGTTGGGGAACCAGTACATGAGCTTTCGGTTGTTCAGCGCACATTGTTGCCAAGAACAGTTCCACGTTGTTGCAACTACTGCCATCGAGAGAGCAACCGCAACGTGTCGTTGAAACGCTGCACGCGGTGCTATAAGACGTCGTACTGTGACCAGTATGTGGAGAGATTTCACATGATTTTTTATGAGGCTTTTAAATTATGAGTTTACAAGTGGCGAATTTACAAGTGACGAGTTTGGAATTTGAAAGTTTCACAATTTATTAATTATCAGAGTTGTAGAATTTCTGAGTTTTGCAATTTGTTAGTTTTATGACTTATGTTGTGTAAGTTGAGTGTTTTTATCTCTGCTTTTTTTATCTTTATGAAGTTTTATATTTGTCACACTTCAGTTGATTTTGTCATGCATGCAATTAATATGCTCTTGGCAACTGTAGGGGTCAGTGGCACATCAGGAAACTAATGGTCTCTGCATCATCATGTTTATGATTCTCTTACCGAGTCTGTCTATTGCTCACAACTTGAAGCTTGTGTCTTCCAGTCTGTTTATGGTTCAAAGTGTTTTCTGTTGCCCTGCTTCAAAGTGCATCTTTGAACTGCTGTAGGAAGGACATTATTTTTCAGATTTCAGTTGGATTTATTTATTGCGCTTAATACATATCTTGAAATCAGTAAATCCTGAATCTGAGGCACAAAATTTGAATCTTTGGATTGAGTCTGAACCTGTTGTCTTCTTTTGTAGGGAGTGTCAGAGAAAGGACTGGTCAAGGCATAGGTTGCTGTGTACGTTGGATGGGGAACCGGTTGGCTGCCCATTCATCATCAGTATCCCCAACTCAAAGATGACGTTCAGTCATCTCTGCAGCACAATTGAAGCCTATGCCAGGTACGTTGGCTCTCAGACTGTTACGCTGTCCCCCCTGCCACTCGTTGTTGCTTGCATGTTATGCTTTTCTTAGTGGTAACAGTATCTAAATACCTAGTATGGCACCTTTTCAGTACCTCACAAAAGCACTAAATGATGTTAAGATCGTTAAGGACAAAAAGTTCATCAGTATGCAAACAGTACTCCAATAACTAGAGGTCGCTTGCAAAGCACAGTCAACGGATTGCCATCCCGAGGTCACAGTTGACACCTTGTTCAAAGTTGCTTATCCACATTGCATTGAGAATTGAACCTCCTTTCTGTATAGATCTTCCCAATGAAATTCATTCGGTTGATTAATGCAGTTAACGTTAATTTCGTCGTTTATGTAGCGCCATCAAGATGCTATATATGTGAGCAGTTACATTAAAATTTGAGGACTGCTCTAGGTACTCGGTCAATGCGTTTCAACCTCCTCCACTGGCACGCAAGACACTCGGCTCGAGAAAGAATTCCTGTGCATCTTCGTCGTCTGTTTCTTCATTGTCGTCGTCATCGTCTCCTTCAGAGCAGAACGATGACGGTGACGCTCCTGGGAAGTTGTCGTCTGGTGACATGTACGAGTCAACTTCCGAGGTCCAACCTGAGGAAACTGTGACCGAGAAACCTGACGTGCCTGTTACAGAAGAAGCTGGTGACAAGACCTCTGTTACTTGTGCGTCAAGCGAAGCTGAAAGCAACTTGTCACAGGTAAGCGATGTAATTCTGACAAAGGTGCATGATCTTTTGCCAAACGTGGCACTTGGTACTGTTTTCCATGTGTGTTGTAATTGTAATCACAGATTTATATAGCACCTCTTCAATTAACACTCATCAAAGGTGTTCCCCATCTGACACCTGAAACCACGACAGGTTTTCAAGCAAGGAGTTTATGTCTTAGGTTTTTATTGTTTTAGTAGTGACTGGAAAAACTGATCAGATTCTTATATCCTTCTGATTGTTTCTGTTATATCCTTCTGATTGTTTCTGTGTAAGGTAAAATGGAATTTGAGCACTGGACAAATGTCTGGAATATCATTTCTTACTTATGAAATGGTCCCTAAAGTTTCTCTGACTTGATATTTCAATTGTTTTTTCTGGTATTGTCTTTTATTGAACAGAATCAAGTGCATTAACTCTGCAGTCTTTCACCACGATGCTGGATTAACAGAAAGTCACTTAATTATCTGTCTTTCTGGTCTGATTCTGGTTTTCTACCAGTTTTATCTGACACTTGGGCACATGCTTCGAGTTCACTGAGCAATGAAAGTCAGTTGTTTCCCCTATATATTTTTGATACAGTGACTTTAAAGAAGTTATTAGATTAGAGATCATAGGCCACTGGATGACAGTGAATAGATATGAAATATCAGCAGTCTCAGAAATGATTTAATTTGTTAAATTGTTACCTAAACTTGTAGTCTTCATTTTCTAGTAGATGCTTTAAATTTATTTGTGGCATTGGTCTTGATATTTATTGCACCCATTTTGATTAACCCTTTTGCAGCCTCCCGTTCGATGTGTCTTGGCGACTAAGCAGAACATGACGCCTTTGCCTCCACCGCCTTTCTATCTTCGACCATGCACTCGTCAGGGAATCATACTTCATGGCACACAGAGGCTACAGGATAAAGGTCGACTGTCGTGCAAATCTTTTATGCAATTTTATAATTTAGCAAGATATTTAGTGAGGGAAGAAAAGGTCCACTCCATCTTGCTTTATGTGTTTTTGATGGCTTGTATGATGTGCCCAGATTGTGCATGGACGTAGGTTGCAAGATATTTAACGAGAAGCAGAAGATTTTCCCCTAGAAATATTGAAAAGTTTCTTTTTGATGGCTGGTACTTGCAGCTGTGCCAATTAAGGATTCATTTACTGGCTTGGTATTAACAAAAAAGCATTACTTAGTAGTGATTGGGTGATTTCCATGAAGCATTGTTTATTGCAGGAGAGGATCTGTTGGATATTTTTGGGTACCGGAGTCTTCTGGTGGAATGGAAGAACAAGGAGGATTGCAGTCCTTACGTCGAAGTCGAGACAAAAAGTCTTGTAAGTATTTTTCTTCTGATTGATGTCTGTTGGGTCATGATGGCACTGCACAGCTTGTTTTCGATTCTTTTTCTGTTAACTGAGAGCCAGTGTCAACGTCATATGTGTTTTTGATTATATCCAGTAAGACTACTACACTATGACCTGCACTGTTATTCACTAATTTATTCATTGGTTGTGACATTAAATTTGGGAATTATATCACATACTGTGTTTCAGTGATGTTGCATTATAATTCAGTAAAGTTACAGTCTGCTCAGATTAATCAAAAAGAGGAAGCTGTCATATTTCGGGTATGTGCTACAATGAGTGGAAACTGCCTAGAAACAGAGGTCATCCAAGGCACAATGCCTGGATCACGAGCTCGGGGATGACCGTAAATGACATCGATAGACAACATCAGGCCGTGGACAGAATTATCGTTTCACCATTTATTACGAGAGATGAGGGACAGAAGCAGATGGCACAAAATTGTTTGTGCTGCCAATCCTCAGCTAGAGGACGGTTGAAGACAGGAGATGACAAAGTTACAGAATTGAATTAGTCTGGGGTCTGAAACCATTACCTCACAGTATTGGTATTTGTGTTGTAATGAAGCAGCTTATGACATCCTCATTTATTGTCTATTTCTTTTGACAACATGTGATAATCATCTCCACTTATTTTTGTTTTCCAGGATTACGAGGAATCTGAAAGTAACTTCAAAAATGGAAGCAATTTGGGTGAGCTAGTTGCAGTGTTTTAATGTTCAACAACTGTTGCCTTTGAAGACTTCAAATGTCTGGTAATTAAATACAGCCCCTGAGACCTGTAGCCAGCTAATAATGTGGCCTGGTTTAGTAGTATTACCAGTAGATTAAACTCTCTGGTATAGGCAGACATTGCTTCTAAATGTAAAGTGAACGGTTTTCTACAGCAATCATGGCCTTGACCCTGCTCATTCTTCAGCTGCCGTTTGAATGGGCGCCTACATACATACCTAAATGCGTGCATACATACATACAGAAATACATGGGTAAAAAAATTGGAAAAGTTTCTGAGGGTTTGAACTGTAAACCCTCCCCAATACGGCTTTGTACCTGTACATACTTAAATGTTGTGGTTAATGGAATGTTGTTTTGTTGTTGTTAGCAGTTTTTTATGTATTGTTGTTGCACGTGTTGTAGACGTCAATAATAGCAACGTCATTACGCTGGGCGATTGTCTGACGCTGTTCACTGAACCGGAAATTCTCCATCCTGACCAGACCTGGTATTGTCCAAAATGCAAGGTTCACTGCCAGGCGACCAAGGAGATGTCACTGTGGCGACTGCCGCCTACCTTGATCATTCACCTGAAACGTTTCTCGTTTGTCGGAATGCTGTGGCGGAACAAGATTGACGACCTGGTTGACTTCCCTCTCAGGTATGTCTTCTTGACACTGATAGACTGGCAAGGCTAGCTCTATACTAACCCATTTGAATCTCCTTTTGGGCCCTTATTATAAGACTTTGTCATAAGAAGGTCGTTTTCTGAAGCTGAACTAAATTAGGATCTTTATACCTGACTGTGTTTTATCAGAATCCACTTTGTAATGAAGCACATTATAAGGAGGTTTCTGGTGTATTATTATTGAGCCAACTTATTTGGCACCATAAAACACTTGAGACAGGGGCATGTTACAGAAGACAAATTCTCACGTGTGCACCACCTCTTCTTTTTAGATGGCTTTACCTTCAGGGATTTTTACTAGGTTTTAAATCGTTTCCAGTTAGTCTGGCATGCCATTGTTTTGTGCCTTAGCAAATTAGACTGCATTGTTTACTTAGCAAATTAGACTCTGCATTGTATACTTAGAGGGTGATGATGATGATCGTTCTTATTTGATTTAAAATTTCTCATGCATTTTCAGTAATGTGAGAAATAAGTTCTTTATTCCTGTGCCTCACAGATGTTGAATAACACTATCTTGCTGTCACATTCCATGATACCTTTAGCTGCCGAATGTTGAAATGTTAATGTTTTTCCAGATACATTTTCTTCTCCCCGGCTTAATTTTGAATCACTGTAGGGTATTTAATACCTGAGGCTATAAATTAATGATGATAATAATGATAAAAATCAATTTACACACAGCATTCAGGGTCACGTTTGCAGTCCTGTTTGAGAGGTTGAGTATAGGTAGCATCAGATGCTTTGCTTGCTGCTGTACCAATTTCTTGTTCCTGAGGGATCATGCATGTAACAATATTAATAATAATTTGTTTTCTGTTCAGAGACTTGGACATGAGTCCATATGTTAAGCGACCACTGGGTGATGATGAGTCGTCTCCCATCTACGATCTGTACGGCGTCATTAATCACATGGGTGATCTGCTCGGCGGACATTATACATCTTTCGCACGCTGTCCTGATCCAGAGGATACCACAAGAAGCCAAGTCGGTGAGTGAAGAAGACTTATTGTTCTTTTAATTTTGAAGAGAAAGGTGGACGAAATAGGATTCCGGGTGCTAAAGCAAGGAGTCTGGATTTTATGATGGAATGGAAGCACTTCTCTGATAGGTTTTTGTGGAAGAAATGTAACAGTAAGTATGCTTAATATTTTAGTATTAAATATGCTTATTAAATATGCTTATTAGTTTAACAACTGGTGTTCCT
Organism: Norana najaformis; assembly: GCA_964023275.1. Taxonomy (NCBI): domain Eukaryota; kingdom Metazoa; phylum Annelida; class Clitellata; order Crassiclitellata; family Hormogastridae; genus Norana; species Norana najaformis. The sequence goes on along the minus strand of OZ029919.1, from coordinate 32,128,076 downwards.
CAGTGCTGCTGTCACACAGCATATGCTTTGAACTAAGCTTAGTCCTGAGGCTAAATTAAGGAGTTTGGGTTTTGCATTAAAATGCAATGTTTATAGATTTTGTGCAAGGTAATTCTCCAGCAGTTGATATTTTTAGTGTAGTGACATGTGTCCTTTGGTGCTGTTACCTTACCTTTATTTGTAACGTTTCTCTGTCATTGACTTTTATGTTTTTGTGGAGCTGACAGATCCAGTGTTGTCTGTTTCTGTAGGTTGGCGTTTGTTTGACGACAGCACAGTGAAGCCTTGCTCGGAATCTCAGGTTGTGAGTCGATCCGCATACGTTCTCTTCTATCGTAGACGCGATGCCAGTCTTGAGATGATGGAACGCAACAGGAGGGATGTTTCACCACCAGTTGCCATAATTGGCAACCTGGATAACCCTCCAGCTGCCATAGAAGATCCTGCAGCAGATGACGCTACTCTGGTTATCACGGATGACTTGGATAATGTCCGGATGGAAGATGACGAAGACAACGAATTTGAAGACAGTCGTGGAAGCGTGATAAGAATAGCAGAGGCCACGACAACAACACACGTCGAGGAAACGGATATAGACTCTGTGGATTAGCGTCTGATGCAAAACTAACTGAAGAATGTTGCATGCAGAACTTTATTTTTTGTGGTTAAAAAACAGCTGAAAACTGACCACGTTCTTAACTTTTCTACGTTCAGTTTTAAATCAAATATTATTATTCTTTTTTATAGGTAGAAATCTAGATATGATCTCGCAGGCTTCAGAGAGTGGCTATGGACACAAGGGATACCTAATTTTACTGTTCTTGTTGTAGTTATTCGTATGAACACTGCTAATTCTAGGATGCACGGTGTGAGGTTTATTGTGCTAGACCCTGTAGGCCAGTGTGTATTAATTCAGTTGATAAAATTGGTTTAAAATTTTCTTAGAAGGACAAGCCCTTGTCAGCCTATCATTCTATAAATTCTACGCTACTTATGGCTAACTGCACTTCATGGTAGGTTTGTGTTTGAACGTTCCAGCTCGCTACCAAGTTCTTGTCCATTTCTCGTTTCTTGCAAATTTGTTTTTAAGATTTTGATATGAGACTTTTTTCCCTTTTGCTGTGGCCACCTGTGCTCTGGTTGTTGGCACCATTTTACGAGTACATGTGTATTGTTTATGATATGTATATAAATTGTGTATATATATATAGTCTTATATCCCAGAGTGAGACGTAGGGAAGGTGCTTGTCTCATTTTCTTGTGTCCTGCCTGAGCTGACAAGATGGATGCCAAAATCTTTGATGTGAGGTTTGTGCTTTGCTGGTCTTGCTACTTACTTCCCACATTATCCTCCTACCAGATCTTAGAATTAGATAGTGATACTATGTGTATATATATATATATATATACATATATTCATGTATGTCATATATACGTACTATGAAAATATGTATTATATACATCTATGTATGACATATACAGGGGAACCTCCTCATAACATGCTTCGATATAAGATGAATTCTGGTATCATGCAGATGGGCACTGATCCAAAATTTTGTCACCTTTGTTATGACTTGACCTCGCTTATAACACTACGCTGAACATGTCTCAAAAGCAGGTTCTGATGTATGTGTGTTTCATATCCAAATTTCATTCATCTTTGGAACATGACCTGTTTTAACATTGCATTTAGCGGTGTTAAGTATTTATGTATATATGTATAATTTAGATATATATATACACTTTAATATATATAGCTGTCAGAATTAGTGTTGTGAGGAGATTCTAGTTTAGGTTGCACGTTCGGAAGCTCGATGTCACCTTAGCGTCTTTTATGTCGTCAATCTGTCACAATATTTATTCTGTTACAATATTCTGTAGCTTTGGTTATGTGGTGCAGTCCATGTCTTCATTTTGGTGGAGATTTGAGTTGTGCTTGCTTATTAGGAAAAACACGGTGGTTATGTATATACGGGATCAGACATTGTTTTCCACTCTCAAAAGAAATGTGTGCTAAAAGGAGACATTTTTAGACAATGTCGGTGTCTGATAACAAACCAGCGTTGCCTGTAACCAGACAGTACTGAGGCCTCTTAGAGTATTTAAAACTGTCAGCAGGCGACTGTGAACGAGCTCTGACGCCAGAGTGTTTATGCCTGCAAGCAGTTTAGCCACATGTGTCTGCTTTTAGCATTTTTGAGAGGTTCTTAAAATGCACCATATAACTGCTTATATATACGCCCATAATATATTACTCTTTAATAGTATATAAGCATCTTATTATTGTTAACATCTGTTGGGGTTAATATCTTATGAAATAACGTATTTAACTAGACTGCAAGCAATGCATCCATGTCACCATGTAACCACAACACAACCATCAAACAGTAATAGTTGAAATGTTAAATGTTAAAATTCATAAATCCATGTAATGGTCATGTGTTTTGTGTGAGCTAAGGCTTCTTGATTGTCTATTGGGTTGTTAAAATTCTTGCTCGTAATTCGGTCATCATGGTTTCTTTTTCGCAAGAAGGCAGGTGCATTTGTAAGCTGATATGCAATAGCCAGGCATAATGTGTTTTGTGATTAGATGTGAATATTGTATTTCTTGGCTGTCTTCTGGTGATTGCAAATTGGTCAATTTCTTGTGTAAATTTTATTGTAATTGTAACAGAAATTTATATACAGCATGTCGTGAGAGTCTCTCACCTATATTCTGACTTGATCTTAAAATACTTGGGGTGATAGTGGTTTCAATTTATTTATGTTTCCTGTAGGACGTTGTTAGAAATTTTGCAGCTAGAATGTACCAGCTAGAGTGAACACATTATCCTGGGTTTTATTGTGATTTTTTTAATTTTGATAAATTCTTATCATTTAAAAAACGTTTCCTAGAATCAGATTTCTGGTTTTATAAAATTGGTTTTAATTTTTTTTAAATTTTCTGTAGTTATTCAGTGCCACTATCCAACGACAGATAACAAGTCGAGCAACTATGCGTGAAGGACTTGCTCATGGTCCCTCCACGGTAACCTCTTGGAGAGGAAGCTCAAACCCATACTGTACACATTACAGGTTGAGTGCTTCAACCAATTGGCTATTTTTGTGTTGTTTGGTAGGTACTGTTGTAAATATCCAAAACTTGTGTACAGCTGTTATACACCATCTCATTAACTTTTACATTAGAACAGTTGATCCACCTTTTAAAAACTTATTTATCTGTGTCTTGATGATAGAGATGTTATACTGTCGTTGGCTTTCTTTGTCATTTTGACAGGTTATGTTGTCTAAAAGTGAAATTTGCGTGATAATTCTGCCAGTTTGGACTTTTGCTGTTGCCGAGTCTGTGCATTGGAATTATTTTTCATTTTCAGCCTGGATATACCGAGTTTTGGTAAGTTTTTGTTGCATGTTGTCTTGCCCCGCTGTGACTGGAATGGTCCAACTACAGGGGGGACAGGAATCCATCTGGACAGTGAAGGCCCAGATCTGCATACACCTTTTACACCAGGAAATCTTGGATTTAAAGGCAAAGAGAGTCTTTGGAGCAGCACCAGCAGTTTGAGGGATATCTGGACTCCCTAACACACAACGCCCATCATCATGGGCACAACGCCCATCATCGTTCCTCACCTTTGATGAGTAATGCTTACTAATGGATGACATTTAACATTGTTAAGGTCAGCACAGAGAGCACCTCTGACAAGTTGCTCTTGAAATGACACATACAAATTTTTTTATTACGGTAGTGGTTATTGAGCATTACGAAAATGGTGCTATTGCCATTTGCAAAACCCTGGAAGCTCAACCTGTTCACCTAACTGCATTCCAGATTGCTGCCAGCAACATGTTGAAACACTAAGTCAGCTTCATCACTACAAACCCAGAGCCAGCAGGATAACTCCAAGTTTTGGTAAATTACGTCATTCAGCGTAACAATAGGCAAGACCCTTAAAACATGGCACATTTTTACAATATAGTACACAGTACAATCTATAACATATTAAACTGTCTGGGAGTGTCCACCATTTTAATTTGACAACTTTCAGACATCTTGTTAAACATTTGGAGCAAAAGTTCAATCTGTTTTACAGTTGTAGAGCTTCTGCTGTGCAGTCTGTCCGGTTAGCTCGTGAAACAACGTGGCACGGACTTCTTTAAGACAGGATGGGCTTCTGTAATATTTCAAAACTTCTTACAATTCGTTCAGTCCAGCAAGTCTTTTCAACAGTTGTAGGGCTGTCCAACGTTTACTTTGTCCAGCTAACTTTCGGAATGTCGTAATGCTCAGACAGTTTGTCAAGATTGTCATTGAACTCCTAAAAGAAAAATTGCAATGTAGATTGTATCATCTGCATATTGAAAATGTGATGAAAACCAATATTTTCAACGATTTTCAAGTACTCTAGCAGCACATTAATACAGGATGAATGTGGGATTACCATCTTATCAACAGTTTAGGCAAACCATTTTCAACCTTGTGACTACACCAAAAAAAATCTGAATTTTTTAAAACGAGCAGGGTCACTGCTACGCGGTTGCTGTAGAAAAAAGAGTACAGCTGATGACAACTCCCACAAATGGAAAAGAAGGATTCATGTGGCTGACCCCTCCCCTAGGAGGGATTAATTCCAGCCAGAAGGAAGAAGTTGATGACATCTCCCAAGCAGACTAAAGATGTCATTAAACAACGGGAATTACTTTATCCATTGTTCAAGTGAACAACTGATATCAATCCAATGATTCTAAGGATTCTAAGAAAATATAAGGAACAATTGATATCAATCCAATGATTTTAAGATTATAACGGATTCTAAGAAAATATAAGGAACAATAAAAGAGCACTGCTAAAGGAGATGAATAAAGAGTGACATGAATCTTATTTACAAGAGGTTCAAAATATGTGTCCACAGTAGCATTTCTGTTTTAATAAACTTAAATCTTACCACTATTCTTTCTTTGTGCGATTTAATAGGCTTCTTCATTAGTTCTTCAATTATCTGCAAAAAATGATTACGTAATTAACAGTTATTTTAAATACAACAATGAATTCAAATTTTGAACAACTATTTTGAATGCCAATACAATCAGTAATTTAAAAATAGCATTTCTGCCATTGTCATTTTAAAGACAAAGAAATTATTTCTTAATTAGTATTATTTCTAATGTGCAGGTCCACTATTTATTATTATTAATGTTCTTATATTTTATGTCTACAGAACTTATGGGCATCAATGGATGGCACTTGTGCTTGAAAGGCATGGTCAGGGTGTTCTTTGCACAACATCTATAAGTAATTGCGTAATGCATTTGTCAACATGTCATAGGTCCATCGGCCGAGCGAAGAATCTATCTCAATACTCAACCAGTTCAGCATTGCTGCAGAGTCTTTGGCTCACCTTTTTCTCCTTTGCCTTTTCAAAAGCTAGTTCCGCTTTTGTTCTTTTCTGTTCAAAGTAAGCTCTGTTGCTCTCCGAATCGCAGGAACTGTCACCACCGGTGGTGACTTGCTCCAGGATCTTCTGCTTCAGCTCCTTATCCATCTTCTTTTTCTTGCTCTTTCTGTACATAAATAGAATAACAAAAATCAGTTCACTGTTCTAAGTTATGAACTAGATGAACTGAGAACTGGAAATAACAGTTGCAGGATTTTTCGTTAATTATTGACCCTCAATTCATCACTATGAAAGGGGATGGGAACGTTCTAGAATCCATTTTATCGCCTGTTAGTAGAAGACTATTTCATGTAACTTACTTTTTAATTGGAACATCAACCACGCCTTTCAGTTTGAGAGAACCTTTCTGAACCACTGAATATTCCGACATTTTAAATTTCCGTTCACAAACGACGTTTAATATTAAATTCTGATCAAAACTCCTGTCAACGTTCTTATTATTTGCGTTCTAATGTTGATCTTGTTTTGTTCTTGACCGGAACTAAAAAAGTACTTTAACTTTTTGTAGCGCTTATTTATCAAAGATTATAGGTATTAATATTCTTTGCTTATTGCGCGCGCATGTGCACTAGGTTTCAGAAGGCACTTGCATTTAATCGTAATCCCGAGATTTCTACAGCGCCCAACGAAAGCCACGTCACGGGACCAGCTTATTCACAAGCGCTCAGTCAAAACAAAATTGATAGGTAAAAAGGGTTCGGTAATTTACATAGTCGCGAATATACGAGGTATAAAGTTCAAGATGGCGGGACCAGCAGCCGTGAATCATCGGCAGACAAAGACAATATCCAGACGATGCAAGTGCCAAATTCACGCACCATATGCAACCCGAAAAAACGCATGCTGCTTGAATTCGGCCGGTCTGTTATATCGCCTAAACATAGCATATATATATACATATATATTATATCGCCTATATATAGCAGTCTATAGGCTTAGTTAAATGTTCAGATAATAAAAGCTATTCCCTTAGACTGCGCTTGCATTGCACTCCGATTGCCTCGATCTGTGCTTTCCCCACGCTGAACGTTGCAGACATAACACGACCATTACCAAATTTCCAGCTTTAATAAGTTTCATCAAACAAACATGATCTGACTTTAGCAAAACAATAATTTTGGCAAATGTGTGAGAGTTCAAGCAAATTTTCAAAAATAATCTGAACAGTAATTACAAGAATAATCAACACGATTAAAAACCCAACTTTTCCTGTGCAGGTACATTTGATGTCACAACCAAGACAATCCAAAGCTCAAATGTAAACTATCATGGAAAAACGAAAATTTAAAAGGAGACCGTGTCTCAACAGTAAACCATCCGTATTTATTGAAGTCACCGAGATCTTTACCAGATTTTACGTGGATGTCTTTACAACACGATTGCATGTGAATAATTGCGCTCGTTACCTTGACTTAGTTCTTTTAAACATTTAATCATTGCCAAGTAATTGATTAAGAATGAGTTATGGTAACCATTGGAGAACCATCTCTTGAAACCTTTTATTTTCCATATTTCATAGCAACCACTGGAATGTACCACATTACACAAGTGGTATACACAACCATAGTATACAAAACTTGCAGCAACACAAAATCACAAGGGCAGTGCATCAACTGAAGTCGTGTTCAGAATTCGAGTCCACAGTAACGCTATATTGGTTATTCAAAATGTGCAACAGTACCGTCTACCGCCATATCCCTCTCTGACTGCCTGCCATTCACTGTGCCCACAATGGGCATGTTAGGCCCATTGTGGACCCAGCGGCTGTTAGGGCTCTTATACACAACATCACGATTATTCCTTCTTTCCTGACATTCCGTAAATTGTATGAATCAATTAACTTGCACAACAGCAATAAATGTCAATCAGTCAAAGCAAGAAAAACCTAAAACTGTAGTACACGACAACTAATTCCTAGTGTTTAAAACACAAATAACTTCATAATCCAAACAAATTAAAAAGAATAAACTTTCAACACACATCAAAAGACTGAGTATCAGCATGCTTTTAACAAGAATTCATCTCGAATTCCATAAAATAACAGAAAACCCAGAAAACTGAACACACCCCATAACAGCAACAATTTAAGTTGACAGAGACCCAGTGATCGAAAATATCCAACACATCATCAAAATCAAAGAACTAACAGTCCAAATAATTGCTAACTCCAATATGCCGCATTTCAAATATTTCCTTCTGTCAGGACTGAGAACAACTGCATAGGTTGCAGATGCAACATAACACATCTCTGTGATGAGCTACAAGATTACCTGATTACCATTACACACAGCTCTCTTTCAGCAAGTGGCATAAAATTTGGTACTGGTGTAAGCTGGGAAGTAAGCACCAAGTCCTGTGATGCATCAGGATTTGTCCATTGACAGCTCAAAGGTCAAAGAAAACGACATGAGAGACTTCACTGTCTGCCAAGTAAAAGACTGGACTTACTCTAGAGGTCCTCCATGCACCTTTTAAATAATGCTTGAAAACTGTTCTCTTTTGCCAAGTCTGGGCTTGCACAGTTCTGAGAAGTAACATCTAAATGTGCTATATAAATTCACTGACTGCATGACTGAATGAAGAGCCAGCTTCAATATGGCAAAGTAAACAACCGTGAATAAGCTCCCAGTACCGCATACTTGATCACACAAATAACCTGCAAAGCCATCGTGTATCAGACATTGTGTTTTATGAATTGCCCTGATATGGATATGGAATGCACAAGCTGTGTTGGCAAAAGGCCACTGGCAAAGCAATCAGCTCAGACACAGCACAATGCTATTTATACTATTTAGTATTTACAAGCTTTCTAATGAAAAAAAAACTGAAATTCAAACCTGAACATATAAATAAGCACGCAAACTCTGCAAACTCAAAATGCTGCAACAGAAACAACTACTCTCTACTTTTTGACAAGCGTCCATTACACCTCCTACGACATTATCATTACTTCAGCGCAACAACAACAGATAAAGCTACATGATGTTACTTTTCAGTTCAGTTCAGATACTTTGTTGATCACAAAAAAATGAAAAATACACTACAAGCCGGTTACACTGATGGATGACGGGTGTCAAAAGGTTCAGCCAGCACAAAAGTTCCACTGGCAAGGTTGCCTGTTTGCATGTAGATATCAGCTTTGATTGAGTTTAGCAAGTACACTGTTACTCATTCAACATAGCTTAAACAAAGTTTTATATAGCGCCACTTTAGTGAAACTGCTCAGCAGCACTTTCAAATCAACAACACTAGTCCATCATCAAACAAGATGGTTTAGTCTTGGATTGAACAAAGGCAGGATCTTCAGCTACACACAGCCTGGAAAACGAGCCTAAGACTGGGATAGTTGGCAGAGTCAGGAAAGTGGCAGTGTTACAGAAAGAGGCGTGCCATTGATGATGACGATGATGGAATGAAGACAGATGAAAAGTTTTCATCTCAAGTCACTGGGCTACCCATTCCAAAATGATGCCTGAACCACAGCAAACTTCCTATGCTGCATAGCGGTAGTTCGGAACTGAGAAACAAGTACTGTAGTAGTTATTCAGACAACTAAAGCAATCAGTATCCTAATGCCAAATTCAAACAAAAAACGGTGTATATATAAAAAGCAGAACACACAACTTATGATCAAATTTAACAGAACAAAACTCAAACTTATACACATACCTGTTCGAGAATTCCCTAATCTCTTTATATCAATGCAAAGAAATGATCATACAATGTATGCATCTGTGCACTGTCCTAACTCAACAGACACAACATTGGTATCCTTGGCACAGAAAGCTTCACTTCAAAGCCTTTAGGGACAAATCACTGAAACACTTTCTCGAACAAACTGTGCATGTGTCTGGACACTTCCAACAGCCGCTCAAAGTGCTGCTCTAAACTTTCCACACAATCGGAGTGGTCAATAAACATATTTTTAATTCACAGTAGACTGTACTCCTGAATGTTGGAAAAGCCAAACGAACAATTACATACATATGTGCAGTGCTCATTTGATAAAATCCTCTAAAAAGTCGAATTTGGAATCCATGAACGTGGTCTGGTGTGTAAACGGTTACAACATGAACAAGATTAAATGTTTAAAGATCAAAAATGATGTTGATAACATTAAAAGGCAAAACAGTCAGACAACAGATGGCATCATCACTTAAAAGCCACTTCATGATTTTCGATGAAACTTGAAAATACACGTCAATATGCTGATTACGAATTACAGTGACACACAAAGAGGAAGTTTAACACATGATGAAAAATATAAACCATGATACAATAGATGTTTTATATTCATTACATATCCATCGTAAAATGAGACCAAAGCAGAGAAAAAACAAGATACCCATGTTCTGTCGAACCTCAAGGCACAATAGACAAAGGGCAAGTTTCTCACACCCTATTTTCAATGCAATGTCTGGACACAGCATCACCAAAATGCTCACAGACATCAAGTGTCTGGCAACATACTACTTTCCCTGTAGCCCACAGCCAAAGATTATTATTGTCTTTTTTAGTTCTTTGACACACTGTCTGGTTTTAGTAAACAGTGAAAGCATTAGGACATCAGACAAACTGTGTGGTGTCCAAACACCTCGTCTACAAATGTCTCAGCCACACAACGAATGATCGTGTCTCCTAGAAGACTTTCCTTTTAAAGTGTGCCAAACACCAGATTAATCTTAGCAATTCAAAACGCAAACAGGGAGACAGATTATTACTTTGAACTTCCTCTGATACCAACATTTAACATCATGAAGCTAACTGACGGTCTTTCAAAGTCAATGAACTTCAGAGAGCTGACAGAAGAAAACTGACAAAGGTTATCATATAAAAATTACTTCAAATAAGGCAGCATGTTAAGAAATCCAATGTTAGGTGTTATCAAAGGGATGGCCTGAAACCATCGCCAGTAGGAATGATTTTAATCAGCTGACAAAATCAAGGCTCAAGGGCTCTGCTGTAGATTTCAACACAAGCAAACACAGATCTGTCAAATGCCTCATACTCTACACAAAAGTGACACGATTTTCATGCTACAATAATTGTAAAACTCTTGCAACCTAGATTAGAGTGCAATCCAAATTGACAGTTAAGTTCAATGTGCCTTTGTGAGGTTGTTAAAAAGCTCTATACAAATAGCCAGATACATATACTGAATGGTAGAATATTTTACTTCTTCCTTTGATATGGCACAAATAATTAACAATCATGGATTGATGGCACCAAGCAATCGTAGAGTAACGACTAGCTCAGGGTCCCTCTGCTGAAACTGCCACAAGGAAGGCTTGAAGCCACACACAGCAAATGCTCAGTCAACTGGCTGCTATGCCACGCAAATAGATTGCTACATAAAACCACGCTGGCTTCTTCTGCATCACTCACAGCCTGAGTTAAGCACTTTCAGGGTTCCCATTAGCAATTTTTTATCAGTCAGTAATCACAAGTCTCGGGAAAACTTTTGGCACAACTTTTACTACACTTTAATACTATTCATTTGATTGAACAGAATATCATTCAACTGCACAGAATTACAGCACATGACATTCGTTTGGTCTCAGAATAAATTCTCGCTGACAATAAACTACCTAACAAAACTAAACTTTTTCAACTCAAATCTCAAACTCATTATTAATTATTTCTATCAAGTGCCCCGAAAAAACACTCGAGACAGCACAAAACAAAATTGTATGGCAGCAGCAGTCATATCAAGCGAGATCTGTGTTGGCATTTATCTGGGAATGATAGAGAACATCCTGAAGCTGGACTGGTGAACAAGATGCAGTACAGTCTGCGCTTAAAATAAGTTGAATTCTTCTTCACTAAGTTGAAGAAATAAGTTGAATTCGTGCAAATTTCCACCAAGCAGGTGTCACGTGCCCCGTCAGGAATTTCCTAGAATTTCCTCTTATTCAGATTGTCAGTTCTTGCCTACAATGTCCAAGTATTTTTTGCTGACATTCTCTGAACTGGCAATCCGACCACTCATGCTCATGTTTCCCGTCTTGCTGGGAATCTGAAAAGATTATGCATACATATAGTTTTGAAATGAGTGCAGCTGCAATTTTTTTGTTTTCACATATGTTATATGTTATATGTTAAACATCAACATAGCTAACATGACAAGATCTACCAGCTGACAGAATAACATGTATTTAACACACTTGGCTATTGATGCTTCCTCTATACATACGTACTGTTGCATTTGACTCTGTTGGCAAACATTATCGAACTGTCCTAAACCGTAGTTAAACTAAAGCTATGAAACTATAAAATTGCAAGAGGTGGCAGTAACCAAGCTGAGAGGCTTAAGATTTTGTCTCAATCCAATAGGTTGATAAATAATTCGATAAATCTTACTGCGGTTTGTTTGTTGTTATTGTTGAGCACAGACATGGAACTTGCCCGTTTCATTCTGCAGCAAACGTTCGAAAGAAGCATTCAAGTTTTTCACCTCATTCAGAAGTATCACTTCATATGACACTTTTAACAGTTCCAGCATCATTGAAAGCATATTTCTGACAGGTTCTTTAGAAAAACTCTACCCTTTTCACCAGCCTGAACCTATAAATGCATCTGTGCATATATCTATGTAAGTACATGTATGTATCTGAATATTTACACCGTGCCCTGAAGTACCTCACAAAAGCACTAAGAGGTGCTTAAAAGTTGCTGCACAACTGCACAAGTGACAACTTGTACCATTGTGTACTGTATTAGTATGAATTTCAGACCTACAAGTGCACACAGCATGCACTGCAAGACATGCAAAGGTCACATGACCTCGCATCCATGCTATCTTAGGGTAGGTCTCTTTGTGAGGTACTTAAAAGGCGCTACATAAATACCCAGAAACATACGATACAGGCTTTAACTGCCTCAATATAGCTACAACATATACAAGTGAAGACTGTAAACCTGTATCTTTGTAAGTGCTGTAATTTGTAAGTGCTAACTAATTCTTGATGTAAGACCAACAAAACGTTTCAGTGCAATTCGGTGACTTAAAGAATTCCAGTAGACCCTGATTACCAACCCGATTAAGTTGTCATCGTTTGGATCAAGTGGACCAACCGGCGTCGTCAGCTTTTTAACTAACTTGGCACTACTTCGCCTGATGGAGGCTCGTAGCTTGGAAAACGATCCACTCCGGGCATGAAGTTTACCACTCTGCAACAGTTAGTGAAAACAGAACCTAATAAATGTAAGCAATCCCACCAAGAACCCAGTCACGCCTCCAAGCAGATTAAAAGAACTAGCAACTGATGGACTTCAACCACAGGCAGCATAAAGCTAAACGAAGGTTAAGAAGAGTTCTAGGCAGCCTAATCTAATCCAGATTAATAGTTTGACCATCTTGAAACAATTTCACCAACTTAGTGGTCAAAGACTTTAGGTTTCTGAAGAATGTTGGAGCACAGTTTTTACCAGACTGAGCATTTGCAGACTTCATGCTTTAAATTTTGGACAGCATTATCCATATTTATTAAACAGTACACACATCAACATGAATACAATCAAGACAACTGTATCAGCATTAAATAAACACAAGCTCAGTAGAATTATTTCAGCATAACCACCAGAAAATACTCTGATGCACTGTGTTCTTTTTTGTAATTTTAATGCACACAAAACAAGCAACGACTTAAAAACAATTCAACAATTTAGAAATTCTTTACTGCAAGCAGACACAAAAGCAGCAAAGATTTTGAGATTACATCTGATCCGGACCACTCGATCGTCACTGTATCACATCCAGTTCCACTGTGTCGATCGTATGAGGCGTCTGCTTGGATCTCCATCGATCGTCTTCGGTTCGAATGCTCTCGTCTGTGAGACTCCGCTCGCATACGCACGGTATTTCCAGTGTCAAATTCCTTTGAATGACTGAACACCTCAGCCTAAGAAACACAGAATGGCAAACAAGTATGTAAAATAAATTCACCAACATTGCTTTCTCACATCACAAAATCTGTAACATGCACAACTGCTCAGCACCATCAAATGCTTTGTCATTAGATAGTGGTAATTATTAAATGCAGAAATAATAATAATCGTGCCATATAGTTCAAAGTTCATGTGAACTCACATTTTTTCGAGCTCTGGACACGCATTCTTCCAGGGTTTCAGCCGCTTCCATTTTGCCAATTCGCCTGTAGAGGGTGCCGAGATTTTTAAGGGTTGTGTTGACCGTCGCACTACAAGAAATAACCCAGCAGAAAAAAACATGCATATGCATTTAAAAATTGCAGATGGTTCATGTCCAATACTTTACAACCCAGTTCTAATTTATTTTCAGTGCTGCTGCAGTTCAATGGAAATTAGCAGCAAGTCCTACAAAAGCCAATTTAACTGAATAACAGTTAAACTCTAAAATTTAAGCCACACACGTTCTGCAATGTCTGCCAACAGCAGATATTGAACACAATGGAAACAGGATATCAACAGTCTGTTCCGGTAAAAAATCATGGTCTGTTCGATAGCATGCCGGATCTGACTGCGGGTTTGAGCCAGCCGCGTGGACTCCGTGTGACAACCTTAGACAAGGTGTTTGTGCACACATCTTGTGCTTCAGATTAAGAGTCAATGACCTTGAATGCATAACAAGTGCAATAAATAAAGCATATTCATCGTTGCTTACTACCAGACAACTTTCTGTCTGTACAACACAACAGGCTACAATGAATGTTCTTTCACTGCCAGACAAAATGTTCACAAAGTTGCTTGACTACAGCAGTGTCTGCTGTGATTTCCAGATGTGTTACATTTAAGATTGTTCTGTCACTAGTTCTAATCTGTACAAAAAACGAGAGAACAAATTAATACAACACCGTGCATTGTCTTGCATGGGTCCTTCCCTGTGGAATAGTCTTCCGATAAACATTCGTTCTATTTCTGTGAATTTGTCCCAAGAAACATTCTCTTCGTTAGTCAAGACTTACTTGTTTAAATTAACTGGGCAGCCATGTTCACAGCGCTTTTGAGAGGTTCTTAAAATGCGCTATATAAAAGATTAGATACATACATACATACTACTCAGCATTCAGAGAAACAAACTGAACAGACTTCACCTAAACGAAAAAGAACTTGGCAGAGCCAGAGGCGGCTGCATGGCTAGTCAGCTGGGGTTGTGGCTGTTACAGATAAACACAAAAATATGCTTAACGGCCTTTGTCTGGAACAGTTGGCTGTCCCCAAGAAAACTTCAGAAACTTATCTGTGTAATTGCTTGTCACCAAATGCACAAAATATTTGATCACAACCCTTACATCTGACAAAGGGAGACAACAATCCATGCAGTTGACCAGCAGAAACTCTAAACAAAGACTAAGCAAGACTTCACAGTAAAGAAATTATGAAACAAACTCAAAGTACTAACCAGTCAACTTTGGAGCTTTTGTACCAATCACCCGATTCCAGTGATTTATCCTTAAAAACATTTTAAAATTAAACATCAGACACACAAATCATCCAATAATCAATACAATATTAGCAGACAATACAATAGAAATGTCCGTACTGAACCGCTTAATGTCCCACGTTCGCACACAAACGAACATGAGGATATTCACTCATTCATTTATTCAGAACATTTATATAGCACCCATTCAAGATCCAAGCCCACCCCCAATGAGAGAGAACAGTTTCAATACATCTCACATTGTACTATGCATGATATACTGCAGTGGTGTCTAAATCCAGCTCCTGTCAGAACTCAATCCATTTATGGGAGCCAAACAGTTAATGAAAAAAATGTAATTACATGTAAAAAAGATGCCAGTAATTACAAGCTTCCAGAGTAAGAACTTTGCATCACGAGACAAGAAATAAATTAACAGCGGCAGTCAGCATTGCATCTATACACTTAATATAGCACCTTTTGAGTACCTCATAAAAGTGCTGCCTATGATATCTTTATTACCATTTAAGATAATAATAATAATTATTATTATTATTATCTTAAATGGTAATAAAGTTCATTGATTAAGAACAGAAACTTCATCAGTGCTCAGATGACAAGAACAGCAAACATACAGAGTGCAATCAACAGATTGTGAAAGAATCGCAGAAACAGCAAAATTTTAATCTCCAGACCTGAAATACAACCACAAAAAGGCCAAAATTCTAAAGCCAAATTAAATTCTGGATCAAGGTTTCCAGCTTCATCATACCAAAATTTACATATTTTTTGTTATTATTTTGGCAAAATCCATTACCTTCTGAAACTCAGTTTCTTCCAGCTGCATCCAGATCGGTTTATTGTGATCTGCGGAAACATAAAGTACTGTAATTCACAGTACAGTAAGGTAGCCGACTGCACATTACACAAGTCTTAAAGACATTGGCCCTGGCATGTAATGATCACCTGACTGAAGGGTAGACATATCAACAGCAACTGAGAGCACGAAAATTAACAAAAGTCTTAGACGCTTGCATTCAGGGTCCGGCTGTATGTATATCATGTGACCCTGGCATTTAGAAACGGCAGTATGTTGGGGTAAAGTTCTAGAAATGAGGACAGTCTCTGGCAGTTGCTTTCATGGCCCACAGTTAAAACGGGAAACAAAACGGGGATCTTCCCCCGAAAGAGCATTCTGCCAATGCTCCATCCTGGAGAGGCTAGTATTTCTTTAGGCTTCATGATTTCACAACAAATTACAGTAGGGTTTCAAACGTTATGTCAGGATCTGAACTCTAATCTTTTCAGTTCTTCAGTTCTTAGTAATTTCCTTTTTATTTAGAAACATTAGGTATTACCAAAGGTAAGTATCATAACAAACTCAAATCCTACCATTTATTTTACCAAATTCTTTTTCATGAGCCCTGTTGAGGACGTCTTTGTAGAGAACCTCTGCTTCCTTGTATTTGCCTTGCTTCAAATAGGCAGATGCCTGTAGGAATGAATACCAAAGACAAATTTCGTCAAAGCTGAGATGGTTAAAAGCTGCTAATGAAATCCACCCTGCTAAAAGAAAAGCCATCAAAATAAAAAAACAGGATAACATTCCCTGCAATGGGAAAATCACCACAGCACACAAAACCCCGTGCTACACCGAAAATCCTACACAACAGTGAGGTTAAGAAATCAATACATGTATGAATGATGAAAGACAAATGAAATCACATACATACATGCAAAGAAACACACAGATGAACATACAAACAAGCATACATACAAACATATCTTTGATTGGCTTGAGCGCAGTTTTAAGAGTAGTTACATCTGTAGAAAAACAATGACTAAAATCGGACAACGGAAGACACCAAAACCACTAATGAATGAATGAATTTAAACTTTAATGATTCCAAAAGAACAAATACATTGACTAGTGTACAGATTATTGGGATACAAATGGTAGACCCAAAATGGACCTTAGTCCCACTAAATTAGGGCTGCCTATTACAAAACGATGCATGTGGCGACAAAAATGTTTAACAAATATTAGGTACAACTGAACTAAAAAGAAACTCTTAACTAAAGAAATCTAAAACATCCTAATCCTAGAGTAAAGCTGCCTGGACATCATCCAGTTCATCTGCATACTTATAGAATAAAAACTACATTTGCAGTAATTATCGTCAAAAATTTTGCTGATAAGGTCCATAATTACTTGTGTAAGAACGTATTTAGTAGAAACTTAACCCAAATCCATGAAACAACTGATTTACGATAGGACAGTTACGCAAACTGCACAGAACTTCATCATAATCCACAGGACAGACTAAATTATGCTACTTAACTATACATGCATTATTTAAATATGCATTATTTAAATCGTTTGTGCACAAAAAGTGAAAGTCATTTAATTCTGTAATCACATCTGATCTTACCAGGTTATTTTTAGTTTTTGCTACGTTAGGATCATCTTCACCAAACTCCTTTATGTATATATTTAAAGCACGTCGATAATACAGCTCCACCTAGAAGCAATTGCAATCACACATAGAACGATCAATATCATGCCTGCCAGAGTGTGTATTTGAGCATGCAACACAAATTCCAAAATGCAATTCTGCTGGCAAGATGAGATGCTAGCTTCTTAGAATGAAGGACGGTATATGCGGACCTTTCAAATTTCAGCAAAATTTTAAACAAACCAGAATTTCCCACAAATTTAACACATTAACTCCTGGCGGCCACAAACTTACTGCGTTAGATCTTGGCGTTGACGTACCTGTTTTGGTTAAGATTTTTGTTAGGATGCGTCTGTATCAGTAAGTTCAGATTTGAACTAATCGTTTGCCCATCAAGTTTTGCAAAACTTGATGTGTTACTAAATGGACAATTAATTAATAAAACTAGCATCTCATTTTGGCAGATTAGTAAGACGACAATACAACAAAATCATGTTGTGCAGTGCATAATAATCTATAACAAACGAACAAAATAGAAAGCTACTAACATCGTGCAACACAGAAAACTGAGCACAACATTATTCAGTGTTAAAATCATCGGCAACCATAACACAACAGTGCTTGTGGCTAAATCATCACTGGTTAATCTAGTCTGGCATGCTGTTTAGCACGATCATCCTCAC
Organism: Norana najaformis; assembly: GCA_964023275.1. Classification (NCBI taxonomy): domain Eukaryota; kingdom Metazoa; phylum Annelida; class Clitellata; order Crassiclitellata; family Hormogastridae; genus Norana; species Norana najaformis. The sequence goes on along the minus strand of OZ029919.1, from coordinate 32,110,081 downwards.
GTGTTCTTACCAAATTGTTTTTGGTCTTAGCTATGTTTGAACTGTCTGGACTGCACGTTGTTTCGTAAATTCCAATTGCACTCAGGTAATGACTTTCCACCTGAGAGGCGAAAATTTATAACGAAATCAGCTCATAAACCATTATCTGTTGCTGTCATTTATTTTGTTTCCATCAGTTCTGTTCTTCTCCTTTCATAATTAACAGACCTATCAGCAATTGTTAAGATCTATAACATCGGATAAAAGCAGTTCAAAACAACTGATGCTAAGACCTAAATGGCTACCAATGAAAGATGGGAGAACAGAAACAGGTTTCCTGTTGTTAGATTGCTCTGTTCATGTTTGTCACTCAGTCAAACGAACCGTTACCCTCAGTAACAAACTGCTGAGGCGTTTCTGTTGAGACATATTACCTTTAAGTGCAATGATTTAATCACACAAGAGCACAGTGTAGTCACTTGTTCACTAAACAGAATTACTGATAAGCAAAAATATTCAAGACTGATAATCTTGATCAACAGGAAAATTGTTAAACTGTTCCTTCCAGTTTGTAAGTATACATTCATGCAGCACCTTCTGAATACTGATGCCTCTCAAAGGTGCTCTAGTTTTCAGGAGATCCTTTCAGATACTAGGTTTATAGAGGACTTAAACCTGATCACAATCGGATGCTTCGACAAACCTCGTCATGTTTGTTTTGGTTTTGGCACAGCAGAGCCAGATTGTTCAGCTGCTTTGCCACATCTGGATGATCTTTGCCCAAAACCTAGAAACAACGAATGCTTCGTTAATAAGTAACTCAATAACTGCACAAATTATTCCATTTTTTAAAGTCAACAGGGCAAAACGGCTGCATTCTTGGGTTGAACAGCAGTACCTTTAAGCTGATCCCAAGGATCAGTCATGGCATAAAGAGTTAGCTACTCGTTATACCCATTTTACTCTGGGTTATGGTAAATACTCAAAACAGAAACTGAATCCGTGAAAAAACTACACTGAGACACCACTGAAAGAACGAAAACCAAAGCCTACGGAACTTTTCCTTAAGCATTTTAAAACCATTCTGTTCAATTGTGGTTTTGTTTGTCAGGGCGAGAGTATAAAAACTTGTGATTACAACACATGAATAACAAAAAAAATCCACCTTTATGAACTAACACTGAAAGAGTCGTTTACTACATAAGCTGTTGCCTTTTCTTATTCGAGTAGTGCACGACTGTCTAAACTGTGCCATCCCAAATGCCAATTTCTCAAGTCAATGTTTGTACCAAACATAATACGTGGAGGTCATGCTCCAATTAATCTTAACTCATGTTACGTGATCTCACGTCAAAACTGTTGACAGAGAACATGCATTGTGAACATGATATTGAGTATATCCATCAAAATACTGTTCATTAATATAATGAATCATCATCGTGTGACGACCGAATCACACTTTCATGTAATTAGATAACAAGTCACTTAAGCTGCCTCTTCAACAATCTCAACCAGACGAGAAAAGCTTTCAACCTGATTGTACTTAAGAGGCTATCGTAATTTCTAAATTCATTTTCTATTACAGAGATCTGTAAGAGCCGCTGCATGTTCCTTGAGACTTTCTAGAATTAAATGCACAGGGTAGGCCAGGAAAAACTTTAAAAACATTAGCTTTTATGCACAGAGTATACGGCAACAAACAGAAGATCCGAAGGAACAGAACTACTATGGCTTGATGTACCTTCTCTCGGATGGCAAGAGCTCTCTTGCAAAGAGGCTCGGCTTCTTTATATTTTCCTCTTTTGCCATAAAGGACGGCCAGGTTGTTCAAAGTGGCGGCCACCTGTTTCAACAGAAACTTTGCAGGTTAATATATCTAAGTGCATGATGGCTTGGGAAAACTGAGCAATATCACAGTCATGTGAAAAAATGTTAAATTTTAACACTTTTTGTTATTGAAGTGCACTAGCAATTCACAGGTTATAGAATTTTTATAACATTTTGAAAAACAAATAACCCATACCACACAAGTCATTTTTAAAATAAAGCATTCTACAGCTTATCAACCACAGTCGTTTTTATCCAACAGACTAACCCAGTACCATGAACTTTTCTATAGAATTTTAAGTTTTAGTAAGGCATAGGAGAACTGGAAATTTGAGATCTAGTTTTACTAACAGCAAGGAATCCTCATATAATTTTCACCACCAACTCCAAATGATTAAATTCACGGTTAAACTTCTTGTCTTGCTCAGTTAATTGCAGCAAATCAAAATAATAGGGCTACCAATCAGAGAGATTTCAATTCCTGTAGCAGGATTAAATTTCAGTTTAGATCTCAGTGAAGCAACGTTCACAAGGAGAGGCTGTACTAACAGCTGGATGATCAGAACCGAGAGTCTTCTCTCGAACGGCCAGTGCATCCTGAAGAAGATTGGCTGCTTCTTTGTACTTGCCTTGGTCACTGAAAACACAGTTTAGCATCTAGTGTAATTCAACTCATGCAGAAGGTTTTAATCCAATTCCATAGAGTCATTATCACACAATGCACAACTGAAGGCTGCTTCGATGTAAAATTGCATTTTGAATCACAACGTCTCAGACAAATCTGTCAAAATCCACAAGGTAACAGAGGCTTAGAAACCCAGAAGTCAGTTAGAGGTTCATGCACATCTTACCACATGTGATAATTTTATTTATTCAATTATTTATTAAAACCACTTTATAAAGCGTGCAAGGTCAGTAAATCTGAATCTGAGATGCAGATGTACGGCCTCTAGACTGCACAGCATCAAGTTAAGACAATCACTGAGACCTCTCATCAAAAGACAACACCTACCGGTATACGAGAGCTAGAATGTTAAGCATAGTGGCGACATCTGGATGCTCATGCCCACTCGTCTTCTCGAGGTCCTCGAGCGCCTGTTTGCAGAGAGGAACTGCCACTTCGTAACGACCCTTCGACGCATACTGGATGACTAGATTGTGCAAGGTTCTCAGACGAGCTGGAACTTCGTAGTTTCCTGCAGCAGACAGGGACATCCCACTTGGCTGTGAATTAGACAAGGCTGCAACAGAAATTTAAGGAAAAACATCATGTTATCTGATGAAGAGTGATAGGCTAAATGCAGGACTGTCAACCCATCTTATTACTGATGCAATACCTTGGAGACTCAGTAAAACACACTTTGTTATCACATGAACCCTGACATAACAAAGTCGAGCCTCACGGATCAAAAAGTTAATTCACTTACGCAAAATAAACTCATTAAAACACGCTTTGTTATAACATGAATTCTGATATAATAAAGTCGAGCCTCGAGGATCAAAAAGTTAATTCACCTATGCAAAAAAACTCATTAAAACATGCCTCATTATATGTTCTTGATATGACTCCCAAAGGTATTAGCTTCTGGTGTAGAAAGACATTGTGCTAATAGCCTGGAAACACATTGCCTTGCGCATGATTTTACTGATGCTACAGTATTTGTAAGATCGGATTATCACCTGATTGATTTTCGTCGTCTTCATCTGGAAACACAAGATCAAGATTCTTTCCTGAAATATTGTCACATGTTTTGTCCTCGTCTTTATCAAGCTGAAAAAAATCAGAGAAACCTCAACGACACTCTCACACTATTGAAATAATCATGTCATAAGCAACAGACAGCATCAATGTATGCAATAACAGCCATTAAAACTTAATTTCCTCTTTGGTAGCCAGAACCGAACAAAATATTTTGAATCACTTTCCTCAACTTTAGCTTCTTTAAAACTTAAACCATTACTGTAAACAACTATGATGACTACTTAGAAGCAGCAAAAAGTTCAACAGCTCCCAAGCCTCTTACAAATTCTTAACTCTAACTGATTCCTATAACAGGAAATCAGTAGTTCTTATACCTTTTAAAACAAGACTTCTCACATATTCCATCCCCAGGCACTCCCTCTTTAGCACGTGCCATCATACTCAACAGGTGCAACAGACATAGGAATGCGCATCCGTACATACAATATTAAAAACCAAATGTTTAAAAAAACCTCACCTGGCTGGAATTGCTGTCGTACTTCTTCAAATTGCTCATGAATTCCAGGTGTTTCATTTGCTCTTCGAGAGTGGCGCATTGCTGTTCGCTCAACTGGAGGCGCTGCTGTGTGGCACTCAGTTCCTCCCTCAGCCAAGAGTTCTCCTGACAGAGGCGGCGCACCTGCGACCTTAGTTTGAGCTTTTCTGTATCCACGAATTCCAGGTGTGATGCGATTGCAGCGATTATCTGCAACAAGCACACGAAACAATTCCAGAACTCATAACATTAAAGTAACGTGACTACACTGCCAGCCAAACTGATATCAGAGTTCACTTTAACTTAACTTTAACTTTAGTTCATTTGCAAGTAAATTACTTATTTTATCTACTTACTGCACTTATGTTTGCACAAGAGGTCAGTAAATCTGAATCTGAGGCTCAGACCAGAGTGGGTAAACAACCTGTCATTACACTTTGTCCGGTCAACAAGTGTGAACCTGCAACCTTTGAAGAACACACCCAGACCCGACTGAATAGGCCCCTGTGCTGCACTGTGATCTATTATCGAACAGTCTCCACTGGCGGGCTCTCGCACACATATAGAACCCAACCTAGACTCTCCTCCAGCCTAAAGTCTCCACCGGCGAGCTCTCGTATACATGTAGAACCTGACCCACAGACTCTCTCCTCCAGCTTGCCCTTTTTGAGTTCTGGTTCAAGTGGCATTGAAGATGATGAATGATGCATTCAACAGTGAAATCTTTCTAACCTTTTTTCTAACTGGTTAGTTGATTCAAAACACACAATAATAGCGAATGTAACCACAAAACTATTAATGACTTCCAGCAGCCACATAAATTTTAATATACTAAAATATCCAATCATAATCTTTACTGGAAAAGGTGAGGTCATCAAGTTAAGAGATAAAAACGCAATCAAACTGGCACAGAAGAACACAACCACCAAGATCGACATACACCAGACAATTCCACTGCACTCAAAAACCCCTAAATGACCTGATGGCTACTGCACAGGAAAAGTGTTCATTAGAGGTTTCCCATTTCCGGGAATGGGTATCATTTCCGTGGCATTCGTCATCACAGCTTGAACACCTGAACTGCTCAACAGCCAGCCGGCCAGGTAGTCACGACTCAATAAAGCACCTCTGAAACTGCTCTGCTATAAAATTGCGCTATATAAATTGTATTTTTTACATTACGCTACACTGTTTCCGACTTATCTTTTGATGAAGCCTGGCGTTCTCTCGGCCACGGCCGCACAAATCGTTAACAGAGTTAATCAGAATTAGCCATGGAAGTATGTAATTATTTATGCATGCATATATGAAAGTTTGTACGCATGTATGTACGTTGTTGCAGATTATCAAAAAATAAATAATAGTATACCATCTATAGGAAAAACTTATTTCCTGAGCAATTCACAAGCATTAAATATGCCACATGGAACAACAAGACGATAGTCTCAGGTGGTAACAAACCTAGATAAAAGTCTCACACACAGAAAACAAAGCATCCACCAACAGAAGGTGACAAAAAACGGCTCAAAAAGAATCAAAACGGCTCAGAAGAACCAAACAGGTAGCAGTAGTTCCAACTTTTAACGACATTTTATGGCATCAAAGGCCGTTGACGTCGCCCTCCTCCTTTATCCAGGCTTGGGACTGGCACTACCCTATTAATGGCAGTGGTGGAGTTTACCAAACAAGTAGCCCATGCCATGGGACTAAACACACCTAGTCAGGAGACCCGCAACAAAACAGTCGTGCAAGACCAGCAAAACCACAAATCCCGTCTGAGCAAAAGCTAAACAAAACCACAAAACGTACAGAAGGCATACAGTCTATACAACAACCCAACCCACTTGGTCCAATCCTCATTTCCCTATACAATGTATATATGTATAAATATATGTAACAATGTATATATTCATATAAATGCATTTATGTGTGTATTGCAAGTATGTAAGTATGAATCTGAGCATTTCCGCACGGCACTCTAAGTACCTCTTAAGAGGACTGACCGACCGCATAGGTCAGATCTGCTCCTAGGTAAACAAATCCTGACAACCAGGACCAACCTCACTCTCAATGCTAACAAATGCTATTCATAGACCTCTTATCTCTACCACTGCAAACACTTGCAGCTGACCTGGCAAGATCTAGGCTTTTATCAGTCACCACCACCACCACCACCATCATCATCGTTAACTTTTCTCAACTGTTGCACTATAAGACCTTATCTCGTTCTGCACGAATCAACCACAAACCAGATTGGACATATACAGGTCTGGATCCTTCAGACAAGTCTCTCAAACATCCGCCGAGTCCTTCATAATTTCAGACATTATCTCAGCCAAATTATATTAGTACTAATAAGTCATAAACTGAGCCGGTTAGTAGGTTATGCAAATCTAGCACACTAGCAAACTGCTTCGTAAATCACTGTCTTTGTCTCCCACTTCTATGCAAAGCTTTGAATGCAAGAGTGCAAAATTATCACTGTTACATTATTATTTCTGCATTTATTAAGTGCAGCTATCAATGACAAAGCATTAATAGATTACGCTAATCAATTGTGAGTGAAGGACTTGCTCAAGGTCCCTAGTCTCCCTACACAGTAAGTACATCTCAGGGAGGCACGAACCCGTACTCTACGCATTAAAAGCCAAGCGCTTCAATAGGCCACCGTGTCCCCTTGTTAGTTCATATTTCCTTTCAGTCAAAAACAACTTCATTCAAGTAGCACTGTTTATTTGACAGGAAATGACGTTTACATTTACTTTTTCTGACTTCTAACTGTAATCACAAATTTGAATAGCGTCAGCTCAAAAGAAACTCCTCAGGGGTGCACCTGACCTTATAACCCAAAACCATGACCAAACAGAATGGTTTATAAACGCATCATAAGCATAAAATGATTCCAATCTCTCTGTAAAAGCCACACAGAACTTTTTTAATTTCAAATGCACCTCTAAATATAGGCTGAACTGATTAAAAACACAAGGCAAAGAAAAAGCATAAATGTTAAATTGTAATGACAGTTTGTTATACAGAAAGTTTAGAAGACACAGGATGAGGGTAAAGAAAATACAAATATTACATAGAGACACAAATGGCCATACCACACTGAAAACACTGGTTCTCATTTGATCTAAATTAAGCAACGCTGAATCTGGTTCGTGTCTGAATTGAGAAATACCGCCAGGGAATACCAAGTGCTGTAGATCTCAGCAATTTTGTGACTTACTAAATGACATCATATTAAGTGCGTAATTACATGCAAGCAGTGCTTTTTTCAGATAGAACACCTGGAACGGCACTTTTTTGGCTAATAAAAAATAATTTAGTTATTAATAAAAGAATTTAGTGTTACTAAGTTATGTTAGTTATGTAATACAATGTAACTTATTTAAATTCAATTTCAGTGTTTACAACTTAACACTGTTTTAAGTGTTTATTTGTTTATTAGGTTTAGCCCTTCCATAATTGTTCAGTTCCGGAACCTTTTTTTCTAGAAAAAAACCACCGCATACAAGGACATTTAAAATTTCATATTGTTTAAAACTGTATGATCTGTGTTCAGACACGACATTCAGGAAGTCACTCACCTGGGCTTCCGCAATTCCGAGGTCTATTTTCTGAAGCGAACTTCTAAGGAGTTCGATTCTGTCGTGGACAGGTTCTGTGTTTTTCTTCTCTGAACTGGAGTTCTCAAGGCCGCTGAGGATCTGGAGATGGTCAGTTCGGAGCGACTCTAGCGCCTTCTCCGAGCATCTTGTGTTACGAAGAATCTCGAGCTGCGACTCGTTCATCATCTTCAACAAACTAAACGTTCAACTTGATTCACCTACAAATCTAAAAAACAAGCAAACAGCTTTTGTACCACGGACAGATCAACAAATAACAGCAAAACGCACCTCTTTTGACACGTGGTGTATCAGTAATGCACTTGGTCAATGATCATGCGGTTGCGGGTTCAACTCCGTGTAACAACCCTGGGCAAGTTGTTTGTACATGCCAGCCATGCCTCTGTCACCAAGCAGTATAATTTGGTATCGGCATAAGCCGGGAAGTAAACGGCAAGTACTGTAATGCACTGGCCCCGTGTCCAGGACTTTGGGATTCGTCCATTAATGGCGCAAGGGCCTAAAGAAAAGGAATACGAGCGCCTCCCCTACCTTCTCACTTGTGGGATATGGGATACTTTTTTCTTTTAAGAAGCACTTGTAAGGTGCTATAAACAAAATGTCTTCATACATAAATACTTCTTCCATATTCAGTGGCCAGAAGCACAATCCATTGTCAAACAGAATCAGGAAAAAAGCCAAAACAGCCTCTCTAGCTGATACTACCAGTTTTTGTGGGGCACTGTACCGAATGGTTAGAGCACTTGGCTTGTAGCACGCAGAATAAGGGTCCTAGCCTCCTCTAAGACAGTCACTGTGCATAGGGACCTTGAGCAAGTCCTTCACTCACAGTTGCTCGGCACCACTCGTAACATTAAACCGATGATTATTCATTAGACAGTGGTGATTAATAAATGCAACAACAACAACAACAGCAACAGTAACAACAACAATAATAATATTAATAATAAAAAAAATTAAAATAATAATAATATTTTCGTACCATTGACAGATCCACAAACTACACAAAAACTGCATATCCAGTTCACATTTTACACCTTAAGTGGCCAGAAATGCATGACATCATCAATCTCAAACAGGAAAAGCCGGTCCAGCTTCTACTAAAGCCCTTTCTGATGCTTGCCACACATGACATAACAGTTCAGGCAGAATATAGAGTTCTATTGTATTCGAACGATGCTCAAGGAGAAGCCCTACTGAAACTCAAGCAAGATTTGTGGCTTTTGTGAGACACCGATTTATACGCAACACATCAGCTACCGGAGCTAAATGACGACGTCACAAACTCAAAACTGATTGACAGCTGTGTACTGCACGCACCGAAGAAGTTCTCAACAGGCACAACACAACTGCTTTACTACTCTACAATAGAAAGTCAGCCAAATATTGAACAAAGAACTGCATTTACAGTCACTGGCTGATGACCTCATTTTGCAAATTCGGCAGCAGTGTTTTGCATGCTAGCAAAAGAACTGCGTATCCAGCCATTGGCTGACGTCTTCATTTTGAAAATTTTATGGTAATGTTTTCACACAGTGCAATACAGTTAAACTGATGAAGCTTGTCAGTGACAGAAGTCATCGTCCCCAAGCAAGTAAACGACTTCAAAAACCGTAACATTAGACAGCTGTCCCTTCAAGTTAACAGTTTAACCTCTCTCTTTTAGATATTTTCTCCACCCAGCCAGACAACACTCCTTCAAACATTCCTTCAAACACTCCTTATAACACAACTACCTAAGCACCTGTTACTTCCAGACTATTGCAAGGATAAGTGTCTCCACCAAACACAGATACTCCTCCCACTCACAAGTGAACCCCCAACAAGTTATGGAGATACAGATTTGACAAAAATATACAGCATGTAACAACTGAGTGGTGAAGCAAACTGGAACAAACCTTCACAAGCAGTCACAGCCCAAACAGTAAATGAACTAAAACGGAAACCAAACAAAGTGTCCTGGACATTAGTCTAGTACTCTCTCAGCCAAGCACAGAAAAACTTAAACACAAAAGCACAGTTTTCCCACAGAGCACTTTTTACCCTATTTATGCCTCGTGGCAACAGCAAACCAATCAAACGGGGAAAAACTACTTCAATAAACTTTAAAAATACTGCAATCACTGGAAAAAAAACTTTTCAATCAACTGAAAAAACTTAAATTTTAAATCTGGGAACACATTAACAACTAAACTCCCTCTGCATCACATAGAAATGTTAACAACTGAACAAAATTTCATAAGTTTGTAAACGTGATCCTGCTAGTCATTCTGCCTGCAGCAGCCATACCACACACAATCTTGGGCTAGCACGGTCCGGACATGAGCACCTTAAATGGCGTTGTACCCATTCAAACAGGCATCAGTGGTAAATGATCTCACCCGATCAATTCATTGTGATAAGCAGGGTCGAGGCCATAAAGTCCCTATATAAAACCCGTGTACATTAAAATTTGTACTGCACCGTAACAAAGATGCTTTACGTCACGCTTATGTTCAACAACTGAATTAAGTGTGAGATTCATGCCCTGGGCCAACGTGACATCAAAATGTTTTTAACAATATGTACTAAGGAGGATACATACAACAATAGAATAGTGCTTGACGAAACAGTTATGACTGAGCTATCATGATCGATGGTTGACCGTTTGTGGGCTTACGTTCAACGCCGACACGTTACGGGTCACGTAGGTGGCTAGATAGGCCAGTGTACTTACGAACCATAAAGCAATGCCTACCACTTCAGATACTCCTCACAAAAGACCATCCAAACACAATTCAGTCTAGAATCATAATTCATAACAAGTATGCATTTATCATTCGCAGCTTTCGCTGATTAACAAGCAAACAAGGAAGGCGTTTCAGATCGCATATGCCATGCCTCGAATCAGAGCCCCAGCCAATACTTTTCGATGGCAGCTGCACAAATAAGGAAATGGGAATTGTGGGGCATCCGTTTAACTCACGTGCAGCGTCACAGGTGTCAGATTTATACAAACTCCATCAACCGCCATCAGAACAACTGAATCAACGACATCTACACCTGAGCAGCTTCGTCTCCTATGTCATCTGCAAATCATCTGCAGGGTGACCCCCTTGCAATCGGTCAATAATGTTTTTCCCATTAGATAAACAATTAGGAAATTGCATGCATTTCTTTCATTTATTCCGGTATCAGCAATTTCTAATGATTTAACTGCAAAATAAAAACTTTAATACTACCCAAGATAATGAATTGTCTTGGTATGCATGCCATAGAAAGTAGAACCGAGTAAGACGAGTGCACCTTGATCGGCTAAGTGGGAAAAAAATTACGTTACAAATGTTAACTGTCAGTCTTTACATCAGAATCATTTTGAAGTCATCAAAATCACCAAGCTCAACAGAATATATTTCAATTAAATGTTTCAGCTATCTGATCTGTCGCATTATAGATCATTCTGTAGCACTTTTGTAAAAATGTACAAGATATAAGTCAGTGGTCATCTCAAGTAAAACCATGGTCAAAATATTAATATTTTGAAACCATGGTCAAAATATTAATATTTCTGATTTAATAAGCATCGCCTTCTAATGACTGAGCATCAGTCGATGGCACTGAGCAACTGGAAGCTCTAAGGATTTGCTCAAGGTCCCTAGATGATAACCACCTAAGGGGAGACTCGTCTGTTTCAACTTGCTTAGCCACCACTACTGGTCTCCCTGACCTAAACGATAATGACCGGGTTTTTCCAATGGATTTTCCCCATTTTCACTTCTAGTGACCATCGACTGATGCCTTTTGCTCTCTGACCTCTGGGAATTTGACCTGGCTTCTCCAGTGGATTATAAAATTAATCAAAAATTCACCAGAAGCGCCTATCGACTGATGCTCAGGGCATTATGATAACGGCTCTATAGAAGTCATTAGATCAGATTACGACAACAGCGTTACGGAAGTAATTGGATTCGATTAGAACAGACAATCAAACATTGGCCTTATCATTTGCCGCCTATTATTCCAATGCCACAGATCCTTATACCTATCCTGACTCCCATTCTTCCACTTATCCCTCTCTCCACTTCAATCCCAAACATGAATCATGACATGAATCCCAAGCAGGAACCATGACAGTCGCCTGTGCAGAAGAGCTTAATTTTCATAATTAATTAAATCACATACAGTACAACTGAAACGAAAGAATAACAAAGAATAAAGTCTGAAGTATGCCCCTTTTCAGAACTGAACCGGAAAACAGACTATCTCTAATTATCACTACAGGAGACAGGAGAAACGCAAGTGGATTGCTCCTAGCCAAAGAATAACTGCTCACCAGCCTTCAATTCAGTTGGTTAGAGGAACATATTTTAAACCAAAAACCTCTAAAGGAACTGATGAGAAATACACATACAAGGCAATACATGGATGAAGTTGTTGTACAACACACTGTATCTAAAAATCTTAAGCTAAAATACAGTGTCTGCTTGACATTCACATGTAGTTACTGTACAAGGTTTTGCTTTCTCTCATACAAATATACAGTGCCTGACAGCAATTAAACTGTACATTAACTAGCTGTCTATTAAACTAATACCTGTATGGTATTTAGAGGTTACAGTGAGGTGCAAAGGGAACCCATTGTGTGGGATGATTAGGATGACCATGCATGGCTAACAACAGGATGGTCAAACAAGTGAAGGTCTATGATGGACACTGGTCAGTGCGCATGGACTGAAGGCAGGAAAGATACACAGTTTCTGAGTTTATTTAGCGGACAGATAGGACATCCAGATAATTCAACTACATCTGACTCACTTGAAACAAAATTTTTCCCAACTGATTAAGTCCAAATGTTCCCACTTCAGCTCCAGCACTGAACACAACCCACCTTTGCCTCCATTACGACAGGGTCTAAATAATCCCAGACCTACACTAAGGAACAGCTGGTCCCTGGCCATGTTTGGAAATGGAAATCCTCACCACCCCCCTAATAATTGAAAGCAGAGGCCTGGCATATTCAAAGCAGCCCAGGCAAATTAACCAAATGCAACAGATCCAGGCTGAGTCTGTGTTTCATTTCACTTTGCATCTTTCACTTTCATTTCACTTTCATGCTACTCAGAACTTGTAGTTTGTAATCTTGTACGTAAACAACAACACTTCTCTTCCTCAAATCCTCTCATAATTCTTTCTCTTCCCCTTATCTCACTTTCCGGTTCAATTCCAAACATCATCCACTATTGCCGTCTGACCGTCTGCCTGCCTGACTCTCGGATCTTTACCCGGAAGCCTTAGCTTTCATTTGGCGCTGTAGGTAATTTGATCATTATTCGATTCAGCTACATCAAAAACCGGATTTTATGCTAGACTACAAAGGATTTTAACCTAGGCCACAACAGATTTGAACTTAGGCCACAAAGGATTTGAACCTAGAAACACGGTGGCTTATCGGTAACGCGCTTGCTCACGGAGCTTGCGGTTGTGGGTTCGACTCCGGGTAACGACCTTGGGCAAGTTGTTTACGCACACGTGCCTCTGTCACCAAGCAGTATAATTTGGTACCGGCGTAAGCTGGGAAGTAAACGGCAAGTCCTGCGATACACTGGCCCCGTGTCCAGGACCTTGGGATTCGTCCATTGCCGGCTCAAGGCCATAGAAAAGGAGATGAGCGCCTCCCTATGTTCCTCAGGAACGGGAAAGGACTTTACTTTACTTCTTCACAACAGATCTGAACTTAGGCCACAAAGGATTTGAACCTAGGTCACAACAGATTTGAACTTAGACCAAAAAGGATTCGAACCTATCAATGCTTCACTACTCACACACTGCACCGCCTCAGACTTCAGTGGCAGATGTAAAGAAATAATTAGTTGACGAAAGGCATAGCTTAGCTATGGTCGAACAATCAACTGTTCATTTCTGCCTGACTTTAGTATTAAGAATTAATTGACTTTAGTATTAATTGCCATCTCACTTGCTACTTTGTTATTAGGCCAGAGTCCTAATTAATTAAGCAGGCCTTTGGCCTCTTTGCATCCTGTTATGCCGTACAGCTACGTAATATGTACCTTTCTGATGTGAGATCAACAAATGATGATTATGACGATTATGGTGATGATGATGATGATTTACCTACCCGAAGCAACATTAGTTCTATACCTCCCAGTCCAATGACTCACTTATTTCCATTTGTTTCACGCTGGGAGCCAGTAATTTGTCAGCAAGAGACTCCATACAAATTTTACCAAGATAATAAAGAACATACAACGGGATATTCTGTCTTAAGATCCGAAATGATGCACAAAACCAAAGATTCAAAATAACCAGCTGGACCTAGAGTGATTCAAATCTGTGTTTCCAAAACGCCAAAGCCTAGAATTGCAGTTTGACAGGTGCACCGTATCAGTTCTTGGAGGCCTTTATTGGACCTTCAGCCGAGCTGCAGGCAGAAAAAGAAACTGCAGCTGCAGCAAAAAAAATATTGAACTCACTGACTCATCACATCATCATCGTTTCCTCCGTATGGTGCCACGCACGGATGCATGGACTCCCTGACTAAAATCAGGTTTAAAAAACCTTTGTCTGTTATGACACTCTGCCAGGCAAGCAACATCTTTGTCAGGCCAACTGTCACTCTGCCTGTGTCTCTGATTAATGGTCTATCTATCTCTGTCTGTCTCTTTCTGATTATCAGTCTGTCTGTTTGTCTGTCTGTCTGTCGACTGTCTGTCTGTCTCTGATTAATTGTCTGTTTCTCTGTACCAGTCTGTCTCTTTATAATTGTCTGTCTGTAATCATCTGTCTCTCTAATTGTCTGAATGTCTCTGTCTATCTCTGATTATCCATCCGTCCGTCTGTCTGTCTGTCTCACATAGTTCTATTAAGAGCAAGAAACAAGTCAAAATTGATGTGCTAAACCAGAAACATGCTAATTAACTCTCAAAGCTTGACGAATTCAAGACCCTGGGGCAAGACCCAAGACAAAAGGCAGGTGTGTCTGATACTCTTGATCAATGCAACCTGAAGAGGTATTAGTCACCGGATCAGAAAATCCAGGTGTCGCTCAAACAGCGCCAGGCAGTGTCCCAAATAATCAAAACAGGAGCAACTAAATGTATTTACGGCAGGAGCAACTAACAGATACAACAACAACATGAAACAGATACAATAACAACAGATACAACAACAACATGAAACAGATACAGTAACAACAGATACAACAACAACATGAAACAGATACAATAACAACAGATACAACAACAATATGAAACAGATACAATAACAACAGATACAACAACAATATGAAACACAACAACAACATGAAACAGATACAATAACAACAGATACAACAACAACATGAAACAGATACAATAACAACAGATACAACAACAACATGAAACAGATACAATAACAACAGATACAACAACAACATGAAACAGATACAATAACAACAGATACAACAACAACATGAAACAGATATAATAACCACAGATACAACAACAACATGAAAAGACATTTTTTCTCAGATTTTAGGCAGAACTTCTATTAGCCTAATACAATAACAACAGAAACAACAACAACATGAAACAGATACAATAACAACAGATACAACAACAACATGAAACAGATACAATAACAACAGAAACAACAACAACATGAAACAGATACAATAACAACAGATACAACAACAACATGAAACAGATACAATAACAACAGATACAACAACAACATGAAACAGATACAATAACAACAGAAACAACAACAACATGAAACAGATACAATAACAACAGATACAACAACAACATGAAACAGATACAATAACAACAGATACAACAACAACATGAAACAGATACAATAACAACAGATACAACAACAACATGAAACAGATACAATAACAACAGAAACAACAACAACATGAAACAGATACAATAACAACAGATACAACAACAACATGAAACAATAACAACAGATACAACAACAACATGAAACAGATACAATAACAACAGATACAACAACAACATGAAACAATAACAACAGATACAACAACAACAACATGAAAAGACATTTATTCTCAGATTTTAGGCAGAACTTCTATTACCCTAATGTACTTCATCCAAATAAATTCAGTACAAACCTCCAAATATCATACATGTACTTAACTAAATAATGTGGTTGACTCTTTTCGTTCATACAACACTGGCAGGTGCAACGAAGTTAAGACGAATCAACCCAGGTTAGTATGTGGATGGGTGATAATCTGAAGTACCACATTGCCTGGTGCCAACTCAGCCCCGCATCCTTTATTGGAACCCTTTTGCCTATCGATTTTGTTCTGACTGAGCGCCTGTGAATAAGCTGGTCTCCATGACATGGCTTTCATTGGGGGCTGTAGAAATGTCGGAATTATGGTTGTGATTGGTCGGTAAATGAGTAACAATGGGAAATGAATAATAAGGCATGATGGGAAAAGGTGTCTTTTCATTGCACTACTGTGGACATGTTGTAGCACTACTGTGGTCGTGCTGTTGCACTACTGTGGTCGTGTTGTTGCACTACTGTGGTCGTGTTGTTGCACTACTGTGGTCGTGCTGTTGCACTACTGTGGTCATGTTGTTGCACTACTGTGGTCATGCTGTTGCACTACTGTGGTCATGTTGTTGCACCTGTGGTCATGCTGTTGCACTACTGTGGTCGTGTTGTTGCACTACTGTGGTCATGTTGTTGCACTACTGTGGTCATGTTGTTGCACTACTGCGGTCGTGTCGTTGCACTACTGTGGTTATGTTTATGCCTCCGCTAAACAATCCTTCAAACTCTGTACCATGCTTTGGAGGAGTTTCTGAACAGACACACAACGTAAACAAGTTTGTTATTGTTTGTGTGTTTGTCCACGCCTACAATTCCTCGGTCAGCCTAAGGACATATGGCGTGTTAACAAAAGCATTACTTACTAACTTACCTTTGTGTTATATGTGTGGAATAAACTTATAATATAAATATAAATGGAAAATAAATTTAGTCACACAACTTAAAGCTACTTTGTAACTGGCAGTAATAACAAAATAACATAATCCGATACATTTATGGGTATTACGTTTGCAGAGAAGGGCTCCATTTCCAGACATTAGTCTGAAGTAGTCAAGCTGACACAAACAGGATGGTGGCTCACATGTGTAGATACCATTAACAGTCAAGCACTTACTACCTGGGGTACACAGCGCTGTAAAAAGCCAAGTCATGACAACAACACCAGATAAAGGATTGTCTAAAGGGTTGTCAAAGCTCTACAGTCTACAGCTAGGGGGGCTTTGAAAAGCCATGGGCTGAAAGGATTGACATCCCTATACAGACCGTCCCTGTTTATCTCAAAATAGCAAAGCTAGCCATAGTGGTGGGCTGGGTGAACTGCTGTTATAATATTGACATTTGCCTCTTGAAGTTAAATGACTCATCAGTCTAGAGGGCCAAAGAGTACAGAAATCACTGCAAATCGTTGGGGCTCATAATAAATCATTTTCTAGCATTCAGCAACCTGGGAACACTTTACATGCCTACTTGACTCCTGGATCCTGACCTGGAACCAAACCCTTTCTGCCTATCTATTTTGTTTTGACTGAGCGCCTGTGAATAAGATGGTTCCCAAGACTTAGCTTAGGTGCTGTAGAAATCTCGAGATTACGATTATGATAACATTAACTTGCTGTGCAAAGTACTATATGCATTTAAACAGTAAGGCAATGCCATTGTTCTCTGAGGCAATGTTTCATGGTTGGTTGATCCACAAATGTAAAGGCATTCCAACAAGAAGACAGGGCACAAGAATACATGGTCTGTTGGTCCATGCTCTGAGTGCTTTTAGAGGTTCTTCAAATGCAATTCACTACAAAAGCCCAGAAGCATGCATACATACATAGCTACATAGATGTATCTTTGGCAGCTGGGCCAAGGTTCAGGAGTGTATTTCCTCAACCCGTCGAATCCGCTGAATCTTTACACAGGTAAAATATAAATTCTGAACAAAGAAATGTCATGTTTTGCACAAGGATCTCTACTTAATATGTACCCAATTACCCTTCTCAGGCTGCCTCTCTATCTCACAAGACCCCCGGGAAGTCTCCTGGAATGGAGCAGAAGTTCAGATTGCCAGTGATGCACTGGCAACTGATACCTTACAAATTACACCGTTATAGAAGCTTGACAATATTACCTAACACAGCAATATCAGAACCAAGAGGAAGTAAATGAAGGTAGGCATGTCATCAATCAGGCCACTCATGGTTAGGATTTCAGTTACCTTTCCTACCTATCATGCATCGCCGTAGGGCTGTAAATACAGTGAGTCATACTTCGTAGAAATAGGCCCGTTTGCTATATAAATTCAAATCGGTTCAAACTTGGAATATTCCTAGACAATAAAACTTCAAGTAAAAATAAATTATAACCTAAAAGCCAAATGAATTCATAAAAATCTCAGTAAGATCATGCTATTAATAATCCACTTACACTCGGTTTAAAACTGCAGGTAAACCGCAAGGAAAACGTGCGTGTGGACACGAATACATGCGTCAGTTCATTAATCAATATTTGCAACAGATTCTCACCTTTCTACTTCTTTGAACTGGTTTTATTTTAATCCACGTATGATACACTTTACGCTGATGCTCAACGCAATTTAAAACTATCCGGTAAACATACACGGTTGATTAACCGGACTCCTGACTTCGGTTCAATGCTTTCCTTACATTGAATCAACAACGCAACGAGGACATCGAACGATTTTAAAATCAACATCACCTAACAACGCTAGGTGACGCCGCATTTTATGCACCAACAGCGCACCGTAATTATATAGCGCTTTTATTAATAGTAAGTAAGCAGGAATAAAAAGGCTGCAAATCCGAATGCCTACAGACATTAAATTTTGATGAACAGGCAGGAAATAATTGATATAAAGTTTTGACAGTGTCTGATCGATCGAGGACTTCCTTAGTAATCGTATCAAGGTGGAAATATTATAAAATACTGATACCTGTAAATTTCATTGTCATGTCCGATTTTACTTCGCTCAATTCGTGTTCTAAATCTAAATGTGCATATTTTATATAGCGACCGTTGGCTTCGACCTTGCTCATTTTCTAATGAATTTGTCGGGTGAGATTCTTTACTACTGCTGTCCGTTTGAATGGACGCCACGCCATTTAAGGTCCCCGTGTACGGATCAAGCTAGCATGAGATTAAAATCTGTGAAATATTGTCACTATCGGTATGGGATCCGGCATTTTACGAACAGAGGCACCTTGGCGAAGGCCTACGCATTAACCAATGTAACTAACAGGCCAAAGCGCTCAATAGCCATAACTGCTCTACCCCTTTGGAGTAAACTGCGAATAAGCTGATTCCCGCAACTTGGCTTTCTGTCGGCGCTACAGAAATCAGGAATTTACGATTAATTCAAGCAGGCCGGTTTCCCGCGTAAAATCACTAAATTTAAATTCACGCGGGTTTATATTTCCGGGCTGTTGCTCTGTTGGCAGCTACTAGGACTCTAATATGGCCGAGGGATAAACTGGGGTCAGTTAAAGTACTAGAATTTGCACACTGACTGGGTCATTCAATCATAATGGCACACATTTGGCTAATACGCTCGTAATTTTAATGCTAGGATCAATCGAGCTTACGGGATGACTTACAAAACCCAGACACACTCTCTTGTAACAGGGGCGTGTTCTGTGAATAAGCCACGATTTGTGCCTAAGGGCCTATTGACAATTCTTATTTTTAACGCATTGAACAGTGACAAAAGTATGAATAATATAGGCCTAATTGTGGCCCGCAGTGGTGTGGGCTAAGCCCAACTTTGCAAAAGATAGGGTCCATCTCAGAGCCTTAATAATTGTATGAATTTGTGAATATTTGTATTGCGCCTTAAGGACTTTTCAAAAGCACTGCAAACTTAGCTATATAACAGACCTAGACGACTTTAAACTAGACTTAAGTCAAGAAGAGAGTGTCACTTGAAGTTTTATGCAGCGATTTCATTTTCTAGCTTTGGCAAAAGCATGAGGGAGGTGGCAAATCCACACACCTCGTCTTCTGATCTTCCCATCGACAGTGTTCGCGCGGTCACTGTAGCCTACTCATTTTACAGCAGATATCGCTTGAAGGTCCTGGTGGAGCAGAAATCTCCAAACATCTTTCTGTCCTAACGAGGATTTGAACCCCAGACCTCTCGGATCACAGCCCAGCACACTAACCCCTAGACCATCGCATAACCCGTGACCTGCACGAATGTTATTTGAACCGAATTTATAATCTAAGCTCACAAAGGGGTCGTCCATAAATGACGTCCACAAAAATGACCTACTTTGGACCCATACCTCCCTGTGTCTGCTTTTGGTATTGCCCTCCTCAGTTCCCTTTGCCGACGTCCGCACTCCAGCGGTGTACTATTGCCTAGCACAAGCTCCTCTGTTGATCTTGCAGGACTAACACTTTGATACTGCCCCGTCCAGAAAAGGGACTGATTAGATCCAATACCGATCAGACTGCTCTCGTCTGAAGTTGGTGCTTAAGGCACATGGAGCACTAAAATAACTGTGTACCAAATTCAGGTACGGACCATCCGCACTGGGCATCACTCTCTCCCCTTGTCCGCATTTGGATGACCCCTTCTTTACGGGCGTCCTCAATGGAGATCCAAAATTAGACCAGCTCTGTAGGGAGAAGCATAGATGTTCAGTTAGACTAAATTTAATGAGAGAAGCGAGTTCATCATCCATCACATTCGGCACGACCCGTTATACAGGTCATACAGGTCTCCCGTCGTTCACGATCGCCCGACAAAGTGGTACACGATCGAGCAATGACGTAGGTCTACCGCAAAACGCCTCAATTGTTCAGAGGTAAACACAACAAACGGTCGCACACCGGATATCGAGGTCAAATGCACCACACTGATAGGTCACGACGCAGCATTTTGCCTTCTGAAAAGGCATAAGAAATTCATAAGCTGTTGATTTCGACTGCACTGTTTGATGTCCAAATTGTAGAACTCCCTTGATTGGCTATAGCTCTCGACACCCAACAATATTTGCACATTACCCGGACTATGAAGTAAGGTCAACGATCATTGCAGCTAGAACGAGCAGTCTTCTGGAGCTCACATTAGATGCCAAAAAATTATTTGGAGGGCAAAAGCACAAATCGGCAATAATCTGGTTTCTTGTTTCCTTTTTAAAATGTTCAGTCCTCGTGAAATGTCCTTCTGTAGTGGCGCTGTGTAAACATCAGAAAAAAATTTACCCATTCGAGCCTTTTCACACGCTCCTGAAAAGGCTTGCCTAGGCTATCACTCTCCACGTAAATTTCCTCATGCATTCACTTCTGCCAATACCTCTAAGAAATGGACAACGAAGTGGTTTGAGAACTGGGATTATGTGGTGGTGCTTTGAAATTTCGGCCACTGCGAGGACATGAGCTTTCGTTATTCTTAAAGCTATCTGATGTAGATGTCGCGAGCCCATTCTCTCGAAGCGGTGCTATAAAAATTGCAAATTAAAATCCGATACCTTATGCATTGCCGTTAGCATTTATCAATTAGATCGATCTTCAATTCGCATTTATTGATTCCAAAAATCGCGTTTACAGCATATGCGGGCAAACAGTTCCCTAGTACTCCAAAAGCTGTATTTACGAAACACACGTTTTCTAAATGTCACATTATCGCACGCAAAAATGACATTGTTGTTTGCATATTACAAATGCAAACTATTATCTGCACTGGTTACGCATGAACCAGATCACCGATGATCTGGCACAACTTGACCAATGCAATTACTTTTGCACCCAAGGGAAAGGTTCACAGTCTAAAATAAGCAAAAAGTGAACGGCAAAGGAGTGCTTTCGAGCAAAACTGAACATCTGAAGTACCGACGTACCGGATAATATCACACGCATTAATGTCAAAGGACCCCGTGATGCAAAACCGCCTACAAACTGTACGTAAACTTTGGCAAACATATAGTATCGGGGACCGTTTTATTTTGGGTGTTCCTTTCGGGCGTTGCCCGCCGCAGTGACGTAAATAACAGTGTTAACAAAAGAGCGGTGACCGATACTATATGTTATAAACTTTTCTATTCACACTTCTAACTTCTCGCTAAGTAAAAGCGTACACGTCCCATTATTTTAAATACATGGTACAAAAACAGGTATTTCATCGCATACGATGAATGAAGAAATTAAGGCTTCACTCCCATTTTAGTAATAAACCCACATCACCAAAATGTGACCACCGGAAAAGGAAGCAAGGGTCACAAGACGGCTGTAATCCAAGAGTATAGATCTCTATAGCCGTCTAGTGAGTGACTCGTGTCTACTTAAGTCAGTATGTTTTCTGTTTGCAAATCAAAAAGCAGGAATTTGTATATAAAATAATAACCTGCCACTGCATTTAACTGACACGATCTCTTCTAGCGCTAGATTTTACATAATAACACATTCCACCGCTTGCAATTTCTGCATTGGCTTTCACTCAAAACTGAAAACTTTCATCTTTCACAGAGTCTATCTTGACTCTCCTTCTTCCTCTTATCCCTCTTTTCGCTGGAACTGAACCCTTTTTCTTATGGATTTTGTTTTGGCTGAGCGCCTGTGAATAGCCTGGTCCCCATGACGTGGCTTTCGTTGGGCGCTGTAGAAATCTCGGGATTACTATTACGATAATTATGGTAAATGAGTGCCCCTAATGAGTGAATAAATTTCTACCATAAAATTCTTGTTCTACAGCCAAAATTCAATGCTAAGTCGCAGGAACCAGTTTATTTACAGGCGCTCAGTCAAAACAAAATCGATATGAAAGAAGGGTCAGAATCGGATCCAGATCAAGATCCAAGAGTTAAGAATCAAAGGTCTTAAAGTTTTCTAATAAACTCTAAGATCTCTGGTAATATAGGGAATGGCTCAAACAAAGGTTTTCACACAGATAAAATATTCTTAAATAAAATTTAGTTATAGTATTCAAAAAACTGGTTTTACTTACTTGTTCGTTTACTTTTAATCTATGGTCAAGGTAAGGCTCTAGCGTCCCTGTTGCAAACACCGTCCCACATTTCCAACCTCTCAGTCCGATCATAGTTAGACATAATAAATAGGATTGAGATTTGAAGTATTTAAACTGTGGTTTTTGGCTTAGAGGTTGAAGTGTGTTTCAGTCTACTGTGCACCAGATGCGGCATAGGTTACGTCTGTAGTCGGGATAGAATATTCCATACGCCGTCAGCTGCAAGGGATCACCATGGCTAAATTTTCCGAGGTACCTAATTTAAATCTAGAATGATATTTGCACAGTCTAAGAAGTGACACGCCAAACGAGATGCATATATGCGAAAAATTGTGGTACCCATATAGCATTCACAGCATTTCGTGGGAATGTGATTGAGAATCGATACGCATTTGCCATGTTATGATTGAGAATCGATCCGCGATTGTCATGTGACACATTTCTCTCAGCTTAAACAACCCACCCTAACAGCTCCTTTCCCCCTTCTCTCTCTAGTCTTCTGGCAACCGTACTTTGACCTTGACATGCATCTTTGGACAACCCCACTGATTTGACGCAGCGCTTATGAATAAGCTGGTGCTCCGCGCTTAGCTTTTAAGTAGCGCTGTAGAAATCTGGAGATTACGATTACGATTTGTTATCTAGCTACCTGTTATCTGGTAAGAAAAAAGGGAAGATTATGATTGACAGCTTTGTCGGTAACAATTGGTCAAAATTTACAAAAAACTGCTAAAAATTGCATGCAAAAACGGACTTATGTAGGTAGACTGGTAAATACAGTGGGGGGTGGCACAAATCTGTAATGATATGCTTCTAAGAGCCATAAATTAACAAATACTACCAGTATTAAAGCTAATGCTACGACACCGGAGCCTCCTTGTTACATACTTAAATATAACACAGATTCTGGTTTAATTCAGTTGAGGATATGGATCCAAAATTTAATATAGAATCATAAAATGAGATTTTCCCTAGGAAGGATTAATTCCAGCTGGAACGAAACAGATTATAAAATGACCTCATTATAACAACCTCATTACAAATGTGGTTATTGAAGTAGCTCCCAAAGTCGTATCTTGTCTTTAACTGTGTTACTGGCCCAGTTAGCTACATCAGTTAAAGCGTACATCAGTCAAGGCGCCTCTATGTGTCAAGATACCGGTTCACAACTTGATCATGGCTTTTCAGAGATTTGAATCTCGGGCTAGCATGGTCTTTGCACAGGGACCTTAAATGGCGTTGCACCCATTCAAACAGGCAGCTGTGTTGAAAGATATCACCCAATTAATTAATTGAAAAATAAACAGGGTTGAGGTCATATGGTTGCTATAGAAAAACGTGTACATTTACATTTGCTCTGAAGGTCGGCCACATCAGGAACCATGCACCTGTCTCCTATTTTTTCTCTGATGTCCTGACTAAATGGCACATTTTGAATTCCTGTCCAGGTCCTAATATTGTCAATCTCTGACATTTTCAGTCCTCCAGACGTCGTACAAAAGACTCACTATACGTAGGTTCCTGTGTACTATCGATTTTAATACTACTACTACTATTTATAATTAATAATTAGATTAATGTTATGGGTTGTTGCTGTTACAGATTGTTGCAAGAACACGTGCAGCCTTCGTGACTGGGCGAACAAGGACCCTGGAATGGCGACGCCAGCAGCTGAGCGCAATGCTGCGGATGCTTGATGAACAGCGATCAGAAATGGTCAGAGTCCTCAGGCAGGATCTACACAAGGTTACTGCTTCAAATATCCTAGCATTGTGTTAGGATGTATATATGCATGTATGCATGTACAGTATGTATGTATATATGTATGTGTGTATGCATATATGTATGTATGTGAGTGACACTTAATAGCATGACTATCTAACTGAAAAATCACGTTGTGGATATAAACATGCCTAATAGCGCCACCAGTTTTTGACTGGATGTTTTCTAATAATGCTTTACTATTATTGGAAACACAGTGATTCAGCTATGAATAGTTTTACACAGTCACGAGGCCCAGCTCAAAACCACAATCGATTAAATTGATTTTCAGGTGTTGAGGAATAGAGGAATATTTACAGGATGCCATTTTAAGGAACCTGTTGCTGGTTGTCTTGTCTAATGTTGCGCTTTTTGAATGTTGTTCTTTAGCCAGAATCAGAGTCTTTGGTCATGGAAGTGGATTTTGTCCGGAATGATCTGATCTTTGTTTTGAACAACTTGTCCGATTGGGTCAAGCCAGAACGAGTACGTTACAATGTTAAATGATTTTCTGTTTTAAATGTCTAGGACTAAGCAAATGTTAAAAGATGGAAAAATGGTCTTAAGCTTTATTATCGATTAATAGAGAAATAATTGATTGCAGCTGCAGTTGGTTTATCAGCTGTAATAATTATCATAATTCTAATACTGATGATTATAATTATTATACTGATAATTACAATACTGACAATAATAACAATTCTGTCGATGATGATGATAATAATAATAATAGTAATGATAATAATAATAATGATAATAATAATACTGATAATAATAATAAGTCCGAGTTGAAAATAGTGTTCCTCGATGACTTAACACTTGGAGGCAGTGTGGATGTGGTGGCCCTGGATGTTCAGCTGATCACCCAGGAATCCGCTAAGCTCGGACTTCGACTTGACCGCGCCAAATGCGAGATTGTTTCCCAGATTGACGAAAATCAAGTCGACAGTCTCGCGTTCTCCGGCTTCAACCATACACCATTAAGAGAGGCAACACTATTGGGCACACCACTGATGCTGGGATCAGCCGTTGAAAAGGTGGTGAATGAGAAGGCAAATGATCTGGAACGAGCAGTTGGGAGGCTCTCAATGCTTCACGCACATGACGCCCTAGTGCTGTTGCGAAACGGTTTGAGCGTTCCGAAGCTGCTCTACACAATGCGCACAGCCGTTTGCACCGAATGCCCCATTCTAGCCAGATTTGACTCTCTTTTAAGAGATGGATTATCGACTATCTTAAATGTTGAGCTGTTGGATGAGAAATGGCTCCAGGCATCCCTTCTGGTTAGGGATGGCGGTCTTGGGATAGGCTGTGCTTCTACGCTGGCACTTTCTGCCTTCTTGGCCTCTGCTGCAAGCACAAGCGAACTCCAAACACACATGCTGCCACCAGAATCAGCCGATACCTCAGACGAGCTAGTGAATACCGCACTGAATGCATGGATGGTCTTCACGGGTGCAGAACCACCAACTGGATCAGCAGCTCATTGACAAAGGGAATGGGACATTCGCTGGACAAGCAAGGCGTCGGCGAGCTTACATGAGTCTGCGAACAACCCACTAGACCGCGCTCGTCTCTTGGCCTCTCAAGAACCACACTCTGGAGATTGGATGCTGGCTCCTCCAGTAACCGCATTGGGACTCCGTCTTTCAGATGAGGTGATACGGACCGCAGTTGGAATACAACTGGGAACCACACTGTGCCAGCCACACCTGTGTCACTGTGGCAAAAGGGTCGACGCCAGAGGACTTCACGGTCTGGTCTGCAGAAAGAGTGCTGGCAGACAACAATGCCATAACATGCTCAACGACATTACATGGTGAGCGCTTACCAGAGCGAACATCCCTGCTCAGAAAGAACCGTTGGGACTCCCCAGGGAAGATGGCAAACGACCGGATGGCGTGACTCTTATCCCGTGGTCTCGCGGAAGGTATCTTACATGGGATGTGACAGTTTCTGACACATTTGCAGCGTCACATCTAGGTTTTACTTCAATCAGGCCAAGTGAAGCTGCAAACCTGGCAGTCTCAGCCAAAAGGCTAAAATACGCCACTATAGCCCAAACCCACTCTTTTGTGGCGGTCGCACTGGAGACCAGCGGCACATGGAGTACAGAAGGATTGGATTTTGTGTGGGAGTTAGGATGAAGGATGACAATGGCAACCCACGATCCACTGGAGACCAGCTACCTGCTTCAAAGACTCTCAGTGGCTGTCCAGCGTGGGAACGCCATCTGCTTCTCTGGAACTCTACTATGAACATATAGGATGATGATGATGATAATAATAATAATAATAATAACGAAGAGGAGGAGGACGATTGATGATAATGATGATGATGACGACGATGATTATTATTATTATTAAATAGATAAATGAAAGCAATAATAATTACAATACCGATAACAAAAATAATTATAAAACGGTTAATTATAATAATAATTATAATACTGATAATAGTAAAAATTATAAAACTGATAATAATAATAATAATTAACTGATAATAGTAAAAATTATAAAACTGATAATAATAATTGTAATACTGATGATTATAATAATTGTGAGTTATGCTTCATTATTACGCAAAATGTTCAGAATGCTGTCCGTCACACGGCTTTGTAAATTTGAGACACTGGGACAGGAACAACAAAAGAGATCGGATTAGATGTCTTTTGTTGTACGAGACTGAGTCATTTTGCTGAATTAAATTCTGGTTTATCTGTTGTCTTAGGTGGCGAAGAACGCTCTGCTGATGATGGATGATGCCTACATTAGGCGTGAACCGTATGGTGTGACGCTGGTCATTGGTGCCTGGAATTACCCGATCCAACTCACCCTAGGACCAATGGTTGGGGCACTGGCGGCTGGTGAGACGACCTACTTTGAAATGTTCCTAACAGATAACTTTTGAGTTTTACTATTTTCTTTTTGGCAATTGCTAACGTTGTATCATGGGAGTTAAGTTGTAGGACCTAATTCATGTGAATACTAGCATTTCATTGGTCTGGTTATCGTTTAAAACCGTCTCCGTTCATGCCTCTTCAATGGATGGACTGCCTGCTGGAATGACATCCGTCTGCTGTTGGGAACAATGATGATGTTAGTACTTCAACTGTAAATAATTGTTGATCATCTGATCAGTCTGATGTAGAGGAGCTATTGTATTTGGTTTTGAGTTTATGGTATCTGAAAGTTGTGTTAAAATTAACTAGTAGTTTCGTGTGTCTGTTAATTATTTAGGAAACTGTGTCGTACTCAAGCCGTCGGAGGTGTCTCTGAAAACTGCAGAATTCCTTGAGAAAGTTTGCCCGAGATATTTTGACAAAGTTTGTAGTATTGGTATTGTTCCCTTGAATAGCAGTAAAATTTAAGTACCAGTTACAGATTAGATACGTGTAAATTTTACTGTTCTTCCGTCTGCTACAGGCTCTGTGCCTTGTCTTATCTTTAGATTGTTTTGAGGATTATCTGGACCTGTGATATTATTGTACTACTTGCCATCAATCAAAATGTCTGAATTTGCAAGATGTTTGCTGCTAGTGCATTGCAAATTGCAACGGCCATAATGCAGCAGTTGCTGCAGACAGCTTTGGAATAACATAGAACTTGATGTGGCTTCCAAGATAGCACTGTAAGAATGTTCTGGTGTAGGTTTGTGGCTATATAATGTGTCGAATACCTCTTTTGTATTCGTTTTACTACAGGACTGTGTGCAAGTGGTTAATGGAGGTGTTCCAGAGACAACTGAGCTTCTGAAAGAGAGATTCGATTACATCTTCTACACTGGAAATCCCCAGGTGGCAAAAGTCATCTACGAGGCAGCGGCTAAACACTTGACCCCTGTAACCCTTGAGCTTGGTGGAAAAAGGTTGGCTTGAACTCTTCGTTTGAATTAATTGAAATAAAAATCTAAAAATCTCTTCTTGTGTTGTTTGTATTCATTAGGATAGAAAAGTTTAAATTTGTAATCAGTTTGTATTTCGAGGTACTATGCCATTTGGAACATTTATGAAATCTATTCAGTTCGATCCATCATAAGCACTGCCTATGCTAGCTGTGATGGTGTTAAAGTTCCCTGATAACAAAATATTCATCTGTAAACAAGCAGTTTTAACTAATTGGAGAAGTTACTGCTTTAGAATGATGTATTCAGTGATTTCTGATACGTGGTTTCTCTCATGTCAATTACAGCCCAGCATTTGTTGACAACACGAGCGATCTGTCAGTCGTTGCTCGTCGTTTAGTCTGGGGTAAATTCACCAACACTGGACAGACGTGCATTGCACCAGACTATCTACTGTGTACGCCCGACATTCGGGTAAGACGATTGGTTGTCGGAGCAGTTTAAACTAAATCTGGGCCAGTTAACTAGGCCAGTTTGCTTCTGAAGTGACGTAAAGAGTATGGACAGTTGTCTGCCTACTGTTAAACTATCTATTAGACGGCAAGAAACTCATAGGAACAGTTGAAGCTGACTCGGGCAGTTAACTAAATTTGCTTCAGAAACTATGTGAAAGGGACAAAATCCGACAGTTAGGTAACTCGGCAAATGTTAAATCGTAAGAAAAGTCCGGCTTCGGTGTGCAGTTCTGAATTTGTAAAGGGGCATCATCAAATTTCATTTGAAAAGTATCACACTGTATACAGCAGTTATGAAACTGTTTGTGTTTCACTAGAACTGTGCCTGTTAACAGCACTTTGAAAGGTTCTTGAAGGTTGCTGCGTACTCAGAGTTTCATAGTGCTTATTAAATGCAGAGCGATGGCAAGAAGTAATGCTGAGACTCTTTCATGCTCTGCTTTTAATTGTTATGTAACATGCAACAGTAGTTTTCCTAATGTTACCACCTTCAGGATAAATTGGTGGAGTTGTGCGGGAAAACTATCAAGAAATTTTATGGAGAAGATCCAAAATCATCAGACAGCTTTGGACGTATCATCAACGAACGCCATTTCAGGTTCTTGTTGCTCAACTTGTGCTCTTTCTTTACTTACACTTATTTAGTTATGTTATGTTTATATAACACCAGTGTCTAATGATTGCATCAGCTGAATTTTTATTTATTTATTTATTTAAAGCAGCAATTACTCACAAAGTCCGTAGATCTCTATTTGAGGTCTGGGTGAATGTTAACTAGCGGCCAAAATGGAGTTATGCAAAGGCATAGTAAGATTGTGGGTCTAGACAAGAAATTAAAATGAAGATGGCAAGTTGACAGACAGACAGACTTTTGACAAAGTTAGGTCTTGTGGCAGATGATTCCAAATACAAGTGTCACAGCAACTAAGAGGAAATGATCCTAAAACGTTACCAACAGTTGTACATTAAGGGCTTCCTCTGAGTCCCTTATCTTCCATAGCCTGCCTTCCATTTGAAGGATTGTCACTATTACAAGCAGCCATCAGTGTTTACTATTTATTTGTAATAATGGCTTTACAGAACTTTCTCAATTAGGTTAGACTCGCGTCACACGAAATGACATAGAAGGAGGAACAGATACCGGAAAATACAATTACTGAGCGTAATTTCCCCGTCTGACTTCAGGTCTAGTTTGAGTAGCTTTTTTCTGCGTCAGACATGCACTTGTGCATTAAGTGGTTTAGAATTCAAATCTTCATTATTTGTTCCGTTGCATCAAGAAACCTGCTGTTAATTTTGTTCACCTTGTAGTCGTGTGAAGGCATTAATTCCTACGGAAAAGGTGAAAGTTGGTGGAAAGATGGATGAGAATTCGAAATTCATCGAACCCACGATTGTTGTGGATGTCAAATCTACAGATCGCATTATGCAGGAAGAGGTGACTTGTACACAGTTTCATTTATGTGTATTCCTACATAACTGACTTCTTAGTGTCAGTTGGGTTTAGTGATGGTCAGATGTACCGTAATGGTAGCTGAATACTTGTAAATTGACAGATTTCTCCTTAGCATATAATGTTTGTGTACTGTGTACCTGGACATTTATATAGCACCAGGTTGGATCATACAGAGGTGCTGTATGAACATCCAGTTTGCATATGTGATTACTGCAATAAATTTCAATTCCTGTAAACCATCGTTTTCTCAGCCTTGGTCATTCTAGAGCTTCTTAGGGTAGTTGATATATATATATATATATATATATTATATATATATATATATGACTGCATTTATTATTATTAATATTACTATTATTATAATTATTTTACCCAATGTAGAAGCGATCCCTCAGAATTTTGAAAAAGTCTGGAGACAGTGAAACCAGCTGGAACGGCTATAACTCGTCAGTTTCTGACAGAGCAAAAGTACCACAGAAGGCACATGTTATTACTATTATATTTTAATTTTGCATTATTATTATTATTATTAATTTATTTCTATAATTAATTAATTATTATTATTGTTTGTTATTAATTTTGTTAATCTACTTGCTGTAGAAATGATCTGCCTGGATGCAAAAGTTTGCACTATTTATAGCATGATTATTATTTAGAGGATGTATTTTAATGTTTCTTTAAGATATTCGGACCTGTGCTTCCAGTGATTACCGTACGTGATGCAGAGGAAGCCATTTCTATCATCAACGAGAAGTAAGTTTTAGTTGCAAGTACTTTAGTTATCAGAGGCCTTTAAAAGACGCTTCACAAATTTCGATGTGCAGACATCGGGATTAAGGGACGGGCATTGTTTCACGTGGATGTGTGGTCTTATTTGTTTATGTTTTAATTACAAAGGATAATATAAAAATAGTAAGGAAGAATTAAAGCTAAAAAATTAGTTTGAGCTGGAATTGTTTCTTTTTACTATTCAACTTAATGACTTGGAAATAATCAGTGAGGACCTGTGTGACATCTTTTTATGCTTGAAATGCTGTAATTCACTAGAGCTGTAAGGGCTGCTGAGTGTCAACAGATTTTGTGAATTGGTGCTGTATAAATAGGCTGATTGAATATTATCTGTTGATCTTTTTTTGTATCTGTGTCGATCTACTAGTATGCAGTGTTAACAGCTATTAGCCATGCAGTGTTAACAGCTGTTAGATAACCTTGAAGTATCAATAGCTGTTAGGTAACTTTTGCAGATTTGTCAACAACTGTTAGATAGCCATGTAAATATCTACTAGATAGCCGTGTATTTACTTTGATTCGTAAAACAAGTGTCTACATAAGTACATAGCGTTATGTACTTTTGTGTTATTTTCTCTTCTCTGTAAGAGTCTTGATGTTTTAGGGAGAAGCCATTGGCTCTGTACGTCTTTTCCAAGAACCAGAAGGTCATCGACCGCATCCTGTCATCGACCTCTAGTGGTGGAGTGACCGTCAATGACACTCTGATGCATCCCGCGCGTAAGTCTGAAGTTTAACAAGGTCTTGTGTTCCGTGTGTGCGTTAGCCTAGTGGTTAATGTTGCTGGACTATCTACCAATAGGTCATGGGCTCAAATCCCCACCAGGATGGACAGATTTCAGGATTTCTGTTGCACGAGTATCCCCTAGTAAACTCAGCTATGTAATAAGTACATTGACTGTATACAGTCTGTGGGAGGGTTATACAGCAGAGGAGAGGACTGAGCATCTGCCATGATATACTGAGATTGCCATGGAAAATTAAGTCGCTAAAACTCACTGAAAAAATTTGCAATAAAATGCTTACATGAGTATTGTGTAGATGTTTCTTTTAATTTAGTTTTTCCTTCAGATTTACAAAAGTACCTGGGTAAATGTGAACTTGTTTTTACTTAAGTGTCGACGCTGCCATTTGGTGGAGTTGGAAACAGCGGACTCGGAGCGTACCATGGAAAGTTCTCTTTCGAGACATTTTCACACAGAAGAGGTTGCCTTGTTCGGTCACAGGCTCTGGAATCATTAAATGAGTATGCGTGACTATATTACAGCTAAATAATTTATGCCATAATGCTACATTTCTAGGCAACACTTTAAATTATAAAACTTAGGTTATCAAGTTTAAATTATATGATTTGAACTATTCTGTTTCACGTAGCAGCTGCCCCCAGTAATGGAACTGACTACCAATGTTTCTTCGATGCTCGAACTCTTTCTTCCTTTAAGAAATTCCTGAAAACTCAGCATTTTTCACAGGCTTTGTTTGAAACATCTGGATGAGATAACTACATTTCACCTGGCCGCTGACTAACCGTCACTCTGTAAGGTTTACATACTCTAAGTATTCTAGAAGGTTTAAATAAATTTATAAATAAATTTTTAAGGTTTACCTATACAAGTCATCACTCATTGTGTTTTTACCTTGGAATCTGAGCTTATCTAAACTGAGTGGATTCTAGAATATTAGAGGAAGTAAACTAATAATACCTGTCAGTGTTTTCTTCCTGCAGCATCAGATATCCACCGTACACTGAGAGGAAGCTCGGCATAATGACCTGGCTTATGAAGAAGTCTCCAAAGTCAGACCGTGGATTCTTTCTTACTGCACTTCCCTTTGTCATCATTGGAGTCTTGTTGGGCATCCTGGCTAAGGTAACTATGACATCAGTTGACATCATAATATCGTGTATTTGAGAAATTGACGGTTAATGTTAACGTTTGTGCAACGTTATGCTCTAATTGGGTGACGCTGTGGGGCAGGACCCATCTGATTCCTTCCAAATTCTCCCTTTGACGACTGTTGAGGAAGAGCAATCCCTTGAGCTAACATCGTTATTGTGTGCTTTGATATATTAACTTGTATGTGATTTGTGTTTTATTAAGACAAATATTATTTATATTATTATTTGTATTTTTAATAATTTTTGTATTTGATCTGGTTCTGCCATTATCTGAATGTTACACATATTTTTAACACGTCGATTCATGCTTTATGCCTTATGATAATGGCTCTATAGAAGTCGTTAGATTAGATTAGATACTATATTTTATTGTGTTAATGTTGCATCGTAAATCAGCCACTGTTTTCGGAATATGACATGCTAGAGAAAATAATGCTGAATTGGTTGTGCTGTTGTTGAGCTGTTGTTGAGCTGTTGTTGAGCTGTTGTTGAGCTGTAGGTGTTTGACATAAGTTCTTTCTTTTTGTTGAGCTGTAGGTGTTTGATGTAGGTTCTTTCTTCTCCCGGATCCGCAACTGAGCGGGAGAAAACCAAGCCTTATGACGTGGACGCTGACACTTGAGCAAAACGTATTGACACTAATTTGTTAAATTTCTTACTCTAACAAAGTCTAACACATAATAAAGTTATAACATTCGCTTTTAGCAAAGTTTGCAAATTTTGAAAAAACCCGTGTCCACATTTTTAGCAAAGGGTGCAAGTTTTGAAATACCTGTTTGCGAAATCAGAATCTGTTTTACGTTGTTCCATTAGAGCCGGCTGTGATTTTTGTACATACTGTAATAGCAGCTTTGTAACAACTGATCAGAAGCATTCTGAGATGTAATTGCCTTATTTAAGAGTTCTGTACTGGAATTTGTATTACACCTTTAAGCAGGGCCGTTTTAAGGTCGTCGTAGGCGTAGGCCCTAGGCACTCTCGCATTTGTAGGCCCCAACTGCCAACTCTGCATTGGAGCTAAACACATTCACGTTATTTCTTGACGTCTTCCCTTTCACTACTTTCAGTTGAAAACGACTTAATGTGGGAAATGACATTTGAGGACATTATATGTGATTTTGCTAACACAAAGAGCCGCAAAATTAACATAATGTAGCACAGCTTAACTTAAACTGTTTCAATGCAAACTTTAAGGTTACTCAATTTGTATTTACTTTTTCTGTTTTTGGGTCAATCAATAAATTTATTTTTTTCAATATCTCATTTTTGACTTTCATAGACCCCTATAAAGTTCGTAGGCCCTATGGATACGACGGCCCTGCCTTTAAGGGTTCACTGAATAAGTGTCTGGATTATGGTGCTGCTGTGAGTTATTCAATGCTTTAGGTGGCTTGCATGATGAAATTCTGGAGAAGGAAAGTTCGCTTGATTTCTTACATTTATCGACTGATTTTGTATAACAATTGGCCCATAATTTTTTGTCGAAAAAAATGTAACTTTGATTTATGTATGCTTTTGTATATATATATATATATATAAATTTTGTGCAATTTCTTTGGAATAAAGCTTTATGGTATTTTTAAACTGTAGTTCTGTTACTATACAGCAAAATAAATGTTTTCAGGTTATCTTTGAAATTTCCTTTTCATTTCCTTCTGTTGAGAGTCATTTGAAAAATTGCAGATTGGATTTACATAGACTCATAAATGTCTTCTTTCTCCTCTAGTCATAATCGT
Source organism: Norana najaformis (assembly GCA_964023275.1). Lineage (NCBI taxonomy): Eukaryota > Metazoa > Annelida > Clitellata > Crassiclitellata > Hormogastridae > Norana > Norana najaformis. The sequence goes on along the minus strand of OZ029919.1, from coordinate 32,075,372 downwards.
AATCGTAATCCCAAGATTTCTGCAGCGCCCAACGAAAACCGCGCCGCGGGGACCAGCTTATTCACAGGCGCTCGGTCAAAACAAAATCGGTAGGCAAAAGGGTTCGGTTCCGGGTCAAGATCCAAGAGTCGGGCAGAGAGACAGCGTGGCAGCTATGGTGGGTGATGTTTGGGGCTGGAGAGCAGAGGCAGGTAAGAGGAAGAAGGGGTGTCAGGATAGGATCTGTGGAAGAGGAATGTTTTGAGTTTTGAGTGAAAGGCCGAAGCAGAAATTGCAAGCGGTGGAGCATCGGTGAGTTTGTATGATGGGTCCGAAAACTGTCGCAGTTCTGGGGGGAGTTTATTCCAGAGTGGTGGGGCAGCTATGGCTATGGAGCGATTACCAAATTTTAAGGATGAGGTGACTGGAGGGCGGAGAAGTGTTAGGGCAGAAGAAGAGCGGGTTGAGCGAAGCGGTTGTATTGTAAGATAGGAGGGTTGGGAAGATTGGTGTGTTGTATGTAAGTGATAGGACTTTGTACTCGATTCGTTCAGGTATTTTAAGCCAGTGTATTGATTTAAGAACAGGAGTGATGTGATGGTGTTTGGGGGTTTTGGTAACAGCACGAGCAAGAGCATTCTGTATGGCTTGAAGGCGGCTTATTTGGGTGGAGCCTATGTTCAAGAAGAGTGAGACCGAGGCCAGGACAGACGACTCCAGGACCTACGAGGCACGGGCCCAGCTCAAGGCCAACTAATCTGAGTCAAAGTTGACAGTTAATATTTATTTCATTTTTAATTATCAACAGTCTTTTAGTATATTTTATATGCCGTCCGTTTTCACACAGTTTCATATGGTAATGCAATGAATACGAAGCCAAACGGCCTAAATGTATTATTATTCATTAGTGACTTCTAATGAGCCGGTGTCAACCGATGGCGCACCAAACCAAGCCACAATCAGGTCAATAACCAGAAGGTCAGTCCACAAGACAGAGGCAGTCTAAGCAGCCTAAATATATGTTATTTATCCACCTTGACCTTTCTCCTAGTTGTGGACCAGGAAACTGACCTTAAATTCCGTTTAGTTATTGTGCGCCAGCATTATTTTGATGCTTTATGCGTGACACACTGCAGGCATAGAAGGTAGTTTGGCTGCAGAGCGAGGGTTAATATCCGCAGAGGTTTGTGGGAAATGTGAAAACAAAGATGGCTGCCGTCTGTTGATAAAGTAACGGTGTTGATGTCTCTAATGAGATTTCGAATAAAATCAACAGCAAATAGCGGAACAGAGACATCACTTTGACACTGGACTTATTTATGGGCAATTCGCTTTACAGATTTTATAATGTAATTCGTTTTATTATTTTGTCAGAATTTGATGCCACCTGTTAAACACCGTCAGATTACCTACTGTTAGATTATTTACAATGCAAAAATGATTTAGAATATAAAGCGGCGTAGGCCTTAAAGTTCGCTATGTGCTTTTTTTATTTAAAAGCACAATCTAGGTTTCCTTTATTTAGATCTTTTAGAGTTAATCTTATGGCCAGACGATTGAATTAATCTGGATATTAGTCAGAATTTCAGTTGGACGTTCTTGGCCTTATTTTAAGCTTTGAACGGGGAAGCCTGATTTTCTCTGTGAAAACTATCAAAATTCGTGATTATTTAAAAATGTTTTATTTAGCTGACCTGTTATGAATATGGCATCGAGTTCGCTGAGTCAAGAAAGCCTGGATCACGATGATTTTGATTTGTCAAGTCGAAGAAGTCGCATGAAAGGCACGAGAAGTCGGGCCATACCCATTTACAACAAAAATGAGTCGGTCGAAACTACAGATGACAAGGACGTAGATGACGAAGATTACAGCGGTAAAGCTGGTTTGATGCAGCCAATGGAGGAGCAGGCAACGACGCTAGTGGCCGGTTCTGCAGGAATGGAACACATCAGTTTTAGTCCTGGCTGCATGCTGTTTCCAAGCGACCATGATTCGCCCACTAGGGCCAAGGTCAAGGACAAACGAGGCTGGCCGGGTCATCTGCACAAGGCCAAACCGGCAAAAGACAAAAGGAAGCTGAGGGAGAAGAGGAGAAGCTCTGGCCTCGTTCACATGCAGTCGACGGAGGTAGATGCCTTTGTATTTTATTTTAAATTGAAACTTGTTCACGAGTGCCAGAACTTCCGGGATACTATGTGATGTGGTCAAGAAATCTGGTATTTGGTATTATTATGAATTTCAAAGAAAATTTTTGTTCCCTGTGTAGGCCATCTTTGATCTGAACAGATCAGTTCTGTTCAGATCAGGTCAGATCTAGTAGATCAGTTCAGATCTGGAATGTCAGACTTTTTAGGTCAGGTCAGGTCATATCTGATGGGTCAAATTTGATCGATTGAGGTCGGGTCAGATCTGGTAGCAGTGCGGATCAGGTTATGTTGGATCACTGTTTGTGATGCCTTTTCACCCCATTGGTATTGTCTTCACAAGTGAAAGTTAAGTGGGTTGTAAAAGTTTAAGTATTTACAAGGAACATAGCAAGAAAGTTCAGCATTGCATCAACCAGTTCTCCAATTTAACTGACTGCATTCTGTCAGATTTTCTTGCTACCGTAAGTCAGTTAATTAATTGATTTGTTAAGTGGAATTGAGTTATAACTTTCCATATGGTGTTGTGATTATGAATTGGTAGAGCACAGGGGACTCACTGGACGAGACAGATAAGGACAGATGCACTTACAATGAGGTGATTGACGCTGACAATCCACAGACCCCTGAGGAGGTTGGTCAATCAGCCAAGTCACTATTCAGTAGTTACCAGATTATTATTTTGCTTTTGCACATGTGTTAAAAAGTTTAAGAAAAGGTACTAATAAACAGTGATAATGTTTAAAACAACGGAAAACAACTAAACCAGTGGAAATAGTGAAAATCAGTTTGTAAAAATTAGTAGCAAATCGGCTTGTATGGTCAGTGAGTAAAAGTACTAGACGACTGATTTTTGGGCGTTATTGGGTCGTTATTATTATTATCTTAAGATGCACCTTTGTAGATCTGTTAGATAACCATGCCTCAGCAACTTTATTAAGTTCTTAAAACGCATTATACAAGTGTTGAGATACATACATACATACATACATTCATACATACATACACATCTGTATTATTAATTAGCAACTTCTGTATCACCAGTGTCTAATGAAAAATACATAAAGCAATGGTGCGCCAAAAGCAAGCCGTAATCAGGTCAATACCCAGAAAGTCAGTCCGCTATGGTGAGCCGGCTGAAAAACTGAGTCAGAGACTGAAACGACATGAGAGACTGAGCAGAACGAACAGATGTGGGGAGAGAATTCTAAAATTTATGTCCAGCAACTGATGAGCTCATTCACGAAGAACGGTTCTAGTTCTTGGCACTATCAGAGAAAGGCAGTCAGATGAGAGACAGGCAGTCAGATGAGAGACAGGCAATCAGACAGTCAACCAAGAGAATATTGGACCAGTATGTCGTTCAATCACCAAAACAACTAGTCAGGTGATTTTACTGGAAATTCTACTGCTGTTGCTCTATAAATATTTATTAGTGAAATTATTTTCTCCTTTTTTTATGTTTGCAGGACCGAAAAGCTTTTGCTGGTCGAAGTGCTAGAAATAAGAGGTTAGTACCCGTAACGTCACAGTACTGTTATTAAAGGCATTGGTAAATTTGTAAATGTTTGAACGAATTATTTTTAAAATATCTGGATCATAATTGTAATCTTAAAATTGCTAAAGCACTACTTAAAATCTAAGCGCAGGGCACAAGCTTATTCACAAGTGCTGTGTCAAGTCATTGGGTTTGTCCAAAGATGCCATGTCAAGAACCAAGTCCGGTTACCAGAAAGCCAGAGAGAGAAGGGGAGAAGAGCTTTTAAGGTGGGATGTGTTTAAGCTGAGAGAAATGGGAAGGGTGTACAATGCTAAACAGCGATCATTTCCACACTAATTCTGTTCCATTTCCTGTTTGAATTCAGTCCTTCTGATCTGGACGCTGATCTGGAAGACAATCAGGACTACGACAGCACAGTCAGCCAGCCGGACACCAATTCCTCACATACCGCAGCTGGCCAGAAAAAGCTTGATGCTCAGAGTTCCGCTTCATCGCTGTTGAACGCTGAAAGCCCTGCAGCTGTGGCAGCCAGCGATCAGGACCAGATATACAGAACGCTGACCAAGAGTGACGTGCGGGCGCAGGAGGCTGCCTTGTCAAAGGACGGTTGCTACTGTTCCTCTGTCTTCACTGCTGAAACAGAAGCTGATGGTTGTTCGGGAGAGAAGGGCGACGGCGCATCGGACCCGGCTAAGGATCGAGGAACAGCTGACGTGTGCGTTGTTTTGGAGCAGGTACAGATATATAAGGATTTCATTCATCCATTCGTTCAGTAAGTTTATATAATGTCTTTCATTAATTCATTCATTCATTTAGTAATTTGATCTAGTGCCTCTTTGGATATCTGCTTAGATCTGGGTATGAAGCACTCCCTGCCCAGCCTTAGCAGAAAGGAGAACGGTTTGAAAGCGTTGATGAGAATACAAACCATTCGTTACTGACTTTGTGTCTGTGTTGACATTTGTCTTTATACTTTTAGTAATAGATTTTTCTGAACTTCTCCAACAAAATACAATTTTTGCCATTTCACTTAAGACGACCTCTGATTTGCTGTAATTGCTTCTGTGTGTTGATAATGGCATTATAGAAGTCATCAGATTAGATTAGTAAATTGATTGTTTTTGAATGATCAGTAAAGCGATTGTTTAGAAACTCTCAGAAATGTAATCTGGACATTTGCTTGGACGTGGTCCACGTTATAATAGTCTATGTTTTAATGTCTACTACAATTTTGTGCAGATGCTAATGAAAGAGAGAGAGAAGAACAGTCAGCTGCAGAAACTGGTAGAGCAGAAGGAACGCATTATCAGTGACCTGGAAAGAAGATTAGCAGACCTTACAAAAGTAGGAACATCGTCTGTTTGTCTCCCTAAAGGGAAAACACTTCAGTGTTACTGCTTTGTGAACATTTCCTATCTCCAGGCCTTCAAATCTTTCCGGCGACGCCTTGAGCGTGCCTATAAACGCACCAGGGATCCTCAACTTCTCTCTGCCCTTAAATCTGCCACAAATAAATACCATCGCCTTCTTACTGCAACTAAACAAAGATTTTACTCCTCACTAGTTCATTCTCGATCCTCTAGCCCTCGCCTTCTCTGGAAAACCATTAACCAGCTCCTCCATCGGAACTCATCTAGTCCACTTCCAAATTCTCTTCCGTCTTCTTCAATAGCCGACTCGTTCTGTTCTTTCTTTTCGAACAAAATTAGTACCCTCCGTCTCTCTCTTCAATCTCTACTTTCCAAAACCTCCAACAATCCAGCTGCTGATGCTCCCTCTTCCACCTATGACAGTCCACCTTCCCCACCTCGATCCTCATTTTCTGCTTTTCAACCTACATCAGAGACCGAAATACTAAATCTGCTAAAATCTCTCCCAAACAAACAATGTGAACTTGACCCTATACCTACCTCCTTATTGAAAGACTGTGCATCTGTCCTTGTTCCAATTATTACCAAAATAGTTAACCTCTCCCTCTCTACTGGAAATTTTCCCCTTCTTTTTAAACACTCTCTTGTTACCCCTCTTCTCAAGAAATCATCTCTCGACAAGGAAATCCTTTCTAACTACCGGCCTGTTTCTAACCTGACTTTCATCTCCAAATTAACTGAACGGATTGTCCTCTCTCGAATCAATAACTATTTAACTTCTAACTCACTCATTAACCCACACCAGTCTGGTTTTACTAAACGCCACTCAACCGAAACTCTGCTGACATCTCTCTACAACAAGCTTGTTTCTGCCATTTCTCATCAACAGGTTTCTTGCCTCTGTCTCCTCGATATCTCTGCAGCCTTCGACACCATAGATCACAATATCTTACTCCACCGACTTTCAACCTGGTTTGGTTTTGCTGACACTGCTCTCCTTTGGATACAGTCTTATCTCTCCTCCCGCTCTTTCTCTGTTAAAACTTCGGAAGCCTCTTCTAAGTCATGCCCTCTTACTTGCGGAGTTCCACAAGGCTCCGTTCTTGGACCTCTTCTGTTTATCCTCTACACTACCCCACTCAGTTCACTCATTAAAGCATCCTCCGTTGACCATCACCTCTATGCTGATGACACCCAACTATTCATCTCTTTCTCTCCAAATTGTTTCAATGAATCTACAGATCATCTTCTTTGTGTGGTTAAACAAATCTCCTCTTGGATGACATCTAATCTCTTATGCCTGAACCCATCTAAAACTGAATTCATACTTATAGGCCTACGTGACCAGCTGAAGAAAATTCCTGACCCCTCTATCTCCCTCAGCCTGGACTCTGCCTCCACCCACACCTTTAATACTAACTCCTCTGTCCGTAATTTAGGTGTTATTTTCGACCAGAACCTTACTTTTTCTGATCATATCAGCCATCTTTCCCGCTCTTGCTTTATGCATATCCGCGACCTTCGCAGAATCCGTCCTATGCTTGACTTCAAAACCGCATCTATCATTGCCACATCCATAGTCCATGCAAAACTTGACTACTGCAATTCACTTTTCCTCAATATTGACACAACCCAGATAAATCGCCTACAAGCTATCCAGAATGCTCTCGCACGTGCTGTCACCAAAACCCCCAAATACCATCACATCACCCCTGTTCTCAAATCACTGCACTGGCTTAAAATACCAGAACGAATAGAGTACAAAGTCTTATCCCTCACCTACAACACACTTCAATCCTCCCAACCCTCCTATCTTCGTCAATTATTTACTATCCAACCACTCCGTTCAACCCGCTCCTCATCTGTCCTAACACTTCTTCGCCCTCCCGTCACCTCATCCTTAAAATTTGGAAATCGCTCCATAGCCATAGCTGCCCCACCCCTTTGGAATAAACTCCCGCCAGAATTGCGACAGTTGTCTGGTCAATCATACGAACTCACCAACACTTCACCTCTTTCAGTTTCTGCGCAGGTCTTTCACTCAAGACTGAAAACACTTCTTTTCCAGAAATCTTATCCTGATTCTTCCTCTTCCTCTTGTCTCTCTTCTCGCTTCAGTTTCAAACAGCATCCACCGTAGCCGTCCGACTGTCTGAGTGCCTGACTCCTGGATCTTGACCCTTTTGCCTATCGATTTTGTTTTGACTGAGCGCCTGTGAATAAGCTGGTTCCCGCGACTTAGCTTTCGTTGAGCGCTGTAGAAATTTCGAGATTACGATTACGATTTATATCTGAAAGAGAATTTAAGTATTGCAGAATAATTATTTGAATTCAGCATTATATTCAAGTTTTTATATAGAATACATCTATATTCCCGATATTTATTTGTATTTAGAATATATATGTATATATTTGTATATAGATTTCATCAAATCATGGTAGTAAAATAAATTCTGTATTGTTGCTAATCAAAATTTGTATTTAGAAAGAAATTTAATTAAGTGATTATCGATTAACTAAATTCAGTTTTATTGCTGTTCAACATTTGTATCTAGAACAAAATTTTACTAAACCAGATTAATTAATTAAGGGTTCCTGCTCTTGAAGATATCTGTAGCTAGAAGAAAATTTAAGTAAGTCGTAGTTGAAGTGGAGACCCCAGAAGCCTAAAGACAGGTGTAAATGTACAGTTTGTTTCATTGGTATTTCAAATAAAGTCATATGAAAAGGAGTTTGTTCTTGCCATACAGTTGGGTTTTATTTATTTGCAGCGTGCAGTCTGATGACGAAACTTCCTTAAAGATAGTCAACTTGTGAAACTGAGCGCTCACATTCTGCACTGCAGCTGCAGCCATATTTGGTCTAACGGTGAATCGTTTCGCATTTCTCTTATTCTTAATCGTAGACTTCTCAATTATACACTCACTATTTTAACAGCTGGAAGAATGACGACCTGGTGCATTTGGAGTTGTTGCTGGACCAAGTGGAAATAGACGCAACCCGTCTCTTGCACAGAACGAACAGTTAAAGCTCAACGAAGAGAGACTTCCTGCACTGAAGTTACTTTAAAATCTAGTCAGTCTACTTTGTATAGAGCTCTGTACGTTACGAATTACTTCCGATTAGTTTTGCGTGTTTCTGTTTGCACTACTGGCGTTGTTTACTGGTTTTAAGTGGACGTGTGTGCTTCAAGTATTTTGTGACGGATGCTTTAATTGATTGTGGGTCGATTGCTGTAAACAATGTTGCCGTCGTTTCTGAAGTTGTCTTGTTTTCTGTTGTCGTGAGTAGATTTTAAAGGGATTTAAACCTATGGTTGGTTTTTGTGAGTTTTTTGCTGCTGAGCTTGGCTGCAGAGTGATCTGTTTGAGAACATTTTGTCTTTATCTCAGTAACAGTTCTAATGTTTAATGACATCTTACGGCATCAAAGGCCACTGATGTCACCCTCCTCCTTTATCCAGTCTTGGGACTGGCGCTACCCGCATACGGCTGTGGCAGAGTTCTTAATCTGAGTTTAAAGAAATAGGTTCACTGCTGCTTTCAGCATGTATTTGTTATGCAAATATTTCATTGGTAGCACCTCTTACAGAGTAAATCGCTCAGTGGCACTGGAAACTACTGACTTGTAGTCAGTTGCTAAACTGGAAATTTGTGGCATTACGGTGTAATATTTTTACTTAAAGCAATGGCCAAAATGGGAAATTCTTGGACAGTTATTTGTGAGTACAGGACCAAAGATGTTTTGCAGTGTTGCCAAGGGCTGGAGGTGAGAGACAAGTAGCCCTTCAGAAGGTAGCTGTGCTTTCTTGGTCGCCTTTCTGCACTAATTTGAATTAAGAAAACCTCCTTGAGGAATGAGTTTCTAGCTGTCTGCAGTTCTACCTCTTATGGTGTTATTTTGATATCTTGTTTTATTAGAGTCTTTCCCTGCTCAGGGAAAACGTAATGAAGCGATGAATTTCCACAGTAATTGATTTAGCCATTAAATTAGAAAAATGTCACTGCTCGCTTTTCTTAAAGGCCTTACTGATTTTGGCTGAGAAAGCTATTTTATTTACACTCTTAAACTATTCTCAACTACGGATGCGATGTTCATATACTGACAAACTTGTTCTTATTTTAGAACTATAACTTCAGTTAGGTTAGTGAGTAGCGATTTTGTGAGGCACTGTAGCAGACACAGCCATACAGTAGTCTGGTCTTTTGAAGCAACTAGACACATTTATCTGACACATGATTTATTTTGAAACCAGACAGTTTATTTCTGTGGGAACGTTCTAGCAACACTAATTAAATGTATCGTGTTAACGGATATTACCCTGATTTATTTTGAAACCAGACAGTTTATTTCTGTGGGAACATTCTAGCAACACTAATTAAATGTATCGTGTTAACAGATATTACCCTGTGTACACCAGAAACTAACCTCCACCTTGGAAAGGAGCTGCTGCCTTATTTAAAAAGTGTTAGGCTCGTTTTCCAGGTGTCTTTCAACTTTACTTTCTCTAAAACAATGGCTGATCAGAACTGAGTTTATAGTTCTATTGTTACTCTAGCAGAAAAACTGAACATCTTCAGATAGCGAACCAAGTTAAGAGTTGTTTTGGAAAAACTTTAAAATTCCATGGCAGACTACTTGTGGATTGTGTTGATGTAATTCGTGTAGAGGTAACTTCTACTGTACAGTACTGTTTAATTTATTTATGTCAAATTTATTTTATATTGTTTAATTTATTCGTAGTAGTTTCTGTAAGCTGATATCGGAGTCATATCAGGATTATTTCATTCCTTTAAGTATTAAATATTTAAAATGTTAATTATTGTATCCTTGAAGTTTTCTGTACCTTTCTTGCCAGTTCTGTTTTTACAAATGTTGTGGTCTGAATATTCTCACGTCAGTTTCGAAACCAGTGGGTTCCAATGTATGGCAGTGAAAAGCATTCTCGTAAAAGCAAGCTTTAAAAAATTGGAAGTAAAATATGTGCAGTTGAAAACGCAATATTCAATTTAGGATTAAGATGTAAAACAGGAGTAATCAAAATATAACTACTAGTAACTACTACTAGCAACTACTGTAACTACAGGAAACAACTTTTAAACTTTACTAAGTACTATTATTCCAGTAGTGCTTATTTCATTACAAATCTGGAATGTTATTTACTTTGGCAGTATGCCGAGTAATTTTCAGTGGAATTGACAATTTTCTGTTTTTTCCCAGTGAATTAAAATAAGATCTGGTGTTGTTAAAGTTATTGGAGTTGCATCTTTTGCTTATCAACAAGCTTTTCAAAGTATACATCTCTGCATGTAACCAGTGGATCGTACTATCACAGTATAAGAGGCGAAGGAAGCGTCTCAAAAGTGTGGTCCCAGAATCTGAAGCACATGTTGGCTGAATCACATACACAACCATAAACAGGGCACTTTACAACATAACTTGCTATCTTTTCCTGGCCTCATCACAAACCCTTTCAAGGGAGTCAGTATTGTAGCAATTTTTAAAAGTCAGCACTGTATCCCACGAAATAATCCACAAATACTTTCCAAACTTCAAGTGTGTAAATGTAGTTTTCTATAGGGACCATGTGGACTCGATCCTGATCAATTTTCAGTGAATTAATCAGGCGAGACCCCCGCCATTGCTGCCTGTTTGAATGGGTGTCACACCCTTTAAGGTACAGAACGTGCTAGCCCGAGACTCAAATCTCAGAAATAAGCCACAACTGGGATGTCAACTAGCATCCTCACGTTCAGAGGTGCCTTGATGTATGCATAAACCAATGTAGCTAACCAGGCCAGCAGTGCAAACTTTATCAATATTCCTAAAGTTGACTAAACATCTGATCACATTTGTGATGTATCTAGACATTTATATGGCGTCTTTTAAGGAACCTTTCAAAGTGCTGAAATATTTATCTAACTACAAACAATTTTCAGGCAGACAATTTAAGCTATTTTATTTACACATTCATTTCATGGCCATCAAAAACTGATTACCCTAACAGTTACAGAAACTTCAACGTCACCAAGGTCTTCACTTGGCACAACAATTCTTTCACAGGCTGCAGATTAAACTTCAGTTTTTCAAATTTTAAGCTTAGTTTGCAGCAAGGGCTCCTGGCCTAACATATTCGGTGGACTTCCACCCGTCTATAAAATGAACCTTGTAGAGGGAAAAGAGACAGGCGTTCCTAGTCGTACATGTCCTCGTACATCTGCTGTCCGATTCGTATATACTCTTCTTTCTCTGCTGGTGTCATACGCTCCACCATTTCATCCGTAACATCTTGAAAGTGAATCTTATTTCCTCCGACAGTCACCATCCACTCTTCCGTCTGCTCCTCTTCGACATTATCTATGTCTTCTTCGTCAGCTGCAAAAGGAAAACAACCACAGTTGCATCAACACAAACATAGAAAGAGAACACCATCTGATCTAATCTAATGGCTTCTATAAAGTTATTATATCAAAAAGCACCAGGCATCAATCAATGGTCTGTATAAACAATTCACACATAAACTCAGGTAATCTAATGACTTCTATATTGGCATTATTATTCTGCTCAAATGATAGTCGCAATAAGCAATGACAGTCACAGTCTAACCAAAGACTCGTCTCACCGTAGCCTGGCTTCTGGTTTCTCTAAACCATCAGAATTTGACCTGGCTTCTCCAACAGATTATGATTTTTTATTGCAATTTTGACTTGAAGCGACCATCAACTGATGCCTTGGGTATTGAGATAATGGTGCCACAGAAGAAAGTAGATTAGAATATTATAATTCACTGGAGAAGTCCAGTTGAAACACAGTAGGCTAGTGAAACCACAAGGTAGGCTCTGGTGGGTAAGGAACTAGGAACAGACGAGTCCCATTAATGTCCCACTACATGAAACTTTGGAGAAATGAAGACACAGCAGTTTAGTGAAGCAAAGGCATGTTTTAAATATGATATGGAACGGTATGCCATATGATATGGAACGGTATGCCATATGATATGGAACGGCATTCCATATGATATGCGAGGGTACACCATATGATATGGAACGGTATGCCATATGATATGGAACGGTATGTCATATGATATGGAACGGTATGCCATATGATATGGAACGGTATGCCATATGATATGGAACGGTATGCCATATGATATGGAACGGTATGCCATATGATATGGAACGGCATTCCATATGATATGCGAGGGTACGCCATATGATATGGAACGGTATGCCATATGATATGGAACGGTATGCCATATGATATGGAACGGTATGCCAAATGATATGGAATGGTATGCCATATGATATGGAACGGTATGCCATATGATATGGAACGGCATTCCATATGATATGGAACGGTATGCAATATGATATGGAACGGTATGCCATATGATATGGAACGGTATGCCATATGATTTGGAACGGTATGCCATATAATACGGAACGGTATGCCGTATGATACGGAACGGTATGCCATATGATATGGAACGGTATGCCATATGATACGGAACGGTATGCCGTATGATATGGAACGGTATGCCATATGATATGGAACGGTATGCCAAATGATATGGAACGGTATGCCATATGATATGGAACGGTATGCCATATGATATGGAACGGCATTCCATATGATATGGAACGGTATGCCATATGATTTGGAACGGTATGCCATATAATACGGAACGGTATGCCGTATGATACGGAACGGTATGCCATATGATATGGAACGGTATGCCATATGATACGGAACGGTATGCCGTATGATATGGAACGGTATGCCATATGATATGGAACGGTATGCCATATGATATGGAACGGTATGCCATATGTTCTTGTTGTCATATGTATACATAATATTATATAAATATATTGAGTTCTATTTGCATCATGTGAATTTTCTTTCGGCGTTTCAGGCAACTGTTGCTAGCGTATGTAGGGGATTACACAATTGCGTTTTTCTCTGCCGCTGTTGCCGTCAAAATTACAGGCCAGAGATTTAATGTCCCACTACATGAAACTTTGGAGAAATGAAGACACAGCAGTTTAGTGAAGCAAAGGCATGTTTTAAATATCCAAAACAGCTCACAACTGCTTAAAATACAGCCACATGACCAACGACTGCCTGCAGTTTATAACCTAAATCAGAAGTGTGACGCTACAAGTAAGCAAGTCAGTAGAGTAAGCCAGCCAGACTTTACTACAACATAAAACATTTTATAGTACCATTTGCAGCTAAGTAAGTAAGTAAGACTGTTAACATGCCATGTGTCTATTGGCAGGGCGAGGAATCATGTCCAAGACTGCAAAAAGAGCCTTACGAAAATCTCAATCCTCCTACTGACTGTCGCATGAGGTGCCACAAAATGATGAAAGTTACTAGCTACTAACTATTCCTGAACCAGTTACCAATTAGGGACAAAAAATACATATTTAACTCGAGTCCATCATGCCCTCTCAAGTGTTGCACAGTAGTCGGTTGGTTTGAACAAGCACCTTGTAACACATAGTGTGCGTATTTGAGGCTCCCTCGAAACAGTGTATTGTCTAATAACCTTAGGCAAGTCGTCTATGCATGATTGCCTCTATCATCAAACAGTACAGTTGGTACCGGTTTTGGCTGGTGGTCAGAAGCCCTAGTGCATCAGCAGTGTTTTGTGAGTTATTTAAGAGGCAATTGTAATCGTAAGCTAAAGCTTTATACAGCATTCAATGAAAGCCAAGTTGCAGGAAACAGCTTATTCACAGGCAAAATAAAATCAATAGGAAGGGTTCAGTTCCAGGTCAAGATCCAACAGTCAGCAGGCAGATGGTGGATGGTTGAAACTGAACCGGAAAGTGAGATAAGGGGAACAGGAAGAATCAGAATAGGATTTGCAGAACAGGAGGTACCATATTGAATGTCTTGATACGCAGTTATAAACAGTAAGTTACCTTGTGATGAAGTTGGCTTGAAGTTGCTTTCAGAATCACTGTCTGAAGAATCATTTCGGGAAGCTGCAGCCGACTTAGTTTCATGAGACAACAAAGTCTGCATGATGTCATTACTGTCGAGCTGATTAAAGGTGCCATCTTTCGTTGCTCCCAGGCCAGTCAGTGCACTCTGAGTTAAAGAAAATGAACACATGTACAGTAAATGAGATCACAATTGCAACGTTATATTAATTAGTGAGTTTTCTCTTGCAACATGTTGAAACCAAAGCAAAAACAACAAAAATCAATCCTCCTTTTTGTGAACTGTTGGAGCCATAAACAAAAAATGCTGAAAGGGTACAACGACTTGAACAGGAATGGCATTTGCCGTGAGTTTGCCATGGTCTCAAGTGGGAAATTAGTAATTTGTTATTAAAGTGAAGTTTTGTCACTGCAGCTTTTGACAAAAACTTAGTCTGATTGCATGAGGAATCAATCCATGGTGCTAAGCAGTAGTGCAATCATGGTATCGTCAGTGACCATCCACGAGGAAGCTTGATGATGATGATAGATATAACAATGAGATTTAGGTCAAAACTTGAATCAGAGACATATACACCAGAACCTCCTTATTACACTGTCTTTGAGAACCACACCGCTGAACTAAGTTTGAGATCTATGCCCTCACCACAGAATATCAGAATCTGCATTATAACAAAGCAGGTTAAAAGGAAGCTCTGGTATACACTGAACTGACATACTTAGAATTTCAAGGCAAGCAAAACTCAACCAGTCATCATTGCCTAAGAACTCAGTGACAGTACCATTGCAAACTGCACAGCCACTAACACATCAGTTGCATACTACCTCATACCGCATTTGATGTTTATTTAATCACAATCATAAACTCAAGATGTCTCTAGTGCCCAAAGAAAGCCAGTTTATTCACAGGCGCTCAGTCAAAACAAAATTGATAGGCAGGAAGAGTTCGGTTCCAGGCAAAGATCCACGAGCCAGACAGGCAGGCCTCTGTGCAACCACACTGTGAAATAGCATATGCAGATGTAAATTATTTTCTTTTAGAAATCTAGAATCTCTTGCTTACCGGAGCTGATAGCTCAGCCTTTGCACCATCGACAGTGCTTTCCTTCATCCAGACTGGGGCTTCCTTGGCCGGTTTAGCAGCAGCCGCGCCTTCTGTGGTCTTTCCTTCTATTCCGATCGTTACCTCGTTTACGTAATCAAAACCAATGTTCTTTGTGGCGCTTCCACTCCACTTCTCTCCAGGCGCACGAGCTCCACTTCCAGCCGACCTGCAAACACAAATATTAGGAAGTGTTTCACGCTCACCAACAACAGTAATAAAAGTGCTGCCAATATAACTGCTAAATAAGTTATGCAAAGTTCTGAAAATTAACAACAGAGAAACTTTACAGAAGTAATATCAGAACTTTAAACATAATTAACAGTCTTAGATTGCTAGCAGTATATTCTTGTGTTGACATTAACAGCAAAGTAAAACTGACAGGTTTACTGACAGATTTACAGAAGTCCATAACATATATGAAAGCAATGCTTCATAAAATTATTTGAGTAATACCAACCATACAGAAAATGTTGGCATGCTACATTACCCAAGATAAGGTGTTCAACAAGTAGAACTAAACAGTATGCAGTACAAGTGGGCAATGCTGGCATTTACTGGAGGATAACAGCTCGGAATTGAATCTGAATACATCAGCACTAACCTTGAAGTTTTCATTTCCTTTGGCTGTGGCTCAAGGATTTCTGGTGCAAGGCTAATGCCGTCCAGTTCCTGTAGGAGTTTGTAGATCGGTTCCATCTGATGGTTGAACCTGACCATCAGAGACTGAGAGCTCGACTTTGGAGTTTCAGACATTTCTTCCTCAACCTCCGACTGGCAATAATAACAGGTTAGTTGGCCCGTGACCGACATCAGCTGGCCAACGTCGAGATCCGTGTACTGCTTCTGGCAGCCCGGGCAGATGAACGAAGCCCTGTGAGTCGACTGTCGCTCGTCCACTTCAATTTTCCGCCGCATGTTGTGCAACTTATATTTCACGACGTTTATAAAAACGTTGTAACTGATGTAGTAGTAGTTGTGACGAGTTGCCCGTCCCTCTCCGTCCGTTTCAACTCGCATCCTTACTTTAATGAAATGTTCCTGTTTGAGAGTGTTTATGTAACCGCGGAGTTGTTTACGATCAAATTTTATTAGTTCGATGAGATCGTCTTCTTTGATACACGGATGGTGCATAAGAAGGTCCATGATGAGAGCCTCTTCTATCTTGTAGAAGCCTCGCATGATATATTTTATAAGGCGTTTCAGGGCCTCTGGCACCTCAGTCAATACTCGGTCAGCCATTGAAGATATTTAACTTAACAAACCGAAAAATAATAAACCTTCTGTAAAATATAGGTTGTTTTTCTCGCTGGTTAATTGTCATTTACGCGCAACTAGTTCGGCACGCTCGTAGTAGTAAACTCGAAGCGTTAAACCCTACACGGCACTTTGAAAAACAACGTGTGGGTATTTCCGCTATAACAAACCTTTTATAGCGCATTTCTTCACCTCATAAAAGACTACGCCTGGGAAACCAGCTTACTCACAGACGATCTGTAAAGCAAAAACGACATAAAAGCCAACGCGTAGCATTATCTGTTGGGAAACAAATACAGCATACGATAATTGGCCTTTCACTCAAAACTGAAAACATTCCTCTTTCACAGATCCTATCCTGCCTCTCCTCCCTCTTTCTCTCTCAACTTCAATCCCAAACATCACCCACCGTGACTGCCACGCGCTCTCTGCCTGACTTTTGAATATTGACCTGCAACCGAACCCTTTTGCCTATATTTTGTTTTGACTGAGGGCTCGTTGATCTTGGCTTTCATTGGGCACTGTAGAAATCTCAGGATTGTGAATATGATTAACTGCTTGGTTTTAGTTGTACAAATACGCGTATTGCGACCACACCTCGTGAAGTTACTTAATCACCAACAAGAATACAGCCATGATTTGAAATTGGGAAGCTAAATTATAATAGGTTCTGGAGCACGATGGTACAATTTGCAAAAAGCTTCAGCCCCGCCCAAGTTTGGAGAAGAGGGTGCACCTGTTGTGCCCCAATTAAATCTGACATTAAAGATCACAATTCAGTGAATATCTCTGTTTTACAATCATACAGTAAAGACTGCTGGCAACAATTCTTAACAAGGTGCTCTTAATTTAATGCTGTAATTTTAGACGTACGAAACTGCAGATTTTATTTATTACACTGGCTCTCCAGTTAAAAGCAAAAACTTAGTTTTCCAACAAAATGCTGTTGAAGCAATCGGCTGCAGCTGTGTCTTCTTTCGTCGGCTGAAAAGCAACAATAATACTAACTTGACACCAGAACAACAAGAAGTAGGCCTACCTCTGTATATGTCGTGCAATACAATATATACAGCCTTCAAATAATCTGGATTTCAGTCACAGTAAAAGTAAATGCACACGCGGTTTTCTACAGCAACCGTATGTCTTCGACCTTGTTCATTTTTCAACGAATTAATCGGGTGAGGTACCTTGCCACCAGAGGCGTCGACATTGGAGGGGCCCGGACCTAAAGTGGGGGTCTGGGCGCAAAGCCCCTGTCGGGTTCCAGAGGCAAAGCCCTTAGTATGGGGGTCAAGAATAGGCCTAATACAGGAAGAATGAGAACTTTATCAGTACATAGTTGCCTTTTACTGATTTTACAGGTAAAATATTGCTGGCCAACCAATGGCCGAGCTCTCATGCTCAAAATATTGCCTGAGCCCGGGTTCCGGGAGCACCCATATGATTGACGCCTCTGGGAACATTGGTGTCAATGTAAATCTGTGAAGTAGCACCGCAAGAAAAAAATTTGCATCAGAAAGACCAGCGTAACTGCTTCCCAAATAGAGGTGTCGAACTATAGGCCACATTTAGTGAACACATTTTTCCTTTCTACTTCCTCTAATAAAATTACTTATTTAATTCTAGATCCCAAATTTTTCGTTAATAAAGACTGGATTGGACCTATATAGATTTCTTGGATTGGACCTAAAGACAATTCTTTGAGCATAGACAAAAGTAAAACCATAATTCTTTTCAAAAATGTTTTAATTGCATTAGCAAGATGGCAGCATAGGTTCATTAATGTCAGTTATATTCGCTAGGTGACAGCACGGTTTTGAAAAAGACCATTAGATCAAATCGCGCGCTGGTTACACGAATCCTATGCACGTGTTGACCACTCCTTCACATTCCTTCGGACTGTACGTTTGGCTGTCCCTGTGCTTGTCTGTCGGCCTGTCTGTGTTTACGGCGGATTAGGCAGCTGGAAAGTGTGCTGCCTGCAGATACGAGGATTGTTGACGTTATTACTACATTTCGGACGCTTGATTTCTTTGTTTGCATATAATTAGTCATGTATGTTATTTTCTGCCCATCCCGCTGAGCACCTGCTTTTAAAGGTTTCGCTGCGAGTGTGGCGTTGCCAGATCCATACGTGATACACCTGCCTACTTAAAATAGTTTTGCCGCCCTTTCTCGGATCTGGCTGGTCATCGATCCCTTATTAAATGGGAAAAGCCTGAACAGCGCCCTTTTCTTCGGCCTCGGCTGTGCTACGGCGCTATATAAATTTTATTATTATTACTATTGTTTGTTATTGTTCTTGTTGTTATTATTATTATTATTATTATTATTACTATTATTACTATTATTAAGTGGGGAAGACTTAAGGGCAGGAACAAAATGTTGGAGGAAATGAATCTTCGGTGAGAAATATAGAAAAAAACTGATATGGAGGGAAGAATGTTTGCACACACGTGCCACACCACTCTGGAATAAACTCCCCCCCAGAATTGCCACAGTTTTCTGACCCATCATACAAACTCATCGATGCTCCACCGCTTGGAATTTCTGCTTCGGCCTTTCATTGAAAGCTCAAAACATTCCTCTTTCACAGATTGTACTCTGACACCCGTTCTTCCTCATCTCTCTCTCCTCTTCAACCCCAAACACCACCACCCGTAGCTGCCACCCTGTCTCTCCATCAGACTTTTGGATCTTGACTTGGGACGGAACCCTTTTGCCTATCGATTTTGTTTTGACTGAGCGCCTGTGAATAAGCTGGTACTCGCGGCGCGGCTTTCGTTGGGCGCTGTAGAGATCTCAGAATTACGATTACGATTACAACTTTGTCACCAGGCAGTCAAATTTGGTGACGATTTATGCTGGAAAGTAAATGGGCCCGTGTCTAGGACCTTGGGATTCATCCATTGCCGGCTCAAGGATCAACGGAGCTGGAATGAACGTGTCCCCTACGTCCTAATGTTGGACATGGTAGCCTTATTGCAGTAGCTTCCAGTGTTTAACATCTAATGGCTGCCAGGGTCGTTGACGTCGACCTTTACCTTACTTTACCATTAAAGTCATGCGTTTACACAAAATATGCGTGGGGAGGTAAGCTAATTTACTTAAAAATAGAGGTGTCGGCGTGTATCCCACATGGAATGAACAAGTTTGTTCTGTACCACTTTCGCATCTTATAAAATTACTTTAACTGATGTTATGCCCTAATATTTTACTAATAAAAACATGGTTTAGCAAAAACAAATATCTTCGAAAATAAGTAGAAATTAAACAGCGTCTTCTACATTGACTGTGAAAAGACGCATGCCTATTGAAAATGGTTCATTTGCATTCGCTAGGTGGGAGCACGGTTTCAAAAGCCCATTGAGCTGGCAGTTTCAACACGAATTCCAAACACGTAAGCTATTGACTACTCCTTTTCGTTGCTTCTCTGATTGGAGGTCTGTCTGTCTCTGTGTTTGTCTGTCTGTTTATCTATGTTTATGGCAGATTAGGCAGCTGGAACGTATGCCTTTATGCAAGTGTAAAATCCTTGTTGGCTGTATTTCTGAATTTAGGCAGTAGGGTAGGGGGGGGGGGCAAAACGCCCCCTATAACGGTTTTTACTAATTTAGAATGCGGGTAACAGTTTTATAAGCATGATAATTTTGTATGGTCAACTACTGAATGTCCCAAATAAAGTAAACTTGTGTTTGTTAAGACTGCATAAAGTATAAAACAGAAATTTAAAAAATTACCAAACGATTCAAAGGGGGCGTTTTACCCCTCATCTGGGGCAAAACGCCCCTTGGGGGCGTTTTGCCCCGTTTGCAGGTTTGGCAAATCTGTGTCCTATAAAGCCTAAAGATGCACTTATTAATGCACTGTTTTGAGGTATGCATTTATTGGATCTATCCCGTTTACATCAATAGTAGGCCTAAATGCTTGAACTCATTTAGTTCGCCTATTTTGTAATTAGTATCAAAGTTATTGTTCTTTACATAAACTATCTGAATTGCTAAACTGAATACCTTGAAATTACGGACTGGGATTGTTTACTAAAGTCTTAAAGTGAAGAATGACAACTTTTGTCAGTCCAGAGCTGCCTTGTACCGATTTTACAGCTAAAATATTGCCGGGGCCCAAGCAATGGCCGGGCCCCCAGGCTCAAAATATTGCCGGGGCCCGGGCCCCAGGGGCACCCATAGAATCGACGCCACTGCTTGCCACCAATGCCCGTTTGAATGGGCGCCAGGTCATTCACGGTCCACGTGTAAGGATTGTGCTAGTAGGCCTATAATTTCTTCACACTGAACATCTAATTTATAAGCAGAGCTGCATGCAGTCTTAAGTTTCGTTGGTCATAGCAACCTGAGAGTTAAAGTGACAAAGTAATTTTGAAGCAAAGACTTGACAGATATCCAATAACCAGTATTCACAAAGTCTCAAGTTCTGACTATGCACTTAACGAGTCTCGATATTGCAAGTAACATTCTTTGACACATGTGTATTTCCATAGATATATAGGCCTACAACTCTGGGTGGCGTTCATGATTTTAATTGGCTAGTAGGTCTGTTATATCATACATAAAAAGCTGCATTATAAATATAGGCCTTCACATTTTCAACTTACCTTAAACTGTTCAGATCAAAGAGATAAGTCAGACAACCATATATGTAGGGCTTTTGCGAGTTTCTTTAAAAAGACACTACAGGCCTACAAGTCTGGATACATACATATATGGCAGTTAAATAAGAGCTTCAGGAAGAGCTGAATTCTAATTTTTATGGCAATCTTGAACATAATAATTATCAGGTTAATCAATCCTTACTTCTTCTGGTATTTTGGCCAATTGTTCCATACTTCGTTCCACATGCTTTGACTGAACAGATCCTGGTCTAAATACGCCGTACTTAGATTGAGCAACCATCCATAAAGACTCTGAAATTTTCTCCTCCAACTGACAGGTCTTGTTAACCTTTAA
The DNA here is from genome assembly GCA_964023275.1 of Norana najaformis. Lineage (NCBI taxonomy): Eukaryota > Metazoa > Annelida > Clitellata > Crassiclitellata > Hormogastridae > Norana > Norana najaformis. The sequence goes on along the minus strand of OZ029919.1, from coordinate 32,054,097 downwards.
AGACAGAAATATTCTGTGGCACCGAAACTTTCAGGAAGCATCACAGTCTTAGATTATCCATTATAAATCACCCAGCATATAGCTGTAGTCTGCATAACGTGGATATAAATGTCCTGTATTTCATGCTAAGGAAATACGACAGTTTCTGAAAAACTGAAAAATTCATTACAATTAAAGCAACAATTGACCTTAAGACCATAATGAAAGCATCAAAGAAAACTAATCCAAACATGACCGATATTCCGATATTCTGGATATTTATATAGTCCAATTATCATAATAACAAAGCGATGTATGATGAATATAAACTGAAAACTACATTAAAACCACACCTGTAGCATGGTGAAAATATTAGATCTGAATGCATCGTTGGTGCTGTGTCGAAATATACTAGATATTGATGAGGTTATCATACTGATGCTTGAATCGAGTAACTTCTCCTTCTGCTAGAAACACAATTGGAGAGCAAAGGCCGAAATTACAACACTTACATAATATACCAATTTGCTTTAATTTCTAGCATTCATAAACTTTAACACGGCATAATGCCTAAAAGTTATATATATATATATATATATATATATATATATATATATATATATATATATATATATATATATATATATATATATATATATATATATATATATATATATATATATATATATATATATATATATATATATATATATATATATATATATATATATATATATATATATATATATATATATATATATATATATATATCGGCTACTATAGATTAGGCCTAACAATAGAAAACAGAAAAACAGCCAAATTACAAGTAAAGCACAAAAGGCAAATCCATTTTTAAAAAGGCCTTCACAGTCATACTAATAGCCCGATAATTTAAATATAGCGATCATGCGATTTAACCAACAGTTTGAACGCTGCATATGAATCGCACAACTGGGACGATATTGTAAGGTTAAAGCCAGCTTTTCTGCGGAACGAGAGATAATTACAAAAAACAATTAAGCCATCAGGTAAACATTTTAACTTTAGACGTTTCACTTCCAGTGACTTCCAAAAAGGCATTCTTTTAGGTATACAATTTCAGCATGCTTAGTTCGCAGAATGATACGTATATACATACCTCTCCGCGAGTTTTTGACACGACGCTGTCGTCCATTTTGTAGCAGACTATAAGATTTTTACAGCTGAACGAGTATCGATGGGCGAAATGTTAAGTAGTCAACCGATTACATTAATCGTTATTAGTAATTAATCGTAATCCCGAGAACTGCTAAAGCGCTACTTTAAAGTTGAGCGCAAAGTACCAGCCTATTCAAGGGCGCTGCGTCAAGTCAGAGGGATTGATCAAAGATGGCATGAGAATAACAGTCCGGTTGCCAGAAGACCAAAGAGAATGGGTCTCTAGGAGACAGAGGGGCTGCTATGGTGGGTTGTGTTTAAAAGCACAGAGCACACAAATGTGGTTTGTAAAAGCAGTTAGGGAACTAAGTTTCTTGCATTCAAAACTTACAAAATTCTGCGTAAATTATGTACACAATCAATATCAATTATCCTAGCCTTTAATTCAAAACAAATTTAGCCCAATACCGACGAGTGTGCACTAGAGTGCACCAGAGCCTTCTATTCGAAAATAGAAGGCTCTGGAGTGCACCATTAGATCTATTTATGAGCTTGCTTTCACTCTTTTGGATTATCTTTAATTTTATGTACATTTTCTGTTAGCTTTAAATTGTTCTAAATTGTTCCTAATGTACTTGTCTGTACACATTATCCATTAGTTAGTTTAACTTCTTTTTCTCGTTATTGGTTTTCTAGTGCACTGTTTGTTAGCTTTAAAATGATCTAAATGTACTCATTAAAACACATCATCCATTGGTTGGTTTGTTTTCTCTTTTTCGATTATTGATTTTTCAATATGCATTTTTTAAATGACAGTGTCATTTTCAACTGTCTACACTACCAAATAAATAAATAATGGTAACTGCTATCTAACAAATAAACACAGCAGTGAGCCATCCCTTCTGAGTGAGCCTCCGCTGATAACGTCACAGATAGTTGTAGCTGGCCTGTTCCTATTTAGAAGGCCGTGGGTCCTACCACAGATTATTATATTCACAAGGCGTTTTACGGTAAAATCGCTCGTCGTCAGGGCTTAGGCGGAAATAATTCTCTCTCTTCGGTTAAGGGTTAAAGAAATTTAAAAAACACGTCAAGATCATAATTATAATAACTAGTCAAGGTCACAACATAATAACATGGAATGTGACAAAACATTATTTCAAAACATCCACATCAGGAAATTATTTATTTTACTTTTCATGTTTGGATAAAAGAGAAGTTAATTCAAACTGCAGCATACACAAAAACATACAATTAATAACATTAATTAAAGAATAAATTACAAAGTACACAAAATTCCTTCACCTAGTAAAAAGTGTCAAACCATGGCCAAAACTGCCTACTTACAGAATTTACAAGTAAATGTCCGGAGAAAATTGCCATTATTGCATTTGGCTTAGCAACAGCCTCTACAGCTGTAGGCAATTGACATACATTACAACTGTATGGAAATTGCCATACCCTACAGCTGTAGTGCAATTGCCGTGGATTACCTTCATACTGGAGTTTGGGTAAAGAACCTCACTCTTATTTCCTCATCATTTTCCTTAAAAGTGATGGTGTTATAAAAGTTACTACTACAGATTAGACAGAGGCTCAATCCTTTAATTCACACTTCTGGAAAAACATCATGCATATTATTAAAAAGGAACATTATAATTCTTATTTTTTACAAACATCTTCAGAGCCAATAGTCAAAAACAGTTGTTCACTCAGCTCATTCTTCTAATTCTGCATACGCTAGAAGACGAATTCAGCTGGTTAATTATAGCTGAAAATTTCTTACAAATTCTTAAGCAAATAATAAATAATTTAAAACATGCAAATCAGAAGCACCATCAAACTCTTAAAATCAAGGCATATAACACATACATATGCAAGGCCCTACAAACCATATAACATATACAAACAGAATCACATAATCTTAACCAGACCCAAACTGCATCAGACGGTCATATCCTGGAACGCTTAACTATGAATAAATTACTATTGTATTAAACAAGCCAGGAATGCAAGCGTTTGTGTGATACTGTATCCTGGACAGAAGATCTTGTGTAGCCTGTTAAGAATCTTTAAGAAGAATCAATTATTGTTTTCATCGTTAGATTAGAGTTCCCTGCATGAGTTTGAAGGCCATTTCAACAAGGTTCTGCTGAGCTGAATCATGAAAACAGACGTAGAACTCCGATGGAACTGGAGAATCAAACAGACGCCTGAAAAAATACAATATTAAGCTGATTTCTACTAAGCATCGATATTTAACTTATCATCAATCATCATCTAATGCAAACATTTGTAGCATTCCATACAGAAATTTAAAAATAAATAATTTAATGCATCAACTAGCGAGTATTTTCTAATGTAAAATTGGAATTGCATACTCTACATCAAAACTGCACACCTATAAATATTTCTATGAAATCACAGTTTTTACAATCTCTTAATTTTCTTCGATTTCACAAGCTCTCAGATTTCACAAACTGCTTCAGTAGTGCAACAGAGATGATTTTCACTAGAAATTGGTTTGAAGTCACAAACTGTACAAGGAGAATGTTTGCTTTGCTATAAATAATGCCTGTACAGTGCAAAGCCAGTGGAAACAGTTACATCACAAAACATCACTTCAGCAAATCTTCAAAACAAAAACTGCAAGTTCAGTGGCTTACCCAACTACCCAGTATGCCGTTGAAGGTGGTGGCTTTTTTGTGTCGGTCGTTTGGGAAAGAGGACAGTGGAAGAGTATGCCGTGTTCTTTCACCTTACCAAGGACTGCTTCATTTGTGGAGAATCTACTCCTAGATTTGGTCACATGGCTTGCCTGAAAATTGCACATAAATTCATCTGAGTTGTACTTCAGAACAGAAGAAGCCAGCAATGTTTACAGACCAACATAAACTGAAAAACTATCGAGACTGTATCAGGTCTCAAAAGATCAGTCAGTAATTAAAGGCATCAAAGGCAATAAATAATCCTCTTCCACAAATCCTATCCTGAATCTTCCTCTTCCCTTTATCTCACTTTCTGGTTCAATTCCAAATACCATCCACCACAGCCGTCTGACTACCAGCCCACCTGCCTGACTCTTGTATCTTGACCTGGAAATGAACCCTTCCTTCCTATCGATTTTGTTTTGACTGAGCGCCTGTGAATAAGCAGGTTCCCACAACTTAGCTTTCGTTGGGTGCTGTAGAAGTCTCTAGCTTACGATTACAATCAGCACCAAAGAAGATAAAAGAACACAAAGAAGTGCAAAGTGAAGAGCGCAGACCTTAAGTAATGACTGTTCAAACAGTCTGTGTATTTCCAGACAGGCCGCGTTAAAATGTTTCAGAACGACATTGTGCGTCGGACTTGCCACCTGGCGCATTTCCTGCTGTGCCGGGCAGATGTAGATTCCATCATGGCCATCCATTAGGACATAGTGAAACAAGGTGTTCTGATAACCATTCGTCAGCCTGAACATGAAATAAGGGAAAATGGAAAAGTTGCACATTTGTTTACTTGTCTCTAAAGAAACTGCTCAGAAGCAAATAAACTGTATAAACACAGAGCAACATATGAATCTGCTTCTCCATACCCTGCATCAAAAAGAAACAGTCTGTTGCTTCGCAATAGATACTTCATTTTCCTGTTCATGGACCTTGTAACTCACTCCCCAGGCCCCATGCAAATAATTTACTCTGTTCTCACATTATTTGCCAGACACTGGCGTTACAACTCGCCTTCTTAAAATGCATCAAATAGAGCGCGGACGATGCATGCATGCACGTGTCTAAGCCTTTTATTACACAGCTAGTAAAATAAAGCTGTATTTTGATTTTATTCTGTAATACAATACAATGCAGTAGTAAAGTCAAGAACATTTATTACACAACAATAAAGCGCAATACAATCGATTACGACAGCAAAGCAACACAGATTTTAATGCAACAGATTGTACTGTAATATTCTGCGACGCAGTACATAAAAGAACGCATATGAACTGAAGCATATACCTACTTAACAAGACTTCCAACTTCGGCCAATCCAACACCCTCTGGGTTTCTCCTGAGGTCGCTTATGTCGTACATACTCAGTAGGTTATGACTTGGCTTTGGTCCCTTGAGGTACAGGAAACCAAACAGAAATTCACTTACATCATGTCTTAACTCTCATCAAGACCAATCTGTCAACTTAATCAAGACCAATCTGTCAACACAAGCACTAACAACAGCAACAAAAGTAAAAGTATTAGCTTCATCAAGCTCAACAAAGCCAATCTGACAACAGTAATGGCAATCCTAAAACAGACTGCAAGTCAACAAGTTTTAATATATTTTCAGGTTGCCTACAATGAAGCACAATAGAGCACAACATTAGTGCAACACAACAGATTGCAGTGAGATTGTTGTCCAGTGTTTAACAACATCCTATGGTTGCCAACGCCATTGACGTTGATCTTAACCTTATCTTACAACATGTGTTTAGATTGTGATAAAATAAGTAAGTAGAGCATTTGTTAGCATGCCAAGCGTCTCTCAGCTGAACGAGAAATAGTAAGTGAATACCAAGCAATGTAAAAAACAATAAAAACTCCAAAAACTTTACAGTTAATTAGCCCTTTTAAGAAGGGGCCAGTTAATGAATTATGTAGCAGAAATTCAGCCAAACCTTAAACAGACGAGAGCCCATGCTAGAGGCAAGCATTTCATTGGAGTCAGCCAACATCTGTGCGTTGTTTCTGCCTGGAACACCATTTGCTTCATCGCTAGAATCGCTTGAAAAATAATCATCTTCTAACTGAGTAGAATCGTAACGCAGATCACTCTCTGATGAAAACCTTTCCGCAGATCCCGTGAACGCGTACCTCTCTGTTGAGAAACATTTGCAGACACAAACGAAAGTAGAAGGGCAAAATCATTATGCAGCCAGTGTTTTGTCCTAGGCAGTCAAATATACCCTAATATTTTATTTTGCAAAGATGTATTACCATTATTCCTTACACAAAGATAACAACACTGCATCAGTTTCCTTACAACATGTGAAACAGCTGCCAACTGATTTGAACACTTGCGCTGTAATGTAAAGTATGCAGGCTCAAGCCTTCACTTAGATGGTTACTATCCTTCATGCACAATTGCACAGCACCACTGATAGAAGCTTTGTCATCAGTTAGATCCCAGTACTTAATAAATAAATACAGAAATGTTAAAAATCTGATTAATAATTCTGTAACTCTAGAATTTTGTTCAATGCAAGTATCCATTAGAGAATGACTAGACATAAAGCAACTTATTACATTTGACATGAATCCTTAAAGGAGCCTTACACAAGGGATCCAGCGTGATTAAAAGATTGTTTCAAATGAAAGCATGGATCTACACGAACATCCTTCAAGAACTCGGAAAGTTTCGGTTTAATCATTTTCTACACTATCTTGGTCCTCAATTTGTGGCCAGTTATTCAATCAAGTGATGGTCCCAAGGATCAGGAATTTAATCAGAGCATTTTTGTATAGTATTGATTTAAGATCTCTATTTAGAAGGGTTCATTCAAGATTTTTGAAATCTTGGAAACTCGTGTTAAGGATTTCAGCTGTTACTGCAGTTGTTATTCAGTTGTAAATCGTGCATTTGTTTGTTTATCTAAACCTTGTTTATTCAGTTGAGTGAGGGAGCCACTTGATCCAATGGGGTTCTTTTTCTTCAGAATCGATTTGGGCTTCGTCTTCTTAACTTTCGGGGGTTGTACAAAAGCCCAAGACTGCGCCTGGTATCCTTTGTCCCCTTTCGTTGAAATGAACCAGTCCACACAAGATAAACTCGGAACAGGCGGACCCTCCAGTCTGCAAACAAACCAACCCGCTATTAACCACAGAAAACCATATGTAATGTAATGTAATGATGACAGTTTGTTTAGATTCATTGTTAGTGAGCTGAGATAATGTTCACAATCAGGAAAAACATTAGACCGGGGATGCGTAATCACTTCAGAACTCCAAATTAGAGCACCAGTGACGAGTTTCTCTTGAAGTCGCTCTATACAAATTTCCAATTACAATTACACTCACAATTTCACGTAACTAGACTATATAAATGTCTAGTAACATTATACAACACAAAACCTTCAAATAGTCTAGTTGCATAATTCACATTACATGATACACTGGAGACTCGTTACAATATGCTTCTCTATAAAACAGATTCTGATATAATGTGGTTAAGAACATAGATCCAAAATTCAGTTCAGTTATAGAAAATAAACTCGTTTTAGCATGACCTCATTATAAGATGGTTCTTGATTTGGCTTCATAACGGTGAACAGCATTAAAATGAGTTTCCAGTTTCCATTAAAATATTAATTTGTGAAACAGATTGTACAGTTGAAACAATACTAACCGATATTCACACTGGCTGAAGACATCCAGAGTTTGCAGCTGAATCAACGTAGCATTGGCCTGATCAATATAGAAAGGATCAGGGGTAGGGTGACCCTCAGCTTTCTCTGCACATCCCCCGGCCTCTAAAAGGACCCCAAAAACTGCATTTCGCTGAAAAAAAACAAATCAAACAGTTTGTAGTAGCATTTTTCTAAAGAAGGCACAGTTGCCGATACTACAATGAATTCGAAATTAAACGTCCTCAAACCAGCTGCTTCTAACAGGACACCAAGAACTGCATTTCACTAAAAACAACCAAAAAGATTATATAAACACTTTTCTGAAGAAACATAGCTGCCAGTACTCAGTTGGATTGAAAATTAAAACTGCCCCAAATAAACTGCCAAAAACTGTAATGCTGTAAAGTTCCAAGATCAGATTAGGTGTTGATGACGATAACATGAATCCACGAAAAACTCACCATACCAACAACTAACATAAACCAACGACCATCTGTTTCAGCATAACCAGGGACGACTTGACACGGAGAGCTGTGACGACTAGTTGGAAATATTTCCCTCCAGACCACGAGGTGGCCCAACTCCTCCTCGTTCGACAACGTCAGCAGGCCATGGTAGCGAAGATACAAGTTCACATCAATCGCATCTTCTTTCTGGAGATGGCTGGCCAACAGATAACCCTAGAACAAGCAGAAACTTGGATAGGCTGGTAGTTCAACAGACACTATAGAGTGTTGAGCCTTGAACCAGGATGATGTTGGGCTATGTTCCTGGTGGTTGGTCCATAGCTTTGGAAATCGCTACCCAGTTCTGTGTATTCTGACAGTTCTTATTATTATTTCTTATCTTAGTCTACACACGGGTCTTCTTCTAATTTTCCACTCAGTAACTCAACATAGTCTGGACTTCCTGTCGCATCAGTTTTTGACTGGATTTCTCCAACTGATTATTATTTATGACTATGGTCTCACTTCAAGTGACCAAAGTATTATGAAAACCACGCTACAGAAGTCATTAGACTACAACAGAGTCCAGTTACAGTGCATCACTTAATATGACTCCAAGGGAAGCATTAAAAGAAGGTTGCAGCGTATATCAAGTCAACAAATCACCTCGTACTAATGTGTGTCTCTGGCTTTTTATATAGCACCTTTTCATTTTAAGAGGCACTGACACCATTAACCAACCAACACCATTAAATTGCAGAAAAGGAACCGGACCTTGTAGTACAGACAACTTCCCAGAATTGTATACGATCGTCGAACGTTGTAGTAACTCTCAGCCTACGGAAACCACAAAAACTAGAAAACATTCCTATAAGTTGGAAATAGATGTTTTTAGAACAGAAAACACAAAACCTCAAAATTAAATGGGTACACTAATGCACTTTATACATGCATAACCACTTCGAATATGTCAGTTTCAAAAAATAAGTAAGCACATTACCTTTATTTACATCTCACAGGTACACATGCATTACATGGAACTACAGAATAATTACAGAAAAGTAATTAAACAGATTACACAACATACGCAAATATCGTCGACAAGCATACACAACAAAGTATGGCTAAATACACATCGGTTCACAAAACTACTTTTGAACATAAAAGATCTAACGTCGTTGGGTATCATACCCGTATTATAACTCTGGTTAAATCCACAAAAAAGTGCTGAGTATTATTTGCAGAGTTTTATATCGGTGCAAAACTGTCGAAAAAGAACAATGCTCACCAAATACCAGCATTCTATAAAAAGCATGTTACGAAGGAGCCTAAGCGATTAAAGGCAGTCTTCTGAACAAACAAATGAGACTCCTACCATATCTGCGAAGTCGGCCGCTTCAAATTCACTCAAACAGTTATGAATCAGAATCTAAAGTAGAAAAGAGAACAGTTTTAGCACAACCAGTATCACAATTGTTCAAAACTACATGAATTTTAAAATCTCAAATGTGCAAATACACAAATTTCATCTTACAGTTTCTTCAAATGGATGGTGTTTGGAACTGAACCAGAAAGTGAGATAAGGGGAAGAGGAAAATCAGGATAGGATTTGTGGAAGAGGATGTCACAGAAGTCATTAGATTAGATATTTTCCTGAATTATTAAATGACTGTAAATGATCTCAGACCTTGACTGGCTCTGGCAACATGACGGCCCTTATTCCGCAAAGACCCTGAGTGAACGGTTCAAGAAACTCCTGACGGTTTGGATTCTGTGACTGGCGCTCCTGAGCAAGAAGTAAACGTTGAAAGACCAGCGTAAAGAAGTGGTCCAGCTCCAAATGATTTTCCGGCTGTTCAAAGGCACTGAAATGAAAATCTATGAACTGCAAATCAAGACTGTTTTCATCACAATTAATTATTTTCATCACAATTAATTATATTCATCACAATTGATTCATCTGTCAGGGTAGGGTTGGAAACGTCTGATATACTGAAAGCAATACATAAATTGCTAGTTTAAATAATAGGAAAACAGCTTCTTAGACGTTTTCACTTCAGTTCAGTCCGCAGATGATAAGATTTTATTTGATGACAATTATGTGTCATCGGCCAAAAGTGCAAGCAACCAGCACACTTAATTTCTAAGTTTCATCATGATAACCCTAACCCTAACCCTAACTTGCCACTGTTCACGTTTCTTTACCACAAAGTCTTCAAGGGTAATCGTTTTAAAATCCTGAATGCCTCCTAGGCCAATTTAGATTTTCTGCTGTCTTATTAAAGTTTTAAAAATTAATCACACTAACAGAAGTATTCTGTGGTAAACACATAAATTCAAATATGCATGATGAACAAGATGGCCTCCTTTACCAGACATCTCTTATTTATACTTATTTATTTATTTAATGCACTTATTTCGCACGCAATGTCAGTATATTTGAATCTGGGGCACAAGATAAGCATGTATAAATAACTTGTCCAGGTCATTACATGAAGTCCACTCAGCAGGCTCAAACCCAGAACTGTTGGATTACAGACCCAGAGCAGGACTGATATGTAGCTGTAAGTTTGTAAGGGTAATTACATTTGGTTATCCGACAGATAAGTGCGGCACTGTGGTTTATCAGTAATGCATTTGGTCAATGATTATGTGGTTGCAGGTTCGACTCTGTGTAACAACTCTGGGCAAGTTGTTTGGGCATACTGTGCCTTTGTCACCAAGCAGTATAATTTGGTAGGCCTACAGGACTAAGCTGGGAAGTGGGCCTAAACGATGTCCTGCGATGCACTGGCTCTGTGTCCTGGACCTTGGGATTCGTCCATTGCCAGCTCAAGGGTCGAAAGAAAAGGAAGTGAGCACCTCCCCTACGTCTCACTTGTGGGATGTGGCGTAATTTACTTTACTTTATCTGACAGAAGTTGTTCTTGGCCACTCACACATTGATAGATCCATAAATGATGAGCAGAATGCGACTGATATCTCTCATGACGTGGTTCAACTGAGCGACTGAAACTCTGTCAAACACAAAAGTCTTGTAATCATCTGACTCTCCACACCAGACGCTTTCACATCGCAGCTTCTTAGATCAGTTACACGGACATGTGCAGCACTGTTGAGAGCTCTTTAAAAGGCACTGTGTTCAATGGTTTGACACACACACATACATACCGGTACATACATACATATAAACACATATATACAAATAAACATATATGCATACATACATCCCACATACATGCATACATATACACATACAGGTACATACATACATATAAACACATATATACAAATAAACATATATGCATACATACATCCCACATACATGCATACATATACACATACAGGTACATACATACTGGCACACACATACATACCTATGTATGTACGTAGATAAATATCTGCATAAATAATTATGTACATACATACAATCAGCAAACAATTACTGGTAATTAATGTAACCCTGCATTCATGCAGTGTTTTTAGGAGCTGTGAACTAGATGGAAAAGACGCGACTTATGACACCCTGCCTCAATTCAGACACCCAAAGGTTAAATACAACCACTTGCTTACAGATGAACTTACAGCTTTTAATTAACAACACTCGGGGTCTAGGGTAGGCAGCACTTTGTGCGGCATCCAAAAACCTTCATATTAAAGGTTTAGAAACAATACAATACTATAACAATCTATACCCAAGTATTTTCCAAATTCCTTTTGCCAACGGTACAAACACAGATTAAATGTCTTCTGAACCCCCTCTTAAAATATATGTAAGTAAGTATGTATGCATGCATGTTACAACCCTATAGCAAAGACATACCTGGCAGCTGGCAAGCACAGTAGGAAGATCCTCCTGTCCAGTCTGCAGTAGGCCACGTGAAGAAACTGATCGTTGATCACAGCTGAAGAACTGCAGGCATTAAATTTAACAGTTTCTGTAAATTCCACGTCTACGTAAGGTACCAGTAAATTAATGGTTAATTTATTACATAATTCTCAATTCATTACATACTGCATGATACACTGATTTATTTGTCCATTGATTTATTATTATTATTTCTTGTTCCTGAGGGACATGTCATCACTCAGGATTTTAAAAAACACTCTGGAGAAATAAAAGTAGATATGAGTTTTTGATTACGTTATCATTCATTAATTCAGTGCATTTATATAGCGCCCCTTTCAAGATGTTTATTTCGGTTAAGAACTTCACAGTTCGACTTACTTTTTTGCAGAATTGTCGGTAACATCTGTTAGCATTTGACCCAACGTAACAAACGCTCCTCTCAAGTCCACCAGTGAACTATTCTGACTTCTTGGATAATTATAGATTACATCTTCCTAACAGTACCAACAAATAGGCAAGCAGATAAATCTTTAAATCTGAATTAAATCTGAATTAAAGGATTGTGATCACGTAAAATGGTTTTGCTTTAAAGCAGCCATGCGTGCTGTCAGAAGATGGGTTGAATAATAATAATAATAATAATAATAATAATAATAATAATAATAATAATAATAATAATAATAAGGATCACATATGTGTCCAGGGGGATGAGTTCTAGAATGTGAAAGAGACAATCCTTGTTTCTAAAATGTTAAACAGACACTCCTCATCTGAAATGCTATTTAAGGCAAGACACTGTAATGAAAATATAATGAGGAATGAATGTAAGAGCCACTGAAAGAGAAATTTACTTGGTTTTTCGTATGGAATTCAAGCTGTTGAAATAAAGACTTGAGAAATTCAAGTAAAATATAAACGATGCCGTTCTGTTATGGATGGAACCTCATAACAATATTTGTGGGGCAAAGGAGCCAAATGGTTAGAGCAGTCAGCTTGTAATGCGGAGAGAACAAGGGACTTTGAGCAAGTCTTTCACTCACAATTGCTTGGCATCATATGCTTAGTCATTATGTAGTGGCACTTAATAAATGCAGAAATAACAATATAATGATAATGACACTAATAGAAGTTTCCAGGTAAGGCCAGATTGGATTAAAAATGATGATTAAGATGATGAGAATGATGAAGATGTTGATGATGATGCTGATGATGATGATGATTATGCCAAAGATGAAAATGATGATTATGATGAAGATGATGATGACAGACAATGACGATGATAATTATGATGGAGATGATAAGGATGATGATGACAATGATGATGAGGACATTAGAAACTGCTAACGAATATAATACTGACCTTGTCCAGGAGGTCATCCGAGCTGATGTCCAGAGCCAAGTAGAGGACACCATGAAGGACATCTCGAAGGGAAGCCGTGCTCTCGTGAAGCCGTTCTCCAGCCACCAGCTTCACAAGTCCTTCGGCATCATCAGATGAATGTCTCTGCTGTTGTGCCTTCGGCTGTGGAAACGTCTCCATGGCAACCCTCTGCAATGTCAGCTTCACCTGAAACAACAAACAAATGAAACCTGTTACTGATTTCCATTACAAAATGCAAGCTTAGGCTTACTGATGTCAATAGGGCAATTCAGATAAATGACACACTGGTAAAAAGGCTGGTTTCCGCAAAGCAGCTACTGTGTAGCACCAACAAGTTTCAAGATTTTACATTACATCCATAACTTTTCCGAACTGATTGAAAGTATTGATCCTTCAGACCTTCTTATCAGATGTAATCAATGACAACATATCATCCACGTTGTCTGCATTTACTTCTTCATCATTGACAGCCATGAGCCAGTCACCTGCATCAAAAACAGAAACAAGATCCTGCTACTACCCGTCTAAAGAAGCATTGAGGTACAGTACAGACTTGTTTACATGCGACCATTTAAAGGAGAATCCACTTAACGCACAGTAGTGCCATGCCTCCCAATGCTGCCTATTTAACATACGAGATGCTGTAACATGATCAGACATGGTTCAACAAGACCTAAAGCTCCTCAGACTGAAGAAGGAAGATACTGGAGATAGAAACAAATGGAAAAGAAGGATCCGTGCGGCTGACCCCTCCCCTAGGATGGATTAATTCCAGCCTGAAGGACAGAGGGATGCTGTAACATGCAAAACATGAACTTGCTGTGTAATGCTACATACCTACTAACCATATGATTAAAGTCTGTAGCATATTGCACTAGAAGTCCATTGTTACGAGGTCAAACACGAAGCTGGGATCCACGTTTGTGACTGTGCTGCATCATGATTTGCATCATACTCTCCCTAAGGTTTAAAATTAACCCATGGTCCATTGGCACTCGGTCACAGGGGATTTGACTTCCAACATCCGTGCGTTAAAGGGTATTGTAATTAATTAATTATAATTAAATGCTGTGTTCATGACTTTAAACTCAGACACACGAGTGATAGCAAAGGAATTCTGTCACTGCCATCCACGTGTGATCCTTCGACATCCACTCCAGGGAAGAAAGCTCCATAACAGATTTTTTCTTACAATGCAAAGACCAGCATTAGTGTGAAACTCTGAGAATAGCTGCCAAATAGCAGCAACAACTAGGAGCTGTCTTCAAAGTGGCACCACATAGCACTTGAATGCATTACATTAGTTAAAAGTAGTATCCTGGAAACATGGCACACTAATATTAAGACTATGCAAAAATCAATACTAAGACTATGCAAATCAATACTAAGATTATGCAAATCAATACTAAGACTATGCAAATCAATACTAACACTATGCAAATCAATACTAACACTATGCAAATCACTGGATTAGATTTGAGCAAGACATACACGAGTCAGTATAAAACCTAGTACAAGGTGATCGAACCTATTTTAACGCCAGCTTTCAGAGCTGCTCCATGAGGCAGTAGGCCCTGCACCACGACTCGCCTTTCAGCATCCCTTGAACCAGTGGACTGGAAATACCCTGGAATGATGCCAAAGAGTCTCTCACATTCGCTGCCATGTCTTAGGTAGCTGCTTGGCTCACTACGCACATGCACAAAAATCGTTTTTACAATTCCCGTGTCTGTAAAGGTAACTTTTTTCATCAGCCCATTGCTGAAGCTGCCCGGCAGAATCGGATCATCATGTTGGCCGTTCTGGTTCACCGATTCTGGTCTACGTGACTTTGATGATCTTCTTGGTTCAGATGGTGCTGGGTAGTTTCTAGATGCATCTGTGGAACCACCTGGATGTCTCAATGATGACGATTTTTCAAGGTAAAATGCATCTCCCTTCGGACTCACTGCCTTCACCCAAGGTCCATGGAATTCTCTGTCAAAGCATATAGTAACTGTAATCTCAAAAACTTCTAAAGTATTACTTAAAAGTTAAGCATATGGCATTCAACAGTTTATGATCTTAATAATGGTTATCATCTTATCGTGATGTTATGCAATATTAACAAGTCAGCCAGTATGATGTGAGTCACAGTTTACATTTCAGTCACAGTTTACAGATCAGTCATCCAAGACACGCAGTCTACAGCTGAACATATTTTATTCAGTTTTCATTAATCCATTTCTCACACTGTGTGTCTGTCAGTGTCGTCTGTCTGCCTGTCTCTCTCTTTACATGGTGGTGTGTCGGTTTCGTTTCAGTCATCTGACTCTTAAGCCACAATTAAATGCAAGAATAAGCATTTTCAATTCAGTGGCGGATTTAGCTATAGGCGTGGAGTGGCGGTTCTGGGGGCTAATATTTGAAGAGCTTCCATTTTCTGCCACAACACTTGTTTTGGCTTTCTTGCTGATATTTATAAAAGTTCCTTTTACCGCCACCGTACTTGTTTGGCATTCCTGCATTTTCTTAACGAAATTCTGCTATATATAACTACCAGAGATCGACTTACACATCATCTTGTAGACGACGACTCCGGCGTGAAATGTTCGATTGATTCGAAAAGCTCTGGTTCCTAACTTCATGCGAGTTGTCTGAGTCTTCCAGATCATAAACAATATTACTCGCGTCATCGTCGTCAACGCCGCTGTTGTCAAAAGCTTCATCAGCTCTCAATCCTGATTGACTGGCCATCTATCAGCGACTGGAATCTAATTTATAACCTAAATCAAATGCGATTATATTTTAAAACACAGAACAGTTTCTGAAGCCGTCCCGTTGCTAACTTCACATAGGCTACCGTCTACCAGCCGAGGCGAGAAGCTCGAACTGCCAACGGACATGCTCGAGCTTGGCGATGTAGGCCTACCCAGCGAAGCATCCCCGCAGCATTTGAATTATTCGGTAGCATCTAGGAGATTCCAGACTGATAAAATTGGACAAGCATTTTCATCAGCCCTGTGTTTCTTTTAATTTCAAATACAATTTTAAAAGCCTTTATTTCTTAATTCTGTGTATGATCGTTGCGTCTGATATTCCGGCCCATTGTTTACACGCGACAGCTGGAGAAAACATAAAAACACAGAGCCAGACAATATGCAACCTGCAGGCGTTATTCCGTCTTCAGTCGTATGCGCACAGCTACCCACAGTTTTCTTCTTGCAGAGGGTTTCATTCTTCAATTAATTATTCGCTGTATATCTTAACCTGGAATCGAATCGTAATCCCAAGAGTTCTGAGGGGGAGTTTATTCCAGAGTGGTGGGGCAGCTATGGCTATGGAGCGATTACCAAATTTGAAGGATGAGGCGAAGTGAGCAGAAGAGAGAGAGATTTTATTGACAACCAAAATAATTAACAAATACAATCATAGTCTGTCACATACGGAGTAAAAAATTGTAAATTGTACACATTTTTCTATAGCGACCATATGGCCTCCACCCGCGCACGGGTGAGATCCTTCACCACAGCTACACGCCATTTAAAGTCCCCGCGCACGGACCGTACTAGCCCGAGATTCAAATCTTTGAAATAAGCCACGACTGGGACGAGAACCTGGGATCCTCACGCACCGAGACTTCCTTGGCATACGCGCTTACTGATGTAGCTAACTAGGCCAGAGGTTCGGGTTAAGTGTAGTAGTTGGATTGTAAATAACTCACGAAGATAGGAAGGTTGGGAAGATTGAAGTATCTTGTAGGTAAGTGATAGGACTTTGTACTCTATTCGTTCAGGTATTTTATGCTAGTGAAGTGTTTTAAGAACAGAAGTGATGCGATGATGTTTGGGGCTTTGGTGACAGCACGAGCAAGAGCATTCCGGATTGTCTGAAAGGCGGCATATTTTGGTGGACCATTTCAGGAAAAGTGAATTGTAATAGTCTAACCCTTCTTGCCTATCGATTTTGTTTTGACCGAGCGCCTATGAATAAGCCTGTTCCCACGACTTCGTTTTCGTTAGGAGCTGTAGAAATCTCGAGTTTATGATTATGATATTGGTTGCTAGCCGAACCATCCTTCTTAAATGTAAAGGTAGGCCTACATGTTTTCTATGGCGACTCTATGGTCTCGACCCTGCTCATTTTCAATGAACTTATCGGGTGAGATTCTTTACAATCGCTGCCCATCTGAATGGGCGCCACGTCATTTAAATGCCATTTCTTACTTTCCAAGTTTAGTAGTCATCCCTCATGTAACCACGTAAGGAAAGGTCGTAAAGTAGTTGGATCTGGTGTACTTTTTACACTTCAGCTAAAATATCTTTTAACTCTATGATTACAATTCCGAGTTCTGTTGTTGACAGACTATGATTGTATTTGTAGTTTAATTAGTAGCTTAGTACCTGTAATCCAGTTGGATGAGTGTTTTAAACGGTCTATCCTCCATGCATAATGTGTCGGCTGAATGAGAGGTCAGGGTACTACTACATGTACACAGTTTATTCTAAAGGTAAAGGTAATAAAGGTAACATACTTGTTTAAATGCCTCCACATGTGAATTAATTCATTCTGTCAGTTAAGTTTTTTGTTCTTGTTACAAAGGTTCTGTTTGCTCCAGTCCAGCTGGACTATAGGCCCCTATTAAGTTGATTATAGTATTTGTCATTTCAAATAGCATTCCATGTGACGTAGGCATCCCTAATAAGCAGAACATGGTTCTTTCTGGGACTGCCTGGTATCCCACACGAATTTTTTAATGTAATATGTTATATGCTGTTTTTTGTGGAACAATAAAAATGAAATAAAATGAACAGACACTCCTCAGAAGCATATGGTCCTGGGGTCATAGGTCAGCTGATCCACCTCCACCACTTTCAACCTCCCTACTTGAGTTGGTAATCGTTTATCGACCAACAAAGCGTGGTATTCTACAGTGGTCTACACACTGAGGACTAATCCCAATCGAAATGGCTTCATTTCCGCTTGATTTTCGGAAAAAACAACATGGCGCATATGTTTTTCAAGCCACTCGGAGAAAGAAACAGCGATGCGGCACAGAACAACCCAAACTACATTTATTTGCTATTTACACATAAAAACTAGTAAACGAAATACATTATAAAACGTCCGAATAAAGGAAGGCCTAGATGGAGCATGCATGGGGCATTTATACACAGAATGTACCGAACATCGTTACGTGTGCATGCATTTCAATTAACAACTAATAATGCACCATGATACTGTTTGACTTGCGACAAATGCGAAAGTACATGTTATGAAAGCATCGCAGAAACGCACATGATCAAGCACTAAGTATAAGTTATAACAAGCACAATGATTAGATCCTGCTCTCATATTAAGTGGATTAAAATTCACGGTTACACTGTTGCATGCAATGTATGTATGTATCTAATCTTTTATATAGCGCATTTTAAGAACCTCTCAAAAGCGCTGTGAACATGGCTGCCCAGTTAATTTAAACAAGTAAGTCTTGACTAACGAAGAGAATGTTTCTTGGGACAAATTCACAGAAATAGAAAGAATGTTTATAGCAATACACAATAATATATGTGCAGAATCCATTCGGCACATCTGGCTCGGTAGTTTTTTTGATGCCGCTTTTGCTAAAAAGCAAACCTTCACAACATTATTCTGTTACAGCAAATGGTGTACCGTACGTGAAATTCAGCTCTTTCAAAAAAGAAAACCTCAGAAATCCAGGAAAGTGATCTTGTTCTGGTAATGAAAACGACACCACACAAATGTATGTTACGTGTATGCACGTATGGAAATGAACATTTATATAGCTCATTTAAAGAAACTTTCAAAGCATTGCATCTGGATCGAATTCCAGTACCTCTGCCTTAAAAACTAAGCACAGCAGCAAAAAAGAGAAAAGAAACGAGACAGCAAGCAACTTCGCATGAAGCCAAAAGGATGAAAAAATACTTGCTCTTCCAAAACACTGTATCATAGTAAACAGAGACCAGGAAAAACTCTTGAATGATCGCAGATCACATCCACCGTGACCCAAAAAATCAAACAAAAAGACAAAACTGGGCAGAGCCAAAACTTGTGAAAAAAGCATTAAGCACTAAGGCAGTAGCTTATCTGCCTGCCAGATTTCTGCTGCAAATACTGCTATAACAAAACTAATTAACAAAACAAAATTAATGTCTTGAGACCACAGACGCTAAAATAGCCACAATGCTTACTGAATCAACTCTCTAGTAATGAAGCAGTCACTGTGCCTGTAGCCAGACAACGCTGAAGACTTTTGAAGTAATTACCGGCAACAACGGACGGTGCCTCGACCCCAGAAAGTTTACGTCTGTATGTTCTCTAGCTACAATAGTATCTGGTCTGGACAGACATTACTTTTAAATTTAAGAGAGTAACTATCAGCATCATTTTATACTGTCAATTCATGCATAGCACCACTTTCTTCAGCTTTGGCCGAATTACGGCACTATATAATCGCCTTATTGTTACTATATAAAATTTTACTATACAATTTAGGATCATATGATGGGTCTAAACGCAGTGCGTACTATAAAACATTGTCTGCAGCACCATCTCAACAGGGTTCGGGGCTTCATGGAAAGCCCTGGAGAAGCAGATTTTATTTATTTATTTAATATCATTATTATAATTATTATTATGAAAAGTCTGTAAGGAGAAAAATTAACCAGTGCAGTTTAAAAATGAAACAGACCGGAATCAAATAAAAAAAACATGAAACCCTCATCCACCACAGGCTGTCTCTCTGCCTACTGGGCTGATCTTCAGATGTTGACCAGATTACTGTTTGGTTGATGCATTGTGCATTAAACATCGGTGCTATATAAATTACTAATTAATAATAACTGAACACTTAACAGTTCAAATAAACATGAAAGCCAAAGATAATTTCTGAGAGGAGCAGCACACCAATTAAACAATGGCATCAAAACAGATGCTAGATAAGCTATGCACCATACTACATTACATTACAAACATCAGGTTACAAAAAAGGTGACCAAGAAAAACTAAAAACAAGGAAATCTCTTACAAAATGAATCAACATACTTGGAGGTACAGAAGAAAAATCTTAGACTAATTTGGATGTAAAACACAGACATCCAAAAGGAGTAAGTAAGAAGGATACGCAACCAAAATGCAAAAATATTGGAGACTCCTTCAGTACAATATGATTTCTGACATAATGGAATCAGTGACACATCCAAATTTGGCTCAGCTTTAGAACATGACGTCATCTTAACACAACGTAGTTATAACGCAGTTCTTAACGTTCCTCTCAAAGACAGCATTAAGATGAGGTTCCTGAATAAATTCACAATCTACTTGTAAGACAGAGATGGCTCATTTTGATAATTCAGTGACAATCGTTGACCAAAGGCAGCAAAAAAGCAGCTGCAAATAAACAAGCAAACTGCATTCTGGCACAAATGTGTCAGTAATCAATTTAACTTAAAACATCGATCTAAAGAGCCAGACGGTCAAGCCGATTACCCATCAGAACGTGCCATAAACATTAATGTGTTCGGCATGCATGCAAGTGCAATGTGACAGCCAAATGTAACACATGTAGTCGCTCGTGCTACACACATTCCACATGTTTACGCACAACAGTTACAGATTTAAATATTACTTGTTGTAGTCTGGGTTACAGTTACAATTCTTAAATGCGTAGTTTAGTCTGCAACTGTTAAAAAGCATCTAAAACGAATCGCAGTGATAAAGTTACAGCGTTGAATGCACAATCGAAACAAAGCAAATGCTATGTACAGACATCCATGCCTAAGAAGTCACCAATAATTAATCAATCATGCCACGCTTAGAAGTTGTTCTACGTCTGCGCTTACGACAATCACGTCAGATAGTAAGTAAGTAACGACTGCTATAATACTGTGCAACAACGCTGCAGAGTCTAATGTACAGGGCACGGAGAGACGGTCTGCACGCTAGGTCTCGGTGCCGGCGAAAACAAAGCAAATAAAAAAATGAAATTATAAATTAAACACTAAACAAGTCAGTTGTGTTGACTACCAGACAAGGCTGTAAACAAAAATTAAGCAAAACATCACTGCAATCGTAGAATAATTTACATGACCAAAACACAGCGAGATAAATTTTCTTTTACTCCGGAGCCCCAGACCACACGTCTGCAACTGCATTTCAACCACGCTAAGCACGCCACCTAACTACAAGTTTGTCGACACATGCAGAAGCCAATCTAAAAGACGGTGATCAACACCATATCTTATGCGCAACATATCAAGGCAACAAACTAATTTGCTTACGTTACTTACTCGCTCGAGAACGTAGCATCATCTAGATGCCAAAAATGCTGTTGCTGCAAAATACTTGGCTAACAACTGAGCTACATTCTTTATTTGCACCAAGTTATGTCTCATTACTTGTTTTTTTAAATTCTAAGACTCCAAAACTCAAACAGTCATAATTCTCTGCTCCACTCCTGCGACTCAATCTACTGAAGCACATAGCCACACAAACTCAACAGCAGCATTACAAATTTGCCATTTTACCGCACTTCACTAAACTGCACTCGCAGCCGATATGAAGAATATGCAAGCGCTTACTGCCTAGCCACAGCTACTAACAACTTTAAATGACTCACAGGGATCTATCTAAACCTAAATAAGTAACTTTGCAACGCAAGAACAAAATCAATCGACAACAGCTCGACAGTTTCAAGTGGCTCACGTTCAGAAAGCAAGCCAAAAGAAACTGAAGGCACGCTACCGACAAATGCAAGCTCAAAACATCCGCAGAGCGAGAGGAAGCAAACGTTCTTTACAAAGCAGAACCCGTGGAGCGTCTTGCTCACAACACAGAGACGTTCGATTAAATAGGGAACAACTAAGATGCTACAACAAGCGAATAATACGAAGGACACCAACAAGTCTACTAGCTGTGTCGAAAGTTGATATGTCAACATCAACATCATCATCATCAACATTATCATCATCATCATCATTATCAGCACAAACATCATCCAGAAAACAAAAAGGCAGAGTTCTATCATCCTAGTTACTTAAAAAGCTGACTTTGCAGACATCCAGTGCTTTAGATTGCCAAATTCTCCACTACCAAAACCTCAAATACCACAGGTACAAGAA
Organism: Norana najaformis; assembly: GCA_964023275.1. NCBI lineage: Eukaryota > Metazoa > Annelida > Clitellata > Crassiclitellata > Hormogastridae > Norana > Norana najaformis. The sequence goes on along the minus strand of OZ029919.1, from coordinate 32,031,804 downwards.
CTCTCTTTTATCAGTATTTCACACATCTACAAGATGGAGCAAAGTTACTAAGGATCACTCAGTAAGGGCTTTATTAATAATTAACTTACTAATATTATTAGAATGGGATCCAGTTAAGCAAGCAGGCACAAGGCAAACTATCAAATTACCAGTGTCACCCACAAAAATTACAGACTGTACTTAATCTCCAACAACGGATATGACATAAAATATGATTAAGCAGCCAAATCAAACAAATTAACTGTTGACAAAACAGCAATTATCATCATCACCATCATCTCTGACAACGGATATGACATCGAATGCGATTTAGCAATTAAATAAAATGAAACAAATGTTGATAAAACTACAATTATCACCTTAGCCATCAGTATCGCCAAACATTCACCACAGCATCATGCAGCAACACTTCAGAAGTCATGGGCTGTACAGACAGGCATCTTTAACCATGGCAAAAGCACCACCAAGACTTTCTAGACTCATCAAACAGTGCTTCTGGCAAAAACCTGGAATCACTGCACTGTACAACAATTCACCACCAACCCCACATTCAAAGCTCCCTCAGCCACCGATAAATATAGTTTCCCCGCCAAAATCACCAACTCCGTAACCTCATTCATCTAAGTCGGTACACTGGACCTCAAAAGTACCCAATAATCACGACATCTTAGCAGTGCTGCTAACAAGGTACTGCTTTTAACTAGTAATACCATCGCTACTAACAATTCAATAAGGACTACTAAATCAACCGCACAAAGTTACTAACAATACGGTTAATTGCGGGCGTCTGGGATCAGAGTTACTACCAAGTATCGAGTTACTTTAATATAAATAGTTAAAACATCAATTATAAAGTGAATTAAGCAGCCATGACTAGTATCAAGAGACCCAAAATAGCTGACTGCTACCACAGTTTTATGAACTAATTAGAAGTAAATGAATGAATTACAAATAAATCAACATAACGTGATTATATAACAATAAAAAGAACTGCTAATAAGTTACCTATCCTGATATTCTACAGACTGATCATCTTCATTGGGAGAACGAATCATGCTTAGCAAAGGACATCTATAAATCATATCTTAATATACATTAATCAGTAGTAACTCTGGAAACATGAAGAACCAGAAAACCATAATCAAAGCCAATAAAAAGACAAAAAGTCTCAATTGAGATTTTACTTATTATTATCTAAGGTACCAATCAGAATGAAGACTGCAAGAGTTAGTAAGAACCACGATTAGAATTAGGATACAAGGCTGTGATAAAAAATTAAAATATGATCACAGAAAACAGGAGCACCACCAAGTTTAAGACTGTCCAGTGGTGTCAACAGAGCGGCCAAAAACACCAAATTCAAACAGTTGACCAGACACAAATTGGGTCACATTAACGTCAAATTATGCAAAATAAGAGCCGCTCAAATACCAGGACAAATCGCATATATTCCACAGAAGAAAATGCCTTTCACGAGATATGCTTTTTGATGAGTGGAACTGCCTTTCCATAGCTTAAAAGTGTCTTTCATCGGTAAGAAATGTTGTTCCAAAGAATGCCTTAACAAAGTTACTTTTCCAAGGGTGGAATCTCCTTTCTGTGATCCGAAATGACCTTTTCCATGAAGATACGATAACAACATTTCCCACAATCAATATCCCCTTCTACCTGCATTCGACATTCAGTGCGGTTGAGCAACAGCTGCACAGATCTTAGTCTGACCCATTACACTTCTGTATAATCCGGAAAACTGACCCCAAACTGGAGGCTGGACATCACCCTGTTTGCACCTACAAGCAGTCGGTATCAGTCTCGGACTTGCTGCAGTTAACTTGAGGTATAACCATTTTAAAATAAAATAACGCTTAGTTAAACAACACAAGGTCTAAGTGTTCATGGTGAAAGATACAAGCACAGAAAACACCCAGCGGCTCCATAAAAAATCACGAGCAGCTACAGACGTTGGCCGACCAGAGTGCCAACCAGCAACTACGAAATAAAAGCGTCAAATGCACTTAAAACTCCCTCATTTATGCGAATATTTAACTCACAAAATGAGTGCAAATGCAAAACAAACAGACTGCAGCACTTAAATTAGTTTTAAGTCATCTAAATCACACAATAATTTATCCAAGTGAAGCAACAATCAGTGGTAACTGTGCTTAACAAAACAAAGCAAGCCCATAACGATATGGCAATGCAAAGAAGACATCAGGAGCACCCACTTCAATGCCGATTTCAATATTACAGGGTTACATGCAAGATCAAAATCTCCATTTTGGAATGAATGGATCTCCCACTGGAAGCAAGAACATGGCAAGAGCGTTCGAGCCACTTGGCAATTTTGCCTTTAGAAATGTAAGGCTTCAGAACAAATTTCCGCTGCTAAGAGTCGCGTTTGGATTCTAAATCTGCTGCTAAGAGTCGCATTTGGATTCTAAATCTGCTGCTAAGAGTCGCGTTTGGATTCTAAATCTGCTGCTAAGAGTCGCATTTGGATTCTAAATCTGCTGCTAAGAGTCGCATTTGGATTCTAAATCTGCTGCTAAGAGTCGCGTTTGGATTCTAAATCTGCTGCTAAGAGTCGCATTTGGATTCTAAATCTGCTGCTAAGAGTCGCGTTTGGATTCTAAATCTGCTGCAAAGCTTGTCACTTTGCCTGATGAATTATATGGCTTTGCAGCAAATTTTAGCTGGTATGAATCGCATCTGGATTCCAAGTAATGAAATTTAAGGTTTCAGATTCCAAGTAACACCAAATAAGCACCAGTACCACAGGGAACAATAGAAATCCAATGCTTCTTTTACCACCCCCACATAAGCAGGAGTAATATCGTAATAGACAATTTAATAAGTTACCATTTAGTAACTGTGATTTTATTTTGCAAAATAAACAGTATCTTTATTATTTTCAGATTTCACTTTGCAAAATTAATAATCAACTTAGTATTTCACAAAATAATCTTGCAAAATCTAACTTTATAAATACAACATTGTATTCAGCATTGAATTTTCCTTCTGTGCTTCTTAAGTAGTAAACAGACACAACAGTTCACTCCGACTCACTGACAGCAAAGTAATGCAGTAATAAAAATTCAAAGCATCTAGAAAAAATTGTGCAATTCGGTTCAAGTATCACACTAAGCAATTCCAAAAGACCAAGATACTATAATCATCAGACTTTAATGTTCGCTGCCGTAAAGCAAACTACGTCCGCCTTTCCACGTGGAGCAGATCATCCAACACTGTCTCTAGTAGCTATGCACTGTCAGTGGTCAGCTACACATTGACTGCACAGCATATTCTTCTCAGTTAACTGCATAATGTTCTTAGCAAACCGCACAATGTCCTTGGATAGCTACAGAGTGTCTTTATCAGCTGCGGTATGTGTTTTACTTGGTCAGCAAAACACTTCGTGTTATTCTTAGTTAACTGTATAACATCCTTAGTGAAATGGATAATGACCTTGAATAGCTGCAAAGTATCTTTAGTAGTTACAGAATGTGCTACACTTGGTAAGCAAAAAGCTATCTGTGATCAGCTTCATGCTATTCTTAACTGCATAACATCCTTAGTGAACTGCATAATGTCCTTAGCCAACTGCATGCTGTCCTCTGCAAGTTTTCAGCTGTCCCTGGCCTAAACCTTTGGCTCAAAACAGTACAGGCCAATGTCTGGGTTGCAAGTTCTTGTAACAGAACCCACCAGCAAAACACCAAAGATCTCATGGCACAAACTGTTAATCAAAAACACTGTTTGGATGGTCAAACGTTCAAAAGGAAAGATACACACTGTGGCCAGCTGGCAAAGAATTGGCATCAAACTGCCACCAGGCAGTGACCAAGATCACCTCTGCACAGGCCAACCAAAAAGAAAGAAAACTGAACACTAGGAAAATAAAAACAGAGGTAATGAAAGATTGCCTGCTACCTTGTTTAGGTACAACCATCGTCGACTAGGATGGAAATACTGGCAACTAAACATGGCTGAAACTATAAATACCAAACAAAACTCAAATTCATTTGGCAATTTACAAAGACGGCAAGTAAGTAAACAACACAAGAAACAGAACGGACAAATCACACACCAACGGAGGATTCACGCTACCTAGGGGTTAGTTTAAAACTGAACGTTTTGACGATAATAAGTGTTTAACAAGAAACTCGCATGAGCTCATTTCCTTGGTTTAAAATTATGCTAGGATTTTCTGTGTCGAGTTGGTGTTTATCTCCAACGTATCGAGTTTCTTCCACAGCTCTTCACGTTCCTTCTCTTTCTTCTTTTCCCTGGAAATTAAGAAAATGCTAAATAACTGCTCTTTCGGAATAAATCTTTTACCACTTGTTCCCTTGTAATGGCCAACTTATATAGCACCTCCGACAGAAAAATCTACTCAGGGGCACTCTTGCCCTGAGGCAACAGGCAAGTCTTAATGCAGCAAGTTGCAACAGTCCTGCCCCCACATCCACTCATAAAGTAGGTGGGAGATTTGTTCCAAAATGAAACACAGTACGTTTGTCAATTATCGTACGAACAGCCTTAGAAGGGCATCTAAAAAAATTCCTGCCATGAAAAAATGCAAATTTAAATTCTAAGAAAACTGAACAGTTTCCCTGGCAAAAGCATGCTCTCCTCCGCAAGTCCAGCATTCAGTTGGCCACAGAAACTTAGAAAATGTGTAGAGATGTTGGTGTATAGAGAAAAACCAAAGACCTACTTTTGTCTCTCCGCCTTGTAGTTGGCTGTCAGTTCGTCGAACAGTTTGCTGTTTATTTCCATAAAAGTCTTAAGGACGTTGTAGACAAGAGCCACGATCGTCTGGTTCCAGTGTTCCTTGGAAATGCGGTAGAGAGCCGGGAACATGATCGTCAGGATGACGTTCGAGTTCTCCTCAATGAGACTCATTATGTATTCGTTGTTCCAAAAATAGAGGGCACGCTCGGCCACCTGTTGTCAGTTGGGGAAACAAACCAGTGCCTGAGAATCATTCTTTTTCAACAACCTTGTAAGCATTCATGTATCAAAACATTTATACAGCACCTTTAGAACCTCTAAGTGGAACTGACTTCCACTAATAATACAGACAGTTCACTAAAGATTTGCAACCTATCTCTGAAAGGCTCTTATGAGGTACAGCACAGATTATCAGATACACATATCTGCCACTTGCCTGAACATTCATTTCCTGCACATCACTCACGCAGCAGCATGCCTTTTCAAAGGCAAAGAACCAGCTCTCTGGAACAGATGCAGACTCGCTAGCGCCAAAGGGATCTAATCTAATCTCAGAATTCTACACTGTTATTACATTATGGCACAAGTCATTAGTGAAAGGCCTATCATCAAATCTGGCAAATTCCAGAAAAGAAATGAGAAGTACATGGAATAAAAAGATCATTAGCCTACCCTAACTTCAGCAGAAGGAAGCACATCTCTAACCCATGTAGCTCCTAAATCAGATACTATTATTACCATGATTATTACAAACACATTTATATGGTAATAACTAATTAATTCACCTCCAAACGTAGCTGGAAAAAGATGAGTCTTACCTGGAAATGAGGACTGGAAACACATCTGGCAAGCTGCTTGAAGAGAGGTTCCATGACCTTCTGGAACTGAGTCGGCTCTATTACGTCGAGGATTTCCTCCAGTTCTCCGAGGAACATCACCTGGCATACACACAATCAACCATGAACCAACAACACACAACTAAACACAGCCTAACCTAAGTTCAAAATTTTTATAATAAAAAACATTACCTAATTCAACCTAATCTCATCTTAAAAGCATTTACCACAAAAAACAATATATCCAATTAAAATCAATAATCAAATGCCATTCAAAAGAAAACAGGCAGCACATACAAAGTAGGCAGAAAATTTCAAACAATTTGAGAAGCGTATGCTGAACTTTATGAACAGTTATTAAACTGCATAAAACAAGATTTATGACCATAAACATATCTTCTAGTTTCTGGAGTCACTTTTAGATCCTCTTTCAGCAAACTAATCATGCATTGCAAAGCAGGAAACCTGCTGAAAACTGACCAGACATAAAACGATCTCTAGAGCTGCAATCCTGGTATTGTCAACGTCTGTGATAATGTTCCCTTTAACGCTAACGGAAATAATTTTTGCAGTATTCAAGTGAGATGCCTACACTCACAGTGACCAGTGCTAGCCAATGTAGGCTTAAGTAGCAGACAATAGATGTCACAATGTAATGGCATTAGAATAACTCTTACCTCTTTCTGACTACATGTCTTGGGCCAGAATTTGAGCAGTCCCTTCACAACCTAAGAAGCAAAAAGCACAGCCAGTCAGTGGCAAACTGAGTTGATCAAAATGGCTAAGAACCAAGAATCTAATCTAATGACCACTATACACTTGGCACTGGTTGATGTCCCTTTGCCATAATCAGTAAACAGGACTGCTGTCTTAGTGATCCCTCTAGAGTTTTCCCTTTGTCACTTTGCAAATAATACCCCTGCATTAAACGCAAACAAATTTGTTTCACAAGCAATTAAGTTTCAGTTCAGTTCAGTAATAATAATCTGAGAAGCTCAGATTAACAAATGAATGAATGAATGAATGAACGGATAACCAAAACATCTGCAGACACCATAAGGCAGATCACAAGTGAGTAAGCAAGCTGGAAGAAAAGAGCCTTAAATCAGAATCTAAATCAAAACAAGAATTCTAAGGTTCTAAATAGTGTGATCAGTAAATAGCCAAATTCATGTAAACATACATATATACATTCATGAATACATACATACATACACTAATAATCCACACAACCTAAAGCTAGTAACATTTACAGGTAAATGGGTCAGTAAACAAGCTTTTACAACAAAGAGTTAAAATTTCATTTTCTACCGTTACATTCTCCTGGTCATCAACCCTTAAAATGAGCAGAATTTAAGGCAATAATTTCCAAGCCATATCTATGGGCAAATATTTAACCGTACAAGTAGTCTTTAGTCCTTACCGGTTCCGTAAGCGTCGCATCCTTTTCCAAGAACTGCACAACACAGTAAGCCAACTGCAAAACAACGAACACAATTCACATCTTACTCGTTCCTGCTTAAAACTGAGCTCATGCCACAACCGCAAAATCATGCAATGTCATACCCCTTCAGTAGTTGGGTCGTCTACCTCGAAGAACATTCTTCGGGATCTGTAATGTAATGTATTGTAATGTCTTTCTGCAGGGATACAACATACACCATTCACCATCACTCGAAAACTGTTCTACTTTGCTAGGGCTGCATTGAGAGAGCCTCTCAGCAGGCACCTTCAAGGGCAAATCAGAAATGCTCTGAACGAATCAATGAATGAACAGAATACATACATTAAGTTCTTCATTTGTTAGGTTGCCTAAGTTGAGAGGTTCCTGAAAGGTGCTATGTAAATGTCCTCAAACAATGTTATTATTCCAGTTGACATGAAGCATAATACATGGATGGTCTGTCACGTTGTCACCTCTTTTAAACTGCAGAAGAGATTATTCCAGCATCTAATAACAAGGCTGCATGACCTTTAAAAGTTTTAAAGTAAGGTAAGGAGCAGATACTTCAAAGTGCCAGGACTTGGAAAGCTGTATGTTGCAATAACACATAGCATAACAAGCTTACACAAAATCCAAATGACTCAAACAAAATAATGCCAAAACTTTTATGATCCTTCAACATGTTCCTTGTCCACAAAGTTAATAGCTCATAGTCGTTTACCTACTAAACGTAAACGTACACGTACACGTTTTTCTGTAGCAACCGTTTGGCCTCGACCCTGCTCATTTTTACAACGAACTTATTGGGTGAGATCATTCACTACCCCTGTCATTTAAGACTCCGTGCATGGACCGCACTAGCCGAGATTCAAATCTCTTACATAAGCCACAACACATGGAAATGCCTCAACTTCCCTATGCTGTTTGCTAGACACAGATTTTGTCACGTTTTACAGTTGAAGCAACTCTGAAAAGCCCGACAAGACTAAACTCCAAACTGTAACCGGTCTGAGACGCACTTGTGCATGATAAAGACTCAGAGTTCGGGCTTTGTGAAGTGGCAACAGGACGCTGATGAGAAACTGTTTGTGCTCGTTCTTCAGCGGCAAAGCAAATCCATTGATGATGCTAAAATGTGACAACACAGGCAAAACACAAAAATATAGACAAACTGTGCAAATGATTCAATGTCTAAACCAAGAGTCTAAACTCTACACAAATATCCAGATACATACAAATACATTACTAAATGATCAAATCAGCTATAAAATGTAAACCATGTCATCTCGACACAGTGGTACAAAACTGAGTAGAGGTGCTATATAAATTGAGAAATGCATACATGGACAACACAGTACTTCAAGCACAATTTCCACTTTCTATCTTCAGCCTTTGCAACTCTCTTATGGTTCGGGTATGTTTCACCGATTTAACACTCACCTATGAAGCGTGAATAAAATCTGTCTTTTCCATCTCACATTTACTGGCACTAAAAAAGTACTATGATTTGATTAGTATTGGAAAGCACTATTAGATGATGTCTCATCACTATAAAGCCTAAAAAACAAAATATGAAGCAATTAAATGGCAAAAGATCAAGCAGTATCTCCTCTAAACCCAAAGCGTACAGAAACTAAGGCCTTATGAGAATGCTTCTGGTAACAATAACCTAACAATAACAATAACCCTAAAGCATAACATTAACCAAAACCAGAACCCCATGAGAAATGTTTCCACTGAAATAACATAAAGGTAACTAGGAATTTTCTTAAGTTAGATTTTGTGAAACGTTCAACACATGCAGACCGTTTGACAGAAGCCAGTGGGTATCATCACCTGTGGATCACCACTGTTAGCAAGTATGATTACCTGCCAAGGATCTCTAGCAGTTCCCCTGTTCCATTGAACTGCTCCGTTTCATAAATAAACCTTTGTAACAAAATAACACAATTGCAAAGATTCGAACAGCAATCATGAAGTTCAGGTTTTTATACTAAAAATGAAACTGCATTTACAGAAATTGGGTGAAGCTGGATTAGTTAAATCAAGAACTGTAGAAAAGGTTGTGTGTGTGTGTGTGTGTGTTTGTGTGTGTATGTTGCACAGAAGACACAGGAACAGTGAGGGCAAAAATCCATCGTCTTAGCAACCAAGAGTGTAAGTAAGAAGGGTGATTTCCAAAGAGGCATTTCCAGATTAAGCCAATACAGTCTAACAAGCTTCTCAGATAAGACATCACAGATCATTTTAGACTTTCTCATCAATCTACCTATTGTGAAAGTGAGTAAGCCAATTCACTGAATACCCAGTTTGTATTCTTACCAACAAACAAAAAGCCGGACAAACAAGAGACTCACCTCAGAAAAATGTTGTTGATTTGTTTTCTGATGAAGGCCCTCAGGCCCAAGAATTTCCCATATATCCTATGCAGGACGGTTTTCAGAAAGTCTCTCTCTCGTGGGTCCTCGCTATCAAAGAGCTCCAACAACTGTAAAAACAATCAGCACTGCGAGACGCTCCATTCCCGTAACGCAGGCTAACCAAACACAAGCACAGTGACCAGTAGAAAACCTATTACAGCCTTTAACACTGGTGCTTATATGAGGGATATCCTTGATTAAAAAGCTGTTAATAGATGATCAATCAACCTTAACATTGTATATCAATCACCCGTAACCAGCCATCTAATCTATGGCTTTCACAGCACAGTTCAAAGTCCCTTTGTTGTTGATTTAACTGTCAACTCTGGATGTGTATCTATTACATTAACTGGGCTCTATGTGTATGTGTGTGGAAGCCAGTCAGAAGTAATTTTTCTAGTTATCTGAGCACTGTTTGATTACTTACGAATTTTTTCTTAATGAACTTTAACACCACTTAGGCCAGCATAGGCAATGCTTTCATAAGGTACTTAAAAGGTGCTATACACTAATCGCTCTTCATAACACACTTCGTTGTAACACGAATTCTGATGTAACAAGGATCCCAAGTTCAATTCAGCGTTAGAAAATGACCTCATTATAACAAAACCTTGCTAGTTATCTGAGCACACCTCGCTCTATGGTTCTTGATACGGCTCTCAATGGCTAAAGAAGTTCTGATGTATTACGCGGCTAGATGCATAAACTTACACATACTGTTCGCATTCTGCAGTGCGATTACAAAGACACCAACTGATGATTGTGCTTCAAAATGAAACGACAGTCCAGTCTTAATCCAATGGAGAAGACCAGTCAAAACAGGAGAGGTCAAGGAGACTAAAAGACATGCTACAGACGTAACCATTCATATGCTGCCAATACACAGGGCTAAAATCATACTGCATTTATAAATATCCAGAAATACAATCAAATGACTAAACGGGTTCTGAACTGGACATTACAGGTAATTATAAAAGGCATTTTATTTTGATGACAGGCAAAATAGCAAACAAAATAAGTTAATAGAATAAACAATTTACCTGTAGAACAAATCTCTGATCTATGTACTTCTTAGCAAGGCTTGCTTGAAAATCTGGCGACTCCAGAAATCGCAAGAAAAACTCGTAAACCAGCTACACGAACAATATGAACAGAAACAGAACAGAAACATTTATCCATAAAACAAGCAAGCAGCTTTGCTTGGTAAAATTTCGTTTACTATAAAATACAACCATTGGAAACAGCACAAGACACAGTTCACACAGGTTTCCCATGTATGCCAATACTGCATGTGACATGCCCATCCAGACGTGACTAAGCAGTATTAACTTTTCAATAATGAAAACTACTATAAGCTGTATCTTATAACCATTATGCTCTAAATCCTTCAAGAGATTCTTATTCTTTACATGATGCAGTTTCAACGCTTAAACTGTGCTTCTGAACAATTTCTGCCTCAAGTGGTGCTACACAAGTGACTGATTATGATTACGGTCAGATTTGGCAAGAAAACTAGACACACTCGTGCATAATAATTGTCTAGTCGACAGGATCTAGGTGGTGCCAATGGCATGTTTATACCCACCTGGCTGTTCTGTGCGGTTTTTGAATGTTTTCTTGATTTCTTATGGGCTCAAATAGATAGACATGAGTGCAATGTTGCTGAGAGACTCTTAAAAGGCCCCACATCGATTGCCTCGAAACATACGTCTGCCTAAGTTCAGACTTAACTAACTCCAGTCTGCGCTGCTCGGTCGGTTGCCAATCAGCCAAAACATTCCCACATATTGGAATACATGTGGGAAATACTACATTGGCTCCCTGTTCCAGAATGGATACGCTTTAAGGTTCTCCTGCTTCACCGTTCTGTTATGGTCGGCATTGCGCCGGCATACATCAGAGAGCCGTGTGTTCCTGTCTCCAGTCGGCCTGGTTGCCGGATGCTGCGTTCTGCTGCCCGTGGGGATTTGCAGGTTCCACGTCACTGCACGTCGCTGTGAGCTCGTTGGGCCTTCTCGTACTTTGGACCCTCCTGCTGGAACAGTCTCCCTTTAAACATTTGCTCGTTACCTCTTAGTTTAACTCAACATTCATTTTCTGTTCACCTCAAGACACACTTGTTTAGATCGTTTGGATAGCCATGTGACCTGCACTTTTGAGAGATGCTTGAAAGGCGCTATATAAATGCTTGTTACATTAGATTATGCTACATATACGTACAACATGCCTAGTTGAAGAAGTCACGTTGCTCTTCAAACTGGGGACTAATACTAATCACAACACGTTAGGAATTTCACATGTAGTCAAGGGAAATGGCAGTGTAGATGTCACCTGTAAATGCGGCCACGATGCTTCCAGTGTGGGATCATCCTCTTCCGGATCAAACTCTGGATTATCGCTTGGCGGAAGAGTTCGAAATATATTGCAGGCGATCTACACAGAATCATTTCAGCTGTTAGTAACATAAAATGGCTTTACAAAACCTTAACCTTATAATGGCTTATGACTTCTATAGCGCTACCACCATAATGGCCAAGGCACCTATTGATGGTTGCTTGGTTAAATCAGTTGTCCAAGTTGGTAAAAGTACAGACAAAATGTAACAGTTCTAGGAAAGTAGAAGCACATTAACTGCTGGAGAAGACTAACGAAAACACAAGTCTGTATAATATCACGAACATTTAAACCATGATAAATGTTAGAAAGCAACTAAAGTCTTCCATTTCCTATAAGACGTAGGGAGGCATTCATTTCCCTTTCATAGGCCCCTGAGCTGGCAAGGGGCAATCCTGGATGGAAAACATGGTAAATGTTAGATAGCAAGTAAAGTCTTCCATTTCCTATAAGATGAAGGGAGGCACTCGTTTCCCTTTCATAGGCCCCTGAGCCGGCAAGGGGTAATCCTGGATGGGTTGGGCTGTGGACAATGCCAAAGAACACCATAAAAAATGGAACCTGTACCCGAACATCCTGAAAGAGTAACTGTTTAGTCATTCAATAGTAGCTCTTAATAAATAATAAATGCAGAAATAATAATATAATAATAATATTTTAGTGTTTTAAGCATAAGCAAATGTGCTGAGTGTTCGTCGAAAATCGACCAGACAGCTTACCATTTTGACTATTTCCGGGTAGACAGGTTCCGTGAGAACTCCTCGAGTTGCAGTTATATAGTCGACCAGCTCGTTAAGACAGGCCCTCTTGACTTCTTTGCTTTTGAGGTCGGCAACCGGGTCCATGAAGTTAAACACGACGCAGCATTGCTGCAGCTTCCGAATGAACAGGTCCTGTTGTTCTGACGCAGGGGTGTCTGAAAATACAACAGCACAACATGCATACACATAAATACATGTGCTGTCCAGTTGTGGCAAAATAAAGTTTATACATAAACACACACGCGAATACAAGCACATTTTATATACATATATACAAACAGACATATATACACATGCACTTCAGTTGCAATTTATTAACCAGATACACTGTGTTGGTGTGCGCCTCTGAATCCAACGTCATTCCTCTATCTTTCCTCCTTTACCAAGGGCACTTTGGAGCAGCAACGCACTTTCATCCAAATGCCAACTATATGCCATGATCAAAGACATTACCAAATATGCAAAAACTTCGTAAAGTACTCCGTATTACAGGGGCAACTCTTGGATTCATTTATATCTTAGTACCAGTCTTCCATTCCCACCTGCCCCTTGTTTCCTTATCTAACTTGACCAGTATCAATCTTTCACCAATCTCAAAAGCCCATAACTGTCCACTTCCACCCACAAAGAAAAAGTTACAGCATTTAATAATATATTTATTTTAGTTGACTACAACATTGTCTGATTAATAACAAGGTAATATCTTTTGTAAGTCAAGGTCTTGATCATGTGCATAACTCTTGATCTGAGTTATACATGTTGAGTTATACACATGTTCAGACTGTAGACTGTGTCCCTAGGGATGGTCCATTAAGGAGTTCCAGAGAAGGGGAGCAAGAGTCATTACCCAAATGCAGACAAAAGGAAGGAGTTACACCCAACGCATACATCAGCACCTAAATTTGGTACATACAGTTCTTTCAGTACAGTCTGCCTTAACCACAAACTTCAGTAAGACAACAAAGAGTCTATGGTGTTGGAACTAATTATAAACCCTTTGCTGGAGGCAACAGTATCAAAGTAACCACTCCTACGCAACAGTATCAAAGTAACCATTACTAACAAAGTTAGCCCTGCAAGATCAACAGGATAGCCTAATCTTGGCCTTAGTACCCACTGGAGTGCAGACATCCGCCAAAGGGATGGCCGTAATGCCAAATGCAGACAAATAAGAAAAAGGAAGAGAAAGAGGTACAAAGTAGGTCATCTTTTGCAGACGTCCTTTATGGATGACCCACCATGTCACAGGATAAATTTCCAGGCAAACCAAGAGTTCAGGATAAATTTCCAGGCAACCAAGAGTTCAGGATAAATTTCCAGGCAACCAAGAGTTCAGGATAAATTTCCAGGCAACCAAGAGTTCAGGATAAATTCCCAGGCAACCAAGAGTTCAGGATAAATTTCCAGGCAAACCAAGAGTTCAGGATAAATTTCCAGGCAACCAAGACTTCAGGATAAATTTTCAGGCATCCAAGAGTCCACAGATGGTCATTTGGTTTAACGATATTTACAATGATGACATTTAATACTGTTCTGTCTTTTTATCCATGTTAAGGAGGTTTACTTATTTATTACATTTTATTTACATATGTACCAGTTACTATGCATGCTGTTGGTTAATCTTCATCTTAGGAGTGGATGAATGTTTTCCAGGGACTGAGATGGAACTTTACAAAGGTCACAGTAAAATGTCCTAGAATTAGTTTGGATAAGGGTGAGCAGAGTAATGCATTGTTTATATTAACAAACGTTGTTGCACCGTGGAATTTAGGAATTTGGAGTAGTGGAATTTAGTCCTGATGGCATCAGCCACCAAATGCTGTGTGTTTAAACAGCCCAAGCACAAGTTCAACTTCAAATATTTCACAGCAGCTTTTTGAGGTAATTAAAGGCTCTATATATAGCATCATTACACACACACACACACACACTTGTATATCGAAGCAGCCCATAGTACACTGGAACCTGCTCATAATGCTGTAGTTTGGGAACCACATCAAGATCCACTTAATGAGATTCTGTCATCATAACAAGGTCATTTTCTAAGGATGAACTACATTTTGGATCATTGTCCTTGACCGTGGTATATCATAATTCGTGTTATAGTGAAACACGTCATAAGGAGGTTCTGGTGTAAATCAATGTCACTGGGCATTTATATATCACCTTCATATCTTGCTGGTGCCCTCCCTTCATCAGACTAAATGAAGTTAGCTGAAAAGTTCATCCACAGGCAAATGATCAGCCATTAAGTCTCCTGTACGAAAGACTTGAGTATGTGCAGAAAAGCAGGCTAAAGATGCATACTATTAACTCCCTGCAAAGGTTAATGTGTTTACAGCTGCACACAGTAACGCAAACATAAGATAATCACCATAAATACAATCACTCTAGTTTTATCAGAGCTGGCCATTGCTAGCTGTTCAGACAGCCACTGACAACCAATCAGGGCCAAAAGTACACACAAACAAATGGCAACCATACTGAGAAACCAATCAAGAATACCAATGACTCTAAGGAATGACCATCCTCCATGATCTTCAATCTCTAAATATCTTTGATAAACCTCCTCTTCAATTTCCAAGTGACAACCCTCTGCAATCTTCAGGCTCTAAATGACCATCCTTCTTGACCTTTAACCTCTAGATACTTTGCTGATCCTCCTCTTCCATTTCCCAGTGACAACCCTCTTCGATCTTCAGGCTCTAAGGAATGACCATCCTCTTCGATCTTCACATACAGGAATGACCATTTTCTTGGATATTCAGGCTAAGGAATAACCCCTTCACTGATCTTTAACAAACTTTGTGTTTTGTATTTCAGTACCACTGATTGATACCAGGCCAATTTGCTGGACAATATGCCTCGACACCCATAAATAATACAGAAGAACAGATGCCCAACTTTCTATGGGAATGTAATCGGTGTCATTAACAAAATCAAGAGGAACAAAGCACAAGGTATGAATGTAATCAGTATGGAACTGCTACAAGAAGGAGAATAAACAGCTGTTAATGTTATGCATACTCCAGATGCAAAGATCCAATAAGACGAAGAAATCCCAGAACACTGGGGAAAACCAATAATCATCCCCACATACAAAAGAAATGGAGATTAGCCAGACTGCAAGAATTACAAAGGTAATTAGCCTACAGAGCATCCCATGCAAAGTATTCACCAAAATGATACAAAGCAGAATGAAACAGTATGTTGACAGAGCACTTGGAAACAAGACCAAGAAGAAACACAACTGACCAGCTCTTCAGTGAAACAGATACTTGAAAACAGCAGCGAGCTCAACCAGGAAGTCTTCAACAACTTCACAGACTTCAAACAAGCATTCCACAGCATGACAACCCGTGGGGAGTAATCCAAAATGTAGGAATACCAGATAAACAAATCAAACTTTGCAAGAAACCGGAAATCTTTGAGTGCAATAAATGTAGACAAAAATACCACAGAAAATTTCCTGAAAAAACGGGTACATCATGCATCTTATCAAGCAACTTAGAGGCAGTAACGGCACTTGGTCTATAGAACACAAAGACAGGAATGAAGCTAAATGGAGGAATAGTGAACAATCTTCGATTAGCTGATCACACTGGCCTCCTAGCTAGAAACAGAACAGAACTACAAGACTATCAACACATGGGTAGACAACACCAGCAGAAGATTCGGATTACTGATTAACACAGAGAAAACTAAAACAATAGTTACTGAAAAAATCAAAGAGATGCCAATTCCTAATCAGCATCCAAGGATAACCTATTGAACAATTCATTTATCTCGGTCTAATAACCGCAGATGGTAATAGTGAAAACCACATACACAGAAGAATTGGAAGCACATTGCAAGCATTTGGAAAAGCAAGAATTTATAAGACAATGATATAGCCCATTTTTCTATAAGGATCAGAATGCTCATGAGAAAGCAAGACAAAAAAGACTCCTCAAAACAGAACTGAGCTGGCTACAAAAGCTTGCAGGAATCTCACAGTCTATAGAACACATTTGTAAAAGCAAGAATTTATAAGACAATGATATAGCCCATTTTTCTATAAGGATCAGAATGCTCATGAGAAAGCAAGACAAAAAAGACTCCTCAAAACAGAACTGAGCTGGCTACAAAAGCTTGCAGGAATTTCACAGCTACAAAAACCCAGCAACAATGAAATATGACAAATCTTGGATACGCAGACAACTCTTAGAAAACGTCACTCAGTGAAAACTCCAATGGTTTAGTCACGTGGCAAGGAAGCCAACTGACTGAATCCTACACAATGCATTATATGCAAGATGCCAAAGAAAAAATAGAAAAGCAAGACCATTACCATGCCGGATAGATAATATAAAAAAATTACATAACACGACTTGGACTAAACATGAAAACAACACTTAATATGACAAATGACCAAAATGAGTGGAGATCATTTATTCACACCCGCATCCACCAAAGAGCTGGCGTTAGGGACTAATTATGATGGTATGCCAGCTTTGTTCATTGATAAGCCCCACTGCCTGAACAGATTTGCATGTCTTTAATCTCATCCATGCAATCAGCTAACAACAGGAAAGCCCATGGGGTCATAGGTCAAACACCAACACTTAATAAAACATAAGTGTCTGCATAAAACCTTGACACTTGAATATATTAGTACTGTCCTTGAGGTACTGGCCCAGGTTATTTATACACAAGAATCTCGTTACAAGGCTGTCTTTAGATGCCCCATAAAGGACCACCTTATAACGAGGTTGTGCTACAGCGAGAACATTTTCTAAAGCTGAACTAAAATTAAGATCCATGTACCCTACTTATAATGCCCTTCATTATAACACGGATTCTGATATAGCTCAATATCAGAATCCGTGTTATAATGAAGGGCATTATAAGTAGGGTCTGGTGTATCTTCTATATCAGAGTCATTGTCAGATCTAATCCATTGTCCAGAACAATCCCACAACTTCCACAACAACCTCTTTTCAAAAGGCTAATTGGATTTTGCTAGGTTAGAACAAGTTTCTCTTCAGAGAAGATCATCAGCTTAACACTCACACTTTTAAAACAACAGCATGTGTCTAACAAAAGGTAAAGAATTCCGAATCCTACAATTGAGATGCAAGGAGGTGCTCATTTCCTTTTCTGTAGGTATTTGAGCCAGCAATGGATGAATCCCAATGTCCTGGACACGGGGCCACTGCATCACAAGACGTGCTGTTTAGTTCCCAGCTTATGCCAGTACCAAATTATACTGCTTGGCGACAGAGGCACAGTGTGTGTGCAAACAACTTGCCCAGGGTTTGTTACACGGAGTCGAACCAACAACCATGTGATCATTGACCAAACAAGTTACCGACAGACCACTGTGCTGCATACTGCTAACAACAGGTGCAGTTTAAGAATGTTATTAAAACAAACTGTGAGGTCCAAGAATACACAACAAAGTGAAATGACCCAAGTGAATGATCTCATTCAACCAATGCCTTAAAAAGGTTCCAAAAAGGTGCAGAAAAATCAACACACTCAATTATGTACACATTTACAATGTCGATCATACATACAAACAAATACATAACAATGTCAGGCATGCATGTATGTATGTATCTGATCTTTTGTATAGCGCATTTTAAGAAACTCTCAAAAGCGCTGTGAACATGGCTGCCCAGTTAATTTAAACAAGTGAGTCTTGACTAACGAAGAGAATGTTTCTTGGGCATACATACACAAGTTCACACGTATGCGCCACTGGTCACTCAAGAAGTAGGCGGTGTAACAAATATTTTATATAATCTAACAACTCCTCACAGTGCCATTATCATAAGGCATCAATCAATGGTTACTTCAAGTGAACTTGTAATCTATATCATAATCCGTTGGAGAAGCCAGATCAAATTACTATAGGGCAGAGAAACCAGAAGTTCGGCTACGGTGGATAAGCAGGCTGAAACAGACGAGCTATGTTTAGACCTGAATGACATCATGTGGCGATGAACAAGGAAAGAAAGAACCTAGTAACGTGAAATAATTTACTGGTAAAAAATCCAGATTGTTTGCTGGTACAAAATCTGCTTTATATTTTACCCTGGTAAATATAAAAATGTTTATATGCTCCCAAGTTGTCTTTCTTTACAATTATTAATTATCAGGCTGATTATTGCCTCTGTTAGTGACCTCCTGCACCTGTCGTCAGCTTCTTCTAATCAGCAATTATGTTTGAAATTAACAATATCAGTAATGCGTCCTCTGAAGCTGACTGCAACTGCTATTCTTAAAGAATGCTTTTTTTGTACTACATCATCCTTTATCTACCTCTTCCTCATTGAAAGTTGATTTATTTCTACCACACTCATGCTTTAGTCCATGGGTGTCCACACTTTAGACAAACGGCCACATTACCATTTTTTCTGGGGCTTAGGGCAGAAGAAACAATTTCATCATTATTAAGATCCTTATCAAAAACTGACTCACAAAACTAATATAATAATTTCAGTAATTACAATAATAATAATTTGCCCATCTTAGAGTAATCTGCCTCTGCTACATCAGCAGATGTAGCTGAACATAACACTTCAATTAAATGTCTAATTGTAGGCAATGACATTGAATTTGCACTAGCATTTTCATTCTAGAGAAAAGCTGACTACTACATACTGATGTTTTGCCAAATAGTGCAATAAACCTAGGCTTAAGAGCGTATAGAATTTGAAACATCTCCGGGAAAATACATTTTCTACAAAATGTTAAAAAGATCATGTGTTTGGAAAGCTTTTGTTATGTCACTGATATTCTGAAACTCAGTAAACAGCTGTGTTGGACGTAACCAAGGGATTACATCATTGAAATCAGTTTCTACCATTTCCTACCATATTTTACCATTCTGACCATATTTTTAACTGCAAAAATATTTTTACCATTAAATTTACATCACTACAAGTACCTAAATCTGTAAGTAAGTAGTCTTTATTTGCATCTGACAAGCACACATCATGTATAATACATACACAGACACATGCATATTCACAACTGAAATCTATCAAATTCCCCAACTCTGGCAAATAAATTCTTTGCAACAGTCTGGAAAATCCACAAAGTGATAAACCTTATCATCTTACCACCAAGTAAAGAACAGAACTTACAGGATCTTCAATGCCTTTGACAGGTCCACAGAGGGCGCTATAGAAGTCTTACAAAGTCATCGAATTCCCCTTCCCTTCCCTTCATATGTGAAACAGAAATCTTTCTAGTGAACACTGCATGTAGCTTACAGGAAAAAAACAGCTACACAGGTCTATCGGTAGATTTTTTCTCTGTCCAAGTCCTTTCTAAGCTAAAACTTCCCTGACTGTGGTGCCAAAGACATTTAAAGGCAGTATGAAATTCTCCTGTGTACCGACTAAAGGCCTGCCTGTAAATCTTCAGAGAAGCCAGCGTATAACAGAAATTAAGATCTGCACTTGTTTATTCAATTAGTCAATCGGTACTTAACCTAGTAAAGCTGCTGAAGCGTAATTAAGGAGGTACAAGTGTTCCAGCTACAACTGGCTATTCTAGAAAAAAATCTGCACACTAAACCAGGTCTGGAAGCTCAATCAACTTCAAACTGCTGCAAAAGCAAGTCCTCAAAACTGGAAAGTCATTTAAAATCTTCTTAAATGACACAGATTCAAAACAACAACAACAGTATACCATCACAGAGCCTTAACAGGTGCCTCATAAAAATTTGCAACGCTTGCCACTATGATCAGAGCTCTTGAAGAAGCAACCCAAGAATGCTAGAGAAATGATACGCTGGAAAATGTAGTGGCAAAATTTATATTAATAATAATGGCAAAAGACACTTTCTTCCAACTTTATTGTTAAAATTAGATAATAATTCATTTATTACATATCTCTTAACAACAGACAAGATGTGGTTTGAGGTTTGATGGATGTTCTGGCTGTAGTACAAACACATCAACAACAAGATAACCTTTCCTTATTGCCCGACAACAAATTAAGTAGGTAAGTAAGTATTATTATTATTAAACAGATAGCAGTAATGTGCACATTTCATATACACAGTCTCAAAAGTGCATGCAGCAACCCCATACTACTCATCCAAAAATGTCACTGTCTGTGACTTAATGGAAAAACAAGATTTTTATGCAGGTCTAGTAAACTAATGAGTTCTAAGCTTCTTTTTTGAAACTGGTTACTGAGATTGTATTTTCCTTAGGCTCAGTTGGTACAGCATTTCACAAGGTGGGACAAGTATAGTAAACCCCATGTGGACCAAATGTCTTAGTGAAAATCTTTGGAACAATAAGACTTCTGTTAGTGGCAAAGCATAAACAAGACTGACCAGGAACCATTACTACTGGAACATAGAAGAGAAAGGATGGTACCTCTAAGCAAGCTAGCAAGCAAGCAAGTAGCAACTTCACATGATGCAGATATCACTCTAATCTGAACTTTTATAGCACCATTATTAAACTATATAATGCATCCATTACTGGTGAAAGCAGATGCAGTATTAGTAACTGGCCATCGTGCCACCTACAGTTTTCTTCATCTTCTTTTTTCAGGTGCTCCACCTATGGGCAGATTTATACTTCACTAGGGGTAACTCCTCATGCCTGCTATTTCAATTGCTGCTCTGTGACTAGACCTGAACTTGTTGTTCTTTTGGTATGCACTTTGAAAATGCAAAATTGTGCCTTTTTAGAGGTTGCACCATCTGCCTGGAATAGCCTCCATCTCTACCTACATGTTTTTTTCTGGCCAAGGACACTATGTGCACCTTTTATCAACTCCTGAAAACTGTTATCTTTCACTGGAGCTCGACTGGGAGCGCCCGAGTAGATTCTAGCTGGGGCGCTATACAAATTAACTGAATAAAAAAAGAACTTCCTGCATCCGTCAGTCGTCATCCAATCCACCTTTTACTTGTTTTTCTTCCCAGCCATTCTTCCTTAAATAATGGTTCTTCTTTGGACATACGTATAGTATCGGGGACCGCTCTATTTTGCAAAGATCAGTTAAGCATTAGACATCACGTTTACTTGCTTCAATCAATGACGGCACATTTACAGAAGTCACGCCTATAATTAACGCCACTGCAGCAGGCGATGCCGAAAAGCATTGGCCAAAACAGAGCAGTCCCCGATACTATAAGTATGCCCGTCTTTGTCTGCTTTTGTTGTTCCTGTGTCTTGTTACCGTAATATATTACACGTACAGTAATGCCATTTCACAGTAAAAAGCCGCATGTTTTCTCTGTCACTCACATGTTGCAGGTACTGTAATGTTTGCCAGGAACTGTAATGCTGCACACCAAATTATTATGCCAATCATAAAGAGGTCTGTACATTCAACAGCTCAATACCCAGGCTGTTTACACTTCATGAATTATGTATCTCTAAAACAAGCAGTATCACGTCAAAGTCTTAAAATGATTTTACCTTTGAGTTGTGGTAAAGCCTGAAGCTCAGATGATCCCTGAGTGCGATAATGTGATGATCCTTGGCTTCGCTTCTGTTTACGGCTTTTTATTAATGCCTTATTTTTGAAAGGATCTATTTTATCTACAATTTTAGATGCCATTTTGACAGGGGTATGAGCTCAAGCAATGCTTCCGAATTAACTCCGATATCTGAGTGTCCACCACCCAGCTTAAAATTCAGTAAAAAAAACAATGCAAATTATATCCTGAAACTTTCTACGTCCGTTTTTGACAAAATGTTGACGATCTAGCGCAATTTTTTCAGTCTTAAATGTTTTCAATATTTAATCGCAACTTGTGTTCAGATCGGCAACTGCGGGGCATACGTCTAGCCCACAAATCTTAAAAATGGAGGCGACGATTTCCAGGAATTTCTTGAAACATTTTCTTCTCGGACACACTATTGCAGAAATTGAGAAAAATCTTGAAAAACTGCATGCACCATCATAAACTCGCGATGAATTATTTTAGGACGCGTAACTTTATTAATTAAAAACGCTAACTACACCATTTTAATTACAGCTTTTTCTATAGCCTTATGGCGATAGCAGAGCTTCGATATGATTTGCATTCAACACCTAATGACGTAGTTTAAGACTGAGCACCAAACGCCTAGGTAAGTCACGGCACGCCACCAATTAAGGGGTAAATAAATGTAAATTTACACGTTTTTATATAGCCACCGTATGGCCTCGACCCTACTCATTTATCAATGATTTAATCGGGGTGAGATGGGGTGACTGCTGTCTATTTAATACAGAGCGTAAGCGTTGCTATTTTAAATCATTAATAGCAAGGTAATTTTTAGATTTGTTTATTACTGAGATTTCATTTTCTGGTTTCGGTAAATAATATGATACTTTCGTTACTTTGCAACAGCAACGTAGGCAAATTGTTTATTCAGTCAACTGTTAGAAAAGACGTAAGCGTTAAAATTGTGTAATTTAGTAAAGTACTAAGGATATATTATCCGCACTACTAAAAACAAAGTACAGGCCTTTGTGTGGTGGGTAGTTAAATTTTTTTGTTCTATAGCGCCTAAGTTCTTTTTGTGTGTTTGCTTATATTTCTTGAACTATAGTTTATTTATCTAACGAATCGGTCTGTAAATACATAATTATTACTAGTTAGTACAAACTCGATAGCCACTGAAAATAAAATGGTTTCTAATTGTCCAATTCCCAAAAAGGAAAATGTGCGATAAAGTGTTGACGTCATCAATTTTTGTGTACACTTTGATGCCATGGGTCAAGTGATTAAAATTTTTGTAGTGAATGCTCGCATGCGGATATTATGTTAGAGCCGCTTAAATCAGCAAAATTGAAAATATTCAAGTATGTATAGTTCAGAAATAGTTATCGAATGACTTTTTCGGCAATCTTATAGTATCGTGGTCCAATGTTTCCATTAGTATGTGGGCGTGGCTTCAGCCCTGGCAGAGCCCTTGCTGCAGCCCTATCCCTGGCTGCAACTCTGGCTGCTGCAACTAACCCTAACACTTCACCTTGTCCACCGAGATAGGGCTGCAGTAAGGGCTCTGCTGTGGCTGTATGCTTACAATTCCTCGCTCAGCCGATGGACGCAAGGCGTGTTAACAAAATGTCTTACAAGTTTACTACTTACTTGCTTATATGTATCAATAGATATGGAAATGCAGGTCGATTTTGCGGTTGCATTTTTGTTGCCATGGTTGGTTGCTTTCTGCTTTAAATTCTTAAATGGTAAATGTTATTCAGTTTGCTAGTGTATTGGCAAGCCATGTGCTTTGTGAAGTCATGCATTTGTGTTGTGTTTTCCAAAATATTGTATCTTTTGCATTAAGACTTCACTCCTAATCAGACTATAATTACAATCTTTTCCTGACCAGTTAAATTAATTGATAAAGAAATGAGTTCTATGTTAATAAATTCATGAAGAAATTATTTTAAATTTCAGGGTTTTGTGACCATGTAGAAGTGACGGAAAGTGATTTCACAAAGAAATAGTAATAGCGTCAATGAATCTTTTACCACATCTGCTGTTGCCATGTATGGTTCTGTTGGCTTCCTACATCTTCTGGGATACAATGCAGCGCTGCCTCTCTGATTTTGTCATCCTAACATCCTGCATCATTGGATTCTGCCTTGGCGTCATTGTTGCACTGTCGGACCAGGAATATTTGCCAGTCTGTTTTTTACCAGCACCAAATTGTAGTAAAATTTTGGAGCGTGTCAAGGTGAGCTTAAATTTTGGACAGAAACGAGACTTTAATGCTTAAATCCATCACTCACAAGTATGTAATCGGATCTGACGAGTCTTCAGTTGGATTTTTCACATTTAAGATTTTGGTTTAATGAAGTACTACATTAATTTCTGTTGAAGGCACTCCCTAAATGATGTTAAGTTCAATAAATATACTTTTTAAAAGTGGAATGTTGCATTTTGTCTCAAATCTTGTGTGTAAATTGTATTTCCGCAGAACTGGACGTCGTTTGAACGGACCAAGAGGCCGATCGTCACTACACACAATTTGGACAGTGCCATTCAAGAGCTGATGGATCTCATAGTTAGGGACTATGTTCTTTCTTGGTACACTAACATCAGTCGTGATCCAGATTGTTTTTCTGATGTCATACAGTGAGTAACAGTAGCCTCTGTTCAGTCGGCATTGACCAAGTAATAAGTGAAAATGTCATATGTATATGGAAATTTTGTATGGCCTCTTTTAGGAACTCCTTCTTAGGCATTCTTTGTATGCCTAAATCAGTCATGATCCTCGTCATTTTCCTAATGCTGTATAGTGAATAACGATCTCCTCTCTTCAGTCAGAACTGACCAAATAGTAAGTGGAGATGTTGTATATACCACTGTGTCTTGAAATTTCTATAGCGCCTTTTGAAACTTCCTCTGAAATATGGGTATCACTCTTCAGTTGCTTTTATGTTATTTATGTCTAGGTAGGGACTTGGATATCAACAATTGTATTGAATTTTCAGGTTTACTCGCATTTAAATCTGTATCTAACTTCCAGTAGCATCCTTTATGACTATGGCTCTAGACATGGCTATAGATTTGCAAAAACAAAACACAGATATCCAAATTTCTAAAAGAACCAGTTTGCAAAATCTGGGGGCAATGGAGGTACGTTTTGCGGTGTTTGTTTTGTTGTAGGACTGAGCTCTGGACTGCTGTGGAAAACTTCAGTCTGCATGTTGAGAAGATTGACAAAACCACATTTCTCAGCGAAAGCTGCGTCAATGCTATCTCTGACCACCTCGATATGATACAGCAAGCACATCAGAGGTACTCTGAAGCTTCCTTTGCACTGTTCCGCTCTTTCCATACAAGTGGTAGCCCAGGACTTGAGTTAAGCTTCCAAAGCAGTAGTCCAATCAGTCAGTATGTATGTGTGCAGCTGAACTTAGTTTTAGCACCTTTTCAGCATCTTCCAGAGGCATTATAAAGTTTGTTTTGACTTGGGAAGCTTGTGTATACACAAATTTAAGTCTTCCAAGTCAACGCTGTGCAAAGCCATGGCCCAGTTACTTGTGACCACTGATTCTGAGAACTTTTGAAGCTAGCTGAAATATGGCTGTTTTACGAATCTAGATAGGTGCAACATGAATTGGAACAAGCTGAAAATGCATCTTGATCATTTTCTACTCATTTATCCATTTTTTTCATTTAAGAAAATATATCTTATAGAAGCCGTTATGAGCTTGGCACTTTTAGACTGTTATTAGAAAGTGTTGCTTTCATTTAAAGAGTTTTCTCTTTAAATGCTGAACTTACTGAAGAGAAACTGCTGTTCATTAATGTGAATTAATTCAAACTATTATTTTCATGCAAAATTTCAGTGACAACAAGTCTGTTCCAACCTTTGTTCTGCATTCCTGCCTACGAAATGAGGCTTCAGAATTGAAGCATATACGTCAGGTGGCGGAAGTTTTCCTTGCGTTCTTGGTTCCAAAGCCATACACGCAATGTTCCTGCGCAAGACATCTGCTGAGAGAAATTCTTGCCAACACAGGTTTTATCATGTTACCTGATCTAATGACTTCTCTAGCGCTGGTATTGTAACATAAGAGAACCGCAATCCAAAGAAAATCTTTAAATACAAACCGGATGGAAAGAGAGCAGTGGGAAGACCGAAAAGAAGATGGATAGATTGCCTTGAAGAGGATCTGAAAGGTGCCGGAGTTACTATCTATGGGAAAACGGAGGGCAGACGGAGAATGACCCTTGAGGAGATGGCCGGGAAACGAGATTTGTGGAGGGGTGTCATAGAGAAATCAACGACTGGATCCAGTCCAGAGATGATTACATGACATGACATGACATTGTAACATACAAGGCTTCAGTGAAACTGTAGTCAGAAATCGTAATCTGTTTGAGAAGCCAAGTTAAAATTCATTTTGGTTCTGTTATCCTGTGGTCGCAGATTCAAGCCTGCTGTTTGGATGCCATGTAACAACCCTGATCTAATAAAGTGCTCTTGAACCTCCCTGTGAAGATGGTTTATAAATATACAGTTATGTTACATGAAACACCATTACAGTGTGGTAGAATTTATGTGGGGGCTGTTTCTTCCTGTCACAGTCATGTATTTGGCATTTTTGAGATTATCGTAAAAGTAAAACAAACAAAACACTAATAATGGCATGATAAAAAACTAATAATGACACGAGAAAGATTATTCATGCTGAGAGGTCGGTGTTTGTTATTTTTCTGTAGTCTTCAAACCTGCAGTTGACCTCATAACAGATCCACACTACCTGAACAGCAAACTTTACAACTGGCTGACCTATCGAGAGCAACTACAAGCAGAACATTCTAGAGCCTATGCGTACGCTTCGACCTATGAAGAGTTCATGACAATCATTAAACGCTGCTCTGACCTGGAACATTTGAAGCAAATCAGGTCAGAGGGGACGTCTTTCTTATAAAATATGATGCATGGTAGCCGATTGGTTAGAGCACTCGGCCTGTAATGCAAAGAGTATGGGTTCGAACCTATTCCTCTAAGACTGTTATTGTGTAGAGACCTTGAGCAAGTCCTTCACTCACAACTGCTCAGTGCCATTGGTTGATGCTTAGCCATTAGATAGTGGTGCTTAATAAATGCAGAAATAATAATGTGCAGGAAATGATAGCACTTTGTTTTCATGAGACATTTTAACAGTATTAAGACTGTGGATGGGGCTATGTGTGTTTCATTTTGCAATAAATGCATTGAATGTATGTTGATTTTGTTGAATAAAAGGAATCTTTACACAAAGATATCACTAATGAATCGCCTTCCTAGGGGAAACACTGTATGAAATTCTTGATAGCATGATCTTAAGATCGGTGGATCTCTACCTGACCCCACCAGTCCGAGAACGAGATTGTGTTCATCAATTGCAGCAAATATAAATAAATAAGTGATATCTATAAAGAATGATCAGTTATACTGAAAAAGTGATGAATATGATGAATACTTTGTAAATATGTCCTAATAGCAGTAAATATGCTGAAAATGTTGAATACCAGAGGATCGTAAATAAGGTGAAAAATGTACTGAATATGATAAATTTTACAAAATAGATTGTAAGGAAACTATCACAATAGATGTATTGTTTATAAATATTTTAAGGAATTTTTGCTTCAGGTTGAATATAATTTCAGAAATCATGTTGTCCACAACGCTTCAAAACATCAAGAAATCCCGAGGAATCGAAACAAGTACGGAGCATTCTTGAAACTGAAAGAACACTTGTGATGGCTTCTTCTATTTTTTATCAAAAAACTGGAAATATCTAATCCTGTCTGATCTGATGTCTTATCTGACACCGTTATCAGTCAATGGTTTTTGCTTCATGTGAAACTGTTATAAAAAATCATAAACAATTGGAGATTTCCATTAAAAGCAAAGTAGGTAAGGGATCCAGGATGGCTTGTATGAAGGGGCAAGGGCATTTCCAGAGGGGCATCACATTCGGGTTTGGTCTGAGGGGCGCCGGCATATAACCAACAGGGGTGCAGAGGCTCATGTTCAGAAATTGAGGGTGAGGTAGATAATCTTCCTTGCATACCTCTTTCGACGCATTCCTCTGACTGAAACGTGGTTCTGGCCATTGAAGGATCCGAAGTGGAGAAGAAAAAGCCATACTACAACCAGAAACAGCTGAATAAAAACCCTAGTAAACATGTAGTGACGTTGATATAATAATATTAATAATAAGACAATTTATATAGCGCCGTAGCCCAACCGAGGTCGAAAAAGGGTGCTGTACATTCGCCAGTGCATTCAGTTGTCGAATGATAAGCTGAAAAGGAATGTTTTTAGCCATCATTTAAACGTCTCCAGTGAAGGGGATGACTTGACATGCTCAAGAAGACTGTTCCACGCCTCAGGTCCAGCAAATGCAGACAAATACTTTCAGAACCAACTACTGACGTGAAGACGTCACTGCATATATACCAACTGTCTGGGCTTTTCCAAATGGCTGCAAAAGTACCTGAGACATTCTGTGTAATTACCCTGTAGTAACAAAATATAATTGACAAGAAAATACGATTAAGTAAAATGTCATGCATGGCTTCAAAGCATGATCACATGTACTTATGCTTTAGAGTAAAAAAGTTATGAGGATTTGAGGATTATTAACAGTACTTGAGAGATGCTGTGTAACTGATCGCAAATATATGTACTAACAAAAGCATGCATGCTTTTCCAGACAAGAGTCTTTCACCAAAAGGAACTGAAAAGGGTGAACTGCTTCATTCCAGAAATCTTCCCAAATATATAAACCAGGTGACCCTGAATTTTGAAATGTTTTTTGAACAACTCCATTCGTGTGTAAAACAGATTAAGCATACATTACGGAAAGTGGAAGAATTTAGTTGCATTAATTCAAACAGCACCAATTATGCACATTATTGCATGTGTAAACATGCTACTCTAATCCAATGGCTAAACATGCTACTCTAAACCAATGACTAAATGTGCTACTCTAAACTAATAATGGCTTGGGGTTGATTAGATGAAACTGTCATAGCATGTTATATAAACTTGTAAGTGGATACCGTAAGCAATCTTATAATATGTAAAACTGCAACATGGTAGAGTGCTCAGATTGTTATGCAGATTGTGCTATTAAGTCTCCATGAGATGATTACTGTTTAGGAACCTTCAGCGAATTCTTACCACCCAAATAGTTAGTGTCAACAACTGATACCTTTTTGTGAAATAATGGCACAACACAAACGAATTATTATTTTTTATTATTTCTGTTTTTGTGAAGTGCCACTGTCTGCTACCAAGGCATCAGTAGGTGATGCAGAGCAATTGTATGAAGGATTAGCTCAAGGTCCCTACACAGGAACCACCTCAGGGTAGACTCGAATCTGCACACTTTGTGTTGAAAGGCAAATGCTCAACCAGTAGCCTACTGTTTTGCATGTTAAATGTAATGACATTAGTAAGAATATGTTTACTCTAACCTAATCAGTCCAATTCTTACCCAACCCAGCTTTCCCTCCTGTTACCTCAGTGGACCGACCATCTGTACTTGTTATTAGTTGATGATTTTATCTGGGAGGCAATTTTTGACTTAAAAGAGATAATTCCACAGTTCACTTGCCCTGAGTTTAAGGGTTACATTGTTCCTGTAAACTCTTAATTTTACTTAGATCAGTAATTGTATTATTGGTACTTGCTTTTCTGACACTTGTCGTAACAGTACTTTTATTCATAGTACTGGTATCCCTTGTACATGGACTGGTCTTCCGAGTACTTGTCTTTCTGCCACTGGTATTTCTAGTACTTGTCTTTTTGATATATATATATATATATATGTATGTATATATATATATATACACACATATATACACATATAATATATATGTCTTTCTGGTTGAGTAAATGGTTTTGGGTTGTGACTGTATTTGGGTGGCTTCCTGCGTGTGCTGTTTTTTTACTTCAGTGAGTTTTATTTAGCTGAAGGTAGCTAAGGCAACGTGCGAAAAGCGAATCCATCATCTGGGTGGAGCCGAATACTTATCCTACCTCGAGGAAAGCCAGCAACAGGAAAGGATACCTGGAAAAAAGGTCTGACTAAGTCACAGTTTCCCAATCTGATATGATCTGAAGGGTTTTGATGTAATATGATCTGATATGATCTTATGTTTTGAAATGCTATGATCTGGGATTTACCTCACTTTAATATTTAGATTTACCAATTTTATGCAATTGACAGGTGTTTGGCATTTTTCTAAAGCAAAACTAATGTAATCTAATTTCGTGTAAAGCTAAGAGGCCAAGATAGCACAATTGATTACACAATATATGTGTCGTTTATATAATAAATAGTAAAATTGTCTGTGGGCAGGTCTTGTCTTTTCAAGTGATTATGCAGTCCGCTGATGCACGCTTTCATTTGGCTTCATTCCTTAAGAAAAGTGGAAAAGAATCCCTTGTCAGGTAGTTAGGCTTGCAGTTTTAAATCAGGTTTTTTAAATCAAGTTTTGCTGGCATTAGTGGAAACATTTCCTTAAAAGAATATGTCATGATATTGACTTGTTTTTAAAGTAACTGTGTTTCAGAAGACTATTCGTGAAATTTTTCTAGCGCTTCAGAAATGCTTTTGACGTGCTTCTTGTTAAACAGGTGCAATAAAATAAATAGCAAGCAAATTAATCATCTGGCCCGTTGAAAGTGTCTTTGTTGTTCATTAGGTATTCTGATTTTCTGCAGATACTGGGAGGCAGTTGAAAACATGAAGAGAGCAAGCAGAGTAAGTATGGTTAAAAAATGGACCCTAGAGTGAAGACGAATAAGGTCTGTTTTATAAATTGATTAATGAATAAATGCATTTTTATCCACTAATTGAATGAATTAATAAAAGAAATTATCTGTATTTTTGCTTTCCAGTTATGCTAAATTTCTATAGTTTTCCCATAAATGAAATACTGATACTAATTTATATGTCTTCCTGTTGACAAAGATGTCTATACAAGTTTTTATATTTTCCTGGATTCATTGGTATTTAAAGTAACTTATGTCTTGTTTATTTTTAGTCAGAACAGCACAGACTGGCAAATCAGATTTATGAAAGATTTCTTTCTCAGAAGTCAAGCCAAATTCTGCAAATCCTAGACATTGCCATCTTGAAATCCATAAAGGCTTATATGGTCGGCAATGAGGCAGGTTTATGTCATTGCAACTTTCTCCAAGTAATTGGTTGAATCTGTTATTGAACACCAAATTTATTAATAAACACGAGACAATGAATTTTTGCATACTGTCGATGCCAAGAGGTAAACTGCGAAAGAACCAAAGTTCCCCTTAACCTCCGAGTTATATGACAACAAAATTCACAACATTATCATTCAAAATAACTGCAGAATAATAGAATCTGTTAATGAGAGATATATGTTGGACTGATTACTGGGTTGTGTAGAGAGGAATTTGTTGAATTATTTTTTTATTTTATTTTAAGGGGCCTGAAGGATTCTGGGAGTCACAGTCTGCCATTCACAGTTTCATCAAAGAGGAGCATTATGGATCATTCCTCGCTAGTGACATCTATCATCGACATGTCTCCGAACTGGGCGATCGTACCACCTCGCCTGACTTTATAGGTGCAGTTAATTTTTCCATGGTTTGGTGAGGCAAGGCAAGGCAAGATAAGGTGACTGACTATTTATTACTTGACTCATTTTAAACCAGTTTTGTTCAGCAGCAGGTATAATTTTTACCGATTTATTGGATCGATTTATTTGTTGCCCTTGATGTACTGTTTTTTGATTGTTTCAGATTCTTTAAACCCTTCACAGACAGATTCAGAATGTGATTCCCCAACTGTGAAAGTCTCAGCCAGCGGCGAAATTGCTCTTCATTCAACGTACGCTTGTGAGAAGTTGGAAATTCTGGATGACAAGATTCTCAACAAAAGGGAAGCTCTCGACGCAATGCAGCAACTGCAGAAGAAAGATCCTGAGGTTCAAACTTAAGAGAGATATTCGATTTAAAGTTGTGCTTTCTTTTCATGCTTCAAAGAGGTAAACGTAAGGGTAAGGTAAAGTAATAAGACATTCCTCATGGACTTCTGTGAATAGTAGTTCTCAGAGGTATGGTATCTGCGTGAAAGATTATCGGTGGTAGTGCATTTATGATTTACCCCTTAGACAGAAGTGCTAACTTTGGTTTTGAGAGGTACTTTAAGGTGATATACAGTAGCTGAGATACATACATGCATACATACATGCATACATATCTACATGCATACATGCCTAC
Organism: Norana najaformis; assembly: GCA_964023275.1. NCBI lineage: Eukaryota > Metazoa > Annelida > Clitellata > Crassiclitellata > Hormogastridae > Norana > Norana najaformis. Next base: position 31,999,479 of record OZ029919.1, on the reverse strand, counting down.
ATATGTATACACTTACATGCATACACACATGATAGCTGAAATCCAACTACAAGGTCCTCTGTGTAGTTGTTTCACCACCTTAAAGCTCGATTTGCCTTCAACTATAGTATTATGATAATTTTAGTTGATATGTTTCAGATTGTATGTCGTCGTTTCAGACAAAGAAGATGCAGGAAGAAATGGCCCGACAGCTTGAAGCAATGATCAGCGAGAAGAAACAGCTGGAGTTCCACGTCAACCAAACGGATGTTTGGATTCGTCACCTGGGACGGTGGAAGGGCTACATCAGTGATGTCGAAGTAAGTTATCGGACGTTAAGATAACACACAAGTTTCGTCACACATAAAACTCGTCATTCGTGACGTGACGTGATGATCTAATAGTTAACATGCTCGGCCTAAAATGGAAATTTAGCAGATTTGCGCCTGTGTGCAGAATCCTTGTAACAACTCAAGACAAGTTGTTTGCACATGTGCCTCTGCCACCAAGCTGTAGAATTTAATACAAGCCTAAGCTGGGAAGCAAAAGGCAATAGGTGGATATTGGGAGAGGTAACTTGCTTGCATATTTACATGTGCGCATGTCTAGAAACTCCTCAGAAATGTGATAGGAGGTCTTAACAGTTTCGTAATAGTGCTTGTTGACAATGAAGAGTTTTATGAATATACATTTTCTGGAAATTCACACATTGGCATTTTTCATATGATCAGTCTATTACTTGCTTGCATCTGAGGAACATTTTTTAAAATGTGTTCATTAAAACCTTGACACTTGGTTTGTGCTTTGATAGTTTTGCCTCTAGTGTTCTAAGATTTCTTTGTTTTCAGACAATAAGAGTCGATAACAAGAACGTGATTGTCTTCGTAATCGTTGTTAATCTAGTTGGCATTTCCAAGCGAGCAACTTTCCAGGAGGTCTGTTCTGGTGGTTTGTCCGATGCCTCGTGGATAGTAACCAGAAAACTGGAGGACTTCAAACAGTTGCATCGAGAACTCGTTCAGGTGTGTTTTATCAATTTTACCTGTTTTAATCAGTCAAGATATTCAGATTGATGTGATAACACTCCCATTGTCCCATTCATGCTTCCATTGATCTATACGACCATCCATCCATTCCGTCATCAATTCATTCATCTATCTCATCTATCTATCTGTCCATCCATCCACAACCATATCAGGTTGGGGCCATTCATCCTTTCCGTCTGTTCATCCATTCGTCCATTCTAAATCTACAACAAGCCAATAGAATGGCAGCTGGAAATTGGACAGTGACATGCTACCTGTGAAAATATGCTTAGTATTTGAATTTCTTCTTTCAGATTGTTCCGTTGATTCAAAGGCATAAATTTCCGTCACACTCAGGTGCACACAGTGCCGAGTCTTTACGAAAACTTCGAGAGGCAATGCAGCTGTATTTGAACGTAAATTTCTTGTTACGTATCTGAACAACGTGTCAAGTTCTTCTAATGTTATTCTGTTCTCTTCTGTTTGATCAGAATACATGCTCATGATTTCCTCCTCATATCAATATTACTATTATTACTATTATTGTTATTATAAAAAACTATAATTATAAATCATAAGCATGTATTATTATTATTACTATTATTATTATTACTATTATTATTATTATTATTGTTATTATAAGGTGTAAGCTCAAGACAAAGGCATTACAAACAAATGACATGTCAGGAAACAAATATGTTTATACTAATAGACTGATTGAATAATTATAATTATTGTCATTGCCATCTCTTTGATGAAATGACATATCTTTTGCAGAAGCACTTCTGTACTGCGCATATATGTATAAATAGTTTTATAGCACCCTTACAAGAAGAACCATTAGATTAGATTACATTGCATTATATTACACAAAGGGAAATGATGCTATATGTCTACCCCAGGTGAATTTGTCCCCTTTGTGACAGTGTGTTCTTGAAGATGACATTTTGGCCCAAAGTGAACCTGTCTTTGCCTTTCTGAGTAAAAGCCTCGATCTCTTGAAACAGTCGACCGCGGATAGAGAACTTAAAAGCAACAAAACCGTCTTATCAATGTCAGCAATTTTTAAAAGGTAAGTTTGATAAATAATTCTTTATTCTATTTATTCATTCTTCAACTACTCTGTATCTGAGTATCTATTCATTTTTGATGTTCAGGATCGTAGTTTTCACAATATCTTAATCCGCGTTACGAGTGGCGATGTTTTTACTACCTTGTCTTAGTAAACGGTAAAATATTTACCACTTCATTTTAGCAAAATTTTGCCACCTCATTTCTGTGTTCTGCACCAACTTACAGGATGGCGTTATCTTTCGATCGGTTTGCGAGCTCAGTGTCGGTGAACGAAAGTGACAAGGATGTCACAACAGACACCACAGCCCAGCCACTTTACCATCTGATCTCTGACATATTTGAACTGACAGGTGGATCCAACTGGCTGCGCAGAACACTTGTAGGTCTGGTCCAGGTCACTTACGGAAAGTCTATCAACAGGTACGTACTCAGGTCGGGGCCGTGAGCTCACACGTGTAATGTCGAGTGTCCAAGATGTGTATGTATGTATGCATGCATTCTTGTATGTATGTATGTATTTTATGTTGATGTGTATATGTATGTATGCATGTATGTATGTATGTATGTATTTTATGTTGATGTGTTGTGTATGTATGTAAGTATGTATGTATGTAAGTATGTATGTATGTATGATTGGAATTAATATAGAGCCTTTTAATTACCTCTTAAAGCTCCTCCACAGAAAGTCCTTCTCTCCAAGGACTTCTGTGGAGGCGTGGAAACAGGTGTGTTACACCTTTACCTTTTTTTAAATTTATGACAGCATTTATGATAGTCGCGAAAATTGTGAACGAAGCGGTGTAATCTGTGACTCGAGGAAGTTATTTTGTGGAGTGGTCTCTTGTTATCTGTTTCTTAGGAAGATTTACGAAACAGTTGAGTGGATCATTTCGGAACCGATGCTTATTTACTACTTGCATTTGTTTCGTGATGCCTACTGGCCACGTGATCAGCCGCTCGGCCCAACGGCGTCACCTAGTGACGAAGAAAAACACACCATGCGGCAGCTGGCCAAGAAGAAGCTGCTTAACAGTATACCCGGTAAGAACTAATAAGATTTGTTATTTTGTGCCGTCTGATTTCGACCAGGCTTCTGTAACAGATTGTGGTCTTGACAGATTCACTCGAAGCGACCATCGATAGACGATTCATGCATTATGATAACAGTGCTATAGAATTTTTGTCATTAAATTAGATTAAATGTTCATTTCGCCTTGAATGCTGTACAGTGTTACACTTCAGTTGAGATACTGATCTTGTGATGCTGTTGGATAACAGAGTTCCCACCCCTTTGCAGGGTTCATCAAAAGTCTCCCCAAGTATCCAGATATGTAAATACTACTAATTTAATGTCTTTTATAGCTCCTTTATCGTAGACATCAATTGATTGTAATCATAATCAAAAATTTATAAAGCTCCACTTCAAGGTAAACTCGTCAGAGGTGCTTCCGGCCCGACGACCCAGAACCACTGGGGAACAAGTAGGTCTTCAAGCGCTTGCGGAAGAGAGATGGGTAGAAAGGTTGCGATGGTTGCTCTAAGTGAAACCCAAAGTCAAAAATCGTGATCCGAGATCACCGTCCAAGAACCCCAGTCTGGTCTTCTGTCAATAAACTGATCATATGATCGAATGAGTAAAAGGATTGATCAATGCCGGGGGTTAAAGGTCAGAGTCCACTGCTCAAAAGAGTGGATGATTGATTGCCTCTGATGAATGAATCGGATACTATCATTATTTTCCAAAAAGTTAAAATTTGATTTCTTTTGAATGGCTTTGCTAATAAAATTTCTTGTTATTTCGTAAATGAGTCATAGAATGCATTTGAACTTTTTGTTTATGGGATTAGTCGCTCTGAAGAATCTGATTGGTGATGAAAAGGCGCGGCATGGCATAACCAAAGTATTCGAGGCCTTCCAGGATTCACGTCTCAACAAGCACATTTTTTATGTGAGTTCAAATTAACATCTTTTGAAAAACATTTGCCAAATATTAACTGGATAAAAGTTTTTTCTTAAGTCACTGATGAGCAGTTTTTCAAAAACTTTGCCCATGTCTTTTGAGTTGGCTGTTTGAAGGAGCTATTGTACCTTAGAGTATAACTTTAATGGATCACTGTTGGCAACATATACAAAACAACTTAGTTCAGCATTCAGTTTGTGTGCTTGTCTGCATACGTATATGTAAGCACGTGTGTACCTGTGTGTGTGAATATGTGTCTTCAGCTCTTATGCTCTTTCATGGCAACCCATTTTCAATTAACTGTATTTGGCTCAAGCAAAGATAACTGATTGAAACGCGAGGTTTTTGATTTTCTGTATCTCTTGATTGAAGTGAAACCTGCCGGTGCAGTCCTTTTAATAGTGAGGTGCATACTTTCTTTTGCTTTTCAGACGATGTTGGAGATGTTTATGATGGAGGCCTTTGTGAACTCCAAGAGCGAGAAAAGAAGTTTCATTGATTACCAAGGTCACTGTTAATTACTGAAGATGGTAGAAGACCTCTTCAGAAAATCGCGGGTTGATTGCCCTTTTTGATGTTCCTCATGTAGTCTTTCAAATAAGTCAAGCTGATAATGTTATATATTGTTCAAACTACATTTATTACAGTGAATGTTAGATAATCTTTGTTCAAACTACATTTGATGCGATGAGTATTGATAAATATTGCTCAAACGACTGAAGCTCATACCGAATGGTGTGCAGTTACATCATGCTGGTCTATGTGATGTACCAAAGATTCTTTTACATCTCTAATTTAATATGTTTTAATAAAACATTTGCAACATAGTTTGTATTTGGTTTGTGAGTGTAATTGTTCATAATTATCTGAGAGAAGAAATGATCCTTTAGAGACACAGCAAGAATCATAATCACAAATTAACTGTCGCAATTTCCATTGTGTTTTGCAAATGTGGCTGCAAACGCAACCGCATTGAGAAGCTGTTTGCAACTGAATCGGATCTCGTGTGGATCATCGCAGCTAGAAATGCGACAGCAACCCATTTCAGAACAAAATCATTAGCGGTTTTTTATCAGCACCAGTTTCATGAACAAAGTAATAAAATGGAACAAAGATGGACAACTAAAGTTAAACCATTTACATGTCTGTGTGTGCATGGGTGCGTGTGTGTGCTCTCTCTCTCTCTCTCTATATATATATATACACATATATATAGTATATATATATATAGTATATATATATAAAACGAGTTCACGTGTGAGCGGAATATATATATATATTCATTCCGCTTACACATGAACTTGTTATATATATATATTTGAAGGAGACACGTGTCCATGCAACAGCTTGGAACTAACAGGTGTTTGGGTAGTTGGGTTATAAGGAGTGTCTGAAGGAGTGGTGTCTCGCAGATCTGGAAACAAAGATATAAAAGAGGAAGCTTAAACTGTAGAAAAGAACTTTGTGGAAGAAAAAGAGATTTTTAACCGTATAACGTAGTTGCTGGTTTCTACCCCGCAAAGACAACAAAGACAACGAGCCTATAAACGCCAGCACACAACAGTATATATATATTATATATAAGCGCCTTTGTTGGTTGTTGGAGGCTCTATATAAATAGCCAGATATGCATATATATATTTACACCATAAACACAGGAAGAGAAAGGAAACGTGGAGGAGGTAACACAGGAAGAGAAGGGAAACGTGGAGGAGGTAAGAGATTAGCTGGAGGTAATGCCGGAACCTGGAGGGGAGGCGGTGGAGGATGGGGGGTTGAATCGGAGGGTTCATCGTGATCTGCTTTTCAACCTCAGGCGGTCGTACAGGCATTGAATTGTAATTGCAAGACATCGTCGCTCCGTCTCAAATACATTATTTACAAAGGTACGTGTTGTATGGCCCCCCGTGGCGGCTGCAGGCTTTCCCTTCATTACGCCCACGAAAGAACGAACAGCATCATTTTCCTCCTCCTCCTTCTCCTCCTTCTCCTCCTTCCTCCTCCTCTTCTTCCTTCTGGCTGGAATTAATCCCTCCTAGAGGAGGGGTCAACCATACGAATCCTTCTTTTCCATTTGTTTCTATCTCAAGTATATTTTCTTCAATCTGAGGAGCTTTAGGTCTTGCTGAATCATGTCTCCCCATCTCTTCTTTTGTCGTCCCCGACTGCGGCGACCGTAAACCTCAGCTGTCATAATTCTTTTAATGCAGTTTTCTTCTTCTCCCTCATCACGTGACCCTACCATCTCAACCTGGCTTCTCGTACCTTGTCCGATATAAATGCCACTCCTAGTTTCTGTCTGATATACTCATTCCTTTTCTTGTCTTTCAGTGGGATTCCAAGTATCCATCGCAGCATTCCTATTTCTGTTCTCTCCATCCCAACGCAGCAGACGACGGAGGGGGCTATGACCTCCGTCTAGATCTTCCTTGCTTTCATGCCTATCTGATGTCCTGTGTCTGTCTATGTGCTCGTCTGTCTTTCTGTGTGTCCGTCTGACTGGCTGCTTGGGCAGAGAACGTGGTGCTGTCTTGCCGATCTGCTGTCCGACTGTGTCTGTCTCTGTCTGTCTGTCTGTCTGCATGCGTGCGTCTGTGTCTTTCTGCTTATGCAGAAAGTATGATGATTTTTGCCTTGCGGGGTGCCTGTGTCTATATGCGTTTCTGTATGCTTATCTGCCAGTTTGTGTTTGTTTATGTCTTTGTGCGTATGTCTCTCAGCACGTCTATCTGTCGTTTGGGCAGTCGTTCTTTTTGCTTGTCTGTCTGTCTGTCTGTATGTCTGTCTGTCTATGTGATTGTCTGTCTGTCTCTGTCTATGTGATTGTCTGTCTGTCTATCTGTCTGTCTGTCTGTCTATCTGTCTGTCTGTCTGTCTGTATGTATGTATGAATTTGTATGTATGTATGTATGTCTATGTGATTGTCTGTCTCCCTACCTGTGTGATTGTCTGTCTGCCAACCAGTCCCTGTATCTGCCTGTTTGGACAGATAGCGTGGTTCCCTTTGCCATGTTGTCATTACCTTCGCAGTCTGTAATTTATCACGAGTTGTTACTTAGACGGAGAGCATCGACGGCAGGGCCAGTCCTTCCTTCGTCGCGGAACCCTGGAGTGGAAGGAACAGAGATTTCGGGCGTCTGCTGGCAGGGAAATCTTCCAAGAACAGGAAACGTCCAACGCAGAACGGAAACGCAGCGTCTATCTGTGCGAGATAATTAAGTCTTAAATTCAAATCAGACGCTTAAAATGTACATGGAGTTCAAGACCATAATAGGAACAACACAACCCAGCCAGCCGTTAGGACAATTCGGGACAATGTTGGACAACGTTAGGACAATGTTGGACAACGTTGAGACAATGTTGGACAACGTTGGAACAATGTTGGACAACGTTCGGACAATGTTGGACAACGTTGAGACAATGTTGGACAACGTTCGGACAATGTTGGACAACGTTGAGACAATGTTGGACAACGTTGAGACAATGTTGGACAACGTTGAGACAATGTTGGACAACGTTGAGACAATGTTTGACAGTGTCGGGACATTGTTGAACAACGCTGTGCTGGCTGGGAAGTTGGTTGGGAGGTGTAAAACAGTGTCCTACCGTTGGACTGCTGTGGTCGCGTTAGCGCTTCAGCCGACTGACCTTCGACCTCAGGACGACGGCTGCCCTAAGGAGTTTCCAGATACAGCGTTTAAACGAGTGTCTTGCCTAACTTCCGGTTAGCCTACTTCTACCTCTGCCAGCCTCAAATTTGGGGGCTGGATAGCTACATCGGCAGCACTTCGCTCCTCGTTGCGAGAGGTCGTCGAATCTCTTTCCGATTTTTAATAGGTTTTAGAGATTTGTGTCGTAGAAGGACAGCAAGAGTTTTGGTCCGAAAGCGGGGACATAAAAAAGCCAGGTGCCGTCGCTGGTCCAGGAGACGGTCGACAAAGGAATGTAAGCAAGGGCGCACTTGACTTCGCCGATAAAAATAAATGATGAGGACCTTGCTTATTTATAATGACTTTGACGACCATTTCTGAATGAGTGAATGAACGAGCGAAAGAATGAATAAACGAATGAATTATAATTGATCAATGGTCGGGTGACTGACTGATTCATATCAATGTCCGGCGTTCTGACTGACTGACTGACTGAATTAATTAATTAATTTATTTATTTATTTATTTATTTATTTATTAATGATGGAATGAATGAATGAATTGTTCTCCGGCCGCGCTCTCTACTCCGTTGCTTCTAATCGGATCACCCTGTTCTCACGTCAGATCCTGAATTCAAAAATTCCGGAGGCAAGCAGACGGCCTGCCAAGTGGCGAATGCAAGGTCCCATTCGCAGTAGACGAAGAAAGACTCAACAAGACCTGGACTAAACATGAGAAACGCATTGGACTTGACAGACGACCAATAGATTAGAGATCATTCATTCACTCTCAGAGGCCTTCGTCGCTCGTCAAATGAATGGAGTCAGCAACTAATGCTGATGGCGAAGAAGAAGGAAAAGGAGGAGGAGAAGGAATAAAAGAAGAGAGTGAAAAAGAAGGAGAAAAGAACGAGGAGAAGGAGAAGAAGAAAGACAAGGAGAAGGAAAAGAAGAGGAAGATGCGGAGAGTATAGGAAGAGAAGAGAAATAGAATAGGCCTACGTATAAATATGATGTCGATGATGATGATGTTGTTGTTGATGATGATGATGATGATGATGATGATGATGATGATGATGATGATGATGATGATGATGATGCTGATGATGATGATGATGATGATGATGATGATGATGATGATGATGATGATGATGATGATGATGATGACAAGTATCTGCCAGATGCCAGTGTACATATGTACTTTAGCTGGATCTCACTCGTGCACACAGCATGACTTATGATAGATATCTTAGGCCACGTAATCTTTGGACTGCCCCCTTCAGTCTCACTGCAGGCCAGGCCAGGCCAGGCCACCCCAACGACCGACCAACAGAAGGACGGACGGACGGACGGAAGGCCGAACCGAAGGACAGTTGAAAGGACTGTTGGAAGGACAGACGGAAGGAGAGACGGATGGATGAACGGACGGACAGAGGAACGGACGGACGGAAGGAGAGGCGGATGGATGGACCGACGTATTAAACCTGACCCTGACTGCATGCGGATCATCTATCGATCGTCAAAGCCGCCATCAAGACGGGGGAAGTAGTCCAGAAGAGCTGCCTGCGTATAGGCCTCCATGGTGGGGGCGGGGGGCTGCTCAGTAACGCATTTCCACTGAACGCAATTGCATTAAAGCTCTGAATGGTCACCGACCAAACAGCTTCTGTGGGCTCTGCAAAGGAACTATGCAGTTATCGAGAAAAAGCATGCAAAATGCTGTCGTATGCGTCCAGATCCAAAAATACATATGCACGCATACAAAAGTACATACATACAAACATACGCATATATATACAGATACACACACATACATACATACATACATTCATACATACATACATACATACATACATACACAGATACATATATACACAGATACATACATACATCCATCCATCCATACATACATACATACATACATTCATACATAGACACATGCATACACATATACAGACAGACACACATACATACATACATTATAGATGTAGGCCTATCTAGACAATATAGGCCTACGACCATGCTCTATAATTTTGCAAAGGCACGACAGTCCTTAGATTTGCAGACACCTCTGCTGGATTCAGTTGTTCAGAGTAGAACTCTATGTGGAAAGAATGCGCATATATCAACTCGATTTTCGAGGAATTATAGCCCCGTTTTCAACTTGACACGAATCTAGTTACCTAATAATAATCTGGGAACTTCTATAGCGCCACTGTAATAATGCTCAAGGCATCAGTCGATGGCCGCTGTTAAGCAAAATCGCTGTTCAAGCCAAATTCCAAGGTGAGTCCAGTCAGAAAGCCACGAAGCGAATCCCAGAAGACATAGAAACAGCCTACGAAGGAAATGAGTCCAGGAAGAGATGTTTTAGTCGAGGTCTGAAGGTCAAAACGGACTACAGCGAGAACATTTGCCCGAAAAAGTTACAGAGTCTATGGCTAGCGACAGAGTAATCAGATTCAGAAGACCTGGTTAAGCAGAGACAAGTCTTTGGAGTCAGTACCGCTATGCGTGATGATCCCCGGTTTGCAACCCGGTCGTGGCTTATTTTAGAGATTTTGAATCTCGGGCTAACACGGTCCGCGCACGGGGACCTTAAATGGCGTGGCGCCCATTCAAACGGGCAGCAGTGGTGAAGGATCTCACCCGATTAATTCATTGAAAAATAAGCAGCATCGAGACTACACGGTCGCTATAAAAAACGTGCACATTTACATTTTACAATCTCAACTCTACGCTCGGCCTACCTAGATATGCAATCTTCAGCTCCCGGCAGACGCCATGTATGTCCTGGTTTAGCATCACTTCACTGGAAGACCTTGGTCCGCCTAGTAGTAGTTCCAATGTTTAGCGACATCTTAGGGTATCAAAGACCGTTGACGTCGCCCTCCTCCTTTATACAGGCTTGGGACTGGCACCACCCGACTGACGGCAGTGTCCGTCTAGTGCGCATGCCAAGTGGGTCGCTAGCGAGCGAGATGTTTGTGTAGGCGCTATGGAGCGCCATTAGCCTCATAATAACTGGCTTGGCGGACGCCAAAATGCGTTGAGTAGACGGACGCCGGCGTCTCATCATAATGCAACACGGCCAAGCAATTGTCGGCAATCGAGCACTCTACGTAATAAACGGCCATTTGGACTCGGTATATGGTAACTGGTTTTAGCCTTTGCCGTTGTGGACACCGTGCCGGGGCTATTATTGTTGATCTGGGGGACCGAATCGCCTCATGAAAGTCAATTCGATGGTTTATTTGTGCATTTTTCTCAAGCACTCTTCTCCGTTGTTTCGTTTGAAGGCTGCTATGGCGTGATAAGTCTTTTGGACTCTGAAGGCTAACGCTGCCTTCGTACTGGGTCAGATTGGTAGCATTCCTCTCCGTCTGACTTTTCGATCTTGACCTGGAACCGAACCCTTTTGCCTATCGATTTTGTTTTGACTGAGCGCTTGTGAATAAGCTGGTCCCCGCGACGTGGCCTTCGTTGTAGAAATCTCAGAATTACGATTACGACTACAAATGCAAGGAATATGGTCCTATATGCATGTGTGTAGCTATCTCTTTATATAGCGCGTTTTCAGAACATGAAACAAGCTAAATATCACAAAATCACTTAAGTGCGTAAGCAGATCCAAAGTGATTTTCTAGCATTTTACCTCGGTGTGGGAGTATACACTTGCAGGTCAGATTGAGAGCCTATAGGCCTACTGTTTCTACAGTCTGATAAATTGGCCTGCTTTTTACAAAGTCAAAGTTAATTTATAAATTTTATTAATTCGGTTGCTGCTGTTATATGTTTTGTTGTTGTTGTTGTTATTATTAGTATTATTATTATTATTATTATTATCATCATCATCATCATCATCATCATCATCATCATCATCATCATCATCATCATCATCGATATTATATGCTTACTTAAGAAGTGTATGTACGAGAAACAGAGGCGATTCGTGCACGGGGACCTAAAATGGCGTGGCACCCATTCAAAGGGGCAGAGGAGGTGAGGAATCTCACCCGATAAATTCAATGGAAAATGAGCAGGGTCGAGGCCATACGGTCGCTATAGAAAACTGTCTACATTTTACATTTTTAAACCTCGTAGCTTTTTACCTGGTGCCTGTAGCACTGTTCCTATGACATTATGACTGTTGCTGATACGTTATCTTCACAAGTGCAATAACTATTTTGTTGTTTTCAGATACGCCAGGGGGGGGAGTAGTCTGCCAGTGACGACACGACCACGAAACAGCAGCGATATTGAATTTTTTAGCGCCTCTTCAATTTTCCAGTATTGCTCCACCCATCACTTGGAAAACACATCAAAGAGGATTTATCTAATAAGCACTCCGAAGGCTTTCCATTGAATGAAGGCTGACCAACAGAATGACTAATCTCATACGACTGACCCAGTGACTGATCGACTGATTGATTGAACGAATGAACGACCGAACGAAGAAGAAGAAGAGCAGTTCAAAGGCAGCCTTCGGTATGAAATGTTAACGACTTCGTTTTCTTAGCCTCGGGATATGAGGGCGGGTGGCCAGTCCTCTTTCTCGCAGCCTGATCTTCCCTATGCAAATGTACGGTCGGTGTACTCATTATAGCTGAGTTGGATAGCACAGGTGGAGCCGAAATCTCGAATCAAATTTCTGCTCAGTCGGGGATTTGATCCCCCGACCTCTCACTGACAGCCCAGCACGGTAACCTCTAGGCCATCGCCCCCCCCCCCCTAGCGACCGCCCGAACGATCGAATAAATATTGATCCCTTGACGCAATACGCTATCGATTGATGCTTTCTTAGGAGGCCAAATGAAATATGGTCTTCAGCGGCAGCTTAAAAATGCGCTATAAAAACTGCCATAACACATCTAGCTTCCGGGCGGCCTTGATCTCGTGCTCTCGCGGATAATCTCGCTAAATGAGTTCGTTTCAAGTTTCGCCGATTATTGACTCTTCACTGCTAAAATAGCTCAGAGACGAGTTAAGAAAACAACATACGATATAATAACAATATACATATATATATCCCCATGCACGTGTATATATATATTTATATGTACTGTATGTAGAGCCTATGTGTATGCATGTATGCATGTACTTCACGTATGTGTATGTATGAATATATGTATGTATATGTATGTACTGCATAGATTTGATTGTATAAATGTATGTGTATGTATTTATGTATATGTATGTATGTATGTATGTATGTATGTATGTATGTATGTATGTATGTATGTATGTATGTATGTATGTATGTATGTATGTATGCATGTATATATGAATGTATGTATGCATTTATGTATATATGTTTGTATATGTATGAATGTATGGATGTACTGTGTGTGCATATGTATGCATATGTATATATGTATGTATTGTATGTATGTATGCATGGATGTATGTAGCCTTGTATGAGCACTAGAAGAATGCTTGGTTGTCTGTTCCAATCTAGAGAATTCCACAGCTCAGCGTCGTTATCCTAAAGTGCAAGGCGTTGGTAGTAGCTTCAGTTGAAACCAGTCTAAAATCAAAGCCATGACGAGACGTTGGTATTAAAGCACAGTAGATCTGTTTTATGCTCATTGGTAAAAAGTGCTGGCTGGGATCCAAGGTGATCTGTCTGGTAAGAGACATACTAACAGCGGAATTCCAAAGCGAGACACTACATGATACTACACTATACGTATTTGGTAGTATCCATTGTGTTTAAAGATTTCTTGTGGCTAACAGGGCAAAAGCAATGAGGGGCGTGGTGTATTCTGGTTTAGCCGCAAGGGATTCTGGGCTGTCCGCGGGCATGAAAACGAATTATCTGCATTACAACTGTGTTAAAACCCGTCAGTGAAGAATCGTTTTATACAAATAACATAATATCGCAGTCATGTAGAATTAATATTAGAAGTGTTTTGTTCAGACTTTATATATTTTGCCAGAAATTGTTATAGGACTAAGCACAAAACCACAGCATGTCACATGACGTGGGTTGACAAAAACCTATGGCGATAATTCCGATTCCGCGAATACCACTGTGTATGAAAAGTCGTTTACACCGCTGTATGTTATTAAAATGTCAAATTTGATAAATATTGCTTGTGCCAAACAGCGCTTGGTCAAACATTATACCGCATAGCAGTGCAACAGAGGTACCGTTCAGCTTTGCTTGGGATTCTGAAAACCATAGCACATGTTTTCTGGAGCTTGCATTGCCGCAATTAATACCTACACAAATATGGGGCATGCTACCTCACTTTCAGGTTGAATAAAATATTAAATTTTAATTACGAAAGTTACTTTAACACGACAATGTTATTAAATCGCATCGACAAATATGTCCACTGTCCCTCTCAAGTGGGCGGAGTTTATTCCATCCAACCACGTTCCTTGTATTTGCATGTAACCTAGTTACGAACTGGGCAAGACAATTTTCAAGTGACCAATCTTTCCCCTTTTCAAAATAATGGAATTCAGTAAAGAATACAGAATTCTTTACATCATAACACCAAATACTGTGCGAAACGTTTCTTGAAGAATTTCAAATGAAGGACGTGGACGCAAGGCTGTCTCGATCTCTACAAGCACAACAGTTTCTGCCGTTAGTGGACACTAATGACCTACTATACTCCTTGCACGCACGCAGTGCAAGATGTCCACTGATCGGAAGAGATTTGTAGATAATGCGACATCCCAATGGACGTAAGCATCTGCAGCAGCAGCAGCAGAAGCAACAACAACAATGGCAGCTGGTCAGCATCCGTTAGAAGTCTCCGCAGCTGCCACAGTATCATCATCGACGCTGGTGCACTGCTGAAGCTAACTAACCTCCAATCAGAGCAGACACTGTTGTGTAACCGAAACAGCAGACAATAATGTGATGTAATTGTAACTGTAATAGCAGACAGCTGAGGCACTGCTGAAGCTAACATCGGACCAGAGCAGACACTGGTGTGTAATTGAGACAGCAGACAATAATGTGATGTAATTGTAACTGTAATAGCAGACAGCTGAGGCACTGCTGAAGCTAACATCGGACCAGAGCAGACACTGGTGTGTAACTGAGACAGCAGACAATAATGTGATGTAATTGTAACGCAATAGCAGACACTGATGTAGCCCAACTTGCAGAAGAAGAGCTGTTACTTAAGCTAACCTCGAGAGGGAGCCACGGGTGTGAAGTGCGAACGGCTGCACTTTAGCTACGGGGCACATTAGAACGGGTGGCCACTGGTCAGTCCTATCTCGCACGAGTAAATCGATCGTGGGATGTAGACAACGTTCGCATCCGCTCATCTCTTCTTCTTGTTCTTTTTGTTGTTCTTGTTCTTGTTCCTGTTGTTCTTGTTGTTGTTCTTGTTGTTCTTGTTCTTTTTGTTCTTGTTGTTCTTGTTGTTCTTGTTCTTCATCATCATCATTATCTTCTTCTTCTTCTTCTTCTGCTGCTGCTGCTGTAGAATGGGTGACTGTATACCATGGTCCTCGTCAGAAAATGAATTTCTCTGTCAAACAAGATATAAGTTTCTCCACATTTTCTACCACTTTCAAACACCTCGGCTCAACTCAGTTTACTATAGAACTACTGAACGTGAATATCTGGGTTTGGAAATAGCCAGATACATACAGAAATACATATATACATACATGCATACATACATACATGCATGCATGCATACATAAATGCATACATGTACATCTCTGTGTATACCTCTGGCGACATATGATTGGGCCTGCGTGTAAGCGTGTGTCAAATATAGCGCCGTATACAGTTCTGTACGGGCGACTGAATACGAATCTCTTGAATATAATTGCAGCCTGGAGGCAGCAGAGGACGCTGTATGCAGCAGCAGCACCTGCTGCAGCGGCGAAAGAGATGCGAGATGGCGAAGCCTCGTCTCCATCCCGAGACCCGATTCACTCGTGCGGCTCAAGTTCGGAAGCTGGTTGGAATCGACGCATCCTATCTTTAGTGATGGAACGGGCGCGCTGCCCCGACAATTGCGACTCGTACGTGTAATCTAATGAGCAACGGCGCTATACAAATGAACGTTACGTTACATTACTACATCTGAAGCAATCGATTCTGATCGTTAATAGAAGCTGAAACAAAGACCCCGGCAGCGAGTAAGCGAGTGTCGAAAAATTGTTGTCTACTGTGCATAGGTATATCCAGATGATTTTGGTATATATATATATATACATACATACACACATGCATACATACATACATACATACATACATACATACACATACATACATACTTATACATATACATATATACTTATATATATATGTACACATACACATAGACATACATACATACGTATATATATACATACATACACACATACATACATACACACCTACTTATACATATATATACATATACTTATATACATTTTATACGCTTTTTATTATATTACATTACAGGGGATATAGTGGGGAGGGTAGACGTCCCTGATATTGATGCGATGTCTTGCAGACGCGACAGCAACACGTCATACATGACTCCATCTTGACCCCTAGCAAACATACATCGCCCTCGTTGTCATCATCGTCATCATCATCATAATTATCACCACCACCACCATCACCATCACCGGAAACGTCACCAGTTAATCATAATATATATATATATATATATATATGATTAAGTCGATTTTCTGATGATGTTATACCGATGTGCTCAAAAGTAAGGAAAACCGAACAAGCCATAGCAGAGCAGGAAGAGGAAGATACAGAGGCAGACCTGTAGCTTCAACCAGCAGCCTCTTACACATCTAAACATATGCAACATATGCAACATATGCTTTTGCAACAGTATCTTGCACAGTCATTTACCACGTCATCCTAGACATATGTACTGATACATCGTCGACCCTCGTGTCACTTGCATCCAGCGCAGTTCGCACCATCTAATTATCCCGCCCGATGAAAGTCATTACACGAAGCACTTGCGCAGCCGAGCTGGACAACTGTTTTTTGTCCGAGCCCCTCTGAATGGGTGTTACAGAATTCCACGGGCGCTCTCCTTTCGTGTTAAATGTTTTTAATTTCACCGAACAAAAGCCTCGTCAAAAGCCACACAGGTCCATAAAACTCACATTTCGGTCGTCAGATGCGTTATTAAGACGAGACTGGGATCTCCTGGGCCGTGCGATAAGGCTTTTCTATGTCGCATTAAGCCCCGTAGTTCCCGACCCGATTGGTAGGGGAGCCTGGCAGACCGCCGACTAAGCGCCGTATTGTATATGCCAGTCTTGAGGGCCGTAGGGAAACAAGCAATTTCATCGTTCGTCGTCTTTGTGGTGGGAGGAGTATGCTACTCCCTGACGCATCTTGCACGATCCCACGGCAGAAATCTGAACAAATGAATATGCTGAATGCAATCGACATCAGTCTCTCTGCAACAAACCCAGAAAGCGCACCATTGTTATCGAATCAGACATTTGTGCCGCTCCATTTTTAAGATACGCTAAGCAGAGGCGCGTTCTCCGATTGTCTAAATGATACAAAGTTCACCAACAACAAAAAGTTCATCAAAGAGCAGATATCTAGTGATTTTTATAGCGCCATTATCATAGTGCGCATGGTATCAACATATCGCGTTTCGACATGCTGCGGGTCTGGCACAAAGAAGTTTCCAACTTGATTTATGGAGCGCTTCTTTATCACTGACTCGGATATTGAACCATCCACGTCTATCTATCTATACACTACGGTGTTGTATGTATACTTGGATGTGAGGAGAGAGGGGCAGATGGAGTTTAATCATGCGTCTCGTATGCGTGGAGTGTTGACGACCTGTTTACTCAAACCATCTCACGTCGCATTGACGTGCTCAGCATATCAGATGGACCTAAACAAGTATCTCGCCTTCCTATCTTTTGACTGCCACAGATATACATAAATCGCTCCTCACTCGGATACCACTCGAGTGTTCTCTGCTCGTCGGTTGTGATGGATGGCACGAAAGCTGACAGTGTGACGCCAGATCGGTTCCGCAATGAAAACAGTTCTGACAAATAATGTGATTGGTTCACGTGACCGATGACGTCAGATAGCCGTTTGCTGCCAATTGGTCGAACCATTTGTTTGACCTAATTATGACGGCGTGAGTACAGATGTTTGGATGACTGCTGGGGCGACAGAGTAAGTAGAGAATGTTTGGGCGACTGTTTGGGCCTCTATTTTTCACTTACTAAATTATTGCTTCCTTTAAAATTTTTGCTGTCACTCAGTAAATTCCCGCCAGGTTTACAATTATCTGATCCATCATACAAACTCACCATCACTTCACATTTTTCGATCTCTGTGCAGGTCTTCCACTTAAAACTGAAAACATTCCTCCTCCGCAGATCCTATCCTGATTTCTCCTCTTCCACTTATCTATTCCGCAGATCCAATTCCAAACACCACCCACCGCCGTCTGCCTGCCTGCCTGCCTGCCTGCCTGCCTGCCTGCCTGCCTGCCTGCCTGCCTGCCTGCCTGCCTGCCTGCCTGCCTGCCTGCCTGCCTGCCTGCCTGCCTGCCTGCCTGCCTGCCTGCCAGACTCTTG
Organism: Norana najaformis; assembly: GCA_964023275.1. Taxonomy (NCBI): domain Eukaryota; kingdom Metazoa; phylum Annelida; class Clitellata; order Crassiclitellata; family Hormogastridae; genus Norana; species Norana najaformis. The sequence goes on along the minus strand of OZ029919.1, from coordinate 31,981,235 downwards.
GATCTCGACCTGGAACCGAACCCTTCTTGCCTATCTATTTTGTTTTGACTGAGGACCTGTGAATACGCTGGTTCCCGCGAGTTAGCTTTCGCTGGGCGCTGTAGAAATCTCGAGTATACGATTACGATCAAGGCACCAAGTGTGTGGAGTCGGATTCTTTTTTGCCTCGGAGACCATCTGAGACCACACCTAAGTGATGAGCTGTGGTGCCTCGATGGAGATGGAGGGGTCGCGAGTGATATCTGCGACGAGGGACGTGGAGGACGGTGGAGGAAAAAGAAGGAAGGCAACCATTTAGTTGCTAACAATCAATTTCCCGCAACAAATGTGTGTCAACACAGGTTGCTATCTCTTCGATCAGCAGCACCGGAAAACGTAGTTTGCGCTGTTGACTTTCGATATGACGTCTGAACGGATGGCGGGATAATTGTTACAATACAATACAATACAATACAATGCAACTATAATTTAATACAATACAACCAATACAACTATAATTTAATACAATACAAAACAACTATAATTTAATACAATACAAAACAACTATAATTTAATGCAATAAAATACAACTATAATTTAATGCAATACAATACAACTATAATTTAATACAATACAATACAACTATAATTTAATACAATACAAAACAACTATAATTTAATGCAATACAATACAACTATAATTTAATACAATACAATACAACTATAATTTAATGCAATACAATACAATTCAGCTATAATTTAATACAATACAATACAACTATAATTTAATGCAATACAATACAACTATAATTTAATACAATACAAAACAACTATAATTTAATGCAATACAATACAACTATAATTTAATGCAATACAATACAACTATAATTTAATGCAATACAATACAATACAGCTATAATTTAATACAATACAATACAACTATAATTTAATGCAATACAATACAACTTTAATTTAATGCAATACAATACAATACAACTATAATATAATACAATACAATACAGCTATAATTTAATACAATACAATACAACTATAATTTAATGCAATACAATACAACTATAATTTAATACAATACAAAACAACTATAATTTAATGCAATACAATACAACTATAATTTAATGCAATACAATACAACTATAATTTAATACAATACAATACAACTATAATTTAATGCAATACAAAACAACTATAATTTAATGCAATACAATACAACTATAATTTAATGCAATACAATACAACTATAATTTAATGCAATACAATACAACTATAATTTAATACAATCCAGTACAATACAACTATAATTTAATAATGCCCTTCTTACAAAGTTCAGAAGTGCACATTGAAGCCGGGAAACGGGAGACGTTAAGAATCGTAAACAGACAAAAAGAGGTAAGTTTTCAGCTTGGAGGTTACAGATAGGTTCCCCAGGGTTAAACATCTGAGCATGTTGAGCACGTGTTACATTACTTTTACAAATTGTAATCGTAAACTCGAGATTTCCACAGCGTCCTGATAAAGCTGCCTACCGGGAGCCAGCTTTTTCAGATCCGCTCAGTCAAAACAAAATCAGTAGACAGGTCGAGTGAGGTTGATTCAAGGTCGAGATGTAAAGGTCACTAAGGTAGACAGGTACACGATTATGCGAATGGTGTTTAGAGTGGTGAGAGGAGGAAAGGTTGGAGGAAGAATCTGGAGAGGATTCGAGGAGGTGGAATGCTTTCAGGTTTGGAACGACAGACGCGTGCAGAGATTTCAAGAGGTGCCTACTACCACCACCACCACCACCACTATTATTATTATTATTACTACTACTACTACCACCATTTGTGGTAGTAGTAGAAGTAGTATGGTAGTAGTAGTGGTGGTAGTAGTGGTGGTAGTAGTAGTAGTAGTAGTAGTAGTAGTAGTGGTGGTGGTGGTGGTAGTAGTAGTAGTAGTAGTAGTAGCACTCCTTCTAATACTACTTCTACTGTTACTACTAATGCAAAATATTACATGTAATACTAATGCTAATGCCACTTCCGATGCTAATACTAATAATGACGCTACCAACTGAACATATTTGGGTTTTAAGAATATTGGAATAAGTTTTGGCTTCCACTGTAAAAAGCCTAACCGTAGGTCGTGGAAATTAGCTACATTGCTCCAAGTCGCATCTGGTTGCATTCTACAAAGTTACAGAGCCTGTAGGCCTAATCTAATCATTATTAGGAGTCGTTATAGCGTTTATGGGTGCAGCATCTTATCTCTAATGGATGCTGTTCGGTGCCCTTTAGCTCGTGGCATCTCATCCAATGTTTTATGTTCGTTTCGCAAATCGAACACCAGCGCCGTTCAGTAAAAAGAAAAACGATGCAGACAATAGGCGTTGCAAAGATAATCTCCGGCTTCACACATTACAACTGTATGCATTATTGAACAGTTACCTGCAGCTTAATTCTTATGAGTATATATACATATATCCAAATGCATCATACATATATATATATATATATATATATATATATATATATATATATATATATATATATATATATATATATATATAGACATATCAAATATTTCAGCGTGCACTTTTCAATAGCTTCCACTTTACTCCGAAATGGTTTACGAGTAACTTGCGAAGTATTTCAACTACACAACATGCATTGGAACACATTCGACGCTGGCCATCACAGCAGAAGAGGTCACAGTCGACTAGGCTGCTTTGGCCAACGGTTCACTTGTTCTTTACAGACAGCAATTAATTGATGAACATCAGAGTTTTTCTTGCGTTTTATGCGGGTGGCTACGACGAACGAAATAAAACCTACGTCGGACCTCACAGCACCGCGAATAAAAACGCCCAAATCTCGCCCAACCAATTTCCAACAGTGTACGTCATAGTAATACGTATATGATACACATACACACGCAACACATGCGTATAAAATTTAGGTATACATGCACGCATACATACAAACACTTATATACACATATATGTTGTGTACAACTTTTGAATCGGGATGGTTCACTGCAAAAGTGAGGAAGCGATTCAAGAACGTCGCATGCACATGCTTATCCACATATATACATAATACACGTGCATAGACACACAAACATATACACCTACACAAACATACACGTACATAATCATGCACATATTATAAATACACAAACTGGTGTACGCATACACGCATCAATATACATGACGTAAACCTTGCGATAATCATGAATAGAGAAAGCAAACGGAAGCACACACTGACACCATCTAACGCCCATATATGCTTGAGCTCTGTCTGTCTGTCTGTCTGTCTGTCTGTCTGTCTGTCTGTCTGCCTGTCTCCGTGAGTGTGTAATTAAGAAAGAGGCGACGTAGTGGTTGGTTGGCCGGGGGCGTCGTTGGTTTGATGACGGGAAGAGGATGGGCGTCCCAAATGGAACCGGACATTGTGGTTCAAAGACAATAAAACCTTACCTAGAACTGTACAAACTTCAGCAGCTACTGCTGGGAGCAGTCAGCATCGGTCATCTGGTTAGATGGATGGACTGACGGACTGATGGATGGATATATAGAGAAAAATAGGATGGATGGATGGATAAAATGGATGGACGGGCGGATGGATGGATGGACAACAGAACTGACTGCCCGTATTAACCGACCGAATGGCAGAACCGATAGACTGACCGAATCAGAGATATACAAAGAGACAGAGAAAGAGACAGAAGAAAGAGACAGAGAAAGAGACAGAGAAAGAGACAGAGAAAGAGACAGAGAAAGAGACAGAGAAAGAGACAGAGAAAGAGACAGAGAAAGAGACAGAGAAAGAGACAGAGAAAGAGAAAGAGACAGAGAAAGAGACAGAGAAAGAGAGAGAGAAAGAGACAGAGAAAGAGACAGAGAAAGAGACAGAGAAAGAGACAGAGAAAGAGACAGAGAAAGGGACAGAGAAAGAGACAGAGAAAGAGACAGAGAAAGAGAAAGAGACAGAGAAAGAGACAGAGAAAGAGACAGAGAAAGAGACAGAGAAAGAGACAGAGAAAGAGACAGAGAAAGAGACAGAGAAAGAGACAGAGAAAGGGACAGAGAAAGAGACAGAGAAAGAGACAACTGTGGAGACCGATATATAACTTTATAAAGTCAAAGTCAAGAGTTACTTCTTTCTGTCTTTTTAAAACCTCCGTTGCTTTCTAGAAGATCAAACTCCGCCCACTGCATTAGGTCGGGTAGAGCCAGTCCCAAGCCTGGAAAAAGGAGGAGGGCGACGTCAACGACCTTTGATGCCATAAGATGTCGTTAAACATTGGCAATACAACTCCTAGAAAATCACTTTCTTCACGCATCATATTTACTCTCCAGTCGTTTCTGTATCTCCGCCTCCACGTATGTCTGGATGTGTCTGTATGTCTGTCTGGAGCATAACATATACTAAATATATACACACATAGTATACATGATGCATACTAAAAGGCCTATATAAATGTATAGTATATAATAGGCCTGCTGAGTGTAAACTACATAAATATATGCCGCAAATATCTGGACGATAATAGGACATATAATATAAATCTACTGTACTATTAGATAAATAATATATGGTACATTCCATGCATACCAAAAACCTGTAATAGTATAAACCAATCCTGGGTGTATGCCGACTACTCTACCTCCCACAGACTGTGAATCATTTGCCTTAAGCGCTACTTATGATATCTTGCAAGAAGTTGCGCGGCCTATTTCTACATAAAATCATAAATGTTTCTTTTCTTTTTGATTTGTATTGAGTCTGTTCTTGTCAAGAATGTCATTTATCACAAAACATTTGTACAGTTTGTAAAATTCTCATATCAACGGTCTGAGCTATAAATCGCTATAATACACCGCTATAATAAAACAAAGCATATGCACAAATACTACACCTAAATCCACACAGTTCTGCTTGCCTGGACACGTCTAGACACGCCTGAGGCGAAAATATACTACACTGCGCATGTCCACGAATGCGCGCCAGAGTTGTATGCGCGTTCAAATTTCTCCGCGTCCTCTAATACAACCTGATCATAAAATATGCTGCTGTGCGCAGCATATATTAAATAATGTAATTGTACACACATACATAAATACATACACACTTAATAGTACACATATAATTATGCATGGTGCTTTATAAAAAGTATCGTTTCATTTCATTTCGTTTCATTTCATTTATTGCTCCCAAAAACAACTACATAAAATATATTACATAAAAATACACGTGGGATACAACAGGCAGACACAGAAAGAACCATATTCCACTTATTTGGCTGGAACTGCAGACACTGATTAAGCCAGAACGCTCATAGACATCAGCTGTCTGATAATAAAGCACAGTTCACTGTGGCCTGTATATAGAGAGTAATGTAGTCTTCTGAAAAAATTAGACAAAACTGTCTCTCGACTACAGGCTACTGTGAATACGCTCTGCCACCAGACAGTTCATGTCAGCGAAGGTTATATAGCCACACTCGTGTCTGCTCTTGGCAGACATAAGTTTTCGGAATGCGCACAGCGACAGTCCACTATGCAGCATATAAACGAAAGTAGGGAGTACTTTCAGATAGGGCGAGTGGGCGGGATCAAGACAGAGGCAGACACACAGACAGAGGCAGATGTACAGACAGAGCCAGAGACGATTACAGAACGGAGAACCAAAAGCCTCAGAAGGAACGTGACAGCGGGTGGTGAATTACTTCCGAGAACATCGATTGAATCACAGATATACTGTACTATAGGCCCATAACTCTTTTTTTTGTTCCTGTGGTATAGGATCCGACGAGCGCAACACACACACGCATGCGCACACGCATGCGCACACGCATGCGCACACACGCACGCACACACGCATGCGCACACGCATGGGCACACGCACGTGGCTCCTTAGGGCGACCATGCATGATTATTGCCCCATACGTGCCCATCAGGCGTATGCGAAGGCTCATAATGACTGACTACATAATACATATGCGTGGTGCGTAATAGAAAAAATACTTATTCCTGACATAATTTATGTCAGACGAGATTTTCTTTTTGGAGAAAAGGATAATGACGTTGACGGCGATCCATAGCTGAATACAGACCGGTTTCTGCAATTCATTTCGTACCGCACATGATCGGTACGGTCTGTATATCGTACCTTCGTAGTGGCAACTGATGATGATGATGTTGTTGTTGATGATGATGATGATGATGATGATGATAATAATAATAATAATAATAATAATAACAAAAACAAAAGCAATAACAATAACATGTTACTCTTCTTGCCCTCTATGATGTTAGTGCTGCTTTTGACACTGTGGATCACTCTATCCTTTTGGAGCGTCTAGAAAAATCTTTTGGCATTACTGATACGGCCCTTCTTTGGTTTCAGCCTTTCCTCTCAGATCGCTCTCATTCTGTTATCTTTGGGCCTACACGTTCCGCCTGGTCCCTTATACCTTTTGGCCTTCCTCAGGGTTCTGTTCTGGCCCCTCTCCTCTACATTCTGTACACTGCCGACCTGGCACGGGTTCTCCTTCCTATGGATGTTGCTGTCCATCAGTATGCAGGCGACACTCAGGCCTTCGTTCATGGCCCAGCGGAAGCGGCTTCCTCTCTGGCTGAGAGTATTCTTGACGCGACATCTGCCCTTGGTCTCTGGATGTCCTCTAATCGCCTCCGACTGAACTCTGCTAAGACCCAGTTCATCTGGCTTGGTGGTCGTGATCAGCTGGCAAAGATTGATTCGTCATCCTTACGCCAGAGGTTTCCGGACATTCTATTCTGTTCCAAAGTCCGTGATCTTGGAGTTGTTCTGGACCGGGAACTCTCCTTGACCGATCATGTTAACAGTGTCTCCCGCTCATGCTTTTACCACCTTCGTCAGCTTCGTACCATCCGCCGCTCCCTCTCCTTTCATGCCGTTACTACTCTAATTCATGCCCTTATCTGCACTAGGGTGGACTTTGGTAACGCTATCTTTGCTGGACTCTCACTTGCCAATATTTCCAAGCTTCAATCTGTTCTCAATGCTTCTGCCCGTCTTATTGGAGGCGTCCCCAGGTATGGCCATATAACTTCCTTTATACGGGACACTCTACACTGGCTTCCCATTCAGCAGCGTATCCAGTTCAAGATCCTAACGCTTATGCGTAATTGTCTTGTTGGCTCTGCTCCATCATATCTTAGGGACTTCTGCATTTCGGTCTCCTTGGTTCCAGGCCGTAGCACTCTCCGGTCGGCCTCCCTTGGACTTCTGACTGTCCCTCGTATGCGCACTGCTACAGCGCAGTCTAGAAGCTTTGCCTATGTTGGACCCAATAGCTGGAATCGCCTTTCCCGAGAGCTTCGGCTAATATTCCTCAGTTTGTCTCTTCCGCAGTTTCGCAAGCGCCTGAAGTCTGTATTATTTGCCAGTGGTCTCACTGGTTCGGGTCGGGAGCGCTTCTGATGAGTCTATTCTTGAAGTGGCGCTTTATAAATGTCAGATTACAATTACAATTACAATTACAACAATAACCGGAACTCTACTATGAACATCTAGGATAGCAATAATACCAATAACTTAGAAATGTCACAATAATAATAACAATAACAACAACAATAATAATAATAATAATAATAACAATAACAACAACAATAATAATAATAATAATAATAACAATAACAACAACAATAATAACAACAATAACAACAACAACAACAACAACAATAATAACAATAATAATAATAAGGTAGATGTACGGTCCTGTGCTGCCAAATTCGGCGAAGGTTCGATGGTAGTTTCCGCTTAACGACGCTGGTCATAACGAAGGTGATTAGCGCCGCTCTCCTCCTTTATCCATGATTGGGACTGGCACCACTCGGACACGGCAATGGCGGAGTTCGGCACAGATTCATCGCATGGGACTTCTTAAATAGGGGAAGTTGGTCTGAATACAGCTTACTGAACTGCTCCACGGGTCTGTACTATAGGCCTAGGCATTTGCAGTCATTATATCGCCAAGATATATCCACGTTATGCGCCACTCCTTCTCTCCCAGTACGTGTATATATACATATACGTATTTCTACCGATACATGAGCGCTATATATTTATACAGAGCAAGCATGTTGAGTCATGCATATGTATAGGCGCTATATAAATGTGCAGATACATACATAAGCTGTAACACTGCAGAACTGTTGGCCCATAGAATCGTAACTCAGCCGACTACCTGGCTATATATATACATATATATACACACATGTATATATATATAGCCCAATACGCATATAAAAATACAAATACATATACATACGCATATACATATACATATACACAGAAGCATATATACAAATGTCGTATGAACATATATACATATATGTGTGTATATGTTATTTTGTATTGATATAAACAAATAGGGTGAGAGAAAGGGACGAGAGAAATCCGAAACAACACCAGACAGACTGCCTTATCGCTCTCGAAAAGATTTTCAGACGAATTTATCAAAAATCGCCACACCTCATACATATTCATATATCCATGTATTATATCTATATATCACGCAGTTAATCTCAACTCTGTTATATGTATATATATATATATATGTGTGTGTGTGTGTGAATGCTATATCGATATGTACATATACTGAATCACACACACATATATATATATACATAAAGTTGTGATATATTATCCTATTGATGTAGGTCCATATTAATCTTTGCATCGATTGAGACCATTCTGATGAAAGAAAAGCATATATACAGTATGTATGTATTTATGTATGTGTATATATATATATATACACATTCGCATACATCACCTTAAAATGAGTAAAATCCCGGTTTTGTTCTCGATGACTAGAAGTAGACCTATTTCGAGTATACCTCTGCATGTAGGTCTAACTGTAGATAGGTATTTTAGGGTATGCTATACTGGTATGGTAAGTTAACGTATGTTATGTTAAGGTATGGTTAGTCTACGATTAGGTTAGGGAAAGTATCATCACAATTCTCAGTCTGCAACCAACTTTAGCGCCCATACATTTTAGTTGGAAAGGTGGAAAAGGACTATTGGAAATATGGAAAAGTACTACTGGAAATGTGGAAAATGACTGTTGGAAATATGGAAAAGAGCTGTTGGAAAGACTGCGAATTGGTCGAATACCACAATGAGCTGCGTGCAAGATGCGAAGGAAAGAGAAGCAAACCAAGGCCTGGACAGACAAGATAAACGAAGACTAAACAAGACTTGGACCAAACACGAGAAAAGCACGAGATTTGACAAATGACCAACAGGAATGGACATCATTTATTTGCAGCCATCGCCGTCAAATGGCTGGCGTCAGGAACTGATGATGATGATGATGATGATGATGATGATGATGATGAAGATGATACATGTAGTTACGAGATGTAGACCTAGGCTTATTCTATATGGACACCGTCTTAAACAAGCCTGTACACAGGCTTCTTAATTATTATACGGCCTTCATTACACTGGACTTTGTCCGTTCTGGACGCGCCCTTTAAGGCATCCACCGTATTCGTAAGACGCATGTCCGTCATTCTGACTTGGGATCAACAAAAGCGACGACGATGATGATTGTGATTAAGAAAGCAATATTTCGCCAAATAAATCGGCCGCTCTTTAACCTATTCACTGCAAATAACTGCCAAATAATTAGGCCGTTGAACGACGTTTTCACAACACGTGTAGAAGAACGAGCACGATCGATTAACGTCTTCATAACCTGTAAGCAGATACTGAAACTCGCTTGTAACTAGTCTTGTGTACAAAATAACACCCTAGCGGATATTTATGGACTTCAAGTTCCCCATTAAAACGGGTCCATGGTGTACACAAATACATACATACATACATGCATACATACATAATACATACATACATACATGCATGCATACATACATATTCACATACATATATACATGCACACATACATACATACATACATATATGCATACATAATAAATACATACATGCATACATACATACATTCATACATACATACATACATATATCCATACATACATACATATATACATACATTATAAGCAAATCCAAAGCCGGGCCTCGGCGTCCGCCCATCAGTGTCTGCCTGAAAGGGTAGATATATATGGTTGAGGTAGGAACGGGTAGCAGTAGTCGCCTAGGCAGACATGCATGCATGCATGCAGGCAGGCAGGCAGGCAGGCAGGCAGGCAGGCAGGCAGGCAGGCAGGCAGGCAGGCAGGCAGGCAGGCAGGCAGGCAGGCAGGCAGGCAGGCAGGCAGGCAGGCAGGCAGGCAGGCAGGCAGGCAGGCAGGCAGGCAGGCAGGCAGGCAGGCAGGCAGGCAGGCAGGCAGGCAGGCAGGCAGGCAGGCAGGCGGTTCCAGCGTGCGTTGAGTCGAGCGAAGCGCTAATGCCTGCACATGGACTCATAAAAATTTTGTGTGTCTAATCGCTCGTAAAGCAACGTCATTTCTTACACCGTCCTCTCAGTTGAGGCGACTCAAGGCAACGCAGTTTTATGGCCAACAGCAGTCTAAGTAAATGAATTTGCACAGGCATATGAATGTACGCGTATAACGTATGTAACTGGCCATTAAAGAGCGCCTTAAAAAACCTCGTAAAGGCCGTAAAACATGGCTACCTATCCAACAGATCTTGACAGATGAGCATTAAGATAGGTTGAAAATTGTTCTGTGGCGGAACAATGCGTATTCTTTTACTGGGAGAATGGCCCAGAAGGACGGTCCAGCGCATGGAAAAGCACTATCTGCCGGCATCTTGGTACGGAGCGCAGGACCAGCAAGTCCCCACGGACTGAAGAACGTAACGATCATCAATTCGGATGCATATATATATATATATATATATATATATATATATATATATATATATATATATATATATATATATATATATATATATATATATGTATATATATATATATATATATTACATGTATATAGCAGACTGCGCGGAAGAATGGCTTAGTGTTAGATTGTATGTCTGATACACTGTAAAGCGGGTTCTGGTCATTACAAGGCGCAACAGGAGACTTTAACTTGACTTTAACGGTCATGTGCTTAAGTAAGTGGACCCAGTGGCGTCGATCCTATGGGTGCCCCTGGGGCCCGGGCCCCGGCAATATTTTGAGCCTAGGGGCCCAGCCATTAGTTGGGCCCCGGCAATATTTTAGCTGTTAAATCAGTACAAGACAGCTCTGGAGTGACAATTTTAGTTGTCAGTCTTCACTTTAAGACGTTAGTAAACAATGCCAGTCCGTAATTTCCGATTGTACCTCCTAGGTATTGCTGTCTATGCCTACTTTTGCTTAGGTAGACAGACAGAAATACAGATACATGAATATGTACTACAACGTGTCGTACAACGCAACTGTTCAACCCGCAATTTGGGTGTTGCATTTGACTCCAACCTGTCATTCAATGAACATATTAATTCTATATGTAGGTCTGCCCACTTCCACATTCGTGATATCCGTAGGATTAGGCACCACATTCGCTTCTGTGCCCTGGTTTGTTTGGCTAATGCTCTAGTCTCCAGCCGTCTTGACTACTGCAACTCGTTCTTACTGGCATTTCTAAAGCTAATTTGTTGAAGTTTCAAAGAGTCCAAAATACATTGGCAAGAGCTATCACTAAAACTCCAAAATATGATCAGACATCACCAATCTTATATGCGTTGCATTGGTTGCCCGTAGAAAAGGGCATATTGTTCAAGACTGGACTAATTGTATTCAAGACTCTACATTTCAGCCAACCTCACTATCTTCGCTCTGCATGCACTGACTCCCAAGACTTATCTCTACTCGACCAGGTCTTCTAGCTATGTAAATCTGACTATTCCGTGGACAAGAACAGCTCTTGGCAGGCGTGCCTTATCTGTCGCTGGTCCTAGACTCTGTAACTCTCTTCCGGCAAATGTTCGCTCGGCAAAGTCTGTTTCGGCCTTCAGACCTCGACTAAAGCTCACCTCTTCCTGAACTCATTTCCCCCGTTGGGTGTCTCTGTGTCTTCTGGACTCCTCTTAGGCTTTTCGACCCTGACTCACCATGGAATTTGACTTGGACAATGATTTTTTTAGCAGCAACCATCGAATGATGCCTTGAGCATTATTATAGTGGCGCTATAGAAGTTCTTAGATTAGATTAGAGTGATAAAAACTGAAGTAAATGACAGGTAATCTGAAACCTACACTAGCGGCTAAGTTTGCTAGAAGAAGCACAATCAGGGAGAACATTTTCGGCAAGTTCATTGTCGAATAAATAATTATGTGCTCATATTGCGCTGCTTTAGCATTACTGCCATAAAACTGCTGTGTATGCTTAAGTTGACATTCCATTGTAAAAAATATTAGCGACATTTCTCATATTTTGTCTTCCCAGCTTTGGGCTTTGTGTCTGTCTGCATTAGGCCTATTTCGATCTTGACCCCATACCAGAGGTTTTCCCCTGAAACCCAATAGGGCAACATCCAGACCCCATTATAGGCCCGGGCCCCCCCAATGTTTACGATGGATCGACGCCTCTGAGTGGACCCTCTTACAAACTGGAATTCCCTGGAGCGATCGATTGAAATTTCATAGTAATGGTTATGTGAGTTATCTACCCTGAAGCCATTTTGTCGTGAGATATCAGTTTCCTCAACGACAGCGTTAAAATTGATCAAATATTTGTCGTTTGGAAGAAATTTAAAAGTTCATTTTTGTCAGCAGTTTTTGCACTATTTTTAAATATTTTGCCTTCAACAACGCAGAAATTAATGGCCAATTAGGGAATACTGCAAAATTTGATTGCAGTTAAAGCACGGTGCAAATCATTTGCCAACAAATTTGACGTAAAAATGTTGCATCATAAAATTTTTTTATTCAAGCGATGTCACTTTAATAGCTCAAGCTATGCCCAATGGGCCCAAAAATAAGAATCAGTTATTAGAATTTTGACATAAATTGACCAAAGTGGTTAGAATTTCGAAATAAATTGACCAAAGTGGTTAGAATTTCGAAATAAATTGACCGACGATAAATCTTTGGCGAAATCCCCTGATAGACAGACCAAAAAATACTATAGGCAGACAAAAATACAGTCAGACAGACAGACAGACAGACAGACAGAAAGACAGACAGACAGACAGACAGAAAGACAGACAGACAGACTGACAGACAGACAGACAGAAAGACAGACAGACAGACAGAAAGACAGACAGACAGACAGAAAGGCAGACAGACAGAAAGACAGACAGAAAGACAGATGCGCTGCTGCAGATGTGGTGCTCCCGTTTCATCAAAATGCACGTCAAAAGATGAAGACAAATCGCAAGAAAGATATTTCACTAATCCCAAGTCGACTGAAGACTTAGATTGGCTGATATTGATCCTGTCTGTCGATCGGAAATAGGTTCATATCGGATCCGCTTCACTCGTTTTGGCGTCTGATATTTCTAGAAAGGGCACCAGCTACAGAAACGGCACCAGTTGAAATGGGCCTAAAATAGCCAAATGCAAGTCGAGACCGCCTTTCATCGTTCACCATGTATACACACACACACACGCACACGCACAGATCGATTGTAGTATATCAAACAAATTTAAAGTTTGAAAAGTAATATATTGTGTGTTATTTATATGTTACATTATTTGCATTAAATATTTAAATACATGACTCAGGACGTCTTCCGATTGGCTGTAGTGGCAACACATAGGACCTACATCTGGAGACGCTGTCCCTCCGTCTGAATTTTGGATCTTGACCTGGAACAGAACCCTTTTGCCTATCGATTTTGTTTTGACTGAGCGCCTGTGAATAAGCTGGTTCCCGCGGCGCGGCTTTCGTTGGACGCTGTAGAAATCTCGGATCTACGATTACGATTACGATTACGACCTCTATTTACAGAACAATAATAATCTGAGAACTTCTATAGCGCCACTGTAATAATGCTCAAGGCATCAGTCGATGGTTGCTACTAAGTAAATTCGCTGTGCAAGTCAAATTCCGGTGTGAGTTCGGTCTAGAAACCAAGAGTGGAAAAACAGAACCGTGGACTCAGAGTAGATGCTTCACAGTTTACGCTCTGAATTGACAAAAATGTTGAGGATACGTTTTATAAACGTTCGAAGATGTTTACACAGTGAGCTCATCAGCAGTGTCTGTCTCAATCCAGCACTATTGTGGCTGGGAAGCGAATAGACATTACTTGTCTGGTAACCAAACACTGTCACGCAATATGTATATATATATGTATCTGTATGTATCTGTTTGTTTATGTTATGGCATCTTTTAGGGAACTCCCAGAGACTTAGACTCAAACACTGCTGCCTGACGAACCTTCAGAACAGACTCATCTTAACTGAAGATCTAATCATGAAAATGTTTAGTGTGGCTTGTATGTTAAATAAATATAAAATAAATATATGCATATATATATGCATATATATACAGTACAGTCTACACTCACCCGATACAAGGCAACATGATATATAATTATATGGCATGATATAAATCTATCATGATGTTCATATGTTCACGATATACATATGCACAATGTTATATATGCTGTATAATATGCATATACATACATATGCATATACATTCACAAATACATATGCATTCACAAATACATATGCATTCACATATTTTTATACATATACATATAGCCCTACATATACTTATACTTTTACATGCACCTACACACATATACAAATATATATACAGTAAACACGTATGATATATTAACACATTGAATGTGTTGTGTCTTCAGACAACTAATGTCTGTTAGTCTTCTGCAGGCCACACTGTTTTTTAACACAATCCATCCGTCAGCGTTTAAATGGTATATTTACTGTTCCCATTCCTCCGGGGAAATCAGCCTAGGAGTGTCGTTTAGATGTAATAAACTCGATTTCGAACTATCTGTTAATACTTCGTACGAGTAGAAGTGTCATCGAACGCTTCGTTGGAGCTTCGAGGTCCTTGAACTGAGGAGTGTCATCGGGCAGGTTTTCGCGACTGAAGCACTTAGTGAAAAGTGTGAAGTGGATTTGCAACTGGAGGATGCTGACAGCTGGCTCCTGTAGGCTGCTGATGCTGCTGCTGCTGCTGATGGTGCGTTGACACGGTAATGGAAAAACTGATCAGAGGTTAGATTTGTGTTACATGCAAAAAACTGGTAGTTAACGAAAGGCAGAAATGTATGTGCGTATTTATCGGAAGTGGCTGCAAGTTTGAAGATTTGCTACGAAGTAAAAAGGGTGCGAACGAAATTTGGGTTTACTAGATTTTATTTTTTATCATGTGCGTCTGAACAAAATAATTGCGAATTGGCTTTACAGTGAGTCTTCTTTGATGGACTCTCCTGAAAACAGGTACATTTGATATGAATTTTATATCATCATATGTTAGCCTATTTAAGTGTAATCGTAGTAGTAATCGTAAACTCGTGATTGCAGTGTTTTTTGCATGTTGTTAGGTAAAATCTGTGATCGGTAGACCGTAGCAAGCTGGCGCATGACATAATATAAGCAATGTTTTCAAATTACTGTATTATAATAATTTGAAAATATTGCTTATTATGTTTAATAGGTCGGTCCTAACTAAGCTGGACGATTGTGAGTGCCTTATGGGTCAGAGTTTCCACTCAATTAATATGTCTTTTTAAAACTTGTATCTTTGTCAATTTTTTTGTATTAGGGAACGATGATGAAGATAAAGGTGATAATGATTATGAAAACGAAAAAGAAGTAGATGATGATGATGATAATGATGATGATGATTAGATGATGATGATGATGATGATGATAATGATGATGATTAGATGATGATGATGATATTGTTGATGATGATGATGATGATGATGATGATGATTATGATGATGATGACAAAAAGTAATGTTGCGTTGCAGAGAAAACGGTATCCAAAGTTGGCTGCTGCTAAAAATCATGGCATCGGCCAGTAACACCCACAACATCACGGAGTCTGTATCTACTCCTATAGACTCTTCTGCGGTCTCCTACGTCACGCAGTTCGCAAACATGACGTCAGAGGACGCTCTACGCCACCTAGCGAACGGCACGACAGAGGACGCCATGACACAAACATGGCTGCTCGTGCTGTTCATATCGCTGTACTGCGTCATATTTATCCTCGGAATTTCGGGCAATTCGCTCGTCGTCTACGCCGTTCTTCATAACCGTTCGATGCAGACGATCACCAACGTTTTCATAACGAACTTGGCCGCCTCCGACATCTTGATGTGTCTGCTCGCAGTGCCGTTCACGCCCATATCCGGGCTTCTCCAGACCTGGGTCTTCGGTGAGGCCCTCTGCCATGTTGTACCCATGGTACTTGGCGTCAGCGTCCACGTTTCGACGCTCACTTCGACTGCTATCGCCGTTGATCGCTTCTTTGTTATCGTCTATCCGTTTCGACCGCGCATCTCGATGGCTCACTGTCTCTTCCTGATTGCAGCCATCTGGCTACTATCCATGTCCATCTCACTTCCGCTGGCGCTCTATCAGAAGGTGAGAGTACATATCGCGTCCACTGACGTTAGCTGTTGTCTGTCATTGTGATGGCCCAAGTTGACCTTTACCCTACTACTTCTACTGCTTCTACTTCTTCTACTACTACTTCTACTGTTACTACTTCAACTACTACTCGTAATCGTAATCGTAAACACGAAATTTCTAAAAAAGCACTACTTAAAAGCTAAGCGCAGGGCGTCAGCTTATTCACGAGCTGCGTCAAGTCCGTGTGGTTGTCCAAAGATGCCATGTCAAGGGCAAAGTCCGATTGCCAGAAGACCAGAGAGAGGAGAGGAGAGGAGGATAGGGTGGGTTGTGAGAGAAATGGGAAGAATGATCAGGGTGGGATTTCCTCAAGAGGTGAGACTTCAGTTTGAAAGGAATACCTGAGGAATAACAGAAAGAGTAAACAACGGAAGGGATAAAGGATCAGAGATTTTGCGAAATTCCGGAGGGAGATTGTTGCAGAGTCGAGGTGTAGCTTAGTATATGGATCGGTTAGAGAACTTCAGATGAGTAGTTACAGGAGGACGGGCAAGAGTGAGGTACTACTTTACCAAACGTTGATTGATATCTGGGGAATGACAAAAAGGATGTTACAATAATATTTTAATTTTCAGACATGTTAGTTTCACAGCCCTGAGCTTTCACGAATTCGCTCGCTTACTTGCACACCTATTGCAGTTTTAAGTCTTCTCGTGAATCGGTCAAACGACAGTTGCTGGTTAGGGATGCCAGATGGTAGGCAACTCCAGACAGATGGTCCAGCATGCCTCCCGTCCTTACTACTACCTCCCCTTTTCCTCCCACTTCCTCCCCTTTACAGATAAATAGGGTTTGCGTGTGCATATACTTGGCGAAATATGCCCAACAGGTTACAAATCCATCTGGCCTAGTTAGCTACATCGGTAAGCGCGTATGCCAAGGAAGCCTCTGTGCGTGAGGATCCCCGGTTCGCGTCCCGGTCGTGGCTTATGTAAGAGATTTGAATTTTGGGCTAGTACGGTCCGTGCACGGGACCTTAATTAAATGGCGTGTAGCGGTGGTGAAGGATCTCACCCGATAGGGTCGAGGCCATACAGTCGCTATAGAAAAACGTGTACAATTTACAATTTTACCTCCTTTATGGAGTTGATTCGAGGAAATATCGGCACGGCCCAACCAATAGTGAGCTCTCGAGCTTCGTAAAGCTTACTCCTAAATGCTCGCATTGGAAACGACAAAAGTAAGCAAAAAAGTAAGTAAGCCATTTGTTAAGACGCCATATATCGATCAGCTGACGGAGGAATCGTAGATTGTAGGCAGCGGATGTAGTAAGAACGCTTCCAGTAATAAACGACGTCGACCACATGTGTCGACGTGCAATCAATGGCGAGATCGGGTGGCACTTGGCAGCCTTTAACCCATCGCATTTTTCTCAGCGCTATCCCTAGAGATTTGTCTGTTCGCATTCAATCGGATGTAATTTATATATATAATATATAATATACATATTATATATATATAGATATAGATAGATAGATAGATGGATAGATAGATAGATAGATAGATAGATAGATAGATAGATAGATAGATAGATAGATAGATAGATAGATAGATAGATAGATAGATAGATAGATAGATAGATAGATAGATAGATAGATAGATAGATAGATAGATAGATAGATAGATAGATAGATAGATAGATAGATAGATAGATAGATAGATAGATAGATAGATAGATAGATAGATAGATAGATAGATAGATAGATAGATAGATAGATAGATAGATAGATAGACAGACAGACAGACAGACAGACAGACAGACAGACAGACAGACAGATAGATAGATAGACAGATAGATAGAATAGATAGATAGATGGATAGATAGATAGATAGATAGATAGGTAGATAGATAGATAGATAGACAGACAGACAGACAGACAGACAGACAGACGGATGGATAGATAGATAGATAGATAGATAGATAGATAGATAGATAGATAGATAGGTAGATAGATAGATAGATAGACAGACAGACAGACAGACAGACAGACAGACAGACAGACAGACAGACAGACAGACAGACAGATAGATAGATAGATACTGACTTCAACACCGCTGCAAGTCAACCATAGATATCGATTGCACAGAGGGATTCGTAACGCCGAAACTTTGTTCCCTTGCTCGCCCTGTGAAGGCCTACAGTCAGGGAACAGAGGGAAAGCAGGCCTTACCAGAGGAGGGCCAACAGTACCATTTGGCCCGGGCCTCACATACGGAAGGGGTCTCAGATTTTGAAAAAAGTTTATGTATTAATTCATTAATGCAGTCTATATATGCTTATGATGTACATGATTCGAGACTGGGATCTTGTATTTGTTGTGCCCCAGGGCTACCTAAATCTATAGAAGGCCCCGGAAATGGCTTATTACTGATCGATAAAGTTCTGCACCTCATCGTCCATTGCACACGCAACTAACCATACATTTAGGCTAACTGCCTAACTGCCATTAACGCACCATGAAGCTGAATCTTACCCCACTTGGTGCGATTTTTCCGTCTCCTGCCCGTCTCCTTTCCTTCTCTTGATTGGGCGCCTTTTCTTGAACTGGGCGATTAATTTCTGAGGACCCAAGAGCGACGAAAGAAAAGGGCCGGTAAGAGTGATAATTAGTTGTTTCTCTTCTGTTGCTCTCCCTCTTTGGCTGCCTCTGTCTCTTTCTGTTTCTTTTTTGTCTGCCTGTCAGTCTGTCTGTGTCTGCCTGTATCTGTCTTTGTCTGTCTGTATGTGTATGTGTCTGTGTGTCTGTCTCCCAGTGTCCTTCTGTGTGTATGTCTGCGGATCTGTCTCTCTGTGTCTGTCGATCTGTCTCAGACGTCTTTCTAGTTATCTTGTCGCCTCCATTCGAGGATATTGGTGTCGACGAGTCTTGATTGGGCGCCGACAACAAATGGAAAACGTTGCAACTAATTTGTGACAAATGACAGAGGGACACCGAAGAAAACGGGGAACGTTTTTGGTTCCGTTTAAACGATTTCGAAACCCGTCGACTATTTCTACTTCAAGTGAATTGAATAAATGGAATCGGACAAATCGTAATAAAGTCATTAAAGTCGGCAGTTTGAACGCTGAAAGTCTTATATTTGCTCGTCTTGTGCCCCTAAAAGAAGAACCGGTTTCTTAGTGGCGCTAAATAACAGGTCGAAGACCACACGGATCATGGCCTGTACATACATACATATATACACACATACATGCATACATACATACATACATACATGCATACATACATATATACACATACATACATACATATATACATACATATATACACACATACATGCATACATTCATACATGCATACATACATACATACATATATACACACATACATGCATACAAATATACATACATACACACATACATGCATACATGCATACATACATACATACATACATACATACATACACACATACATGCATACATACATACATACATACATACATATATACACACATACATGCATACATGCATACATGCATACATACATACATACATACACATACATACATACACACACATACACATATACATGCATACATGCATGCATACATGCATGCATACATACATACATACATATATAAACACATACATGCATACATGCATACATACATACATGCACATATATACATACACACACATACACATATACTTACATACATACATACATGCTTACTTACTTCCTTACTTGCTTACATTTCCTTTTGTCTGAAACCAGACATGTTTGTGTGACAACAATTAATACTTACACTGGCTATCTGGTTGCAGGCTAAACTCAGTTTGAGTCATTGCTGGAAAAATTTGATGTAAACAGTCTGCCTACACGGATATCTTCCATATATAACTAAGCATGCAGACATTCATTTTACTTTTTCAAAAGGCTGTGAATATCCGCGATATCTTCTGGTGTGATCTTCGAACCTTGGCCTGACATTGAAGTGCATCCTAAAACCTGACTGCTGTGGTTTTGATTTGATTAAAGGCTGATGAATAGACTAATCTTTCTGATTAAGCTCTTCCTCACAGTTTCTCGGCCTGAAATCCCATGACTACAATGAATTTTTCTAACTCTCCTAATTCCGAGTTAATGTTAGAAAACACTTTGGACACTTTATTGACTTCCGTGTATAGTTCCTACTGAACTGCGCAAACATTTCTGTGGAAACTCATTGGAGGCCAAAATGTCGAAGATTTATTGTGTTGTAGATTGGTATTTACTACACCGAGGCGCTAACCCCGATGGTCTACATACAGTCTGACACCATAAAGGCCACACTGGCCGAAGCTAACACGAGCATGTATATTTTATATACGTACATAGGTATTTTATATATATATATATGTATATATTTGCACTATACTTTGTATTGTATTGCATTGCATTGTATTGTATTGTTTTGCATTTTGTCCTGTATGCACAGATAAGTTGGATAGAATCGGAGAGAATCTTCGTCTGCCACGAACAGTGGCCTCGTCTATCTTCGCGCCAGTTCTTCACCGTCACCAGCCTCGTCCTCCAGTACATCGTTCCCTGCAGCATCATCACCTTCTGCTACATCCGGGTCTCCCAGTCGCTGCGCATGCGCGCCCGCGTCAAGATCGGCACGCAGAGCCGGAAACGCGAGCACCTCGAGATCAGCCGGAAGCGAAAGACGAACCGGATGTTGATCGCCATGGTCTCGATCTTCGTCTGCTGCTGGCTTCCGCTCAACGTCATCCATCTGATCCTCGAGTTCAAGGAAGAGATCCAGACGGGACACTACTTCCTGCTGACCTTCTTCGTCGCTCACATCATCGCGATGAGCTCGATCGTCTACAATCCCTTCCTGTACGCTTGGATGAACGAGAACTTCAAGAAGGAGTTCAAGCGTGCCCTTCCGTGTCTCTTCTCCTCGCTTGATGACGTCGCGGGGGTCGTGTCGTCACACATGAGGGGCAACTCGTCGAAACGGACGACGCTGAAGTCCTCCGTAAAGAAGACGACGACGACGACTGCGCCACCGGATGTTGCTAAATGCGGAGGGGGAATCAGCAACATTGGCGCCATCTACGAGGCGGAGTTAAACGGAATCTGCTTGCAAATGCCCGGCGATATCGCGTTGCCAGCGGACTTCGGCGAATGAGCATGCATGGTTACCAGACGCAGTCGGTGTCGCTAACATCCGTAGCATCACTTTAACCGTAATCGTAATAGTAATCCCGAGATTTATACAGCGCCCAACGAAAGCCACGTCTCGGGGACCAGCTTATTTAACAGGCGCTCAGTCAAAACAATCGATAGGCAAAAGTGTTCGGTTCCAGGTCAAGATCCAAGAGTCAGGCAGAGAGACAGCGCGGCAGCTACGGTGGGTGATGTTTGGAATTGAAGCGGAAACAGGGATAACAGGAAGAAGGGGAGTTTAAGAGTCACAGATTGCCTTTAAATACCCCTAGGTTACATTGCATCTGATTAAATAGCCCTACATCAAATTGTAGCAGCGATAATTGTAATACATTCGATGACAGTACAATTACATATGGTAACATTTCCACCGAAGATCATTCTATCCGATCGCAGTCTTGTCTACTGTCATGTAGGAAGCACTTATGATGATTTTTCTGGAAAAGGCGCTATATAGGTGTGTATATACGATTCCAATTACGATTACATTACATTTATACGATAACAGCTGTAACGTTAATAACTTCGGTCTCTTGATATTCAGGAACAGCTGCCTGCGGTCTCGATAATTTTCGGTCACTGAACAAACGATCACAGCTTGATAAGATGACACCACACGTCGACAAAAATATTTACAGAAACGCCATGTTTGCAGTGCATGTCAAGAACCGTTGGCCTAGATACGACTGACAGATGTGTTCGTCTCAAAGTGCAACGCAGGAGAACTGCTTCCGTCAACGCGTTGGACTGCATAACGGAAGCGCTTTGAACAGGACGACGATTTTTTTACCATTGCTACTCTTAGTATTTCAACGACATAAAATGCTGTATTTGTCGATATACGGGAAAATGACAAGATTCTGAGGAAGAAATTAACGACAGTGTGTTTTTGGAACAGCCAGACTTCGTTGCCGTTTGGCGGAATAATGTCACGCCGAAGAAAAAAGTAGTTCGAGGAACGTCACAGACTGCATGCAGTGACATTTATGGCATCGAGCTGACAAACAACATCCTATTTGAGAAAACAACTGAGCGATAATAAGAGACTTTCACGGCAAGAAACTAAGGGAAATTTATTCAGTTGGGTTCCGTTTCCTATCGTTATCTCTCTGCTTATTTATTATACAATAATTATAAAGCTCTTAGTGAGCTACATAAGCCGACAGCAATTATTTTTTGCATTTTCTCTGGTTTAAAGCCTATAGCGCCTATTTACTTATTCTGACTTCGTTGATTTACTCTTGCTCCGTTAGGCTGTTAGACTTGAGCCTCCATGGATTGGCTTTCTAGCTTTCCAGGGGCCATGCCGTAGTCAGAACCAACCGAACGTTTTCAATAAATAACTACATAGACGAATTGGGCAGGCGTGTGGTTGATATTCTGAAAAGCTTTCCTCTTCCACCTGAACGTTTTTACCTGCAGAGTCGGTGAGTGGGTAAAGGTGAGGGATCACACCATAAAACTTATCTGTTGCACGTACATACACAAATACATACACATACACATACATACATTCATAGATAGATAGATAGATACATACATACATGCATACATACATACATACATACATGCATAAATACATACATATATGCATACGTATACATACATACATTACATACATACATGCATACAAACATATATACATACATACGTACGTACGTACATACATAAATACACACATTCATACATACATGCATTCATACACACATGCATACATACATGCATACATACATACATACATACATGCATACATACATACACAAATACATACACACAACCATCCATACATACATACATTACATACATACATTCATGCATGCAAAGGCTACATGCATACATACATGCATGAATACATTTTTGGTCTCTTCTCTCTTTTCCTATCACTTCCTCTCCTTTCATATCCTGTCCTGTCATCTCCTTTTCCCTCCTCCTCTCTCCTCTGCTCCCCATTCCATTGTACTGTATTCTATTCTATTTATCTTTTCCTGTCCCTGTAGTTGTCCGTCTCTGTGTCATTCTGTCTCTCGGCGGAATCACAAGTAATCGTGTACAGTTAAAATTAGCTAATTAGAGTACGAATCTGCCCTGAGCTACATTTGCCTTTCAAAAGATAAGCCCAGTTTCCAGCATTTCAATGTTGATCCCCTTTCATTCCTCGAGCTCGAGTTGCTATGGCAACAAACCGGATATGACGCATCGGCATAATAGAAGCTCTACTCGATGCCTCGCTCCTGAATTCTGTATCGTTCATTACGAACCAATCACTTTCGAGCTGCCAGTTTACATCAGCGCAGCGATACATTGAACGCAAAAGGAGTTAAATGGTGTAATTATGAACCCGGCTCAACCGCATTTACGGAACCTTACACGGAATGACGTCACTGCGCGGTGTGGTCTCAACCCCATGGATAATATAGTGACATTGGTGGACATCTATTCTCTAATGAACGATGGTGGTAACGATTTGCGAAAGGCTTAGTTTTTGGAAATATTCGTATTAGTTTGGGTTTACCTAGAAATCTCGAAATTAAGAAACCTTGTCCGGAGACCGATGGTTTGATCAATGGAATCTAAGTAGCGGTACGATGTGGATGCTCTGGTTTATCCGTTCCTTAATGCATGATCCAGTGCGTGTTTCAGATTTGTAAAGGAACGCCAAGCAGAACTGTTGGATTGCTGAGGAGTTGGAAGTCTATGCCTCCTTAGTATCTCCGCCAATCCAAGTAAGTCGTGTTTTATTACGGGATTTGTTCAACGACCTTTGAAGAAATCCACTCCTAAGCACTCTAACAGTTCTGCATGCATATATATATATATATATATATATATATATATATATACACATATAGACACACACATATATACACAGGGCACACATGTGTATATGCACAACACACACACACACACACACATATATATATATATATATACACAAAGGCAGCGGTGAAAGGCCCAATTCATACTGTTGAACCTATGCCATCGCTGTGTAATTATGGAGAAGAGTTCACCTCGAGAAGAGTATAAATAGTAGTAGAAGTAGCAGCAGCAGCTGCAGTAGTAGTAGTTCACGACAATTCCTTCGGAAACGTTTATTTCACATCAGCCACCTGGCGACTGTTGCCGTTGTTATCTCAGGCTTCTCCTGCTAATCATTCTTTCGACATTGAGCAAAATTAGCTAAGCTATGCTATGACAGATTAGGTTAGCTAATGTTTGATTACCTGATCGCATGTTAAGCTATGGTATGATAAGGTAGGGATAAATCGCACCTAATAAATCGATCCATTGAATCCGCTCCCCTTCCATCTCTCTCAGCTTAAGCACAACCCACCCTAACAGCTCATCTCCCCCTCTCTATCTGGTCTCCTTGGCAACCGGACTTGGTTCTTGGCATGGCATCTTTGTACAACCCCGCTGACTCGACTCAGCTCTCGTGAATAAGCTGGTGCCCTGCGCTTAGCTTTTCAGCAACGCTTTAGAAACTTCGAGTTAACGATTACGAAGGTAAGTTGAGCTAAAATATGAAAACCAGGTATTTATCCCGGTTAAGCCGACGCGTCTCATCTCAATGAATCACACGAGCCTCGTTAGTGTATGAATGGCTACAATCCATGTGGAAGGACAGACAGAACGGACGGATGGACTGAAGCCTGAAGGACGAACAGATGAATGGGCGGATGGACGGAGGGATGGAAGGAAGGACGGACAAGCGGATGGGAGAACGGATGAACGGAAGGACGTCCGGACTTGCGGAGACGAACATACGAACAGAAGGACGGACTAAAGGCCAGAGACTTGTCTGGTTTCAGTTGCCTTATCATCATCATCATCATCGTCATCACCATCGTCGTAGTCGTCGTCACCATCATCGTCATCATTACCGCCACCGCCACCGCCGCCACCGCCAACACCACCACCATCACCACCATAATCATCACCATCATCATTACCATCATAGTCATAGTCGTCGTCATCATCATCACTATCATCATCTGCTTAGTGATCATTCGGGCGCCTTCGTTAATCATTCTTCATAATTAGAATCCGGACTCCAATTAATTCCGCCGCTGTTTCGTTCATCAAGCACACGGGGCATCTTTAATCTTTCGCTAACCAGCGATATGTCACCCTACTATAGCTCCCCCAGGCGCCCCTTTGTCTCGTTCAGCTGTTGCCCTCTGGGGGCATAGGGGTGGAGTGGATTGCTGGCCCTTCCTTCGCCTCGTTGGAGGGCTAATCGTGCGTGTACCAAGTGGGACCGGGGGGGGGGGGGACAGGGTCGTTAGAGTCACTGTCTTGCCATTGATATCTTAATATCGGCCGTTACGGGGGCCACGCCCCGCGTCCCCGGCGCCGACGCTGCCCTTTGAGAGGCGAACGGTGGGGCGGACCGTAGGACCCAATTAATCGGGTCAATTGCACGTCCCATGATTGATAAATTAGCAGAAATTACAGATGACCGGGTATTTGTTCAAACGCTAGTCTGGGTCTTTGTCAAATTACAGGATCTGATGGTCATTTCCCCTCCTTCCAATTAGTATCTACCTCGACAGTTTATAGCAAATAATGTTAAAGGGGAAAAATTGCTCCATATATATATATATATATATATATATATATATAGGTCTGCATTTAAGCGTTATTGGTATTGTGCGTCTAGATAACCGTCAATAGTTGTGCTTTTTGTTCGTTGGCTTCTTGTGATTAGCGTTTGACACTAATCGTTCATCGCCAGTGCTTTATAATCACCAAGAAAGAAGTAAGAAGCGAGAGTGTTATATTGGCGACGGACGGACTGACGGACAGAAGAAAGGAAGGAATGACAGATGGATGAATGAATGAATGAACGAAAGTGTGAACGAAAGTATGAATGAATGAAGAATGAATGAATGAATGAACGAACGAACGAACGAAAGAACCAATGAATGAATGAATAAATAAATTAATAAATTAATTAATTAATGAACAAACGAACGAACGAACGAATGAATGAATGAACGAACGAATGAATGAATGAATGAAGGAACGAACGAATAAATGAATGATAGAATGAATGATAAGGAAGTAAGTAAGACATTATTTTGTTGACACGCCATGTATCCATCGGCTGAGCGAGGAATCGTATACGGGGTGAATGAGTCAAAGCCGCTAGACAACAAAAGCAAGACTGTATAACGACGAAGCCAAAGTCAAGATTAGAACAAATCAATCTGGAAGTCGAACAATAAACTTCTGAAGCTAAGTTTAACAAAATGAATGCATGTTTCTGTTGATTTCACATGCGACATGAAAGCAATTGAGAATTTAATAATTTAATAATTTAAATAATTTAAAAGAACTGAATTCGAAGAGCCAACTTTACACACCGCATGCTCGTGTGGAGTGGAATTGTCATCATTCTTAATCCTCAACGCAACACGGATCTTAAACTGTGTGCATTTGTCAACTGTCAGCTCTGGCTTGGTCTTCGTTGGTTATGTTCTACGTGTGTGCAAGAGCCCGCTAGTGGTAACTTTTCCATTTATCTGAGCATTATTTGCTTAAAGATGGACTGTATGTTCTTAATTAACTTTAACTTTGGCAGCGCTTTTGTGAGGAAAAGGCGCTATATCAAATGCCTATATATATATTCTTATACACAAGCATGAACTCTGTTAAGGCGAATTTTGAAACGGTTCTGTTTAATATAAAATGCCCGTGTATATTGTTACATTACAATCCTGTTGTTTACAATTCAAGCTTAAAGTATCTATATACAGTACGAGTCCTAATATCACCATCCGATCATGTATGGTGTGACGTAAGCACTTCTAATGCGCCGGGTAACGAATGCACGAGGCATCAATCGAAGGATTTACTTGTACAAATGCCCTCCTGGCAGTCGCACCCCAGTACGGCCTCCGGGGACAGATTTCCCTCCTGCCCTCTCCTCGCTACACCACTCTCAAGAATATGGCATTCCGTGTGGTTTCAGGTGAGAACTGAGGTCATTATGCGGCGAGAAATCCAACAGAAATGTCGCTTTAATTACGAAAAGAATTTAGTCAAGATTTGAATTAATCAAATGAAACAGTTTGGGGTCCATTGAAACCCTATAACCTTCAAGTCGTCCACTTAAGGAGTCAATGCAACCTAAAGCAGAGTCTTAAACTTTTAAATGATGAGTCGTTAGCCGTCCTAATTTAGCAAAAGCAATCTGCATACGTTTATGCGACGTTATCACTCTATAGGTGAGCGTGCAGGTGTGTCGTACCTGTAAAGGTAAGCGCGGTACTATTATAGCAGGGCAGGTGCTAGATGTTCTGCTCATCAATAGAGGTTCGATGACTGAGAACGGAGGGAGTGAAATATAACAGGTTCAGCATCGTTAGTCTGGAAACGGAGATCGGAATGAAGATCATCATGGCAGACAAATTAACCTCTTCAAAGTGATAAGGCTATTTGTAGACGAAGCGAGTCTTTAAGGAGCCAAGACGGGCGATGCTATTAAGGTTCATGATCTCCTGCGTGTGGCTGTAGGGCTTAGTCACTCTAGAGCATATTATATGCGCATTAGAGTCGAACAAATGCACAGATCGGTGTAGTACATACCGTCGTCATCAGAGCGCATGCGCAAAACACGTAAACATAAACGAAATATCCGTGTGATTGCCCCGGAGGCAAATTTTAATGTAGAGAACAGACTTCACTCGTCAGCGTGACCGTGTAATACTGTTCGATGTTCAAAAGAATTGTAATTCATTTGCTGAAGTTGTCTGTATGTCTGAACTTTGCGCTTCACTCTTCCCGAACGATAAGGGGCAACGGTTTAGCATTTAGCACAGAAATATCAGAAACAAGCCATAGCCTTAATTAAAACAGAAACTAGTTTTAAAAAATTTCCAAAAAAATTCCAATAATTTTTTTAAAAATTTCAGTTTATTTTCTCGTTCAGGGACCAAATTGGCCAGAAGCGCTTACAAGTATATTTTAAAAACATATGAGAAGAGAAATCTAATAGCTAAATCCATAGAGAAATCCAAAGGTTCAAAGGGACGGGTCAGAGAGAAATCAGGTGGGTTTAGAGGGAAATTCAAGTGGTCAGAGAGAAATCCAGGGGCAAAGAGTAAATCTGAACGGTTCAGAGAGAAATCCAAAGGTTCAGTGAGAAATCCAAAGGTTCAGAGAGAAAGCACATGGGTTATAGCGAAATTCGAAGGGTCAAAGGCAAAATTCAGAAGTGGCAGAGAGAAATCCAAAGGGTGAGAGAGATTTCCGAGCGGTGAATACGGGACCATTCGAATCTTTCAGATTCTAACGTCTATAGAAGATTTCTCACATTATAATGCAAAGATTAATCGAGGCAGCCGTTTGGCCAAATGGGAGTGCGGTCTGATGAACTGGTGAAGGCGACCGTGCGTGTGTGTGCCTGTGTGTGTGTGTATGCGTGTGTGTGTGTGCATGCGTGTGCGTGTGTTTGGCCGGACAACAAAGGCTCGTCCGGCAGGGCCCCTATCAAAGGCGGCCAATTAACATTTCTTAAACGGTCCGTCGGGGAAGAGACCCGCCTCGCCAACTTCTGTGCAAGGGTCGACCAATCCCCTGCGAGTCCTAACGAACCTGGTGATTTATTTGCTTGTACACCCACGACCCCAGTTCTAAGTTGCTCTCTCATGGATGCCCTCCCCTGTCGATTAGTGACCGTGGTCATCTGTGCTTGCATTGGCCGGCAAAGGTCAGTCAACCAGACGCCGAACGATGGACGGACGGACACGCAGACAGGACTGTCGCAATATCGGTGCGCAATAGCAACGTCTGAATCTTGTGGCGGAGTTTTGAAATTTGAAAGTAGCTCTTGGGCGATCTTATAGAAACCGATTGGAAACTTAAAACACTTAACGAAAGCTTGAAATTTCAAATTAGTTATTGGACTATCCGACGGAAATAGATTGTAAGTGAACCTTTGAGAGAGTTTCAAAGAGCGTTGCTTTCTTTGGTCGTCTGCTCTTCTAAAACAGACGTCAACTCCTATAATTGGGTTTCTCGTCGAATTACGGCGCTATAGAAGTCATCAGATTAGATTAGGTTTGTTTTTTTTGTGCCATGTATATTCCAATGACGTCAGAAAGGGGAAAACCTTGTAGCTCTGCATTCAGCATCGATTCCATCATCTCTTCCAAGACATCACCCACATCACAACAGCAGCAGCAGCAGCCACATTCTTCCGAAGCTCGTGATTTCCAGAAGGTCAGGGTCGAGTCAAGAGGCGAAGAATTCCACATAACACCGGGTGATCTGCTTCCAACTCTTTCTATCCCACCTTCTCCCACTCCGATGGCTCCGGATCTTTTCCTCCTCAACCGTCTTCCTCCGCCACCGCCGTTGTTATTCCAGCCCCGCTCCAGTCCATTGTATCCCTACGCAGCCGGAATATATTCCCCTCACCAAGACAACGCTCACCAACGGAACAATCCGACTTACTTCGCGTCGTCACACCTTCCTGTTTCCATGGCAACGCACACCGACCACGTGACCCCGACCCAGAGCCTTGCGGATCCTTTCTATACCTGGCTGGCAGCCAGCGCAGGAGTCACGCATCGACTCCCCACAACAGGTAAGCGGCCTAATGTTGTAAATAGGGATCCTACCCTGACGCCTCTTCTTCATCTTATCTCTCTCACCTCTCCAACTCCAAACACATACCCCCCATAGCTGCCACGCTGTCTCTCCGACTGATTTTTGGATCTTGACCTGGAACCGAACTCTTTTGCCTATCGATTTTGTGTTGACTGAGCGCCTGTGAATAAGCTGATCCCCGCGGCGCGGCTTTCGTTGGGCGCTGTAGAAATCTCGGAATTACGATTACGATTACGATTAAGCGCAGTGTTTTTTGAATAAATGTTTGAAACAATTGTGCTTTATTTCGATGGTTTAATGTTCTGAAAATGTGTCCTACTATAAATAAATGTTTTAGATAAATGTTTAAATAAATAGAATCTGTTACTGTTCTTTATCAACAAATATAGTAGCAGAATTCAAAGCTCACTGTCACCAGACAATTGCGTCTTCTGCAAAGTCATGCAGCAAATTTACTGTCAGTCTTAAATTCTGATGAGGTAGTCATCTCGTGAGGTTCTGATCCACCGTAGGCTGCGTCTCTGTCTAATTTGACTGACCGTCTGGATACTGACCTGATTGCGGCTTGGCTTTGATGTGCCATCGGTCGATGCATAAGACACCGGCGCATTAGAAGTTACTAATTACAAATTACAATTATCAGTGTTTCTTCTCATGCATAAATCTTAGCGGCGATGCCTCAGTCTTCTGTGTTGTCACTGATGCGCTATAAAATCTTTGTGCTCCAGATGGCGATGGTTTCTATCCGTTCCGTAAACCGAAGAGGATCCGCACGGCGTTCTCTCCTTCGCAGCTGGTCCATCTGGAGGAGGCCTTCGATAGGAACAGGTACATCGTTGGACACGAAAGAAAGAGGCTCGCCGCCGACCTACAGCTCACCGAAACACAGGTATGGGATACAAACATGCATATGTATATATATAAATTATATATGCATATGTATATATATACATATGTATATATCATATGCATGTATTACGCTTGGGGTAAGTAGAAGATGTAAATGTAAATGTACATGGTTTTAGATAGCGACCTATGGCCTCCACCTTGCTCATTTTTCAGTGAATTTATCGGGTGAGATCCTCCATCACCGCTGCCCCTTTGAATGGGCGCCACGCCATTTAAGGTTCCCGTGGACGGACCATACATTTAGGGCCTAATTTGGAATACATTTCTGCAAATGTTATTGGCCTATTGTACAGCTGTAGGTTATAGCATATGACAAGTCCAGCGCTGTAAAGGAAACAAACTAATAAATTTGGAACTGTACAAGGCCTCACTATTAACGCAGCCATGCATAAATTAGCATATATAAGCACCAGAATTTCTTTGAATGGATGCATTTGCTACTCAGCAAATTTTGCCAATGTTGTTATTATGCCTTTTAAGAAACTGTCAGTTTGCGTCATTTTAAAAATATTTGTCAACTATTTATTTTTCATTTAATCAAAATGCCAAAAACATTATTTTCGTGTAGGCCTAAGTTGAGAAAGAAAATCTGTCTTTTCGTTGGTGGTCGAAAGTTGTTAGAGTGTCTTGAAAAATAGGTATACTTTGCACTTGTTTCTATTGAATATGTATGACCTTGACCGGTCAAGGTCATACATATTCAATAGAAACAATTTTTATTCTGCTGGGCACTTAACTAGGTCAAGGTCATACATATTCAATAGGAACAATTTTTATTCTGCTGTGCACTTAACTAGGTCAAGGTCATATTCAGTAGAAACAATTTTAATTCTGCTGCAAATAGGTCAAGGTCTGGTTCCAGAACCGTCGAACTAAGACACGACGAGGCGACTCAACAACAACGACATCCGATCATCAGAATTCAGAACGAGGCGAAAATGCCAAAGATAAACAACAACAATCAAACATTGCTCATCGTCGTCGTCATCATCTTCACAGTGATGATCGCCAGGCGACGTCATCGTCGTCGACATCATCCGACAACGACTTCGTCGACGTCGACTCCAGTGACGACTCGAATGATTATGACGTTTATAGGAATTGTTCGGCCGTCCGCCAAGTGTCATGAAAATGTCACGTCTCAAGTCATAATTGCCTATGAAAAGTCAACTACTGTGTAAATGTAATGTAATGAGACATTTAAGTAGCGCCTTCTTTGTTGATATGTAACAAGCATAGACGAAAGAATCACCGAGATGCATGATGACGTCAATCGCAGCGTAAATATGACGTCATTCTCAACCGAAGCTTCAAAAGCAAAGTGAACCGTGCAGTATCGTCAGGGGCTTGGACAGCCTGCACGGGACCCGGATCACACAACCTTGACAGGCTCCGGTGTGATTTCTTCTCGATATACCGAAGTACCTCACAAAATGAGTCCATGCAAAACACTCTGCTGGACCGCCGGGCTCCTTCAAGGAGCCACTGAAGGAGCCACAGGCCCTGGGGTTCAGCGATCCCCCCATCCCGCTTCTCGTCGGGGCTTAGTATTGTTAATGCGTTACGCGTAAGCTCCAAGTCAGTTCCGCCTCTGAATAAAGTGCCTATTTAAATTATAAGTGTCCTTACCTACTGCACACTAAACAGACCGTATTCTCTTGTTTTTCAGAGCTATGGTTTTCTGACAATTTAGTTGAGATAGATAAGTCATCAAGATACTGCACATGCATGTGGGGCACAACGATCGAGGGGGTAATTCTGGAACTGGTTAGACAGTCATAGCCTGTATAAATAAAGGACCGTTAATATGCCAGATATAGGCCTTCTTTGTTGGATTTTCAGCTGTCTAGCTTGCTGTGAATGTTGCTAATACGATCTCACAATCCAAAAATAAAGCAATGTAAATTGGGAAGTAAAGTAAAGTGAAGCATCCCATATCCCACAAGTGAGACGTGGAAAAGGCGCTCATTTCCTTTTCTTTAGGCCCTTGAGCCAGCAATGGACGAATCCCAAGGTCATGGACACGGGGCCAGTGCATCGCATGACTTGCCATTTGCTTCTCTGCTTATGCCGGTACCAAATTATACTGCTTGGTGACAGAGGCATGGTGTGCGCAAACAACTTGCCCATGGTCATTACATGGAGTCGAACCCGCAACCGCATGATCATTGACCAAACGCGTTACCGATAGACCACCGTGCTCACGATATCGGGAAGGAAGACATTAACTTTCTGCCAAACCTAAAGACCGTTTCAATTCCTTAAAATGATCAGGGTCGAGACCATATGGTCGCTATAGAAAAACATTTACATTTACATTTACATTCACATTCACCATTTCTAACTCGTATCAAGGTTATTCATCCACAAAAGATTTGCTACCGATGAGAGAAGGCAATGGAGATGACTGACCACATAGCTCATATACCAAGGCCATGCAAACGATGGCGCTTCAATGCACGTAATCCCATCTTTACCAGCATGTTCTCTCAAACTGCCATTATAAACCTCTGGAATTAATCTTGAGTCGCCAGGTAGCGCTATAGGTCAAAAAGACGACTGTGTCACAGAATTTATAGTCTATGGACTGGCTATTATGATTTGTGGTGATCGCAGAAAATAAAATTCCATCATACGAACTCACCTACATTTCACGCCTTGCAATCTCTCTGCGCAGGTCTTTCACTCCAAACTGAATACACTCCTCTTCCATAAATCCTATCCTGATTCTTCCTGTTCCCCTTATCTCTCCTCTCCAATTCCAAACACCATCCACCATAGCCGTCTGACTGCCTGCCTGGCTCTTGAATTTTGACCTGGAACTAAAACCTTCTTGCCTATCGATTTTGTTTTGACTGAGCGCATATGAATAGGCTGGTTTCCGAGACTTAGCTTTTCGCTGGGCGCTGTAGAAATCTCGAGACTGAGATAGAATATTGAAATTTGAAGTTAGGCCACTGTAATCAAACATATCAATTTTACAGGTCTAACTCTATTTTATATCACATCACGTTCATTACACCACATTTTACAATACTTCAAATACGACATTAGCATGGATACTTCCACGATTACTTCTGGATTCAGAAGAAACACACTTCTAAATTACGCTGAATATAATCTTACTTATTTACTCGTACGCTAATGATGCGGTTATTTTCTTACGGAAGAACGAACCGTACTACACTCATAAAATCCGGCGAAGCTGGATTGATCTTGCGCTCGTCACGTGCCATCTTATAATTATCATCAGAGGAGGAGTCTAACATCAAACGGCGAATAATTTCGCTCAGTCGTACTCAGCGAACTGGGAGGTGTGTGTTGTCGTCTTGTGACCGTATTTTGTTCGTCAGATTTGTAACCAGAGAAGATGTCGAAACCTGCGACGATGAACGCCGCTGCAGCCCAAAAAACGCATCAGTTGGCCGTCACCCGTAACTACATTTCGCAGCCGAGACTGAGTAAGTGATGGAAGCCAATTGATTATTATTGTCGGCGATAACAGATAGGCCGCCGTCACACTCTGATCGTTTAACGCGAATCCGGCCAGAGTTTCTGGTCTTTACTGGATCCTGACCGGATCATCCAGATCGCTCGACTGGTAAAGCCGGACAAAGTGTCATGTTTTCGCTTGTTTCCAAATGAGAAATAATATTGCAGGTTATGATACTTGCTGCTGTGTTTTCCAGAAATTAAGTTCATCAGTCGAGTCACCTGACGTATAATTTGATGGGGAAATCCTAATCAAAATCGCTTCACTCAAGACTTGCTCGCCAAATTCACTTTCTTTGACCTTAGTAATTTTTGGACTAGCAGTTGTTATGCAGTTTCCGAATTTATTCAGGGCCTCTGATATTTTGGTAACACCAGAGCATATGAATAGCCACTGCGATGGAATATAGGATATTGCATCCACCCTGATTTTCATAAGTTACATGGAGATACATGTGGAATTGTAACTAGAACTGGATAGCAGATTGTACACCTGTGATTGTGACTTGGTTAGTTTCCGTGGGAGTTGATTTGGTTTCTTTGGTTTTAATACCTATGACACCCAAGGGTTAGGTCATTAGGTCAGCAAACTTGGTTCTCTTACGATCCGTGATAGGTCACATAAAAATGTAAGGACTATGTGTTTCGGCAACAAAAATGTGGCTTTTTGATAATTTGCACAACCAAGGCAAAATCTTCCAAGCAAAATTGGATCCAGTTTAGTTCTGTGTGGAGAGCCATCAGGCGGATGTGGAAGTGCTTTTGCATAGACAGGTCTGTCTTCTTGTAGTAGTTTACTGTTGATTTTGTGTAACAAAGTGAACATCTTTCTAAAGTTTATTTGTTTTGCTTAGAAGACACATTTTGAAATTTTTTTTAACATGCGCTATTACTGTTTAGGTTTAAGGATGTCTGCACTTAACTGGATCAGTTTCAGTCTTCTGTGAAAAACCAGTTATAACCGGTTAATCTGTGATTAGACACCCTTGGTGCTCTGTAATTAACAGATCCACCAGTCCAACAATGCCATTTTTCTGTGCTTTTTGTGTTTGCTTCTCTGTGGCCCAGTGCGGCTCCTTAGTTCAGTTCTGTTAGACAGGTCCAGCAAACCAACGATGACATTCTGCTGTGCTCTTTGCTTTATCCTTTACTTCTGTAGAGCATGCAGTAGTCTGGTGGTAGCATGCTAGACTGTCACCCCAGAGGTCAAAGGTTCAAATCCCCACCAGGGCAGAAAAATTTGTCAGAAATTCTGCCCCATTCATAACGAATTGAACCTTTGATGGGAAGATGAGGCAGAGAGGGGACTGATTGGCTGCCCTCCCTCGTATGCGAAGGCTCAGAAAAATGAAGTTGCTAACAATTCGTGCTCTTGGCTCCCTCTCTGGACAACCCAAAGGGACTGCTCTTCTCCTTGTTCTTTCTCTACCCCAATCCCACTCTTTTGTCCTACTGTGCTCAAATTTGCCATTTCATTTAATTCTCTGAAGCCCACCCAGTTTGGCTTCTTAATTCATCATCCAGGAATTCTAATTGTTCCTCTGTTTGATTTTTACAATGGTGTTTGAAGGCCACTGAGAGGACAGTTTAACGAATTATGTTGAAAGTGGCTGCATTTCTTGTACGAAAATCTGTTTTTGTGTTCAGCTTACAAAACCGTTTCTGGAGTTAACGGACCTCTTGTCATTCTTGATGGCGTCAAGGTATGCCTACTGTTTGATATCTTTAAATTGATATTAGTTTTGTAAAAATGCTAAAGAATTTGATGTGTTCTCTGGTGAGATAAAATGCACCATGCATTGGAATTCTAGTGTCTGTGAGAATGCTTTGTGTCTGCTAAGATTAAAATGGACTTTGAAAATAAGACTAACTGATGGCAGATTTGTTGCCAAGATATAATAAACCTGTATGATGGTACTTACAATTTAAACTGCCAAGATATAATAACCTTTCTGATGATACTTAAAATTTAAAACTGACTTGATTAGTTTCTTTGAACAAGAACTTCTTTTTATTCTTAAAAATGAACCAAATTGAACAAGAAGATTAACCAGTGCATGGTGTAGTACTGGGCTGCTTACATCTAAGAGTGGCCAAGGGTGCATCAATTTCCATTGGGAAACTGGAGAAGCCAGTCCAAACAAGTTCAGGCTGTTGGTCTTTTCAAGCATGACTGTGGCTAGAGAGTTTCAAACTGGCAGGACTGCATAGGTATTGAGTTACAAGTTTTGAGATATTATATGGCTTTTGTGCATTTATTATTTACATTTTGCGTTTATAAATTTCTTTATGCACTGTGTCGAGACTTTTCTGGACAGAAATACTTTGTTGTTGTGCCTACGTGTGTTTAAATTACTGTTTCTCTAATTATAATCTCTCGTTATTTTCTTGTTCTAGTTTCCCAAATATGCTGAGATTGTGAAGCTGACGTTGCACGATGGTAGCACTCGCAGCGGTCAGGTGCTAGAGGTCAGCGGGTCAAAGGCGGTTGTACAGGTGAGTGAGGAAACAGCTCAAGAAACATTCTCATCTTAAGTCATGATTTTTGAAATCTGTTCGGTAACTGTTATTCAGCATCGTTGAGAGGTCCTTCAAAGGCACTGTATAAACGAACTTGTTTTCAATGAACTTTAATATCATTTAGACTCATATAGAGAGCACCTCTGATTAGTTTCTCTAGAAGCAGCATTTTGCAGATATACAATTGCAGTTACGAATTAGTTCAGATATATACCTACGTGACACAAATTTTGTAATGTGAAGTGGTGTGGTATATGAAGATGTAAGGAAATTGCTTGTGTTACAAGTCTGTATCACGAGTAGCATAGTTGTTTTATCTTTTGGCTGAAGCATGAAAACAGTGATGAGACAAACTTCCCGTACAGTGGCATGGCTAGACAGGAAATTGTCATTTTTGTGTGACGAACTGGGATTTGATTACACCCTGACTGTGATGGCTGTGTTTCAGGTTTTTGAAGGCACGTCTGGTATCGACGCCAAACACACGACATGTGAATTCACTGGAGACATTTTGAGAATCCCCGTTTCAGAGGACATGTTAGGTATGCTGTCATTCTACACAAACATGCAGGGATGTTAAGGTGGCTGAGGCCTTTAGGTGAGGCCAGGCCTTAAAGCCTAACATCTTTGCTATTGTGTTGTACTGTGTATGTTTGAATTGCATGTTTAACGTCTTCTTGATTTGTTTTGTTTACATTTCATAACATGTGAAAG
Organism: Norana najaformis; assembly: GCA_964023275.1. NCBI lineage: Eukaryota > Metazoa > Annelida > Clitellata > Crassiclitellata > Hormogastridae > Norana > Norana najaformis. The sequence continues at coordinate 31,943,258 of OZ029919.1, read as the reverse complement.
TGTGGAGATATGTTTAAATTCTTTGTTTTTGAGGCATTTCTTGTGTTTTTAGCATTTATTTTAATTTTTAAAAATGAATGAATTTACAGAATTCGTCTATGCAGATACTAGATTAGATTTTTATGTAAAAATTCTAACTATTCCTGTCTGTATTCTCTGCAGTTATTTTTCAATGAAGGTATAAATTTGTATTTCATCAGAAGTGGTTTACTGCAAGTTCAGTTCTTCAAAGTTTGAAACGGTGCTATATTAATGGCCAAATACAATTACTTTTAAAAAAATTTTGTTTGTATAGGTCGAGTGTTTAATGGTTCCGGAAAACCAGTCGACAAAGGACCGACTGTACTGGCAGAGGACTACCTGGATATCCAGGGTAACATATTGAATGGTTCCTTAGCAAATTATAATCCTCATCTTTTCTTCGTGTTATGGCTTTCTTGTAATTTTCTTCCTGTTTTTGTATTCCTGCCAATCTTTGTCAACATTATCACAGGTTAAAATCTGTGCGAAATCAACTGGAAGTCCAAGAAATGCTGTTGATTTGTTGGTTTATGATTATCTTCATCTGATCTAATCTAATCTCCTCAGGTTTCAACTGTAACGAGCAAGGAATGCTATTTACGGCAAAACTGTACATTTAATTTGAATTTAATCATCATGAATGTTTCGTTCCATTATCTTACCTTACCTTACATTACAAACAAACACACATTTAAGTATATTCATATGGTATGGTGCTGGAGTTGAAATTCAGTTTCTCGTAAGCTTGTGTTTTGCGATCAACAGGCCAGCCGATCAACCCGTGGTCTCGTATCTATCCAGAGGAGATGATCCAGACTGGAATATCGGCCATCGACGGAATGAACAGCATCGCCCGAGGACAGAAGATTCCCATTTTTTCAGCCAACGGTCTTCCGCACAATGAGGCGAGTTACTCAGAGTTGAATCTTACCATGAAGTCGTTAAAGGAAAACGTCCGCAGCTCTAAGTTATATTTTCCATGTTTGCAAGGCTCTGCCTTTGTGTGCTTTGCTGTTTGTCAGGTGTGAGCATTCGTCTTGCACTAAAAAGTTTAATTAATTACTTATTTGAGATAATTAGGAAATTACCTTTGAAGTTTGCCTTTCAGTTTTTTGGATTGTTGTAATTTTACTTTGATTACATCGTATTAATATTTCTGGTTTCTCTTTGGTTTGTATGCAATTTATTGCTAATTATGTTATCATTTGTCATTGGAAGTACTGGGAGAAGAAAAAAATGGGAGAAGATAAACCTTAGGCAGGAGTATAATCATTGAGGATGATATTTCCCAGTTTCCCAGTTGTCTGAACCAGTGAGAGGGAAATTATTCTCTTCCTCTCTGCCCAGAGAATTGCCCCCTCACTAATTTTACTGCTCAAGCATAATTTTGACTTTAACTTTGTCATGTGAAAATTATATATCTTACTATTTACTACTACAAAGTCTATGGCACATTTGACTCTGAGGTTGGTGATGTGGATGAAAAACCTTTGTTGTATATATGGATAGCACTTTCTAAGAATTACTCGAAGGTGCTATATAAATATCTGGGTTCAAGGCGCATGATGTAACGAGGCTGCAGTTGATATTGAATTATACATGGTCATTGTCGCTTTTTGTTCGACTGCTTTCTAAACCAGATGTCCGTGTTTTAAATTGGCAGATTGCAGCCCAGATCTGTCGTCAGGGTGGTCTGGTCAAGTTGCCGGGAAAGAGTACAATAGACGACCATCATGACAACTTCGCCATAGTCTTTGCTGCCATGGGTGTAAGTAAATGCAGATCGGAAAACCCCAGGTTAGGGTTAAAAGACCCTGTCTGGGTTGAAATGACACAAATTCTGATAGTACATGATCAGGGACAAGGATTGGGTATTAAATCCAGAAATTTGAAAACGATTGTGTAATAATGTAACCTTGTTATGATAGAGAACTATGCTAATAGTTCATTATTATTTATTATTTCATTATTTTTCAAGATTATGTCATAATAATACAAATTCATTCTGACACAACTCGTCTTTGTACTTCGAAGACGGTTTTGACATGAATTTGGTTGCGCCAAGGTTGATCTTGTTCCTTTTGATTCGGTTTAGCTGTTTGATAAATCTTTCTAAAAAATTGCTCTTGAGTCCTGATATCCTTGGGTGCAGGGAGTCAGAGTGTATGTATCTGGCTATTTATATGGCGCCTTTTAAGAACATCACAAACAGAGGATGTAAGACAGACTTTTGTACCTTGCCCTTTTTAGAGGTTGTCAAATGGTTGGTGAATGCGGAACGGCTTCAGTTCTGTGCCTGTAACTTCTTTTTAGGTCAACATGGAAACGGCTCGTTTCTTCAAGCAGGACTTTGAGGAGAATGGCTCCATGGATAACGTCTGCCTCTTCTTGAATCTTGCCAATGATCCTACGTTAGTTTTTATTTTGTCAGGGTTTTGGGTTCTGAAATAACATGTAAGAATTGTTAACAAGGATTTTTCAGCCATGTTTGCCTGAGCTGAAAATCTCTGAACTGTTCGTGGAACAACCGTTGATTGATGTCTTATGCATTACGATAATGGTGCTGTAGATGTTTACAGATTAGATTGCCTTGTGTATTGTATTACGATAATGGTACAACAGAAGTTTCTAGACTAGATTAGATGATGTAATGCACTGGTGGTCACTGTAGATGCACTGGTAATCTGTGCAGGAAACTGTCATTGTACCTGTGTTTAATACAGACGTCTTTTTTCTGTGCAGAATTGAGCGTATCATTACGCCGCGTATCGCTCTGACAACTGCTGAATTCCTGGCCTATCAGTGCGAGAAGCACGTACTGGTCATCATGACGGACATGAGTTCATACGCTGAGGCCCTTCGAGAGGTAGGCCTCCAACTTTGGCCGAGGCCAATTGATCAGCAGTTTATTTAGTCACAGTAGTCTGTTTGATGGTAGTGCTCTGGACCTGAAATCTGACAATTGCAGGTTAATGCTTGCTGATTGGAGACTGGGTGACAAACCTGGGCAAGTTGTTCTTGCCTCACACCTCAGATTCAGAATTATTGGCCTTGAACCCGAAGTAAATGAATACATACTAAGAAGATGGGTACAAAGCCAGGCAATGGGAAGGTCAGGTGGCACGGGAGAGAGGTGTCTACTGATCCCTGTATGCTGAGGCGAAGAAAATAAAGTGGCTAACACTTGATGCGCATAGCTGTGTCTTGGGGTTAGCACTTCACCTTTATCTGTTTGTTAAATTTTCATCATCCAAGTCAGGATTAAGACTTTAGCTTTGCTTAGAGGACATTACAGTTTGTATAACGAGCTTCATTGTTGAATGTAGGTGCTAGAAATAAATCAGAAGTAAATATATGGGGTGTACACGACTGTATAAGTCATCCACGGCAGGACCAGCATCATACGTCTGAGTTGAGCGGGTGCTAGGTGCTATATAGATGCTCTGAATCATAAAGCTGTGGATGATTGACAGGTGTCTGCATGATTGACAGGTGTCTGCTGCCAGAGAAGAGGTGCCTGGACGTCGTGGTTTCCCAGGTTACATGTACACAGATTTAGCCACAATCTACGAACGAGCCGGAAGAGTTGAAGGAAGAAGTGGTTCAATCACACAGATCCCCATCCTGACCATGCCTAACGATGGTACGAGCTTTGAATATCATCTGATGACTTCTATGACACCATTGTCTTAATGCACAAACCATCTTTTGATGTTCACGTCAACTGAAAAAATTAGAATCCATTGGTGAAGTGTACTCATAATCCAATGGAAACCAGTGGATCTTAGCAGCAGTTTTGAATAGCTTGACCTTTTAAAATGGCTTATTTTGCATGGGATATGTTCTTAATTGAAATATAGTTAATTATTGTGCCTCAAGTTTGCATTTCTCTGTGCCTTTGCATGCGTTAAATATATTTGTAATAATAATAATATCGTTAAATTTGTATTTGCTTGTTAACGAATTCACTTTGAAAGCACTCCTTTGACTAGTGTGTTGATGTTTTTTAAATTGAACAACACAAGAACTGAGTGTCTAGTTAAGATTAGTTAAAGCAGAACAATGCTGAACTGTGCTTCATTAAACAATTTTCTACCTTAGCTTTGAAATAATCTACAGACATCTAGCCTATCATTCTTGTCTCATTTAATCAGGACACTTCTCTAGTGGTGCTGTCATACTACATGAGTAAGTGAATCAATGGTCCTTTTTAAAATGAGTGGCAGTTTCCAGTGTTTAACGATAACTTATGGCTTCCAGAGGTGTTGACCTTACCTTAACCTTTCATCAGAATGGAAACTTTTCTAGTGAAATAGAAATCTGATCTCAGAATCCATTGAACACAATCAGTTAAAAATTCGTTAAATTCATTGTACTGATTTGGTCCATTGTTAGCGATGTGAAAAGCATTTTAATCTGACTAGTGACAAGCAATTCTTTAATGTTTTCAGATATTACTCATCCCATTCCTGATCTGACTGGTTACATTACGGAGGGTCAGATTTACGTCGACCGACAGCTTCACAACAGACAGGTCAGGCTTGTTGAACAGATCATCTCTAATGTGGAGCTATATAAATTTATGATGTTGCTAATGTTTTCTAGGTTTGCTGTAATTTTCCTAATTCAGATTTTACAATTTTCAAATGTCACTCTAATGTTATAATTTCCATATTTTGCTGTAATTTTAAATTTTGTAAATTCTTTGTTGTAATTTCCCAGTTTTCTATTGTTTGGTTTAAGTTTTTCAATTTTTCTTTGAAAACTAGATCTATCCTCCAATCAACGTTTTGCCGTCGTTGTCAAGATTGATGAAGTCTGCCATTGGAGACAAGATGACTCGTGATGACCATGCCGACGTTTCAAACCAACTGGTATATTATCTATGTAGCACATGTCCTTGCGTGTTCCTTAGTCCATTTAGTGCAGTTAGAACAGGCCACATATAACACTGGCACCATCACTTGAGTAATGTGAGAACAAAGCAGTTTCTTCGCACTTGCAAGGGAGAGAGATGGGGAAAGATGGCAAGCGATTGGGAGGGCAGGGAGGGGAAAATTGGGGAGAAGCAGGGGAAGAGGGAAAGGAGAGATGGGAGCAGCAGGGCATTTTCTTGAGAAGGGACATTTTGCAGAAGCGTGCAGATGCTTTGTGTGGGATAGGCTAGTTGTATATAGTTGCCTATATGACTCCTAAAGAAGGTCAGTCTTGCTCTATCACTGAGCAGATCGAAAAATCGTTAAGTTCCTGGGTCATGCCATTGAAGACTTTGTTGATAAAGCCAAGCAATCAGTATTTCATCTTGCAAGCACAGGGCCACAGATTCTAAAACCTTATTTCAGGTTTCAGTGTGTTAAGCTTTACAGTTCAACTTCCATTAGTCTCCTGTTATTTCAGTATTACTGTTACACTGGAGCCTCATTGTAAGGCTACTTTTGTTAGCTACATCAAGGACGGCGGTATAATGTGACTGCGTTTCTAAGCAAAGTTAAATATGTGATCCATTTCCCAGACTGTATTATGTAGCAGTCTGTCTTATGATGATGATGCACTTTGTATGTAGGTTTTGGTCCATTATAAATGATTGATGATGTGGCTTCATTTCAGTACGCTTGTTACGCCATCGGAAAGGACGTGCAGGCAATGAAGGCAGTCGTCGGTGAAGAGGCCCTGACGGCAGATGATCTTCTCTACCTGGAATTCCTTCAGAAGTTTGAAAAGAACTTCATTGCCCAAAGTGAGCAGTTTTTTTAGTGGAAAATTGCGTAACAACCATTTGTCAGGAACCTTTCAGTTACTGTTGCTTCAAGTTGTCTGAAATTATGCATTTGTTGTTCGGTCTGACAATCACTTTGCAAGAAGATAATCTTGGAAAGCTCTAATATTTGTATGAATGTATGTATTCAGACACTTACTACAGCACTCTAAGTAATAAGTACTTTGAGAAGAACTGCCTGCTCAAGCCTAATTGATGTTAAAGTTATTGAGAACAAAGTTTGAATCAAAAAGTGAACAGCGCTCAGAGAACTAGAAGAGTGACCTCTGGCGAGCTTCTGCAGATTCAGAGTTTAGACAACGAATTCCCATCCAGAGCCGATGGTATATGCCATGTTCAGAGTTTATGGACAATGTAGTGTCTAAGAAGATAAGCAACGAGGCTTTCAACACGCAAGCCGCAACACCAAGCAGTCTCTCGCAGATGATGAAAGATGCTGCATCCGGACGTCCCTCAAGTTTATGGAGAATGACATTCTTCAGCTGCCAGCCAGTCGGTCATACAACTGAATGGTCAGCTTCAATCCAAAGGGTCTCTGCCTTTCCTGCTGGAACCTGACCCTGTCCAGGTAGTAACCTGAAACTCCTCAGGATGAACTAAGTCCACTAGTGGTGCATGAGACTTTGACAGCTAACATCCAAAGTCTGTCTATTTGATCAAAAATGACACCAAAGAAATGCGTAATGACACTAGAGAAGAATGTGATGATTTTGGCCATGTGCACCATATTGGAGTATCAAAGTCTCTTTTCAAAATCCCTTAAAAGTGCTGCTTACATAGCTGTATGTCTAATCTAACTAGTGCAACTTGAGGTGAACAGAGAATGTGTGTTGAGCTGATTACACTATCGGTCCATTACAAATATGATGTGTTTTACATTTCTTAGGTCCGTACGAAAATCGAACAATCTTTGAGACGCTGGACATTGGTTGGCAGCTGCTTCGTATCTTCCCGAAGGAGATGTTAAAGCGAATCCCACAGGACACTCTGGCGAAATACTACCCGCGCGAAGCCCAGCGAACCTAGGCGTCGCCATCTGGTGTTCGTTGTCAGAGCCACTAGTAAACTAGCTACATTCACACGATTTTACTTACGTACATTCATTTAGCAAATTACCTTAACTGGCTATCGCAGTTTTAAAGAATAACCAACGGTTTTGATTGAGAATTAGTTCAGCAGTTATACAATTGAAGTTGTTGGGATTTTTGTTTGTCAGAGACTCCCTTTATCGTTCCAAACAGTGGTTTAGTTTTTGTCGTGATCTGCGTTCTCTGTGGAAAACTGATCATTTTGATGTCAGTTTGTGTAGACCTTCTATAAGTCACTGTGGTATATATTCACTTAAAGTCGTGTAGTAAATTTACCAGTTGTAAATTTTTTTCTCTTTAATACCAGTTGTAAATTTTGTGCTCTGTAATCTAGCATAGAATGTTACGAGCTGTTGTAAATCTGATCAGAGTGTAGAGTAAATTGGATGTAAGCAGTTTGTGGTCTGAAGCTTTAAGTCTCTGGGAAAGGATCTTCTATTGGTGGTTTAAAAAGTTAAGACATGTAAACAGAAAACTCCCCGACACAATAAGACTTATGCTAAATAGCTCTTACGTTTATCAACGTGGATGATTGTTAAACATGAAAGGTAGACAGAGTAATTTTGCCCGTCTTGGAAGCGAGTACGTTTACTTTCTTACAGTATTAAAGACGGATGCATTTTTATGGCAGTTGTGATTTGTGGTAGTCTTGCAAGACGTCTGTTGGGACTTTATGTGGACAAAATATGTCGTGTTTCCGCCTCTTCCCGTGGAAAAAGTCCTGTCAAAAGAGCAGGTGCTACCGTGATACTAAACTGCAGTTGTTGCAATCATTTTTCTGTTGAAAATATCCTTTCATAGTTCACTTGAGAAGGGTTAGATTTGATGAACACTTTTCAGGGTTTTTGCAGCTAAGCAATATGTAGATATGACCACAGAAGCATCAATCTCTCAGATGGCATTTAGGTTATAATTACCATTTTTCTAATTATTAATTAACAATCCCTAATGTTAACCGCAACTAGAATTGTTTTACGACTGTGAAAGATTTAAAGAGTTAAATGCTTGAAAATGTTAAAATTGGGAACTGTGCAGACGATTGTTGGGTTTGGTTACCGCTTCTTAAGCATTCCATTGTCTCATCCTGCTCCACTTTGCTTATGTTAGTAGTAGTTGACAGTGCTAGTGGAATGTAAAGGGTGTCGTTTAATGAGACACAATATAATTCTATAATTCTGTTACCTTACTGCTGTTCTGTGTCTGTCTGACGATTGTCAAAAATGTAAATTAACACTTGTTGACATGCCTCTGTGGGAAAATGTTTATTGAGCATGTTGGCAGCAATGCTCTGGGGTTTCCTTGAAGTGGGGCTTTATAAATGTCACAGTGCATAATGTACTGGTAATACAGAAGGAAACACGGGTGTAACATTTCCCAGGTTTACAGAAGAAAATGCTCCAAAAACACAACAATGAGCTGTTGCAATCTTACTCGACACACGCTAAATTGTTTAGCTGAACTTCAGAATTGAATCTAACGAATCAATAAATGTACAAAAAGAAGTTGTACAAGGGCTTAGAAAACTTTAAATCAATAGCACAATGCAGCAAATTAATCTTCTGTAGCAGGAATGTTTGTGAATTTTCAACAATTGTAGCAATTTAAAATTACTGAATTCTCTCTCCTGCACATAAAATGCAAATGACCTAGTCATATAATACAAGTATTTGTGTAGTATTCATTGAACAAGTTGTTCTCGAGAACGTAATACTAAGCAGTGAATACTGTAATCAGCAACAGTACTGGCAACTAGATACTAGATTGAAATACTTCACCACAACAACAACAACGCGCCCTGCAATCGGACACCAACTCACAAACACATTCATGATCAGCGTACGTATGAAATTTGCTTGCTTGCTTACTACACAATAACAAGAAAACTAAAGATCTCTACTTCTGACAGTTTACAGATCCTACAAACTACCAGACAAACAGTGTGGTGCTGATTGTACAGGTACACCAACCCAGCTCAAAATGTAAGATAATTTTGTATTTCATTCATTAGCACTTCAAGAAAACTCAGAGATGTGCTTAACAAACCAATGGAAAACAGCTGTGCCTTTCATGCACCACTCAATGCGTTTGATATCAAGGCATCTGCAGTTACAGTCTACTAAAACCAGGAGGGTACAGGACTGAAGACAAAGTACTTAAAATGCATCACATAAATATCCACGTACAACCTTTTTGTCTACAGCCAGTGAGCTTCTTTATTAACCAGTGGTTATTAAAAATTCTGAGAACATGCATCACTAACGCATAGCTAGGTGTGGCTTATTTCAGAGATTTGAGTCTCGGGCTAGCATGATCCATTCACGGGGTCCTTAAATGGCATGAAGCCCATTCAAACGGGCAGTGGTGGTGAAGGATCTCGCCCAATAAATACATTGAAAAATGAGCAGGGTTGAGGCCATCCAGTCGCTCTAGAAAAATGTGTACACTTGCATTTAAATTCAGACAGATGAGCACTATGCGAGAAATTTCTGCAACTGTATTATGCAATTTTATGTGGTAACATTAATTCAATCAACAAGGCAACCGCACACACATATCCACACACATTAAATATGCTTTTGTTTTTTCTCAGTCTATGATGACATAACAAAACTTGCACCTACTTAGATTTGTCAGATTAGACACATTCAGCACCTTAAAGTTCTTAAAAAGCTCCAGGCCTATGTAGTTACCTAATAACCAGTCAAAATAAACATAAAAGTATTTAAAGATACATTCATACATCATGGGCACAGTAGCCGATTGGACAAAGCACTCGGCATGTAATGCAGAGTGTGGGTTCGAGCCTCCCCCAAGATGGTTAAAGCGCAGGGAACTTGAGCAAGTCCTTCACCCACAATCGCTCAGTGCCATTGATACACGTCATCAGTCGTTAGATAGTGGCGCTTAATAAATCCAAATATGATAATAATTAGAGCCTAAACAAATCATTGTATAACAGACAGACCTAGAAAAGCAGAGTAATTAAAAAAGTACATGACCAGAAGCATTTTAAATGCTTTGAGTAACGTAAACAAACAGCTTCCACATATAAATTAAAACACGAAGATTAAATTCAGACAGATGAGCAAAATATACAGATGAATTACCAAGGAATTGTTACAGTTTTGATGTATAACATGAAGACAGTGACATCTGACCAGACTAGAAAATAGCAGGAATGCAAGAGCATGAGAAAACGCAGAAACCGAAACGTCAAACTCTCAAAATATGCAAATCTCATAGGATGACAATGGCCACACAATTTACACAAATTCTAGTTTACAGACTGAAGTTTACAACAACTAATCAGCCCCTCACCAAATGTTTCTCAAAACAAAACATGCCTATACTGTTTCAAAAAAATTCTTTTCAAACGAATGACTGACATTTGAAACGGCACATATTTGTGATGCCCCACATATGAAAAGGGACCACAGCATGAAATTTATTTACTGAGATACAGGCCTCTGAAAGTGGTCACCAATCAAAATACTGAAATTGGGTTTCATGGCATTCACTAGAAGATGCCTCTGTCTATCAGTTTAGCACAGGTGTTCATGAAGTTGGAACATTGCAAGCGTATAACTTTCAACAAATGGCTTTGCTGTGGGTTTTCTTAACTTTAAATGAGTTACCGAAAATCGCATCTTTCATGTTCTTAATTCTACATAAAATGCCATAATACTCCCATTATAGAACAATATATATAATTATTTTCAGATTCTTTAGCTGATCAAAGTGGTACGAATAACTCGATACCTGCCAAGTGGTCTCTTCTCATAGGCGGCATCACATTTATTCATTTATCAGTTCATCTCATTTATTCACGCTGGTGAAGCTGCTGAACTGCTGGTTGGCCTGTTGTTGGAATGCAGACGTTGCGATGCTTACATTGCCGCCCTGCTGAGGTGCCATGGCTCTTGACGGAGCCTGCATGACAGACACCGATGCCATCATGTTGCCTTGTGACGTCATGCTTTGATTTGGAACTGGCATCACCAGTGGCTGCTGTGCAGGCCGCATACCGGATGCTGCATAAACCACAAATGAAGTACAGCAATTAGATATCGTAATCATAATCAAGAATTTATAAAGCACCAACTTCAAGATAAACTCATCCAAGGTGCTCCCAGCATGACAACCCAGAACCACTGGGGAACAGGATGGTCTTCGAACGCTTGCAGAAGAAAGAGAGAGAAAGGCAGAGAAGCTCCTGCCACAGATCACAAGGCAAACCATTCCAAAGAGTAGGACCGACTACAGCAAAACTTCTGCGCTAAGCTGTGGCTGTTCGGGATGGAACAATCAGGTCGCCCTCTATGATATCATGTACGATACATGTAAATTTTTAGTTCTTAAGTTTCTTTCTTTGCTTAGGAGGTAATAAATATGACCCATTTTCTTCTCCTTTAGTATTTCCTTTAGTTAAGATATACTAAATTTCACTGAAGTTCTTTGTCATCACCTGTATTTTCTGTTAATAGGTGACCCTAATTAACTGGGACTCTGGTGCCTTCTGGGTCTGCTGTTTCTACCCCAAAAACATGTTTACTTCATTCTAAACTTGTACCTTTGTAATTTTTGGGGATCAAAAAACAAAGAAGAATTATAAAAGGCCTACCTCGTATGACAAAATAAAATAAACAGCTACTTTGCAAGATAACTGTTTACTCAGATGTGCTCCCAGCCCAAACTCAGCAAAAAAGAACAGCTTTCAAGTGTTGATTGAAGTTGCATGCAACATCCATAGCCATAAGAAGACAGATCTTGACGACGGTCAATTGAGGTAGATGACCCAACCACAGAAGAGGCACACTGGCGCACTTCCTTCAAAGACTACTTAAACCGTATTTCATCGGTAAGAGTTAAGCCGTCTTACTCATTGGCTGTGGTTGCTGCGGCTGAGCGATTGACATGCAGTTATTCAGATCAGCAACACTTCCTACCACCAGATGGCCTTGCTGATAGTAGACAGCTCCATCCTGAGGAGTAACACCTACAGTTCGATCACCAGAATGTGGTAAAGCAACAATGCAAACAAAACAAATGAAACGCCCTCAGTTTATTTATTTATTTAACGCACTTATCATGCATGCAAAATCAGTAAATCTGAACATAATAATTAGTAACTTCTAATGCGCCGGTGTCTGATGCACAAGGCATCAAAGCCAAGCCGCAATCAGGTCAATATCCAGAAGGTCAGTCCACAAGACAGAGAAGCAACCGACGGTAGATAAGCAATTTGAAAAAGGTAATTTTTAAGGTGAGAACATGAACATGAGGCAGAGATAAATGTTTGTTAGGGGCCAAGAGGGAGTCGTGCAAAGGTCGGAGTAAAATAGCTGGTCTTGACAAATGATTTAAACGATGATAGCGAGTTGGCAAGTCGGGCCTTTTGACTGAGGTCTTTCTACCTCTTGCTGCTTGTGACATCTGGTTCTGTTGTAAGTGGTTGATTGAAGGTGACGATGATTTCTGGAACTTGCTGGCAGGACTAAGGTTATCAAGGCTAATGTTGACATTGACGTTGCTCCAGGTATTAGGCATCTTCTGCAAAGGCTAAAGAGGAAAAACAGACGACAATCACCCAAAACTGGCTGATGGGATCATCATCATTTGCTAACTTTGTCTTAACTGTATAACAGCTTAAAATAAAGTTAAATATTAATAAAGACTTGCCATAACTACGACACAACTATTTACTAGTATATACAGTTTGATAATGACTACTTAATTATTTATTTAATATAAAATTCACTTGATAATAACTAATAATAAATGCAGTAAATAAATAAATACATGCTTTGTGAACAATGAATACAACAGCCATGCATTCTAGTAACCAATTAATGATTAATAAATTATAAATACAGCAAATTTTATTTAGTAATGTCTACTTATAACTGCATAACCCTAAAACATGTTTGATAATAAATTATATTAACAAATCCAGTAACCTGTTTAACAGTGAACTAATAAACTCCCAGTTACAACTAAAATCGCAAACTGGTATGACATCGTTATTACTTACAGATATATTCATTAAACTGAACAGCAGTAAGTACGGAAAATATGCATTTTATTATAAATTAACCAATTATGAACAGAGTAAATCTGTTTTGTGCATTTAAAATTGATCTCATGACTTTGAAAAACTTATTTTATCTACATATTCGTATTTCTCTGACAACCAGACCAAAACTTACAGTGGTGTTCATAGACGTTACTTGGGTTCCAGCCAAGTGTGATTGTGGTATTTGGTGCATTGATACCATACCACCCGAAGAAGTACCACTTCCACCCATTGCAGCTGGAGCCATCTGAATCACAACAGCAATTATGACAATCACAGCAAACCCAGTAATCAATTAATTAATTGATCATAACAATACTTATGACAATAACATTAATCATAAAAATTAAGTAATTACACTACTTATGACAACTAAATAACAACCAAAATAATTACTACAACTATCAAATAACAGTAATCGTAAAAATAAATAATTGATTACAACACTTAACAGTAATCACATTACTTAATTGGTAATCATGATAATATTTAGTTTCATAAATGTAGGCAGGGATATTTCAAGATATCTGTTGCCTATTAAGCACCAAAGGACAACTTTAGAATCAAAGGCTATTACGTAAAGTAGAAAACACCGAACACATTTACAAAAACGCTGAATACGATGCCGTAAACATTTAAGTACCATGTGTGGTGTTTGGACAATCATAACTGGGTAAGACTGAGGATAAGAAGTCATTCCCATCTGCAAAACAAAACCAATTCACAAATTAACCAATTATCAACAAATAACAAATTCAAACAGAGTTCTAATATAACCATTTCTTTCTTCATTCAAAGTAACAGTAAATGAGGCATACATAAGTATTTTAAACAAAATTTAGTAATGATATAAGAAATTAAGTAAAACTCTTGCCAAAATATGCCTGGGTCAATTGCCTATGATACTGCCATCATCAAAATCAGCATAAAAATCCATTAGGAAAATTCATATAACAGTATTTTAAAATAAAAAAACTGCATTTCCAGGCTCCATTCTTCCAAAAAGTGAAGGTTCTACAAAGCAAACTGAAATAATCTCTGACCTTCCCAGCCATAAAAACTTTCTTAATTTTTTTGAGTCCAATGCTTTTATAAATGTTATTATTAAATTTACAGACATATATTTTGATCAAAGGCAGAAATATAATTATGCCTTGATGATACAGGTATCATGGATAATCTAGTATATATATATATATATTTTTATATATATATATATTAATAATCTTACCATAGACATATTTTGATTCATTGCCATGCTAACATTGGAGGGCGCAGCACCCACGGTAGGCGGCACCCCTGGCTGCCCTTGCATTGAGGTCATGCCCTGCAACGGTTGCCCCGGGAGACACCCCATGTTCATTCCCATGCCCATTGCCATCATCATACTTCCTGGAGGAATGCTACATGCCAGGCCCGGCGATCCCCCGGACATTGGCATGGAAACCATTGCAGTACCGATTGGCTGGAGACCTGGAATCATTCCACCCATTGGCTGAATAGGGGACAAACCGGTCGTTAGACCCTCCAGAAGGTCAACATTACTGACGCTCTTGGCAGTTGAACTGCTGCTGGCAGATTCGAAGTTACCAAACTCTCCACTCAACCTGTAAAAAAATAAATGTGCAGGTTGTCAATATTATTAACATCTTTAACCTGAGGTAAAAACGAGTTGAAGCTGATCTTTGAAAAATTAGGCTTCATCCAAATATTTGCAGCCATCTGAAAATGCGCCTCTCAGTGGTACATGGCGGTCTATCAATAACACATTTGGTCAAAGATCAAGCGGTTGCGGGTTCGACTCCGTGTAAGCACCCTGGGCAAGTTGCTTGCACACACCGTGCCTCTGTCACCAAACAGTAGAATTTGGCACTGAAGTAAGCTGGGAAGTAAACAACAAATCCTGTGATGCACTGGTCCCATGTCCAGGACTTTGGCTCAAGGGCCTAAAGAAAAGAAAATGAGCACCTCCCCAACGTCTCACTTGTATATGAGATACTTTATAATGCAAAGCACACTACAGCTCTGGATACAGATGGAAAAACATTGGGAAAGAAATTACTATTACCAGTAGTAGTATTTGGTGCTGAATATGAATCAATCAAACATTATTATTATTTTATTTCGTATGAGGTAGCACTGAGCCTGCAGAATTTATACTAATATCGTTATTAATTGCATTAACTTGTCCACATGTTACCAGCCAAGGACAAGATGTTACCAGCCAAGGACAAGATGTTACCAGCAGAGGACAAGATGCAAGCTTCTCTACCTTGCAGCTGAACTCCTGTTTCCACCAGACGCTGACTGAAACTGTGCAAAGTCGCCATAGTCTGCATTGCCTGTTATAAGGAACATAACACAAGGCTACAAACCCTATCCTGCAGTTCACCTACAAACCAGTATGGGAATACCCACGGTAATCTAAAGCTACAAATTTGCATAATGCCTCTTCGAAAGAAATTCCTCAGTAGTATCCAAAAATAAACACATACGAACCAACATCAACATTTAAGACATACAACACCTTTCAACAACTCTCAACAGCAAATCATACATACAATGTGGTATGCATTTGAGCATTTCTAGGGCACCATTTAAGAGTCTCTAGAAGGTGCTCCACTGTGCAGAAATAGCAGCGTGATGTTTCATTGTGAATACTATATCTGTTATCATTATTTATTATATTACTGTTATTTTGCATTTATTACGCATGCAAGGTCAGTAAATTTGAATCTGAGACATGAAGCAATTGTGTCTGAAGGACAAGCTCAAGGTCCCTACACAGTAACCATCCAAGGGGAGGCTTTAACCCATACTCTTTGCTTTACAAGCTGAGCACTCTATCCAGTTGGCTACCATGCCCCTGGTACAAGGCTAACTGATGAAGCAGACCAATTCAAAGTTAATTTAATTCAAAGTTAATTCAAAGTTAACCTGTTTCCGTAGCCTTTGAAGAACCAAAATCTGCAAAGTCGCCATTGGCATTGGCCAACTTGAAGTCTGCAAACCCAGCAACAAAGTCGGGTCCTCTATTTGTATCGACGAGCGACAGGCTACTGATGCTTGGAATTGATGCCTGACTCTGCCAACCACAATTACAACCAATCACAATAAAAGCTGATAAAAAGCAATGAAAACCATAAGCATTGCAGTTGGCTAAATATGCATCGACACAGTCAATCAGTCAGTAAGTAACTAAATCAGCCAGCCAATCAGTCAGGCAACCAGCCACCCAGCCAGCCAGCCAGTCAATCAATCTGTTCGTCAATCAGTCAATCAACAAATTCCATGTTTATCAGGTAACTGACTGATTGACTGATTCATTGAAAGAATGACTTAATGACTGATTAATTAATAGCTGATTGGTGTTTGAAATTAACAGGTCAATATTCTCACCTTAGCATCGGAGTCTTCGCGAGCACCTGGTTCAACTCGACGCGACACTCGACTCTTTCTGTTTGACGTGATCTTTTCTGTCGTCTTTGTATGCGTTCGCTCAACCGTAAATTCCTCATCGCCATCTCTGAATTCCGTGTGCTTACTGACAGAACCAACATCTTCGTCGAACATATCGTCGTCGTTACTGTCATACAAAACAACACACTGCCTATTACTTCTAAAAATGCAGAGAAGCAGCACGGTTGTCTGTGGTTTGGCACAAAGTGGTCTGTTTGAAAGCACAATTACTAGGTCTGTAATCCGGTTGCAGTTTTGAGCTTGCTGAGCGGACAACATGTAACGACTCTTGATAAGCTGTTCCCAAGCACTGGTCTCTGTCACCAAACAAGTGAAGTTGGTACTGGCACAACGCAGGAGGGAAGCAAAAAATACGAACTGTTCCAATGCACTGGTCCTGTGTCCAGGATCCATGTATTCATCCATTGCCAGCTCAAGGACTGAAGAGTTGGAATTGAATGCCTCCTCTATGCTCTTCTAAGGAACATTGGAGCTTTAATTACTGGTACTTAATGTACAAAGTAAATGCTTTTTAAGCAATTACGTGTACAAAGTCTATAGCTGATCGGCTCACCTATAGTCTGGTGGATCATCAAAGCTTTTGACCTTTCCCACAAACTCTTTAACCTTGCCAATTGCCTCTTCCGTCAGCGACCGTGAGCCTTTACTCCAGTTCTTTATGTCCTCCAGGTGGCCATGCTGCTCACGGGCAACCTGGTCATTGTCGTATCTGTCGGCTGCAAAAGCAATCATTTATGTGCATAATTATAATGCATACACTCACTCAACAGATAATCTTCTCCTTAATATTATTATTATTATTTTTATTAATATTATCATTTATTATTATTATTATTGTTATTATTATTACTATGATTCTTATTATCATGTATTATTATTATTATAATTAATATTATCATTTATCATTTATTATTACTATTATTATTAATATTAATCAGATATTTATATTGGTCTAATTTATGAATTCACTTCAAAAGTCTTCAATTGTTTGCAAAACGAAATTAGCAAGAGAAGTTTCCATCAAAGCTCGTGATAGCGAATTCTATAGATGTGGACCAGCACGTGAAAAGGAAAGTCTTTTTTTAGTTATTTGGAACAAAACAGTTGGCCAGAGGATGCTGATCCAAACTTTTCCCTGGTGGGATTAAGTGGATTAAGTGTGAGTGGAATGCAAAGAACAGCAAGGTAGCTTGGTGCTAGATCGTGAAGCAGTTAAATAAGCAGGCAATATTTTAAAAATAATAATAATAACACTAATATAATAAGCAGGTAATATTTTAAAATAAAAATAATAATAACACTAATAATAAATGTTCCTCTGCATGTAGACATATAATTTTGTGACTTGATGTAAATTTAAGAAGAAATACAACTGACTGTAACGATGTGTCATCGTTTCTCCAGCCAGTCCGATATATTTGTCTTTTGTCTTTCTTGCCTTCTTTCGTTCCTCGCGCAACCTGTCGTCATCTTGGATGACAAGGATCAGTTCTTTCACTTTCTGGCAAACTGGGATAAACAGCAACAAACAACAAATAAACAGGAAATAGCAAAAACAATAATAGATAAACGTTCCATAGAAATAGTAGTAAAGTAGAACTCACAAATTCTACAGTTGAATGTAACGTAAGTGCTCAAACTAAGGTCACTACCCTGCAAACGGATGAATCCTAAGGTCATGGACAGGGGCCAGCGCATCACAGAAGTTGCTGTTTCAATAACAAACAGTAAACATTAAACTGATATAGATATCTGATTGATGATGACAACGACGACAACGATGGAATATGATGATGATGATGTTGTTGATGATGATGATGTTGATGATGATGACGATAGTAAACAAAATATGTTGAAGACCATTTTGTTTGATTGTGGTATTGTGTTGTCAGGACAGGAACAAAACCAAGGAGTTTTCTTGAAAGTAATACAATTACTATTGCAAACCAACAAATTGAAAAAATAAGATTAACATTCTGTATTTGTTTACTATAAACACTCAAAAACCAGAATCTCACTTCAAAACTGGCAAACTGAGAATGTCTAAAAGTCTGTCTTTACGTGGCCAGTAAACTCACCGTTGATGCCCTGGTCTTTGCCATACTCATCGATAAATGAGTAGTTCTCCAGCTGCCTTAGGTCGTACAGATGTTCTCGTGTACTCGTTACTACTCTCTCTGATCCGTTATACACAAGGTATGTGAGCAAAAGCAATGACTGCACAAATAACCAAACAAAACAATGAAATTCATTTACGGAATTTTTTTGATACGCTCTCATTTTCAGTGCACAATAACAGGTTGCTAAGAGAAGAAATGTAAATCACTAATGAGATATATAAAAAAGATGATTTAAAATAAATAAAGTTATTTAAAATTATGAAAAGAAGATTCTATTTGACACAAGCTCACTTAATTTCATCATTATTATGAGTATTCAGATAACAGTAATACTTCAAATGTTACAGAAATGTTTGGATAAGGTACAATATAATACAATCAGTTCCAAAACATGACCTACTTTGTAGACTCTTCTCCAGTTTTTCCGGTTCTCGTGCAGCATTCTCTTCCACAACATTCCCATCACCTCAGGAAAGTGTTCGTAGGTGAATGTGTACTGGGCTATTTCGTGCATCAGTGTACCGTGTGGCCCCCAAGCGTCGTCGCTAGTTGCTTCTCGAACTTTGGCCTCAACCTCTGTATAGTTCATCACCACATTAGTGCTGCAATGGACAGCTAACACTGAACAGATTCCGAACTCCACAATATGAAACTTTAACTTGCACATATACATCACCATTCTTGAATGTGCACGTTTTTCTATAGAGAACGTATGGCCTCAACCCTGCTCATTTTGCAATGTGATCTTACTGCAGTTATGGGTGCCCACACATAGGGACCAATATGGAATGCTTACTTCCTTCTGGAATTAACACTTGAACATTTTTGGCCCTCATACGGCCAGGAAGATATGTACCGGTTTCACATTTCTGTAGAAGCCTAAGCAGATATAGTAATTAGTACATGGCCATGGGTACAAAGTGCCAATAACTCTGTGAGGTTTCTAACGGCGCCACATAAATAACAAGATACATATTGATATGCTGCTTACGTCTGAATGTAGGGTATGGATCTGCTTACTTACGTAAATCGTTAGGCCGTTAACCACCCAAACCTGTCACAATTTACGATAATTTACTATGTAGCCAAATATTCCACAAAGAAACTGTTCCAAAAGAAAATATTTCCAAATTGTACGGTCGTAAAATTTTAGTTGTTTTAAAACAATATGTGGTACAGATGAACTGACACGTTATCTTGGAAAATTCACACATGTAATCCGCTTATTGCCATAAGGATTTGTAGACGACATACCACTGTTAAAAAATTACAACACTAGCAAAATATAACACTTACACTTTATCCGCAAGTTCGCGAACCTTCCACATCGGAATCATTTTCTCTGATTTACAATATAATACTAATACAAAATTTTAATAACTGCTCATCTCTAGTGCCAGGTGTATCTCCTATATAGCTGCAGTTCTTTGCTATTTAGTTATCACGTGATACGACCAAAGACAGCAGAAAATGACATCGTAGCCAGCGCTTAGTCAAATCAAGTCGCACGCTAGAGGTTGTTACCAATACTGGGTGTGTGTGTGTGTATGTGTTGCAGTCTTACTGACGTCAAAATCCGTGTAGAGCAATTAGTAAATAATTAGTACAGCCAATTAACAGGGTCAGCTACATAAGAGCGTGATGTCAAGGCGTGAAGCTTGTATTCATGTCATATTCGTTATTTCATAAAAGTAAACTCTACATTGTTGTCGCATAAAATCGATGTTTTTGACTCTATAAATATACTTACAATCTGACACCGATAAATTGGACAGTGACAATGGTAAGCCAACATATTTGCGCGTATAGGCGTCTCTGAATGAGCTGGTTCCCCCGATTTAGCTTTCGTAGGATGCTGGAAAAATCACGAGTTCACGATTACGATTACACTTGAATTTCAGAGCACTAACAGAACGAATTTAAACTTGTGTCGAGGATATTTGGTCGCTATAGAGAAAAATTTGGGATGAAGCTTCCGATGTTTAATGGACAGAGCGGGATGAAAGATAGGATTATATTCAGAGGACAGCAGTATTAGCAAAGATCTTAAGAGTCTTAGACTGGTATTAGTAAAACCAAACCAGGTTGAGTTTTTGGAATAAGTTACTTTGATCGATGGTATGGAAGGCTGTTGAAATATCAAGAAGGCAGAGGGAAGGACTTTATGAAAGATGGCAGGAGCAAGCTTGTTGTAGAGGAAAGTGAGTAGCGTTTCAAACGAGTGCCGTTTAGTAAAACCAGACTGGAGTGAGTTGGAAGTGAAATAATCATTTATTCGAGAGAGGACAATCCGTTCAATTTATTTGGAGATAAAAGACATGTTAGAAACATGTCGGTAGTTCGAAATGATTTCTTTATCAAGTGATATTAGATATTTAAAAATCGTAATCGCAAACGCAATATTTCTACACCGCCCAGGCGCTCAGTCAAAACGGAAAAAAATTACTGTAATACTTCGGATGAAACAATACAACTATTGTGTATTTAAGTGTCGGCGAACAATTGTTTCTCCGATGCAGATTATTTGTCCATGCAGCTCTAATCCTGAAATAATATAGGCGATAGATAGGCTACATTGCGTAAGCTCATATGTGCTTCCGTATGAGTTGGAAGCTGTAAATAACGCGCGTTAAATAATACGGCCTAGTTAACTGGTTAAGCGTTCGAATGTTATGCATTTGTACAATTTCCCAAAACAGTAACAATAAAATAAAAAGCGACAGTTTGCTTATCGATGCTGTTATCTGTCATAAAAATGCTTACTTCAGATCAAGAAATTTGCATGGGCGAATAATGTTTGTAAGCAGCGTTTGATATTATCTGCAAATTTCAAGATCCTTCTTGAGCTGCGTCGATCGATGTTATTAATAGAACTGACAAAAGTTGGATGGTTCATTTGGTGATGTCAGTTGCTTAACCATGCCAATTAAGTTTTATCTCATTTTCTGTTCATTATGAGTAAGTAATTTCCCTATAAGATAATTAAACATGCGATGGTGAGTTTGAACGATTCTGTGCAAATTACAGAATGTGATTGAAACAAAACGGACATTTTGTGCTAACTAGTAAATACAGCTGATCGCGCGATTTAATCGATCGTAATCACAGGATTTAATCGATCGTAATCAATTTTGGCGATGCTTTGGTGATAGAATGAGAAACATTAAATTCCGAAGTTTCTTACTTTTAAAGATGAAAGAATAACAACCAAAAAATTTGTATAGCACCCCTTTTATATATTTACTTCAGAAACACCCCGGTGTGTTAACGGTAATAATAAACAGACAAACCATTTTATAATTCTACACAGTTTGGCAGTGAAATAAGTTAATTATTTGAAAATGATGATTATGTTATTTCAGATGTAGGAATGATACCTTAAGTAGAATTGCAAACGTGAAGATGGAAATGGACAATAAAGGTATTATTATTATTTTAACCCAAAGGATAAAATGTGGAGGGAGTGGAAATGGTGTGCTATGCAAGGGAGAGTGAATGAATGAATGAATAATATTATTATTATTAATATTGTTAGTGGTAGTATAGTAGTAGTAGTAGTAGTAGTAGTAGTAGTAGTAGTAGTAGTAGTCTGAAATATTGAGTGCAAGTGATTTAATTTTGACACTGCTCTTGTATATATATGCCTTACCGACTACCATCAAAGATAACAGTCTTCCAATAACAAGTTTTAAAAAGAAGCTTAAAACTTGCATGTTTAATAGATCTGCCTCGATTTCTGTGCATTCCTATTGATCTATAAACCATGATATTACTCAGTAGGACTTTTTTAGGGTTGTTGCACGCGCCTTTGAGGCTGTTGTTAATTGCGCGCGTTATAAATGTCTGTTTAATAATAATATAGTATATTTTTTGTGTTTGTTTGACAGAATTGAGATGTGAACAAGATTATTTCTTTGACAAAAATTTTGGAAGTTGTATTTCATGTAAGGAAACCTGCGATCCGTATCGCCCGGCCACGCAGAATGAATGCCAGGTTCACTGTTCTGGTTGGTTCTGTGAAGTAACTCTTTTACCTACAATGTACTAAATAGCTGCTGAAGAAGCATTTTAGCTTCGGATGCTTTATGGATTATTAAAAGTGCTTGATACCTTAAACGAATGTTGCATTGATGGATAGGTGTATGCTGACGATATCCTGCTATTCCTGTCACTTGACTGTTCCACATCTCGTTCTGACATTCAGATACTTGTTTCTGTTTTTGGCATTGTTCTTTTATTTGCTTATAATAAACTTCTCGTGGTGGCAGACTTATGTTTCTTTTATGCTAATCTAAGCGCTTTTAGAATGTTGAAAACATATTAGAAGCCTATCAGAAAAATACAGACTCAGCACTGCCGAGTTTTGAATGGCAGGGATGTGGATAGATAATGTTAGTGCCATGTATGAGGTGTTGCATTAGTGACGTCGGCCAAATGATTCATTGTTGGCGACAGATATAATTAACGGATATAATTAGGCTACTTTCTTCGGCCTCGGCTGTGCTACGGCGCTATATAAATTGTCATTATTATTATTATTATTATTATTACTATATCTTTGGTAATGAGGTATCATTTGGTATATAAATATATCTATCTGAATATTAATACAGCACGGTGCATCAAAGGTGAGCTTCACATCCAGTTGCAAAATGGATGGCTTATCAAGAGATCATCATTTAAGGGAATAGATAAGTCTGTTGTATAGATAACTTTGAAGGTTGTAAACTTATGTAAATTTGCAATATTTGTTAGCACCACCCAAGGCCTATATGAAAGTCTGGCTTATTTACAGGTGCTAAGTGAGCGACTGTTGCAACGGAGTGAATGAACTGTGCCCTGTTGAACACTTTCTAAATTTGGAGTTTAAAGTTTATGAGAATGTTATGTTTGTCCTTTTGCATGCATTCTTCTGTGCCCTTACATCGGTCTGATTGTTATATAATTTCAGCGTATCTTCATAGGAAGAATCAACTGACAACCGATGACACTCACTTGCTTTCCATGACAAACCCGGAGCAGTCTCTACAAAGCACATCGGTGCTTGGCATCGTTGCAATTGTGATTTGTTCTGTTTCGATTTGCTCAATTACGTTAGGTGTTCTCGTATGGTGGAGAACGTGTCGAAGGAAAGGCAGGTTTGATTTCTTCATAGATATGTGCATGTGTGTATGTCATCATTGAACATTTGTGCAAAATTCCGGAAACTGTGAACAAGTACATTTTGTGGAATTAGGATTGGATGTTGAATGTAGTTTAAAAGGTTCCAGATATGGTTAAGGACTAGAGCAAGAATTTAAACAGTTTTCATATTTAGGGCCAGTAAACACACAGTAGACTAAAGAGAGATCAGGAAAGGTAGTTTTTCAGCTGACCCCAACAAGCAGCCATGAGTATGAAGAGTTAGCAATTTAGTTTTCTTAGCCTCAGTGTATGAAGCGCTGTAGTTAGTGATTGTTACACTTCTTTAACGATGCTTCGATGTTGCCAATTCATGCTTAACAGGTGCCTCTTCTTGCAATCATTCTTTTAATCTAACAGCGGCAAAATTGCCAATGCTGTACGTCTACACTTGGCAAATAAAAGTGTTGAGCAACAAGCGCATGTGAGTTGGAACGAAGTAAAAGTACTGCAAATGGATTGCTTGTTGTTTTTTTACAAGTGAAAGTGTTAGAACTTTTACTTAGTTACAGTTATATATTGCTTTTACTTTGCGGCTGGTCAGCACTTTGTACAGATATGTCGGGTGTTTGTACAGCATGTCCTAAGAACCCCCTAAAGGCACTGGAACATTTGACCATCAGACGATTCTCAAAAGTTGCGTCTTAAGATAAACCGAAAAGTTTTTGAGCTGCATGAGGCTAAACAGGTCGGATTTTGAGCTGAAGTATCCTGAGTTGCAGCTGGCCTGGGTGATTAACCTTCTCCCTGGCTGTCCTTTCTTTCATCTGGTGTAACCTTGTGTTTCAGATTCGTTTGCATGTGCTTTTTAGTCAATTAGTTATTGTTTATGTACAGGGAAGTTTGAGAAAGCGTCAGTGGAGACAGAGGGAGAATGCTTGAACTATGAAGCTCAAAGAAGCCTGGATAGCCCTGCTAAGCTTGTTTCATCGTCTCTGTGTCAGGACGTCAGTGGTTCAGATTTCAAAGCTTCTTTCATTTCCATTGAAGCACCTCCAAGAAAGAACTCCAGTCCGATTAATTCCAAATTTACTTCAGCAACACAGGAAACTCAAGCTGAGTGTAGCCATATACCTACACAGCCCAAAGAAACTAGTCCATTTTTGGTTGACATGCAACTATCCAATGAGTCCGCTTGTTCGCCGATAGATTTACAGGAAGACTTCGACTGTGTTGAACAAAGTTTGTATTATGTTGATCTGTTATTCCTTGAGTCTAGCTTTTTGTCTGGGATCGTGGTGATTGTCACTAGCTGAGATTTTAAGATTCACACCAAGTTTCTTCTGATAAATGTTTCAAGTTTGAGAAGTTCTTAAAAGCAGAGAGTCCTTTAATCTAATCCTAAGTGGCAGCCATGGGCGTGAAGTGGTAGAGACTTAATTTCTTAGCCTTGGCATGCAAAGTCAGGTCGCCAGTCGTCTTGCTTCCCATCTGACTGACATGGTATAGTCAATACATGATCATTTTATTGCTGAATTTGCTGCGGGGTTTTAATGCAGCCGAAAAGCTGAAATTTTTATAAAATTGCAAATATATGAACCCTGATCTCTAGGCACTAAACTATGGCACACCCTTCTAAGGTTCTTTATAGTTACTTGCTAACTGCTGCCAGATGTCCTTGTATGTAAATGTACTTGTGTGTATCAGTTATTAATGTGAATTGCTAAATTTTCTCCTTACAACACAAAGCTGCATTTGAGTGACTAACTCACTCACTGGCTCATTTACAAGTCCTTAGTTATGTTATGTTACCTGTATTTGATGATGATAAAGAGTTCTCTGCCCAAAGCAGGTCCACTGGCTTTATGCCACCAAGGGAGAGATGAGTGAGGTGGTTTCCCATTACCTTCCTCACAGACAGTTGTGAATGAACAATTTGTCCAAGGTTGCTCTGCAGCAGACGGAGGCAGATTCGAACCCATGACCCTCCAGTTGCGAGACGCCAACCATACCACTGCGCCACCACGCCTTTCCTGTATTTGCTGCTTAAACAAATCTGAAGGATTTCTTTTCAGCTTACGATTTGGCCCGAAGAGGGCAACCGGCTGAAGTTGTATTGAGTCATTTCTCATGCGATACGAATGGGATGAAGAACCTTCAGATTTCCGCCGTCTTGCAGAGGTCAGTTGTTTGTTTATCTACACGCATACACATAGTATTGTATTTCTGTTTTGCCACTTACACCCAGTGGCGCATGACATCAAGCACCGTTGTTTCGCTCTAGGAAAAACGTGGAAGTGCCGTGGCACCTGCACCCTTTGCAAACGAGTGTAGGTGCCATGGCACTCACGTTTACAACTTTGGAACATATCTGATACGAGGTAACAGTTGTGCCTAATTCTTGCATACATCTTATGTCTCTTTCTCAATGTATGCAGAGCAAACATACGTAGTTCATACATAGTTCAACTTACGTACTACATGCAGAGTAAAGAAAAAACATTTTACTGTGAATGTCTGTTTGTAGCGACATGTCCAGATTTCTGCCTTCATGATTTTGTCTTGACTGAGCACCCAAGAATGCAAGTGTAGTGTTTTCAAGTGCGGTACCATTGCAGAGCTACGTAATAATATTTGCCAGTCATTACCGTTAAGATTGTAGCTTTATTATTGTGGAGGATTGCATTTGCCTTGTAGGTTGGCGTGGGTGAAGCAGTTCTGGTGGGATGTCGATGGTGCTAAGATAGTGGTTGACGCATCACGCCAGTTGACGGCAAAAGAGGACATCAAGAAGATCCTGCGACGTGAAGGAATTCCATCGGCAGAGTTTAGCTTCGAACTTGTCAGGAGCGCCACTGGGTATACTACATAAGGGGCACTACATAAATGCTCTGAATGATTGAATAAATGAATGCACAGCTCAGTTATTTGTCTAGTTCTGGCTCCAGTAGCTCGTCTGACTAACGAAATGTGGGGTACCTCTATGTTGTCTTTCAGTTTTCTGTTTTTGGAATAAAAGCAGAAAAACTTGTTTTTTGTTGTCCATAATATTTTCAACCAGGCAAACGAAGGGGACCCACATGACAGAATGTATAGCCTCATCTAAATGGATATCTAAAGATTACATAAGCACTATATTATATATGTATATATATGCACATCATATATTCATCTCTATGTTTGTATATATTTATAATGCATGTGTGTATATAAATATGTAATACACTTGTACTGAATAAGCATTGTTTTAAATAATATAGGTTTTCTGGCATTTTGATCAATTTTCTTGTTTGGAGTTGTCTATAAAATTTTATATCAATGGCTCAGATTGACAGCCTTGGCCAGTTATAGGTATGCTCCCTCCCCACTCATGACTCCCCACCCTCCCCACCTCGATCCTCATTATCTGTCTTTCAACCCACTTCAGAGTCTGAAATATTATACCTGTTAAAATCACTTCCAAACAAACAGTGCGAACTTGACCCTGTACCCACCTCCTTACTGAAAGACTGTGCAGCTGTCCTTGTCCCAATCATTACCAAAATAGTTGATCTCTCCTTATCTACGGGTAATTTCCCCCTCCTATTCAAACACTCTCTTGTTACCCCTCTTCTCAAGAAATCATCTCGACAAGGAAATTCTTTCAAACTACCGGCCTGTTTCTAACCTGACTTTCATCTCCAAATTAACTGAACGGATTGTCCTGTCTCGAATCAATGACTATTTAGCTTCTAACTCACTCATTAACCCACACCAGTCTGGTTTTACTGAACGCCACTCAACCGAAACTCTGCTGACATCTCTGTACAACAAGCTTGTTTCTGCCATTTCTAATCAACAGGTTTCTTGCCTCTGTCTCCTTGATATCTCTGCAGCCTTCGAGACCATAGATCACAATATCTTACTCCACCGACTTTCAACCTGGTTTGGTTTTGCTGACACTGCTGTCCTATGGATACAGTCTTATCTCTCCTCCCGCTCTTACTCTGTTAAAACTTCGGAAGCCTCTTCTAAGTCATGCCCTCTCACTTGCGGAGTTCCACAAGGCTCCGTTCTTAGATCTCTTCTGTTTATCCTCTATACTACCCCACTCAGTTCACTCATTAAATCATCCTCCGTTAACCATCACCTCTATGCTGATGACACCCAACTATTCATCTCTTTCTCTCCAAGTTGTTTCAATGAGTCTACAGTTCATCTTCTTTGTGTGGTTAAACAAATCTCCTCTTGGATGACATCTAATCTCTTATGCCTGAACCCATCTAAAACCGAATTCATACTTATAGGCCTACGTGACCAGCAGAGTTCGACCGTACGTACGGAACGTACGCTATTTTTTCTGCTGAAATGCGTACCGTACGCGTACGCTATTTTTTGGCTAAATTAATAAATAGCGTACGCTAATTTTTCTGCATTACGTGTTAGTCGAAATGTTTTTTTTATTATAGAATTAACAAAGAATAACAAAAATTAAAAATTAAAGAATGGAAAACGTTTTAAAACAATTCCGTGAACGACGAGAAAATGACGAGAAAAAAATGTGACGTCACGAGAAGCAACTAATATTAAAGGCTGCTCATACGTACGGAATACGAACGTACCGTACGCGTACGCTATTATTTTTAGTAAATTACGTACCGTACGCGTACGCTATCTTCTGCCCTAACGTACGGTCGAACTTTGGTGACCAGCTCAAGAAAATTCCTGACCCCTCTATCTCCCTCAGCCTGGACTCTGCCTCAACCCACACCTTTAATACTAACTCCTCTGTCCGTAATTTAGGTGTTATTTTCGACCAGAACCTTACTTTTTTTGATCATTTCACCCATCTTTCCCGTTCTTGCTTTATGCATATCCGCGACCTTCGCAGAATCAGTCCTATGCTTGACTTCAAAACCGCATCTATCATTGCCACATCCATAGTCCATGCAAAACTTGACTACTGCAATTCACTTTTCCTCAATATTGACACAACCCAGGTAAACCGCCTACAAGCTATCCAGAATGCTGTCGCTCGTGCTGTCACCAAAACCCCCAAACACCATCACATCACCCCTGTTCTCAAATCACTGCACTGGCTTAAAATACCAGAACGAATAGAGTACAAAGTCTTGCCCTCACCTACAACACACTTCAATCCTCCCAACCCTCCTATCTTCGTCAATTATTTACTATCCAACCACTCCGTTCAACCCGCTCCTCATCTGTCCTAACACTTCTTCGCCCCCCGTCACCTCATCCTTAAAATTTGGAAATCGCCCCATAGCCATAGCTGCCCCACCCCTTTGGAATAAACTCCAGCCAGAATTGCGACAATTGTCTGGTCAATCATACGAACTCACCAACACTTCGCCTCTTTCAATTTCTGCGCAGGTCTTTCACTCAAGACTGAAAATACTTCTTTTCCAAAAATCTTATCCTGATTCTTCCTCTTCCCCTTATCTCTCTTCTCGCTTCAATTTCAAACAGCATCCACCGTAGCCGTCCGACTGTCTGACTGCCTCATTCCTGGATCTTGACCTGGAACCGAACCCTTTTGCCTATCGATTTTGTTTTGACTGAGCGCCTGTGAATAAGCTGGTTCCCGCGACTTAGCTTTCGTTGAGCGCTGTAGAAATCTCGAGATTACGATTACGATGCCATTAATATTTATATTATGTAGTGTGTGTGTGTGTGTGTGTGTGTGTGTGTGTGTGTGTGTGTGTGTGTGTGTGTGTGTGTGATTTAGGCATAGTTTATAAATGTAGAGGGGAGTCAATCCCTGTGGATCAGAGGGACTCGACCAGTGCTTAGGTTGATGGGGATTCCGATGGTTATGTCCCCAAAGGTTTTGCATTTTGACATGCATCAGTGTTTTCCTCACTTCACGTAATTGACCCAACACCCCTTCTTCCTCTTATCTCTCTCTCCTCTCCAACCCCAAACGCCACCACCCATAGGTGCCACGCTCTCTCCATCTGACTTTTGGATCTTGACCTGGAACCGAACCCTTTTGCCTATCAATTTTGTTTTGACTGAGCTCCTGTGAATAAGCTGTCGACCGCGACGTGGCTTTCGTTGGGCGCTGTAGAAATCTCGGAATTACGATTACGATTACGAACTGCTATTATGCTGTGTAATAACAACCACACGGAGCTTATAACACTCTGCGAGCTAGTTTCCTGCTTGTAATCTTTACCAGACATTATATGAAGATGTCATGAATTCATGACATCTTCGACAACCCTGCATAGCCTATAACACTCTGCGAGCTAGTTTCCTGCTTGTAATCTTTACCAGACATTATATGAAGATGTCATGAATTCATGACATCTTCGACAACCCTGCATAGCCTATAACACTCTGCGAGCTAGTTTCCTGCTTGTAATCTTTACCAGACATTATATGAAGATGTCATGAATTCATGACATCTTCGACAACCCTGCATAGCCTATAACACTCTGCGAGCTAGTTTCCTGCTTGTAATCTTTGAATTCATGACATCTTCGACAACCCTGCATAGCGCACTGCATCAGATTGCACCAAAATAGCCTTTATAATTATAAAGGCTATTTTGGTGCAATCTGTTCTGGGGTCTGTGTTCGGATACTGTGGTCGACGACTTCGTCGCAATGCGCCAACGTCGAGTGATACTGACATCATGCGAGACGGACTCGGAAGCGTGATCACCGATGCGTAAATTAGCCTCGTGCAGACGTCTTATGAAAATCTAATTTGTCTCGGAGATTACCTGTCTAATCTAATCTACTGACTGTTCTGGTGCTGGTAGCAGAGAGGATGATGAGGGGAGCGATGGCACGCCACATTTGAAGTTGATTCCACGTGCAGCAGCCGATAAATTGCCTTAACGAAGCAAGGCATCAATTTTCTCTGTCCACCCATCAATCCATCCATCCATCTATCCATCCATCCATCTATCCATCCATCTATCCATCCATCCATCGGCATACGGACGACTAAATGAGCCAGCGTACGCGGCACGACTGATTGTAGACGTGATTTTACAACAACTGGTGAAATTATGTCGTGTTAAACATATGGTCCGCAGATAGTTATATGCCATTATTATCTGCCATAACATCTCTAATTTCTGTATTTATGTGGCGCCATTGCATTATACCGAAGATTCAGGATTAAATCGATAGCGAAGGTTCTGACCCGCCCCCTACGGTGGCCGTTCGATTTTCTATAATAAACTCGTTCCATGTCCTCTCTTCACTTAAACGTTCGGTTTAAAATTGTAAAGGGGAGAAATGTGAATACGAAAAGACAAGCGGTGAAATCTAGGCAGACGTACAGAGGATATGAAACAGGAAGAATTAAACGAGGAAAGAAAAAGACGGAAGAATGAACGAAGGATGAAAGGAAAGCAAGAGAAAATAGATTGAAATTTGAGTCTTACCTATCGTATTTTGTTTTTACTGAGCGCCTGTGAATAAGCTGCTCCCCGTTGGATGCTGTAGAAATCTCGGAATTACGATTACGATTACGATAAGAAAAAGTGAAACCGGATAAGTGAAGCATGAGAGAGCATGAGTAAAAGTATTAGAACTTTTACTTTTAAAGTACAGTACTTCAGTGCAGTAATAAGGCTTATATTACTTTTACTTTGCTGCTGGTCAGAACTTTGTACAGGCGGACAATAAAGAGACGGAAAGCATACAACAGACAGACAGACAGACAGACAGACAGACAGACAGACAGACAGACGATAGCCGCTACAGCCTAATGAATCCCGAAACTTGCCAGATGTCGTACTGGCGACTGTCGATAACTTTAAAAGGCAGCTAATGGATGCTTCACAGTCGCTCCTGCGGTACGGATCTCGAATCTAACCGGAAGGTTCTTGCCCTCAAAAGGCGCAGCAGCTTCCTCGGCCTCAGCATCTCAGCGGCTGCAGAGACAGGAAACGATAAACAGAAAAACGATAACGGCATTTAAGAAAGAACGGCATCGACCATCTTCTGCCTTACTGCTTCAGAAGAGGATTTAGCCTGTTAGGTGCAACGGACAGCATCTAACTCCTATTACTTAAGCAGAAGAGGATTTAGCCTGTTAGGCTCAACGGAAATCATCTAATCCCCATTACTTAAGCAGGACTAATCAGCCCGGTTTATAACTACTAAACAAACGACAGATTACCTCTACACGCAGGTAAATATTTATAATTATAGAAAATGGCCTACGT
The DNA here is from genome assembly GCA_964023275.1 of Norana najaformis. Classification (NCBI taxonomy): domain Eukaryota; kingdom Metazoa; phylum Annelida; class Clitellata; order Crassiclitellata; family Hormogastridae; genus Norana; species Norana najaformis. The sequence goes on along the minus strand of OZ029919.1, from coordinate 31,911,391 downwards.
TTACAAAGTCCAGCGACTAAACGTTTTGAGGCTTATTGTACTTCCGGCCAATAAAACTTGATTGTCTACCGTGGAGACTTTAATCCGTAATTATTAAATACTAGCTTCTATAGCGCCGGTGTCTAATGCACAAAGCCTATTAAACGTGTATGCCCAACCTAATCTAAGTTGCATGAGGAATTCTACACTTCAAGCATTAAATACTAACTCCTGTAGAGCCGAAGGCTAATACACAAGGCATCCACCGATGGCGCTCAGTTATAAAGGCGAAAATCTGTTAATTCCAGAAAGTCAATGCAGTCAGTGGCGTAAGTTCAAACTTCGGTCCCTACAGAATAAGTCCTAAGCCTACCCAAATCGGCTTTTCGTGTTATCAGAGACTATGATGACAGAACTAGCTGTCTGGCTGCATGCCACAGTGTATTTTCATATTAAGTCACGCTGTTTCTCTAGTCAACGGCCATTGTTTATGCAAACTCTGTCTATAGATGGCGTACAGTAGAATCAGGCCCCGATTAAGGGCTGTTGGGGCCCCTAGGCATAAGGTAATTCGGGGGCCCCTTTCCTCCGCAAACCTGCTCGCCCAAGGGCGAAAGGTGTCTGAGCTCCCCAGGAGGTGTGGGGCAAAGCTCCCACCCCAGTGGCGGCTCCAGGATTGCTTGCGTGGGGGAAGGGCATTCTTAGAGGGGCGCCACATTCTGGCAGTCGTAATCGTAATCGTAAACTCGAAATTTCTAAAACGCTACTTAAAAGCCAAGCGCAAGGCACCAGCTTATTCGCGAGCGCTGCGTCAAGTCAGTGGGGCTGTCCAAAGATGCCTAGTCAAGTGCCAAGTCCGGTTACTAGAAGACCAGAGAGAGAAGGGGGTCAGGTGTGAGGGGCGCTGGAAAATATAACAAAAAGGGGCGCGAGGGGCGAACCGCCCCCACGCGCCTATAGCTAAAACCGCCATTGCCCAGCCACCGATTCTTTACAATGCGCCTACATGTTAATCTGAACTGTTTGCAGAGTGCCCCTTGATTACAATCTTTGTGCTGAATAGATCAACTAATTCCTTCACTTCCACCCAACTAATTCCTCAACTCCTTCTTTCACATCTACCACCCACCTGTCCGCCATCTTGGCATCACTTTCGACCCATACCCCTCGTCTCCCAATCACATCTCCAACCTTTCCCACACCTGCTTTCTTCATTAGACTAGCTGCACTAACCGGGTTAGCTACATTGGTAATAGTACATACGTCAAGGAGCCCATATGCGTGAGGATGCCGGTTCGCATACCAACACTGGCTATATTTAAGAGATTTTAATCTCGGCCTAGCACGGTCCGTACACGGGGACCTTAAGTGGCGTGGCACCCATTCCAACTGCCAGCGGTGGTGAAGGATCTCACTCGATAAATTCATTGAGAAAAGGCAAGATAGACGCAAGAAATCTTAACCGGATCTACGTTTGGGTTATATTTAAATCAACCCCGACCCGCAGGTTCTCACCTATTCCATTCCATTTGATAAATTTATTACAAGCTATACTATATCAGAACCGTAAACTTAAAACTCGTGATTTTTGGTTTCATATACTAGGGAGAAATTTAAAAGCAGCCGCGTGAAAGGACTTATAAATGAGTTTCATATATCATGCACAAGATTTAGGAAAAAAGCGGAAAGGTTACGGTTAATTGAACAGGTGGCCGAGATTCAATAAGGAGGCCAGATGTTACGGATCGAGCGACCGAACGAGATTTCCGGAGCAGGTGCGTCCGATGGCATTTCGGTTGAATAAAATAGGTGACTTACAAATGCAGGTCAGTGCACTCGGCGGCTGCATCAGAGGAGAAAGGAAAGTTAATTAAAGGGACGAATTACTTGATTGTAAGCAACTGAAAAGGGCCGATTTAGATATGTTAAAGGATACCTAAACAAATGAACGGACAGATGGAAGCCAACAGATGGACAGACACGGAGAGACAGAGAGAGAGAGAAAGAAAGACAGAGAAGAGAAAGCAGATATACATACATGCATACATACATACATACATACATACATACATACATACATACATACATACATACATACATACATACATATATACACACATACAGGCAGGGATGCAGGCAGACAGACAACCATCGACAGGCGACACAGACAGACACTGACAGTTAGACAGACAAGGCAGGAAGTATTAGGTGTTGGTTTTAAGTGGATTAGAAATTAATAGGCTTTGACCTGGAACCGAACCCTTCTTGCTTTGTTTTGACTGAGCGCCTGTGAATAAGCTGGTTTCCTCGACTTAGCTTCGTTGGACGCTGTAGAAATCTTGAGTTCAGTTCACGATTACAATTGTATGTCTAATTTAAGCGTATACTTGATCCATTTCAATCCAATCCAATCTAATCTAATCTAATCAGGATAATCTAATCTATTATAATCTAATCAGGACACAAGAGTGATGTTATATCACACAAAATATCTTCGTTAGACTGTCTTTCAACTTGCTTACTCACCGTAGACTGGCTTCTGGTTTCTCTGACCCATTGGAATTAGACCCGGCTTCTCCAACAGTCTATGACTTTTTACTGCGATTTTGACTTGAAGCGACCGTCGACTGATGCCTTGGGCATTCTGACAACGACACCATAGAAGTCATTGGATTAGATTAAATTAGATTAGATTATCCTTCGTACCTGTAAACTCGAGATTTCTACAACGCCCAACGAAAGTTAAGTCGCGGGAACCACGTTATTCACAGGCGTTCAGTCAAAAACAAAATCGATAGGCAGGAAGGGTTCGGTTCCAGGTCAAGATCCAAGAGTGAGGAAGGATGCAGACAGTCAGACGGCTCCGGTGGACGGTATTTGAAATTGGATCTGCAGGATAGATAAGAGGAAGAAGAGGAATCAGATGGTAGCTTCGCATGCATGAAACTGTAATGAGCAGTAATCACTAGTAATCGGAGAAGATCATAAGACTTGTGAGATGATATGTTCTATTGCATCACACGGGCGATGTTTTAGCAGCAAGAGTCGGATGCTGCCATTCATTAGATGGTGAAGGTAGAAACAGGAGAGGTGCAGATAGGAAAGTATGAGGAGCAGGAGAAGAAAGAGGAGGTTTGGCAGGAGGAGGGTGACAGGAGAGGTAGTGACAGGAGGACGAGCAGAGGCGAGAGCAGGAGTAACAGTGACAGCCCGAGAGCAGGAGTTATAAGGGTAGTAGGAAGTGTAATGAGAGTAGGAGAAGAAAAGGAAGAAGGAAAACTAAGCGAGGAGTAACATGAGGAGGATTGAGAGTAGGAGAAGAAGAGGAAGAAGGAAAACTAAGTGAGGAGTAACATGAGGAGGATTGAGAGTAGGAGAAGAAGAGGAAGAAGGAAAACTAAGTGAGGAGTAACATGAGGAGGAAAGAGAGTAGGAGAAGAAGAGGAAGAAGGAAAACTAAGTGAGGAGTAACATGAGGAGGAAAGAGAGTAGGAGAAGAAGAGGAAGAAGGAAAACTAAGTGAGGAGTAACATGAGGAGGATTGAGAGTAGGAGAAGAAGAGGAAGAAGGAAAACTAAGCGAGGAGTAACATGAGGAGGAAAGAGAGTAGGAGAAGGAAGAGCAGGAGAAGTGACAAGAGAAGAAGTGAGAGTAGGAGAGTAAAGAGGAAGAACGGTAGAAGGTGTAAGAGGATTAGAGAACGGAAGAAAAAGGATAAACAAAATGAGGAGGAGGATTAGCAAGAAAAAACCAACAGAGGAAGAGGAGAAGGAGGAAGACGAGGAAGACGAAAAGGAAGACGAGGAAGAAGAAGTTTTAAGGTACAGAACTCTTAAAACTTTGCCTAGAATCTCCTAACAAGTGCTAGAAGGCTGATATAGAACAATCTATATATATACATACATATATATACCGGTATATATATGCATATTTGCATAAAGCGGTGCATATTGTATACCCTTAGGGGTCACCAAACTAGGTGTGGCAACTGCGCAGTGCTCACTGAAGCCAAACTTCGGAATCAGTTGGATTGAATCGAGCACGCAAGCGGAAAAATAACACCTCATGCAAATTAGCCTGATGCATATGCATGACCAATCGCATTCAAATTAGTGTCATGCGTGTGGGCAGAATGCACGAGTTGTTTGGCCTCCTCGCATTTGACGTCATCGATCGTATTTTCTATGGCTCGTTGTAATTGGCTACAGCTGTTCTTCATAATGTATACATGTAAGCTCTGCATGGTCCTCTCCGTCAGGGTTGCTTCTTATTTACTTTCGTATACAAAGACCGTCTTCTTATTTGCATTTCACAAGCTAATTTTTACGAAGCTTCAGAGTCAAAAATACATTGGCAAGAGCTATCCATATAGACTACACAGAGCTAACTATATAGAGTATAATTAAACCCTAATTAATGACAGACTGCTACAGTGTGCTAATTGTTTGTCGAAATTTACTTTCAAGCGGAAACGGAAACCCTGGAACCTTTTTTCACAGAAACCCTTTCACGAACTGAAATACAACACCCACTGCATTGACCAACCCACTAGTAGTTGATAGTTTTTATAGTATCGTCATAATCAAGATGTTGTGAATGCAATTTGTAAGGTAGTAGGCAGAATATAGCTCTTCGTTAGTGATTGATACTACATGTATAACACAGTGTATCAAAGCAAGAGTTTCAAGTGCTTCTGAGGACAAGTAATCTATGTTAGAACAATTGCAAATTAACCAAGAATGTTTAATAGCTCAGCCTTCATAGCTTCTTCTTAAAAGCTGCTTTGGTGTTCACCAAGGCAGTTCTATCATTCAAACTATTCCAATGATTTGCACAACCTGACGATTGTATCCCTGTCTCTGCTGCTATCTTCCTCCTAATCATACCTAAGGTTGAGTTAGCAACTTTTGCTGCTTCAACACATTGGCTTGTGATAGGCGATGTGACCCGCCGATGGCTCACGGTTGTCTCACCGTCCAGCAGTCCCTCGTAGATGGAAGACGACGTAGAGTCCGGATATCTCTTGAACCGTCGGATATATGCAGGAAAGACATTCGTCACTTGACGGCCGATAGGTAGTTGAACCATTCCGTGATTAACTATCGTTGACAGTCCAAAGACTCTTCGCCCTTCCTCAACCGAATTCAAGATATCCCGGCGTATACAACGTACGTAGGTCTGTAGGTCTGAAGCTAGGCTATCCAGCTGGCATCCTATCCATCCTCTGTAGGTGGAGCATTACAGCAGAGAAAGCAATGTAAAAATTTTAAATGTACTTTTTTATCTATAGCGACCGTATGGCCTCGACCGTCCTCATTTCACGATATCATGCATCGAAAACCGTCCGAAACGCAGTAAATTTGTGTTGAAAAGGGAAGAAAATTCCGACACGCAAATTTGGCAACAGCAGAAGTCTAAATTGCTATAAATATTGAGCAAATTTCATCTTCAGACGATATAATCCGTCAAACTGACATAAAGGGGGCAACGATCAATATGGCCGAAGACCTGCGCAGTGTCTTGTACAAATATACACGAGGCCACCAATGATGGTTAAATAGAGCCACGGAAAGTTCGATTTTTATCTACGTAATATATAGAACATCACAGTCACATAAATAACTATTTTGAAATATATAAAATGAGGTGTATATGCGTTATGAAAATAAATATATGTGCCTCTTATAGAACAATATAAGAAAGATGTAGCCGGGGTCTCACGTTTGACCTCTGCAAAGACGGCAGTAATGACCTTCAACGTATATGTGTGTGTGCGTTTGTGTGTGTGCGTGTGTGTGTGCGTTTGTGTGTGTGCGTTTGTGTGTGTGCGTGTGTGTGATTGAGCCTATTTGAGGCAATTTATAGTGCACAACGCACTCGCCTGAAGCCTAGAAATGCCATTATCCGCAAAATTGCCCTTAAGAAATACAGGCGCACATATGAGTGACTACCTTCCAGTCAGCTATTAAGCCGTCCTTTCTTACATCTTTTTGTATTTTGTACAATGCACATTTATGGCGTGTGTTCTATATATCAATACATCTCGACAAACACAATACAATAAAACATGTCGCAGTTTACATACAGAGTTTGTGAGCTGGTGGCGTGTAATTGTAATTGTAATTCATATAGCACATTTTCTAGTTGCATATATTTTCTATCTTCAAGAGAAACTCATTGGAGGCTTTATGAGCGGGAATCTGGCGGGCGTTTAATAACATCCCCAAACAGACGCAGATGTTATGTAATTAGGACATCGTTGTAAATCGTGTTGTGTTATTGTTAACGGTTCAGCAGAGTTGGTCACATGACGTGTGACTGTCTTCGATCGATGATTGAGCTCCGTTAATCGCAGATGTCGTCTTCCCATCGATCTTTGTGCTCACCAGAATTGCCACCCCTGAGGAACGGTGACTGGTCTGAGGGAAGAGTAGGAGGTGGAAGAAGAGGGAGAAAAGAAGAGACGAAAGAAAGAGAGGAGAAGGAGGAGGAGGAAAGAGAAGAAAAGTGGAGGGGAGAAGAAGCAGAGAATTCGACGTAGAGGAAATGCACAGCTGGTCTGTGGAAAGACGAAAAGGCTTAGAACACAGTAGATTGTTGACGGGAAGATCGGGCGGTGAAGGAGAGGACTACTAGTCCTTGTATGCCGAAGCTAAGCAAAATGAAGTCGCGAAAACTTCTGCCAGAGCGCTTCCAATTTAGGGGCGACCACTTCTCCCAGAGCTCTTTTAATATTTGAACGATAAAAATATCGACAGATGACGAAAAGCAGTCATGAATGTCAATTGGTAACTATATACAGAACGTGGATGACACAGATGCATAGAATTTAAAACGTGTTGTTTCTCAGGTTTCCTAATGATTTTCGATATCTGTTCGTCTCTATAGGGCTGTCTGCTCCAGGATCCAATAACGAAGCTCGAAATTAATTACATTCAGAGAAGCAATTAACTTCGCAATGTAACGGTCTGCCATCAACGCAATGACAACGGGGTTAGGTTGCGCGTATACACTGGGGCCTCGGTACAACACGCACCATAAACCAGATTATGCTACAGAGCGGCCCCTAGAAGCATAAGGATCCAACCGTAACTCATCTTCACATTGTGATCTTGTAATAATGGAACTTCGTTATAACACGGTACTCGTTATGTCCCCCTAAGGTATGCAGAATAATGAAGTTACACTGTATATAATAACGAAGGCGCGGCATATCCACCAAATGTCAGTAAGTGCATCACCAGTATATACAATGTATTACAATAACATATATATCCACAGATGTAACAGACACATTGTCTATATATATATATATATATATATGTACATGGTACAGTATATCATATGTAATGTGTGTCTATACACAGACATGTCTCAAATATATATGTATGTATGTATGCATGCATGTATGTATGCTTGTATGCACGTATGTATGTATGTATGTATGCCTGTATGCATGTATGTATGTATGTATGTATGCATGCTTGTATGTATGCATGTATGTATGTATATATATATATATGCATGTATGTATGCATATATGTATGCATATATGTATGTAAATATGTATGTATGTATATGTGAACGTACGTACGTACGTATGTATGTATGTATGTATGTATGCATTGTAAAACTTGTACATACGGGGAGAGAGAATGGCAGTAAAGGATATCGAGGTGCTGGGGGCCCCAAGAACCACGCCAGCCAAGATCCCTCCCACCTGAGTTTAGACGGAAGAGCATGGTCGAGTGGCCTTCCTGAATTCGCCCTTGTACACAAGTCCTTCGTTCTCTGCACTGGCTTTTTACGTTGAGATGGAGGGAAGCATGACCCCTCAACCCACCTTTGTACGCCTGGTCTTTATTCCTTACACTGGCTTCCTGTACTCAAGAGACACGGCCTCTGAACCCACCCTTGTACGCCTGCTCTTTATTCCTTACACTGGCTTCCTGTACTCAAGAGACACGGCCTCTGAACCCACCCTTGTACGCCTGCTCTTTATTCCTTACACTGGCTTCCTGTACTCAAGAGACACTGCCTCTGAACCCACTCTTGTTCGTCTGCTATCTGTTCTTTGCACTGGCTTCCTATACTCAAGAGACACGGCCTCTGAACCCACGCTTGTTCGTCTGCTATCTGTTCTTTGCACTGGCTTCCTGAGCTCCGATGGAGGAGTGTATGGCCTGCGTTGCTTCACCCTGGACTGTGCGTTGGATCGATTATACACATCAGTCGACATTCGGGATGTTCCATGGCGACCACGTATTGATCGATTGATGGGACGATACACACACAAATTCCCCCTGTTCAAACACACACACACACAAACACCTACACACACCTACACACACAAACACACACACCTACACACACAGACTGGGAAATGGCTCCATATAAATTGATACACTCTGCACATATTGGATCCATCACCGGGACTAAGCTGGGTAAAACAAGTCAAATATAGACTCAAATATAGAACGTCTATGTATAGGGCTATGTTTAGATATTTGGATGAACATATAAAGCATGTTAAATGTGTGAGCGGACTGTGTACTCATGCTGCATCATTAATCGGTCTAAAAGGTTACAGAACAAATTCACCCCTCGCAAAGTCGTAGATATCGATATGTAATATTATCACCAAATGCGCAATCATTATTATCATCATCGTCGTCATCCTCTTCCTCCTCTTTCTTCTCATCATGTCTATATGAATGCATACAGTCATATATGTAAGTATCTGTGGTTATATGCATATGTTAAGTACAGTATATATATGCATGTATGTATGCATGTATGTACATGTATACAACTATGTCATGCATTTATACATGTATATAAGTAATTATGTATGTATTTATGTACAAATGTATATATGCATGTATGTCTGTCTGTGTGCATGTATTTATTTATCTGTTTATTTATTTATTTATCTGTTTATTTATTTATTTATCTGATAAATGAGTCGATCATTTGTCAGTTGAAACCGATTTGATCTTACATAATCAACCCTACTAAGCGGGACCTCATTTCCCCTTCCTCGTCTGCCCTTTGTATTCCAGAAATATTTTTGTGTATTGTGTCTTACGAAGTTGTCACTGGAAACAATAAATAAATAAATAAATAAATTAATTAAAGTACTTTGATAGCCCTTTTTAGCCTACTACTTCATATTATGGTAAACATAGGATGCAGGTTGAGCCGAAACCCGTGAAGCAGTGGGCTGCATATATTCAACGGCAGATTGTTCCAAAAGGACGACGGTCCAATGCACTCGAAAGCCCGATGACATCGTAGCGAGGAACCTGCAAATCCCCACGGGCAGAAGTACGCAACGATCAGCGACCCTTATGACGGAAATCGCTGGCGAGCTGACAAACATGCAATTCTAAAATCGACCAATTTCCCAATAATGTAGATTTGTATAGCGCCTTTCAGAAGCTTTCCACGGGCGCTTGAAATGCACTCATTCGTTGCACCACAAGGTACGGTCCGCCTTCCATGCTTCGACGTCTGCACCTTCTGGCACCACAAGTGCAAGCAATGGGGCTTCAGATGTCGGTCCTTTATTGCTGCTGCTGCTGGTGATGCTAAAATGGATGGTTTCGAGGGATGCCGGGCGGATGATGCAAGTTCAGTTACTCCGGTGTGTGTGCATGCATACTCAGCTAAGCAAATATTGCGTTCACTGTTGATTGTTTCTTTCTCTTTCTCTCTCTTGGTCTACATGTCTTTGTCTCTGTTTGACGTAGTTAACCCCAGGGTTATGCAATAACCCTATATCAACGATCCACATGCGCGCGCTGCAGAACCGCCCGTTGCGAATCGAACCAATACCACGCGGTGGGATAAGAATCTAAGAAACTCTGCTACGTTCGAGCGATAACGTCACGGAGGACATTGCCCTGATGTTACCATGACAATCGTTGCCTACTAAAAACGCAGTTATTGCTCCATTTGGTGCGACTGTTCCTATCCATCTAAATATACACAGCGTGGACTCCATTAAACTCTGAAACATTGCATCAGGCTTCGTGACAGCAGGAAGTCAGGTTAACTATGCACTGCTTTCATATGCTGCACGTGCTTTGGAAAACAATAGAACTATCGCTTGCGGTGGAGTTGATGGTGTATAAGTCACTATATTCACTTATTTCGCATATACTTTAAGCGATATGTGCAGATATATATCGCAGTTAAATCTTGGCCGGTCGTGGCTTATTTTAGAGATTTTAATTTCGGGTTAGCACGGGCCGTATTCGGGGACATTAAATGGCGTGGCACCCATTAAAACGGGCAGCTGAGGTGAAAGATCTCACGTGGTTAGTTTATTGAAAAATGAGCAAGGTCGAGGCCATACGGTCTCTGTTGAAAAACGTGGTATATACAGTACATACTACATACTATGTCGTATATACAATATATACTATTGTGGTATTGTGGTATCTTGGGATATATGTGGTCACTGGAGGAAAGGCAACCATATTGAAGAACGAACTTGAGGGGCGTGACAGCACGGCTGCGGATTGTTTAAAAACTCTTCAAATATTACAACTATATACTGTGTCGAATATACAGTATATATGTGCGTTTTAGTATATAGTCTAATCACTGTTGTAAGACTTTAATTATACGTTATAGCGCATCTTCATCCGCCCTATAAAGACTGTATTCTACTCGATATGCTATGGGCAAATGCTGGATCTTCGATTTCCGTTTCCGTAGAACAGAATGGTAATCTAGCCCTATATATCCGGTCGACGAGGAAAACATCAGATTCGTCGTATTATCCTCGGCAGACAACGTCAACTTTTGCATGCGGGAAATATGAATAGGGCGGCAGGAGTTACACCCAGTGTTTTTCGATGAATTTTCTCTTCGCCGATTTCCATTCATCATCAAATGACCGCAAGGCCTAGGCGGCTAACTCAACGGCGTGTTGCTAACAACGGCTATAGACAGAATATTTATATTCTGACGACGTCGGCTTTCCATACTCTAATATTACATCAATGCTAAACTGCAAAAGTTCCCGTATGATGCGTTACAGGCTATGGTTTGTTAATTGCATTGGGATGTAGGCCTATACAGTCCGTGATACAGTACTTTATTGAAAATATGAGTTTTGCTCATCTACATTGTCACCCTCTCGTCGTTTTACTTTGCTTATCTGCTTCAAAACAAGGATCAAAGTTCGTGTTGGAACTAACTTATTAAATTCAGGTTAGATCTTCGTTAATTAACTGCAGCTACCTAACTATCAAACATGCCGGAAGCGATAAATAGGCCCAGTTCACTTAATAGAGGTAAGTTCTCCTTTAGCGCTAACCGTGTCTAAATTATGTATGGCGTGTTAAGCATAATTCAAACAGTTGAAAGTTTGCCTTTATTAATTAAATTTGCGAATAGGTTTCAGTCATTGGATGATGTGATCTGATAATTATCTTTGGCTGCTGCAAATAGTAGACCTCTTCACAAGACCACAAAATTATTGTCACTTCTCATTGATGCGGCAGTGATGAAGGATCTCACCTGATTAATTCATTGAAGAATGAACAGGGTCGAGGCCCCACGGTCGCCAAACAAAGACGTGCGCGTTTACATTTATAGGAAAGCGTGTAGACTTACATTTACGGTAGGTCCTAATCGTATTTTTCTGTGAACTAGAACGCTGTATTTTATACCTTAGACGATCTATACAACAGAGCTTCCAGTTTTCACCAGAGGCATAGGCCTGTTAATTAAACAGCGAGAGCCAGTAGTGTCGATCTGCTCCAAAAGTCGAAAAGGGGTCAAATTCTTTCCTTTCTCACTTTCCCTCTTTATAAAATTAATTTTGTTTATTGTGTAGTTACGGTTCACTTTTTATAATAATGAAGTATTATTTTAGAGTTGGAAAACATTCAATTAAATAAGAGAAGCACTGGCTGCGGCATCTTCGTTGAGTTGGTTCCTAGAATAAGAAAAAGTCCCTTTTACCAGTTTAATCCAGACTTTCGTGTGGGGGTGATATAGGATCTGCAGGCCAACCAGAACCCTTGTCACTTGTGAAAAGCCACTGCCCTAAGACTTCTCTTTAAACGCGTGGACCTCTTCTATAATGCCTTCGACTGGCATCGGGGCGTTAGTAATTCGAAACTAAGTACAAAAGCACTTAACACCCATTAGTTTAATAAGCAACATGTTCCTGAGCGAGGCCACACCCCCGCCTGACTCCGCAAGTTGCCGATAAATCACAAATACAGAGGGCGCGTTTGTCTGCATTTTCGTCGTCGAAAGCGTAAAGCGTCGGAACGCGTCACATGGTCCATGTATTGTGTGTGTGCGTATGTGTGTGTGTATGTGCGTGTGTGTGCGGGTGTGTGCGTGTATGTATGCGTGTATGTGTGCGTGCGTGTGTGTGTATGTGTGTGCGTGTGTGTATGTGTGTGTTTATCTGTAGGAAGGCCATTTAGATCATTTTCGTGGGACACGGTGGCCGACTGGTAGGAGAGCTCGGCTTGTAATGCCAAGGGTACAGTTTCCAGCCTTCCTCTGAGACGGTTACTATGTAGGGATCTCGAGGAAGCCTTTCACTCAAAATTGTTCAGCGCCTTCGATTGATGCTTCGTAGTTAGATAGTGGCGCTTAATAAATGCAAAAAGAATCATTATAAGAATTGTCCTATTCTATTAAATGACGGCGTCAGCTCACACGGCAAGAATGATGAATGTGATCGCGAGAGACTTTTATATAGCGGCACTATTTCGTGTGTTCTCCAAGAAGAAACAATAAGCGTCTGCCAAAGGTCACTCCGGTTCAAAGGTCATGACCCTGTTGTTTGTGGTCGATTGTCGGTGCATCACAAATGAGCCATTCTAAAACTGCACGACGTGACCTTAGTGTCAACTTAGTTTTTCTTTAGTTCCGCCTGAGTTCTAATAATCAAACAGAGAGAGAGAGAGAGAGAGACAGACAGACAGAGACAGAGAGACAGAGAGAGACAGACAGGCATATAGACAAACAGACACAACAAAAGCTCACAGACAGACAGTCCTAGCTTCTCACTTTCCATATATATTAAATTCCATTTCATTGGGGCGCTTCCCCCTCTCTCTCCCCGTTGCTCCTTTCTTTGTCCCTTTCAGTGGTTGCGCTCCTAGAATTTCACAGGAAATGGGAAGACGGTGGCATATTTGATGGATCAGGTAATATTTCTTGAAAAGGTGAGACTTCAGTTTTGAACGGAATGCCTGAGGGGTAATAAATTGGGGGTTGAGACAGATGATGGTGGGTGAACGACAGAAGGGGTAGAGGAACGGAGAAGTTGCAAAATTCAGGAGGGAGATTGTTCACAGTCGAGGTGCAGTGTGGTATGTGGATCGATTAGAGAACTTAAGATGAGTAGGTACAGCGAGACGGGCAAGGCTGAGGTAGAAGGAAGAACGGGTAAAGAGTTTGCAAAGATAAGGAGGTTGGGAAGATAAGCTGAAATATAGGGTAGAGGAAGAGCTTTGAAATGAATGCGTTCAGGGATTTTCAGTCAGTTGGGGTGATTTCAGGATGGGAGTGATGTGGTGATGCTTGGGTGCCCGAGTGACAGTTCGGGCAAGTGAATTTTGGATGAATTGAAGACGATTGATTTGAGTGGGTTCAAGGTTAAGCAAAAGGGAATTACAGTAAAGTTTGTAGTGGACAACAGAGTTAGCGAGGGTAGAGGAGTTTTGAAGTCGAGCATAGATGAATACGACGAATGTTTCAAATATGAATGAAACAGCGAGGGAGAGGTTGAAGATGTCATTTGAAAACGAGAGATGTGGGTCAAAGATGATGTCAAAATTGCGTACAGGCGAATTAGAGGTGAAAGTGCGAGTGGAGGGAATGGTTGGTAGGTGGATGGCAGATTCAGGGATTTTCCTAACCTGATCTGCAAGAACAATGATTTCAGTTTCGGCAGGGTTGATATAAAGGTAACAGGTAAAGGTTAAAGGTTAGAGGACACCTGTTTTGAGATTTAGTTGACAACATCAAACAACTGAATGATGGATGACGAAACGGAACTTAGAGAGAAGGATATAACACACAGTCTGTCTTGTCTTTTGTTGTCTTCTGTTGTCTTCTGTTGTCTTCTGTTGTCTTCTGTTGTCTTCTGTTGTCTTCTGTTGTCTTCTGTTGTCTTCTGTTGTCTTCTGTTGTCTTCTGTTGTCTTCTGTTGTCTTCTGTTGTCTTCTGTTGTCTTTTCTTGTCTTCTGTTGTCTTCTGTTGTCTTTTCTTGTCTTCTGTTGTCTTCTGTTGTCTTTTCTTGTCTTCTGTTGTCTTCTCTTGTCTTCTCTTGTCTTCTCTTGTCTTCTCTTGTCTTCTCTTGTCTTCTCTTGTCTTCTCTTGTCTTCTCTTGTCTTCTCTTGTCTTCTCTTGTCTTTTCTTGTCTTCTGTTGTCTTCTGTTGTCTTCTGTTGTCTTCTCTTGTCTTCTGTTGTCTTCTGTTGTCTTTTCTTGTCTTCTGTTGTCTTCTGTTGTCTTCTGTTGTCTTCTGTTGTCTTCTGTTGTCTTCTCTTGTCTTCTGTTGTCTTCTGTTGTCTTCTCTTGTCTTCTCTTGTCTTCTCTTGTCTTCTCTTGTCTTCTCTTGTCTTCTCTTGTCTTCTCTTGTCTTGTCTGCAACCGTCCTCGAGCCGAGGATTGGCTGCACCCCTGTTCACCATTGCACAAATTACAACGTTGCTATGTATCTAATTTTCAGCTGAGACTTATTAAGTCTCTTATGAAAGCCGCAATGAAGTGAAAAACTTCCTGTCGAAATGAAATTGCAGTAACCCTTTCTCGCCCTCGCATTATTACGTAATTGGGGTGAAAGGGTTTGACGATTTATGTGGACGTGCGTGACTAATAGTTGGTATGTGCCCGGACTGATGCAAATGCGATGTACGGCCATATGTTGCTGTGGCTGCTTGGCAAAAGGAATTGCTTCACGTAGACATATAAGTAGGTGAAGGGTACATGCATATATATTTAGATGCATGTATACATACATGCATACATACATACATACATACATGCATGCATACATACATACATACATGCATGCATACATACATGCATGCATGCATACATACATACATAGACGTAATACATGCATGCATACAGAAATACATACATACATACATGCATGCATACATACATACATACATGCATGCATACATACATGCATGCATGCATACATACATACATAGACGTAATACATGCATACATACAGAAATACATACATACATACATACATGCATACATACATACATACATGCATACATACATGCATAGACGTAATACATGCATGCATACATACATACATACACACCTATACATACTTACATACATAGGCGTAATACATGCATGCCTACATGCATACATAAATACATACATACATAGACTTACGACATGCATACATACATAGGCTTATTGCATGCATTTGTGCATACGTACATACATACATAATACACACATACATACATAATACATAATACATACGTACATATATACAAAGACATATTAAATTCTGGTACTTTCGGCTTTTACTGCTGCTGAATGTGCCTGTTGGAATTGTCTTTTGCTTCAACGCGCATTTACTGCGTTTCGGACGGTTTTGCTGCATGTTATCGTGACCTTCTGTGACTGAAACGGTCCACCCACACAGAAGGGGAGGGAACAGGTCTCAGTCCGACAGACCTACGTACGTTGTATACGCCGGGAAATCTTAGATTCGGTTGAGGAAGGGCGAAGAGAGTCTTCGGAGAGTCACCGGCCGTTAATCACGGAATGGTTCAACTACCTATCGGCCGTCGGGTGACGAATGTCTTTCCTGCATATATCCGACGGTTCATGGGATATCCGGACGCCACGTCGTCTTCCATCTAAGAGGGACTGATGGACCTTGAGACAACCGTGAGCCATCGGCGGCGGATCACATTGTCTATCGTTGTTCCTCGATGGGGCGTGCCTCAGAAACTCCGAACATGCTGTCATCTTTCAACTCTAGTTGAGCGTCTGTTGGTAGGGCTCTGCGTGTGTGTGTGTGTATGTGTGTGTGTGTGTGTGAGCTTGCTACTCATGACCTCTAGTCATCTGAGCAATGTTTACTAATGGGTGAATCTTCTGTTCTCAATGACATATAACATCGTTAAGGACAGCGATTAGTTTCTCTTGAAGAGACGCTATGCAAATTTCCAATTACAAATACAATCACAAATGACATGCATAGATACATACGGATACATATATGTATGTACATACATACACACATGTATACGCATACGTGAATCGCTTTTCTCTTCATTTCTCCACCTGTCCTGTTTTTCTCAACTTTCACACATTTTCGCGACTTTTTCGTCCCATTTTTCCTACTTCGTTTCTTCATTTCCTTTTACAGTGTTATCACTGTACTTTGGAATTTCCGCGACAACCCTCGCTCAAACCGGCTTAGTTCTAGGGGACAACTTCGTAACATGCTACAATGTTTAATTGGTCGTGCTGAGTCCGCTTGTTTCGTTTCTCGCGCTTCCCAAAACTGTCTGTCTGTGTGTCTGTCTTTCTGTTTGTCCGTCTGTCTATCTGTTTTTCTGTTTGTCTGTCTGTCTTTCTGTTTGTCTGTCTGTCTTTCTGTTTGTCTGTCTGTCTTTCTGTTTGTCTGTCTGTCTTTCTGTTTTCTGTCTGTCTTTCTGTTTGTCTGTCTGTCTGTCTCGCTCTTTCGCTCTCTCTCTCTCTCTCTCTCTCTCTCTCTCTCTCTCTCTCTCTCTCTCTCTCTCCGTCTCCGTGACACATTAGTGAACACGACGACACTTACTCTAACACGGATTACCTCGTCAGAATATAAGTAACAGGACCTTAACGCTACACGCATACATGCACACGCACACACACAGACACGCGCACACGCATACATGCACACACACGTACATGCAAGCATACGCATACATAGAGAAAATACATCTAATCTGACGTGAACGATGATTTATTGCTCATTTTATCGGCTGTCGAAGTCGCAATCATTTCCACAATCCTTATCCTCCATCTGCTGCTGCTGCTGCTGCTGCTGCTGCTGCTGGGCTTATCCAGTCCTTCCATCTCTCCTCCTTCCCCGAAACCTGGTTAATCTCTAATTGACATCATCACAGAGTTAAGGGCAAAAGATTTACACTAGACGGACGACACGTTTAATTAAGTGCAGAAGATTTACAAAATAGAGGACAACACGTTTAATTAAGTGCAGAAAGATTTACACAATAGAGGAACAACACATTTAATTAAGTGCAGAAAGATTTACACAATAGAGGGACAAAACATTTAAAGGGATATATAGTGGAGGTGAAGGATCTCACCCCATAAATTCATCGAAAATTGAGCAGGGTCGAGGCCATACGGTCGCTATATAAAACCGCGTACATTTACATTTATTTTTTGTAATAAAGCTGCTCATTGCCTGTGAAGCCAGAGTAAATTTGTTGCGCTCAACTCGAATGGCCTCAGATCAAGTCTCAGGTATTGAACCAATGTTGTTTGCAAACCTGTATCTCAACACCTTCCTATAGATCAGAAAAGAAAATTCCGTGATGTGAACTATATAGTCTAAGGACTCATCAAAGCTAAACCCTCCGCTGGTCCAAATGCATTAATTAGCCTATGGCGATGAACGCGTGCGGCTCGTAGAAATTAGCTTCTTGTTTCACGCTGAGGCTGCCGGTATGTTTATGCTTCAGTGATGAGGTAATGGCTTGTGAGTCAAGAAACTCTCCGATCTGAACCATCCTTTGTGGAACGAACACACCGGACGTTACATTTGATGTTGGTCACGTGATCAGACTTCAGATTAGTGTTATTCACACACACACACACACACACACACACACACACACACACACACACACACACACATGCACACACACACACACACACGCATGCACACACACACACGCATGCACACACACACACGCACACCTACACACACACACGCACACGCACAGTGCGTATTATGGAAGTGACAAATAGACTTAATTTTGTACTGATTTTTAAAAACCCAAAATGGATAATGACTCCCTTCTTACTCTTATCTTTCCGCTCTCTTTCCGCTCCAATCCCAAACATCACCCACCGTAGCTGCCACGCTGTATCTCTGCCTGACTTTTGGACCTTGACCTGGAACCAAACCCTTTTTGCCTCTCGATTTTGCTTTGGCTAAGCGCCTTTGAATAAACTGGTCCCCATGACGTGGATTTCGTTGGGCGCTGTATAAATCTCGGGATTACGATTACTGCAGCTGGCTGTACAGTAGCTAACCCTACTAACCCTACATAATTTGTCACACTCGGTCTATCTTACCCCGAACTAATCAAACTAAATGATTTGTTTCAGAATATATTAAGAATTCTTGTGAAATCAGTGCAAGAATCGGTTGCAATTTCACAAGCACTGAAGTTGACGACGTCATAAAACGCGTGAAAACCCCCAAAACATCGATTATGTTTGCGATAAAAATATGACCGTCTTGCTGCTTTTATGTCTAGGCCTATGTTTATGGCCCTTCCAAAATCGTAAAAAATCATAAAAGCTTTTATTTTGAATCCAATTCTGGAGCGAACAGCTTGCCATCAAAGTTCAATTGCGGTCAAAACTGACCATATCCGTGCTAGTTTTAAGAGTGCTTCGATGTGGTCAGTCGTAAAAAGGGCAAGGGACCTGAAAATTAATCAAACAGCGAAGTTACGACCGTGGCAGAAGCGATTACGAACGATGGTCGTACCCCTGGAGTTGCTCTGTTGTTGTTGTTGTTGTTGTTGTCGATGGTGATGATGACGAGGAGGAGGGGGAGGAAGAAAAGAAGGAGGATGGCGATAATGATAATAAGTATTGTGATTATGATGATGATGATGATGAGGAGGAGGAGGAGGAGTAGGAGATGGAGGAGGAAGAAGAGGAGGAAGAGGATATTGATAATAAGTATTGTGATTATGATGATGATGATGATGATGATGATAATGATGGTGATGATGAGGAGGAGGAGGAGGAAGAGGAGGAGGAGGAGGATATTGATAATAAGTATTGTGATTATGACGATGATGATGATGATAATGATGATGATGATGCTGACGATGACGATGATGATGACGACGACGACGACGATGATCGTGAGATGACCGTGTGTCTTGTAGGTCTTAATGGAAGAGACATCGGGTGCTTCGAAAGTCCCTCCTCTGAGTCCAGTCTCGTCGGAGTACCTTGCAACTGGCGAGGGCTGCTTCGAAGTCGACTGGACCAAGGCCGCCAATAGCAATTCCTCGTTTCTCAAGACGACCTCAGCCGTCGAGGACCAAGTCAAGGCCACGCTGAGTCAATTCTTCATTGCCGCAATTCAGTGCCTGATAATCGTATTCACACTGATAGGCAACGGTCTCGTCGTAGCAGCAGTGGCGTCGTTCCATCGCCTTCGGTCGGTATGTATGTCTCTGTATATGTGTGTGTATGTATGTATCTATGTCTCTGTATATATGTAAGTATGTATGTATCTATGCATGCATGTATGTCTCTGTATATGAGTATGTATGTATGAATCTATGCATGTAATGTATGTCTCTGTATATATGTATGTATGTATGTATCTTTGCATGTATGTATGGATGTATGTGCAGTATATATGTGTATGTATGTATATATCTATGCATGTGTATGCAATTGTAATTGTAATTAGGAATTTACATAGCGCCGTTTTAGGAGAAACTAAACAAAGGCGCTCTCCTTTCTTCTGCCAAATATCATTATCAACAGTAATTTTATCGATGCCCAGATAATTAGAAGTCACCGCTGGTGAGGTCCCGCACACACGCAGAGCCCACCCAACGGATTCCCATCCATAGTCGACAGATGACGCCACGTCCAGACAGGAAGCCAGTGCAGCGTTCCTCGTATGTGTTGCAGGTGACCAACTATTTCGTGGTATCTCTGGCAGTGGCCGACCTGGCCGTGGCCGTCTTCGTCATGCCCTACTCGGTCCTGCGGGACCTGTGGGCCAAGTGGGTGTTCGGTTGGGTCCTCTGCTACTTCTGGATCTCCTTCGACGTCATGTGCTGCACGGCATCCATCCTCCACCTGTGCGTCATCGCCGTCGATCGCTACCTGGCGATCAACGAACCCCTGTCCTATGCCACCCACCTGTCTACCCGGCACCCGGAGTTCATCATCGCCGCAATTTGGATGTGTAGTGCCGCTATATCATTCGGTCCGATCTTCATGGGTTGGTTCGCCGATGGTCCGGTCACCGACTGTGGACTACACGTGAACAAGGTCTACGCCGTCATCTCCTCCGCGACCTCCTTCTATCTGCCTCTGGTTGTCATGGTCGTCGTCTACGTCAAGATCTTCTGCATAGCCAGGCGGCAGGCTAAGGAGATCGTCAAGCTCGAGAAATCGGTGGACCGTGACGGCGTCCGTAACCATGACAACAACAGGAGCCACGCGCATGCGCGACGCTATGGACGTGACCTAAAGGCGATCAAGACCCTCGGTACGTTGATGGGGCTGTTCTGTGTCTCCTGGCTGCCCTTCTTCATCGTCTATGTCGCCAGGCCCTTCTGCCATCCGACCACCTGCTTCATCTCCTTCTGCCTCGATCGAACCATCACCTGGCTCGGGTACTGCAACAGTTTCTTCAACCCGTGCGTCTACGGTCTCCTCAACAAGGACTTCCGTTTCGCCTACAAGCGACTCCTGCTTTGTCAACAGAGGGCGCTGCACCTCGGCCGACAGCATTTCCCGCCAGATGGCGTCGTCAATCGAAAACGAATTATATGTAATTCGGATGTTGGGGACTGTGGCTCCGCACGCGAGCATTTCATTCGGGCTAACGAATACGAATTAAAGTAGCCAATCAGCGGATTCGGTTTGCACAAATGTCAATTGGAAACAGTTGTTGCGCTAAAGAAATTCTCGTGCGTGTGCGCTGCACAGGACAGTGGGGAACCAGCGGCCGGACGCTGCTATGTCTCTTTCTCTTTGTCTCTCCGTGTCTGTGTCTGTTTATCTTTCCCTCTGTCTCTTTCTGTTTATGTCTCTAGCTCTGCGTCTGTCTGTCTGTCTGTTCACAAATATTGATGTAGGCTTATTAACTAAAGAAATAAGGGCTAGTCTAAAATAGGAAAAACCCTGACGAGACTTGACTGAGTTAAGTTTGGGTAAAATGGAGGAACGAATCTTTTCTGAACATCATTAATTCAGTGTCAATGAAATTTGTCGAGAAATCTGTTTAAGGATCAATAAGATAAAGAAGCTTCTGCTTAATCTGCTTCAGGCTTTTGACAGCGGTGTGCTGTCTGACTCTACATATCCAATTTAATGTATTTGGGAGGCTCAGAAAAGGCGCTATATAAGTGTAAAAAGTATCCCATATCCCACAAGTAAGACTAAAGTATCCTATATCCCACAAGTAAGACTAAAGTATCCCATATCCCACAAGCAAGACTAAAGTAAAGTATACCATACATCACAAGTGAGACTAAAGTAAAGTATCCCATATCCCACAAGTGAGACTAAAGTAAAATATCCTATATATCACAAGTGAGACTAAAGTAAAGTATCCCATATCCCGCAAGTGAGACTAAAATAAAGTATCCCATATCCCACACGTGAGACTAAAATAAGGTATCCCATATCCCACAAGTGAGACTAAAATAAAGTTTCCCATATCCCACAAGTGAGACTAAAGTAAAATGTATTCGTACACAAATACTGAGCGTCTTTTGAAACAGAATCGGACCCGTTTTCTATAATTTTTAGGAGATAAAGACGTCATACTGACGTTGAACTGGACGCAGACGTCGCAACTTAATTGGTTAAACTGGTTAAGCATGTTTAATTAATTATCAGATCTAGCGTTTAATTCAAAACACTGACTTTATATCAAAATCAAACTTAATGTATATAAATAGATTGCAGTTTTGTACATTTATATATTATTTATATGTAAATGTTTGGTTACATAAAATCCAGATTTCATGCATTAGTATAATTGTGTTTGAAATAAAAAAGGATTGTTAAACAGTGAAAGAAATGTTTCAACTGAGCACTATCATGCACAATGGATTATTATAAACTAAGTTGTTAGATATTTAGATCACTGAATCATTTGATCATTTGATCCTCTTATAAGAATAGACAGACCGATGTCCAATTAGATCTCCCCATTGTTGTTAATATCTGCCTACTTTTCTTACATTTTCCTCACAGGCCATGTAGATACGATGGCGGAAACGCGTTGCTTTGAACTTACGCCTACAGATGTCACCAGGCGCATATACTTCCCGCATCCTGTTACTGCTCCTTGGAAGCAAACGCCCCCGTATCTCACTATATAGCGGATTGGTGTGGTGCCAGATCTATTCAGCGGCGAAAACAGTTCCGAATATAATTGTGATTGGTTCACGTGACCGATGACGTCAGGTTGCAGTTCGTCAAAATAATATTTAGTCCTAATTACGATTGCTTTTATAGTGACTGTTTGGCTAAATGCTTGGGCTTCTATTTTCCATCTACTGAAATATTGTTTCGCGTCAAAACAACAGGATAGTTTAAAATTCGTTTCACTATGTCGTGCCTTGGCAACAAAAGTGAGCGGAACCGGAACCGTTTTCGCACCGGAACCGATCTCGCACCACACCGGCCAAACGCGCAAGTCTCCAGTTTCAAGTTAGCTTTAAATTAAAGGACTTTCGAGGTAAAACCGTCTCTGATGTGATGTGAAGCACGCAACGAGACATCAGGGGTCGAATTCACGTTCAACTCTCGCCAGCGAGATCTTCTTAAAGGTTTACCGGACGCCATCTTAGGTCGCTGTAGAGGGAGTCTGGTGAAAGGAAAACGCTGTAATGTTCTTGTTCTGAGTAATGTAATGACGTGCGGTACTGTTATTCGAGCGTGTATTTATGTAGGGCCTTTTGAAGTATCAGAGACGGTGGGGAATGTTTAAGGCTAGTGGTAAATAATTTCTTTTCTCAGTTTTTATCACTGATTCAAGACTTGAAATCAAGTGTGATGACAACAAATGATATAAATAAATAAATAAATATTTAACCTTTCCTTCCAGAATTATGCAGAATATGACAAATGACGAGTGTAGCTGCCGTTCCAGCTGTAGGACCTACATCAATGTTCTAAATCTCGACGGCTCATAAGCACCTCGGATAATTAACAATTAATAATAATAACAATAATAATAATAATAATATTATTATTATTAATAATATTACTATATTAATTAATTATTATTATTATTATTACTATATTAATTAATAATAATAATAATAATAATAATAGTAGTAATAATATCATTATTACTACTACTATTATTATTATTATTATTATTATTAATAAATCGATATCTGTAATCGTTATCAGTAATCGATATTGGATAATCATTCTCATTGTGTCACGTGCTGAATTCTCGTTTAACACTCGCGTATTTGCGAGATCTCCTTACTCGACTGGGGAACGCCATCTTTGGTCCTGTCACAAACGCCTTTCCACCGTCCAACGAATACAAATGAGATGCAAGACGAGAAGGTCGGACGAACGTGCTGCTGCTGCTGATGCTGGGTGTTGTCTGGGATGCTGACTTATTTGGCCGGAAGGAATCGTGTTCAACGAACGAGATCTCGCGTCACACGTGATTAGAGTTAAAGTGTGTCTTCGAACAACAGCTGCCGGCAGCCATGATGTCTTGACCGCGGCCAAGTAAAATCCATTTCCGAAGCTCAGAACGCAACAGCGCTCCATAGGTAAATAAATAACACGAATTAATTTGTATAGCGCCTTTCATTTGATGTCTCCAAACTTGGCAGGACTCAGTAGAAGCACGACAGCGCAGAGGAGTGAAACTGGAGACTTTTTGTGATGAAAGAATATAAATTGTAATCGTAATTCCATTTCTATAGCGCCCAACGGGGACCAGATTATTCACAGGCGCTCAGTCAAAACAAAATCGATAGCCAAAAGTGTTCGGTTCCAAGAGTCAGGCAAAGAGAAAGCGTGGCAGCTACAGTGCAGTAAAATGCAGTAGAAGTAGAATAGTCCCTTCAGCTACCCCGTAGAGGCATCCTTGGGTACGAAATGTTAGCGACTTCGTTTTTCTTAGCCTCAGCATATGAGGGCGAGTGGCCAACCTCTTCCTCATCTTCCCACTAACAGTGTACAGCCAGTGCATGTACTCATTATAGCTGATTTGGCTAGGGGGCGCAAATGGAACCGAAACCTGGAAACAAAAAGTTCTGCCCTGGCGTGAAACTGAACCCCCGACCTTACGGTTGACTGTCCGGCGCACTAACCACTAGACCACTGCGCAGAAATGGCCTAATTATATTTAGGGATGTTATTAGAAATAGTAGTAGTAATCGTTACTTTCTACTGCTACTGGCCCTAATTGTAGTCATAGCCGGAACTTCACTGAACAGACAGTGGCCTACTCGTAAGGCCTACACAGACCAGGCTCTGAAGCCCGGTGTCATTGGGTACACATCTATACACAAGGGATTTGAACCCTGGACCCTTATGTCCTCTGTACGAAATATATATAACCTATAATATACACGGTCATATATGATATATATATATATATATATATATATATATGTTAAATCTAAATGCAGCGGGGTTGAAGGGCTAGAGCTTTAATTAGACCTATATAGAGACCGTACACTTTATACATCCAGATCGACATACATATGTTACAAACTATATATATATATATATGCGTTTATAACTAGTATGTAGGCCTACTCATATGTATATATATACGCGACGTATTTCCCTGTGTATATATATGAATACATGTGTATGAGCATATTATATATATATATATATATGAACATTTTGAATTTTTTTCTAACCAGAAATCGCGCTCTGCGCTGTTGAATCATTGCTAAGTGGTTTGGACGATGAAAATCCACAAACGGCGGCCGCCTGAGTTTTACTTTTCTGACCGCCCGTCTGTCCATCCCGTCCGTGTTTGTTTTATAAAAGCTGAATTGGGGATTTCGTCAGCTAATGCTCTGGTAATGGGCTCTGCTGTTAATAGAAGAACATCGACATTTCTGCTCGGATTCCATGTATGCATACTTGGCACCCACTGCACATTCTCCCTCTGTCTTTGTACTCACTCCGGGGACTATCAACGACAGACAGACAGACAGCCACACAGTCAGGCAAAGAAAGTGCCTGATTACTTAATTACACTCATTACATTCATCCGCGCCTCAGATTTAGGTGTACTGACATTACGCGCGTTATAAGTGCTTTAAATAAATAAATTAATTAATTAATTAATTTAATTCCGTGATTCTGTACTAGCTTATTTACTCCTTCGCTTAGTTAAATCCGTCCTGTTGACGCCAAGGCTGTAGACTGTGCTTTCACACGCCAACACCCGACTGTGTAATTGTCTCCAATTCCGCCTTTGGAATCTGATTTCAAGAGTCACAGTTCTAAGAATATAATTATTTGGGTTTCAAAATATGCATATCATATAATATGACTTTGACTTTATGTAGGCATAATAAACATATTAGGACCCTACGTGAAGAAGGATGTAATCCTAATGTTCTCAAACCTTCTGTTTACCCCACACACACAAAAATAGGTAATTAGTATGCAAAAACTAAAAATAAACAAGATACTAAAAGAAACCATATATCAGCGCTTAAACCTCTGAAAGGTAAAAATCGGAGACGTTAAAAATACTTTCTTCAAGTCATTCGTGTCATATTTATAATAATTATGGCTTAGGTTTAATATTGGTAGGCCTATAATATAATTATTGTGAAAATAATTCTACTGTTATAAGTCAGTGTAGAACTAAAAACGTTATCAAAACGTGACTGTGCTTCGAAGGTAAAATCCATAATAGCAACTTCACATGCAGGGTATATGAAGTCCGCACGACAATGTTCTCATATGGGTTTCATTTCCTACCAAATGTCCCATAAGTAATTGTGTAATTATGTCCCATATGGTAGGACATATGAAGTCCATATGGAAATATTGTTAATTTATCACATATTTCTACATCTAAGACGTCGCTGTTGGTATCTGGAATTTGCCCCACTTGCTCCCCGCTTTTTAGACTTCTTGTTCCGCCATTTCTTTTTTGGCTTCTGTGCATCGGCAATTAGGCCTATCGATAACGAATCCTTGTGTTGTCTTATATCATTGTTTCTACTTGTTTCTTAGTATTTTTGTTGTGCAAGTATTCTCATTGTTTAATTATTTTTATTGGTTTAGTAGTTTTCATTGTTTTTATAATTTTCACTATTCGCTAGTATCTTTTCTGAGATTTTTGCATGGCTTGAATCAGTGTTCATTCTTTTGGAATGTAATAATTGCGTGAGACTATTAATTTTTGGTACTGCATCGCTGTATTGCGTAAAATTCCGGTAAAACCAGACTGGCTACGGGAGTTTGTTCCCCGACAATCAGACTTGTTCTTCTTATGGCATCTTTGAACAGCCCCACTGACTTGACGCAGCGCTCGTGAATAAGCTGGTGCCCTGTCCTTAGCTTTAGAAATTCTAATGATTGCGATTACGATTACGATAACTAGCTTTAAGCATACAGTCAATCGCACAGTGGCGCTAACGTCTGGAAATTTTCGAGGCTGGTTAACATCTTTCGTTTCGATTGGTGGCGACAGCGAATAGGCCTACATTTAATTTGAAATTTGGAAACATGGACACGATTGAAAACCATTTGGATTTGATTCTCACTAATTAGTATAGGCCTTTTAGCTTTTTGTGCGCTCTACTACTTATTATATTTCCAATTCCAAGCACCATTCACCGTAGCTGCCTGCCTGTCCGCCCGCCAGCCGGCTTGCCTGCCTGCCTGCCTGCCTGCCTTGGATCTCAACCTGGACCAGTACCCTTCTTGCCTATCGATTTTGTTTTGACTGAGCGCCTGTGGATAAGCTGGTTTCCGCGACTTAGCTTTCGTTGGGCGCTCTTATAAATGTGACTAGGCCTACATAATAGTTATAAACGCATATATATATAATATATATTAATATATAATTAGTATGTCATACATGTATGTAGATCTGATGTACAGTCTCTGTATAGGTCTAATTAAAGCTGTGGCCCTTCAACTCCGAAAGATGTATAAATCTCTAGTTAATGATTACGATATGTAGGCCTACCAGAAATGAACACTTTGTATCATTTACCCAAAAAGCCTTAAGTCGCTCCTTAAACTGATTTCGGAAAGGGTTTCCCACAAAGCTTGTATAACATTAAGATACTGCCAACGTAAATCACAGACAGCCGCGTTCATTGGGCTCAAAGGGAGCCCACATCGTGCCAACTAGTGGGCAGTTAGAGGCCCAATGTGAGCCCAACGAACTTTGTTGTCATGGCAAGAGCAAACTGGAAAACAGAAAAGCCAAAGTAGTGAAAATGTCGTTGGGAATGTGCAGAAGTGTGATACAGGACAGGACAGGAAACGTCGACAAATCAAAGGCAAATAGAGCGAAAAGGTGAATGAAGAAAAAGATCACAATCAGTCAAATCTAAAGTGCCACTGCCATAATGTCCAAGGCATCAGTCGTTGGTCACTTTAAGTGAAATCGCAATAAAAAATCATAATCTTTTTGGAGAAGCCATGTCGAATTCTGATAGTCAGAGAAACCATCTTTTCCACCATACAAGACCTCAATCAGAGGAAAATTACCCCTCTCACTCCCAACAACGGCCCGTGACAGTTGAATAGGTTAATTAGATATTGACAGCAGTGACATCGGAGCAACCTTTTTATCCAGCTATATTATACTATATTATTATATTATAATTATAATTGCTATTAGCTTACTATATTACTACCGTTCGCTTAAAGTGTTAACCCATCTTCGAAAAGAGCTGCGTTGTTGAAAACTCCAGACAATTAGTCACAATGAAACAATGACTGTCTGTTGATGTGTCATAGGAAACTGATTTGTCGTCAAGCCCTTCCTTTCACTTGTGGCCTGTTACGGAAAATGGTTGGTAAATAGCTTATAATAAGTACCTTACCTTAGCGAAAGTATTTTTTATCACGCGCAAAAGTTAATACAATTAAAATCTACGCGTACGTACGATTACTTTTGCGACTACGATTACGTTTACGTTGTCCTATACAACAGACGGCCAGGTGGCGCTGGACTGCTGACTCAAAAAAATTTACCAACTGTAGAACCGATAAACAAACGTATTCTGTGTTTGCTTTTGCTTTCGCAATTATAATACTGAGTTTGGTGTTTATTGCGGTTCGACCAGAATTTTGTTCAGTGACCCGTCAAAACTAAGGTCTCTACAATGAGATTCAAGTTTAAAGAAGAGAATCCTTTCGGTAAGACTGGTTAAGACTTGAATTGGCGTTCGTTTAAGCGGTTGTTTACCGTGTTCAGCCCTAGTTCTGTGGACTGCCATGTCATCGTGTTTTTATTGGTAACAAACATCGCAATGGACTGTAGGACACAGTCCAAAATACTCCGGTCTGATCAGTTCAGTTGTTGAAAGTCATAGCGCCAGTGTGTTTTCAGTGTAAAACCAACCCGATGTACAAGTTCAGCCTTCTACCTTACACTACTTCCAACTATGTAACTTAACTTCCGTCTGAAACGTGAGCAATGGGCGTTACAATTGAAACCCAATTATTCGGCATTCGCAGCCGCGATACTTTGCTCTGTAAACATGAACTGAATACAAAACCCATTGTAACGCTGTTTACCAGTTGAAAGGCGCAGAAAAAGATGAACCATCTCGTTTGGTACACCGGAAAATTAATAGCAGTTAGACAGCGACCCATTTCGTCGCAGCAGCAGTAGTAGTAATTTTATTAACTGCTACTACTACTACTAGGATTTTATTTATTATAATTATGCTCACTTTTGAACGATAAAATTTTGTAATTTTGATATTTTCTTATTTGATTTATGTACAGAACAGCGTAAGGCAGAGGCTGCGAACATCAGGATTAAGTACCCAGAACGCGTTCCCGTAAGTTAAAGCAACAGACTTGAGACGCATTAATTATCGATTTAACTTCAGGTTGAAGCATAACTAAGCATAAAACTGCACTCAACTCTACTTCTAATAAATGGGTTTTTCTTCCGTATGTTATTACTAGAACAGCCTCCCTTTGGATCTGCACGGCCTTCTGGCCAGGGATGCTGCACATACTTTTCATTAACACATGAAAACTGTCCTCTACTGGGGTTTGGCTGGGAATGCCTCTGATTAGATATCTAGAATTGGCACTGTATAAATGATCTGGATGAACGAATTAATGAGCTGGCTATAGGGACTGTCTTATCTCGGGTAGGTGGCAGGTCACCGCGGACAGCAGAGTGCATTGTTCATAGGTTTGAACGCACTGAGATACGAAAACAGAGTTGAGCACTGAATGGCCTGATGATAACTCTTCAGTTTTTCGTATACCTTATCTTTCTTGTTATGCGTTGGTTTTTAGTTGTCTGATCTGTACTGTTGCCAATTAATGGTAGGTTATTATTGAGAAAGAACAAGGAGCGCAGGTTGGTGACTTGGACAAGAAGAAATTCCTGATACCAAGCGACATTTCGATATCTCAGTTAATCTGGATCATTCGCAAGAGGATCGAGCTGCCGCAGGAAAAGGCTCTCTTTCTCTACGTTAATCGAACCATTCCGTTAGCAAGGTATGCTTAGAGAAAGACGGTCATGAGCTTCTAGGTTTCACAACTGGCTGTAGAAAAACTCATAATGCGTTAATCGTAATCGTAAACTTGAGATTTCTGCGGTACCAAATGAAAGATAAGTCACAAAAACCAACTTATTCACAGTTCCTCAGTCAAAACAAAGTTGATAGGCAAGAAGGGATCGGTTCCAGGTTGAGATCCAAGTGTCGGGCCTGCAGGCAGGGAGGAAGCCAGGCAGGCAGGCAGCTACTGTGGGTGGTGTTTGGAATTGGATCTGCAGGATAGATAAGGGGATGTTTAGGAATCAGGATAGGATTAAGGTCAGATTATGTATTGCGAGTGGTGAATATGTTGTCAGTGTCAGTTCTGGGATGTTTCTGCTGAGCCAGCAGGCATTGAGACTGATTGGTACAATGTAGGACTTTTACTTTGGCCACCAGGGTTTGATTTCCTGTGTGTCATGTGAAACTGATATTATATTGGCAGCCACTTAACCCAGTAAATAAAGGTTAAAGTTAAAGAAATAAATAACAAATAAAATAAAAAAGGAATAAACTGAGATCACACTGGCACCTACTTAACCCAATAAATGAAGGTTATAAATAAATAAATAAAGAATAAATAAATAAATAAAGAATAATATAACTTTGAAATAAATAATAAATAAATAAACTGGCATTACAGTGGCAGCCATTTCACCCAGTAAATAACGGTTCTCCTGCTGTTCATTTGGTGTCAGATATGCACATGTAACAAAAGATCTTCCTAACTCTTGAGGACTGTGGTCAAAGGAGCAGTTACATTTTACGTTATATTATGTTAAAGTTACAAATAAAACACTATTCCAGATAATTCTATGGATGTAATATATATGTATGTATGTATGTATGTATGTGGTCATGATTGGTATAACATTTTGCATTTTTGAATTGTGCGATATTGTACTTTTTGTTTCTCTTTGCATTTGAAGTATCTATAAATATAAATGTAAGTGTACACGTTTTTCTATAGAGACTGTATGGCCTCGATCATGCTCATTTTTCAACGAATTAATCGGGTGAAATCCTTAGCCACTGCTGCCTGTAGCTTATGTGGTACACATTATGCAACATTTCTAAGTGGTTTGGGTTTGATGTAGTCACGTAATTTGGTGTTTCTTTTTGGTTTGGAGTTCTGTTTAGAAGCAGGAAACTATATTATTCAAGATTTCTGTGTAGATGGATTCTGTTTGAATGAAGAAAATTGTGAAATTCTACATTTTTGCTTGTTTGTTGTTAGTGCCAGCGTGGGACAAATCTACGATGAGCATAAAGATGAGGATGGATTCCTGTACGTGTCATTCAGTGGTGAGAATACATTTGGGTAATGATCGATGAATGATCCGCATGATCATCAATTGATCGATCAGATGTTTGTGAATATGAAAAACAGCTGAGACTAAACATTTATTAGAAACTGTTTCTGTTAACTGTTTATATTTACGCTGTCTAATGATCGGTGACCATATTATGTTAATTGCTTTAATTAACTTAGTTTGATTTTAACCTGCAGCTAGTTGATATCGGCCAGGTTTGAAGCCAGGACCATTGGAACAGTTGTCCTGGCTTCAAACACAGGCTGTGCTGGAAATTGCTGTTTAGTTTCAGTATTTTTACTGCCACTGCGGTATAAAAATGGCAAGATATCATAACTGTAAAAAAATTTGTTTTTTGATTTTGTATTAATGGGTATTAGTGCATTTGCTGTTGCTTTCACTGGTTTTATTTTGCACCCTTTGTTTTTAAGGTTTCGGGATATCTTTGTATCTAATACTCCAGCCAATAAAAACCTACGTGATTTCAAAGCGTTGCAAAATTTCCACTTTCAAATAGCCACTCATGTATGTGCAAATAGACAGTTTTATACAAGACGACTTTTCATCCTGCTTCACTTTGTTTTCCATCTTTTTCCTTTTTTTTTATCTTACTGCTTAAAAGAAATCTGTCACTCTGAACTTAAATTCTCCTACATTTCTGTGAGTCTCCAACTGTTTGTTAGTTGAAATCAAACTGTGACAAAACTAAAGCAGTAACGTAGAAACCATATGCTTTTATGTGGCCATGCATGAGAATACCATCTGTAAGTGGGAAAAATTTAAAAAATTGTTTAATATAGCACTTGATTAGACTTCTTTTCTTCTTTTCTTTTCAACCGTCCTCGGTACGAGGGTTGGTCGCATTGTAGACGATTCTTTTCCATCCACTCCTATCCTCGGTTCCTCTCAGCAACTTCTCTGTGGCTATACTGGACCATTCACTGATGTTGTCCATCCACCTCTTCCTTGGTCTTCCTCTTGCTCTTGCTCCCGGCACTGTTCCTTGCATTATTGATTAGACTGGAAATGCTAAATAAGTTGGTGAAAACCACATTTTTATTTAAATATTCTAAAATAGTTATAAATTTTTTAATATGTATGTCTTCACACAGAAACTTTTGATAAATTGTGCATTAAAGTTTACCATGTAATTTAGTTTTCTGTTGGTAAATTAGATATTTTCTATGCAAGTTCAACATTAGACCTTTTGAGTGATATATGTTGACATCTCTGTGAAAATTACATGCAGAGCGATTTCGGACCTATTTTATGCATGACTGCCTTCTCATTACATTTCTTGCATATTAATTAGCACAATTTTTATCCTGTTTTGTCATTTATGGTCAGTCAGAGCATTCATTTCCGCATTTCGTTTGAGCACTGTTGTGCATAGTGAGGCATGTAATTGGAAGGGTTATGTTTTACCTGGCAGTTAATTATACGATTAGTAATATTATGTAATGTAATTGGGTTTCGTGATGTATTGTTTTACTGATCTTAATTCCCAGCCAGCAAACACATGTTGGTACAGTGTTGGACAACGTTGGGACAGTGTTGGACAATGTTACAACCAAGTTGGACAACATTGGTTCCAGACAAGCACTGTCCCAGTATGTGTGTGCTGGCTGTGAAGTTATAAAGTTTAGTACTGAATATCAAATTCTGAAGCAGACAATGATTAGCTTTGATGTCGGCATTAGACCTTAGCAATATGAATACCTGGTAAGCCGCTTTTAATGATTCCTACTTTTTCACGTTGTATGAAACGTCAATTCCAAAACATATACAACAGCTTGAGTAGCACTGGGAATGCGGGACGTTTGATGTTAAGGTAACTGTGACCTTCCATGGCTAATCATGCTTCTCTCCAAAATGTATTGATAGTGATTTTGGCTGTAAATTGGGACAGTGCGTTTATATTCAATAACAGATACATAATAAGCAGACAGCTGCCATGGCAGAGAACTTGGAGTACAATGCATTTATGTTGTATAACAGATACATAATAAGCAGACATCTGCCATGGCAGAGGACTTGGAATCACCAAAAATTTATTTCAGAGGCTGCCTCTCATTTGGTGAATTGAAATTATTTGGTATCAGAGCAATGACAGAACTAAATTATCACATATAGTTACACATATTTGCTTTGCCGAGAGAAGCCAGATTTGAAATGGATTCACGGTACCATTAGAATTCAAAGGATATATCCATGCCAGGCAAAGTGATTCATTTAATGAGACTTGTTCACTTATTCAAGTCAAAGCCAAAAGAGTTAGGTTTTGTTGCATCAGTTTCAGTACAAAATTCAAGTGCAACAACGACATTTGGGCAAATGTTGACTGTCGCATTCACTCCCAGTTTTCTCTGACTACCGTTGACCATTGATTACTAATCTGCACTGACACAATTTTTAAAGTTTCCCTTTTTATGACATTCAGTAACTGTTAGGAATACAACTGTTAGGAATGAAAAGGCAAATATTTCATTTACCAGTGTTTTTTTGTATTATGCTGTATATTGATTGTTGCAAGATTTTGTAGATATAGGGAGGTGGTTAAGATTTGCTGTTTTTAAACATTTAATTAAGGCAATTTATGTAACTATTTTAGAGGATGTTGGCATTTTGCTTCAATGATAAACAGTTGCATTTGATGCTGAATTGTGTAACCCTAGATTTGCTGTGGATCAGACACTTATTTCAGTCACACTGACAGGTTTAAACAGGCCATTTTTATTCATTTTGGATAAATTCTTACAGATTTATTTGATGTTACATCAGTTCTGACTGTGATAGGTTCCAGATGGATGGGTTCTAAAATGACTGGTTTGTATTCTTTGCTTCCATTTGGATCAGCCCTGAATTTAATTGCTTCTGGTTGGGTAATTTTTGAATTTCTTTACTTCTAGTTGGATCAGCTCTGAATTTCTTTCCTTCCATTTGGACCAGCCCTGAATTTCATTGCTCCTTTTGGATAAGCTCTTACTTTGTTTACTTCTAGTTGTATGAGATCTGAATTTCTATACTTTTAGTCATATCAGCTCTGAATTTCTTTGCTTCTACTTGGGCCAGACAAGAAATTCTTTACTTCCAGTTGGATAAAGCTCTGAATTTCTGTGCTTTCAACTGGATCAGCTCAGAATTTCATTGCTTCCAATTGGGTAAGCTCTGAATTTCTTTGCTTCCATTTGGACCAGCCCTGAATTTCTTTGCTTCCAGTTGGGTCAGCTCTGAATTTCTTTGCTTCCAGCCGGATCAGCTTGGAATTTCATTGCTTCCAATTGGGTAAGCTGTGATTTTCTTTGCTTCCAGTTGGACGAGCCCTGAATTTCATTACTTATTTTGGATTAGCTCTGAATTTCTTTGCTTCCAGTTGGACCAACCCTGAATTTCTTTGCTTCCAGCTGGATCAGCTTGGAATTTCTTTGCTTCCGGTTGGTAAGCTCTGAATTTCTTTGTTTTCAGCTGGACCAGCGATGAATTTCATTACTCCTTTTGGATTAGCTCTGAATTTCTTTGCTTCCAGTTGGACCAACTCTGAATTTCTTTGCTTCCGGTTGGTGAGCTCTGATTTTCTTTGCTTCCAGTTGGACCAGCCCTGAATTTCATTGCTCCCGGTTGGGTGCGATCTGAGTTTCTTTGCTTCCACTTGGATAAAATCTGAATTTCTTTGGTTCCAATTTGGTACGCTCTGATTTTCTTTGGTTCCAGCTGAACCAGCCCTGAATTTCATTGCTTTCAGTTGGACCAGCCCTGAATTTCTTTGCTTCCAGCTGG
This sequence comes from Norana najaformis, assembly GCA_964023275.1. NCBI lineage: Eukaryota > Metazoa > Annelida > Clitellata > Crassiclitellata > Hormogastridae > Norana > Norana najaformis. Next base: position 31,876,576 of record OZ029919.1, on the reverse strand, counting down.
ACCAGCCCTGAATTTCAGTGCTCCTTTTGGATTAGCTCTGAATTTCTTTGCTTCCAGTTGGACCAATCCTGAATTTCTTTGCTTCCTTTTGGTAAGCTCTGAATTTCTTTGCTTCCAGCTGAATCAGCTCAAGATTTCATTGTTTCCAATTTGGTAAGCTCCGACTTTCTTTGCTTCCATTTGAACCAGCCCTGAATTTCATTGCATCCGATTAGGTGAGCTCTGAGTTTCATTGCTTCCACTTGGATAAAATCTGAATTTCTTTGCTTCCAGCTGGACATGTTAGGATATGCTCTGAATTTCATGGCTTCCAGCCAGATTAACTGAATTCCAGTTTCTAGCTGGACCAGTTCTAAATTTCATTGCATACAGTTGAATCTGTTAAAATTCTGTCTGTACTGGTTCAGCTTGGTTAAATTGGTGTGGTTTGTCATTTTTCTGTGTTGAAAACTGCTTACTGTAACTGATGCTTGAGCAGCTAGGACTGGATCTGTTGAATAACGGAAAACAAAACTAAGTAGGATATATTTGATGGGCAACCTTAATGCTGACCATTTTAATTAATGTGGTGGTCAAGTTCTTCTGTTTAAGTTTGCAGTATATGTGGCTGAATTTGTTTTGAAAGCAGACAGTACACTTTCGGAATCAGTATGTCATCTTAAAAATTGCAAAATATTATGACTACAGTTATTCGTGGATCCATTTCTTGCTATGACAGTCTAAACGTGAAAATACATAAATTAGGTTTAAATGGTTTCAAGATTTATTGTTGTTTTTAATCAAGTATATATATTGATTTACCGAATCATTTAAGACTGAAAGATGAATGTCTCAATGGTAGGTTGCATTTCTTGCAAGTCTCAAACAACTGCATTCGGGTAGTTGTTGTAATGTATGCGATAACGGCATTGAATACCACTATACTAGCCAACAGGCATGTGGTCATGTGTATTTGGGTAATACCATAACGGTAAGTGCCTTATTTTTACAGCCAGAAAGAAATATGTAAGCACCTTGCAGTGTTTTAAGAGGTGCAGCATAAATTCAGTTACTTATTATATGGTACAGTGATGTAACGTAATCGTAATCTCAACATTTCTACAGCACCCAATGAAAGCCATGTCACGGGGACCAGCTTATTCGCAGGGGCTCAGTCAAAACAAAATCGATAGGCAAAAGTGCGGTTCCTGGTCTAGTTAGGTGGAGAAACGGCTTGACAGTAACTGTAATTCACTTTCTCTAAAAGCTGTACATGTGATACATTTATTTCATTCCATGGCATTGTATGTATGTGTGTACTTAGACATTTGGTACAGTGCCTTTTATCATACACAAAAACTGTTGGCTAGTCCATGTGGTGTTGAAGGTTGCAGTCATAATCTCTAGATTTCTTCAGTGCCAAAGAAGGCAGCAAAGCCGCATGCAAATATCAGATCATTTTCAGGCGCCCATTCAAAACGAAATCGTTTGGTAGTTACGAAATCCAGGGGTCAGACAAGTTCACCAAGAACAAGTTCATTAACTACTGGAATTCTCTCGAATTTTCTTCAGGCCACCAGGATGTATGCCCTACAGGGAAGATATTCGTCAAGAGTCGGTCGCCTAACAGTTGGTCGTACAACCCTTCAGTGACTGACGACTACACAAATGGCGTAGCCTCCATTCAAATGGTAAGCAATGATTAAGGATAGCAACCAAAAAATATCTCGGAAAATAGGGCAGCTGGTCGATCGAAAAGATTTCCTTCGATACTTTATGGCGATGTAAGGACTACTTCAATATTGAGGAACACTGTAAGAAAGCATAAGGTGCTGTTTCCGTCGATTTTTAGGGTGCGTGTATTATTGTTATTTTAATAAATCAAAAGATGAATATGTAGCCTAATACTTCAAGACAATCGTAATTAATTTTACGTCCAAATGTCAGATGCTCCGCTTTAGCGCTCCGTATAATTAAGCTTCCGAAACGGAACTACACCGATGACGTACGATAACTTACCTGTTGAAGAACATCATGAATAAAAGGACGTGACTGAAGAAAACGGGAAATAAAATATTATAATGTCGTCAGTGTGAACTATTTAGTTAAATAAAAAATTAAACCTGCGCCATTTTGCGATATTTTGCATAGGTTTTTGTGTACCACATCTTAAAGTTAAAATTTAAGAATACATGTTATTACGGGTGCGATTGTCATATGCAACTAACGGCTACTTACTTACTCGCAGTGAAGTAGCGCTACTTGAATCTGTGTTTACCTTTTTGTTCCGCCTGGCTGGTCATGTGTCGATGACGTTTCCCGTGGCTTTTGATGGTAAATCTTCGGCTTATGTTAAAGAAACTGATTTATATTGTAAACAGTGCGTTTTGCATTGCTGTACTTAATCGGAAAATAAGGTTTTAGATTTATTCCGTCTAGAATCGGAACAGTATTTTATATGTCATTCGCGTTTAATGTATTTATTTCTTGAGGGCGGGCCTATTTGACTGGGAAATAATGTCGACAACACACGTGTGATTTTCAGCGGCTGTACTCGAAAATCCTTAGCTTTGTACTTCAGCTGGTGTTCATAGGTATGGCTTGGACTGCGGTTTGTAAACTTCTACAGAAACGGTCCATCGATTTGATATCGCAAAGAAATGGATTCCGATTGCTTGTCATTGGAATCTTTGTCACTTTGGTAATGCTTTTCCAGCTCGGGGAAGTGCTTGTGTCATGGAGCACGGAGAAATATGCAGCTATGTTTAACCCGTTCAGTGATAACATTGGCGGTAAATCATTCAGGAATAGACTTTGTCTTCCAGTTCCAATTGACGTAGTTTATACGTGGGTGAATGGCTCCGATCCACTTCTCCTGGAGGAACTTAAAGCATTTAAGCTTCAGATTAAAGACAAACTGAATCTGACTTCAACAGTTCCAGACCAGTGCACATTTCTGCACTGTGTACGGGCGCATGGGGTCGTTATCGAACCCTCACTTCCAGAGGAAATAAACCTCCAGCACTTTGGGATTCTCTACCCTGCATTTAAAGTTGCAACTGAAATGTTTGCTGTCGAGGATGCTGTCCGGCATGTTAACCTGACGGTGGTGATGTTCAAGTCAGCCGATGATGTAACAGCGGCTCTAAAAAGCAAAGTGGTCGTTGGAGGCAAAGATGCAGGCATTCAACAGCTCTACTACACAAGTGACGGTTCGCTGGTGAACTCCATAGGTGCTGCGAATACGCTTATCGTGTCCGGTCTTCCATACGGCAGTGACGAGTCGGTGTTTATGAGCAAACTGGCTGAGAAGTACAGCCGTGAAAAAATTGAGCACTTCACACAACACTCTGAGAAGGGTGTTGCTATAGTGATGGTCTCGGATAAAGAGGTTTATCAGATGATTTTGACTGATAAAAATGTGACGGTAAACGGCAAAACAATAGCATTCAGTGCTGCAAGGCTGGTTTGGGACCTCAGAGACTACAGTCAGAATGAAGACATATCGGCAAGCAGGTTTGAAGATAACGAGGAACTGCGATATTCATTGCGATCCGTGGAGAAATATGCGCCTTGGGTGCGGCACATCTACATCGTCACAAATGGCCAGATACCTTCATGGCTGAACATGGAAAATCCACGGCTTACGGTTGTCTCGCACGTCGAAATCTTTACAAACAAGAGTCACCTTCCGACGTTCTCCTCGCCAGCAATCGAGAGCCATCTTCACCACATCAAAGGACTCTCGGACAAGTTTATCTACCTCAACGATGACGTGATGTTCGGAAAAGAGGTCTGGCCAGATGACTTCTACACGGAAGCAGGAGGCCAGAAAGTCTACCTGACGTGGCCAGTTCCGAACTGCCAGGAGGGCTGTCCAGCATCGTGGATCAAAGATGGTTACTGTGACAGAAGCTGCAACAACTCAGAGTGTGAGTGGGATGGAGGGGACTGTGTTGGAAACACAGCTCTGCAGCCATTTTACGGAGCAGGTCAGGCACAGGGCTACCTCTGGCCGTCGTCACCAAGTGGGTACTGTCACTCAGGCTGCGCAAACAATTGGATTGCTGATAAGTACTGTGATCAGTCTTGTAATGTTTTGCAGTGTGCGTTTGACGCCGGCGACTGTGGCGTGGAAAACTTTAGCCAGCTTTTCCGGGTGGAGCTTCGGCGAAACCAAAGTCACTACTCGGCTGAGGGACACAGTCTTGTTTATTTCGATTATTCCTCGCTTATATCCTATTTGGAATCGATTGAAGAGGGAGTTTTTGATGAGGAGCCGGTTGTGCGAAGCATGTCGATAGCACAGAAGTTCAAAGTTGTTACGTTGGTGATGTATGCCAACTACTCCAGTATTACACTGAACTTCAGTTTGCTTGGGAAGGATTCCAATTCACAAGATCTCGTGTTCAATTTCACAGTTTATCTTGACACGACTTATGAAGAGAAACCAGTTGCTGTAGCTCCAAATAAATCAAAGGTTGATCCCAACATTGGCATTCCAGATCCAAGTTTAAATAAAAGTGATAGTTTTGAGGAAACATTTTCCTTTATTCCTCAGAGTGATCGTCTGGCTCCATTTCCAAAATACAGCAATATTTCTTTTAGCAAAGACCATTATGTAGTCAACCTGTCTTCTGTTCTTTCATATGACATTAGAAGCAAATATGAAGATATTGAAAAACGTTACAAGGCTGGAGATCTGACCAAGAATGGATATCATCGTCAGATGTGGGAGCTGTGGATGAAACACAATGGATCGTCACATTCTGCTCAAAACGACAACGTGAAGCCACTTAACCAAACTCTTCTCATATATGAGCCTAAGGGGTTTGCAGATAGAATAAGGAAAAATGACACATTTCTAGAACATCTTAATAAACAGAGGAGAGAGCTTGAACAGAAAACTGCAGAAAACAAGTCTGTATCGAATTCTGTAGATCAGAGACAACAAAATCCGGATTTAACTCGGAAGAAACAACAAAGAGTGGCTAATAATAAGCCTCATCGCACCTTAAAGGATAGGTTCAATCGCACAAAGCCTAGTCACAAAGACACAGAACGTGTGCAGGGACGTAAAAGTAGAATGCTTCTGTCAGTGAGATCAGAAGATCAAGAAATGCCAGTCATAGATCCTTTCATAGATCATTCCTTAAAATCCAATGGCCCATATGGATTCTTGCCATGGGAAAAGTTAGGTGTCTTCAGCGACTTGCAGCAAGCATTTGACAGGATGTTACGACAAGAGCAATATCTTGTACAGTCCCCGCATGGCCGACGTCTCCTTGACACGTTTGCCAATTCCCTTCGTCACGTCAGTCGAATCTACAACAAGGCTTACGGCTACACTACAAGAAAAGTGCCCGCACATATTGCACACATGATTGACAAAAACGTGATGGCAGAAATGCAGGAAAAGTTCCCAGAAGACTGGGATATGACGTCTTCACATCGTATGCGCAGTTCCGATGATATGCAGTTTGCATTTGCCTACTTCTACTTTCTGATGAGTGAGCAAAAGAACGTGACGATTACGGAGTTATTTCTGGAGCTTGACGCAGATCATTCGGGAGTTCTTTCGGATAGAGAGATTCGTACGTTGGCCACGAGGCTGTATGAACTTCCTCTGGAACTTCAGAACCTTATGGAGTTGGAAGAGATCTTCATCAACTGTTCAAAAAATGGCAGTTTTGACAACATGCTTCCAACAAGTAATTCAGGTGAGAAGTCTCATAATACCACCTTTCGAAGAGAAGTTTACTATGATAAACGTATGCCACAGGTCGAGCTTGAGTTGGTAATGAAGTGCCATGCACTCAAAAAGCTGCTTACTAAGCAGATGGTATCACGCAGCAAATATCGTTACGAGGTTGTTGGCGAGGATGAAGTCATGTTCAAGATGATACGTTACAACGTTTCTATTGTTGTCGGTCAGCTTGACGAGGTTCGAAAAACACCCAAGAAGTTCATATGTCTTAATGATAACATTGACTACAGTCAGGACTCTGCCAAGCTCGTTAAAGCTGTCCTTCGAGACTTCTACGAATCCATCTTACCAGTGCCTTCCAAGTTTGAGCTGCCGAGGGAATACCGCAACAAATTTCTCCACATTAAGGACCTTAAACAGTGGTGGCACTACAGAGAATTGACTAGATTTTTACTCTACCTATTCCTCTTTGTTTTGATTGCTTTTGCGTTCAGCACCTTTGCCTGTGAAATTCGTGGTATAAGTAGGTTTAGGAGGAGACTTTTCCAGTGATAGATGTAAATTTTCAATGATTTCCAAAACTGTTTCGTAAAGTTTATATTGTATATTACACTCCTGTGGTGCTAATTTATACCCGACGATTTAAGTCAAATTCTGTAAAGATGAAAGTCAGGGAGTCAAGTCTTGTGTTTATTCTGCTAGGATGTTAATTTCTTAAAATTTTAAGTTAAAGTGTACATGATTGTGTAGGCATTTTGAGCAAGTTTGTGACTTGTGTTAAACAAAATAACAGTTTCAGTTATCTAACTCAACATGACTACTACCCAGTAATGACGAGTGAGGTTTTCTGTTTTCTGTGAAGTGCCATAAATTAAACTGTGTCACTTGACGCACTTCAGTTTTTGGTGTTGAGAAGAATTCTCAACATTAACGTGCCCACATGTATTGCATCATTGCATTGGTTTATTACTTTGGTTAGAACAGTAATGTTAAATGACGAGCCACAAGACTGTTTAGTTTAAAATGGGGTTAATCTAGCCCAGGCTGAAAATCTTGGCAGTACCGATGAAATATTGTACAAACCTTCTGCTGGTGGTTGCTTCCACACAAGACAAGTTGACCAGGCTGACCTCACGTCATGAGCCAGTTTGGCCAAAATCTAGGAGGGCATTCACAATCAGCTTACAGGGGAATTGCCACCTGGCAAACTTTGCAACTTGTAATCGCAAAAACATCTACTAATTATGACTAAAATCAGTGTATTCTTACGAATCTGCAAGTTATCTTTTGTACATGATTGTGTAAGGATTTTGAGAGTTTCATCCATAACTTGTGCTAATCGAATGTATCATTTTAAGTCCTCTGTCACTGTAGAATGTGCCGAGCTGAATCTCACCAGCAATACATTTATAAATATCATCTTTAAGTATTTATAATAAAATATATATGCTTGCACATTCAACAATACACAAATAGTGCTTCCTTGTACACTAACCCAAAGCAACTTTATGCAAATTCAAAGTGCAGTTTGAATTGTTGTGACAGAAGCGACTATATTTCAATGTACTGTAATAAATAAAGAAATCTTATTTCTTGCCCAGATCTAGCCAGTTAATAAATTGGTTTTTGGCAGCAATGGACTTGGACTGAGTTTCCTTGGTTCGTTCCTTTTAATGCTTATTGAGTGTTTATTAAAACAGTGTTCATGTGATTATGTGACTGAAGTTTTATTGGTGGTTGTTGGTCAATCGTGTGTAGATATTCATCAATGTGTTGAAGTTGTACATGATGTAGTTGTGGCTTCTGGTAACCTGTAATTTGTAATGTCAAGTTTGTGTAGAATTTTGGACAAGGGATCATTTTATTTTTGAATGTTATGCAGAAATTCGAAGTGCAGTTTGAATTGTTTTGACAGAAGCGACTATATTTCAATGTACTGTAAACTTCAAAAAGAGCAGAAATCTAAGAAACTGTTGTAATGAACTGTTATTAGTATCTCGGATTTTGAATTTTAAATATTCTATGATTCTGATTCAAAATCTAGAAGATAACAAAGCCTTCTGTTGTTTTCTTAGACAGAATTCATAATTACCCTACAAAGATTTAATTCAGGGAAGTTTTGGCTGGCAGTGATGATCTGTTCTAACCTTTCAATGACAACATGACACACAAAATCCCAAATTAAAAGATTAAAGCCCTGTGATATGGTCACATTTGCAACACTGGTAAAAAACGCTAACTGCAAGAATCATACTCAACACAGTGTTCACGAAACGATATCTTGTGAACCTGTGGCTGAGAAGAGCCAGTAGTCATCGTTGGGAAATATGATAAACGTGTATAAGTTGTCTCCGTTGAACTGATATCCATGTTCAGTTTCATTCCACGACACAGGGGAATCCATGAATCCGTGGACGGTGATAGCAGCCCACGGCAGAGAACACTTCTTTGTCCAGTCTCTGTAAGGAAAAAATGAAAACAAGATTTATCAGTTATGTCACTGTTCCAGTTTCATGCTTCACGTTACATGGTCTTTTTCGTCGTCACTTGGAATGGACTCCCAAGAAACTTTGGTTTTCTAATGGCTTCCTTGTAGATTTAAAAATTCTTTACTGTTAGTATTCAACCTTTTCCATTCATCAACCTTGATCTTTCATTCACAGCATCCCATTTCAATTCATTCATTGCTCATTAACCAACATAAGAGTTTTTAAACCAACATATGCTCTAAACATCTGTATTTATTAAAATACACAGAGAAAAAGAAAGCATCATCAAAACTTATCTACAAATTTAAATCCTAAGATGCAGAGCAGTGAATCAAATGGATTCTTTGAGGGTACCTGAGGAAACTGATGACCTCAAGGATTTGTTGAGGAACAAAGAAACCGGTCATCTTCATGTGGCTCACTGTTTGTCGTACACATGGTTCGGGACACGTCAAAGAATTCACGTAATCCTCTGCACTGCCAAACTCACTACACAGACCACAAAAAGCCACAAAACAAATTATTAAGCCAGGAAAATTCTTTGTTAAGGCTCCAGAAAACAAATTCCATGCCAGAAACACAAAGGTTTACCATAAATTCAGGAAGTTACATTGTCAACTGTGAAGGGAAAGTCATGGCTGAAGCTTGTTATACAATGATTCAAAGCATAATTATGAAAAGCTCCCTTCAACGCCGTCTACTCTGAAGCGTTCCCCATCCACCATGCCTTCCGTTACAATCTGTGCCTTTCACAATTTCCAGAAGTACAGTAGAAGCACTTCATAACACAAAGCATAAGCTGAGCCAAATAATATTAATTTGAATTAAGCTGTAGTTGGTCCAATGTCCTTCAGGGATTTTTCGATTGCTTATCTTCTTGTCTTCCAATCTCTGGGACCTCATCAACTGGTACTGTCTGAAGAAGCGTGATTCTGGAATGATGCTTTAAGCCTTAGGATAACAGCAGCTTACAGATCAGAAAGATGTATTACAATTTATATGCACACACATATAATAGTCAAACCGCTGTCTACCTACCAGCCACAAGCCAAGACGCCCAGCCACTCATAGACTTCTCGAAAGCCACAGCATTCATCCGCTGAGTCAGTTGACGAACTCTTGAGAAGTGGAACAGAACAAAGTTTCGACCGGTGCTGGACTTTAGTTATATCGCATGAAGACACGGAAAAACCAGCAGCATGAAAGTAGGATTCGATGGAACTAGGACAGATGGTTTCATCTAAAAGAGCACAAGACAAGTGATAAGACCCCAGTTACAGACAGCTTGTACCAGCTGATTAAATGCAGGCAACAAAATTGTCATTATTCTGACACATATTCCACTGCATTACAAGTATCACACATATTTCTCCAATCAACAATGAGTTTTGACTGGAATTTCACTTCAAGTGACCATCGACTGTAGCCCTGGGCATCGTGGTACTAGCACTCTATAGAAGTTATTAGATCAAATTAGATATACAATAAAAGAGCCTCTCACAATACATCCCATTGTAATGTAAATCCTGAAAGAATGACATTAGTGCCATGAAAATCAGCATAGAAAATGACCCCCATCAGGGTCAAGATCATAGAAAATCACAACTTTGGTGCAGGTCATAAAAATGACCCCATCTGAGTCAAGGTCATAAAATGACCATTTGGGTCATGGTCCTAAATATGACCTCATTTAAATACAAACTTGTCATCACGTAATACCAGAATGCACTTAAGGCTTAAAAATGTAGCATTATAAGGACTTTTCAGCATACATGTTACATTTTCTCATATCATATCGCTTAATATGTGAAAGTCGCAAACAGTCAGTGCGTGCACTTACCGTTAGGCACCCAAGTGACAAGGAAGTCGAATTTCAAGTTAAGTCGCTCATTCAGACACCATTTGACTCGTTCGAAATTTTTCTTTCCTGGCTTGAAATGTGGCAATGTCAGATCAGTTCGAACGACGTGCTTCATCTTCGTTTTGGAGTGAAATCTTGAAACCTCTCCCTCCAATCCCAATTCCTGGTAGAGATCCTTTGTCGCATTTAGTATGAGAACACCTACAAAAGCAAGATTTGAAAATTATTTAACATTTTAAAAAGTCCATCAATGAAGTGAACTACTTCTGCTTACAGAGACCCACCATCAGTAACGACTTATTAATTATCAGCAATTAAAAGTTGTAACACGGTTCTTGCTGTTACCCAGGTAGTCAGGAGAGAAATAGGACATTCAATCAAGATTTGTGCAATGACTTCATTGCACAGCAGCCTAAACTGCAGCCATCAACTGATGCTGTTCTATTATGAAACTGGCAGACTAAGTCATTAAGTCATTAGATTAGATTGGACTAATTACAGTGAGGTACTTGATCTCATGTACTTGATGTGCAGCGCGGTGGTCTATTGTTTGGTCAATGGTCATGCGGTAGCAGGTGCAACTCTGTGTAGCGACCCTAGGCAAGTTTTCTGCTTGCACCGATCCCATCATCAAGCAGTAATATTTGGTACCGGCATAAGGTGGGAAGTAAACAGCAAGAACTGGGATGAAATGTCCAGGACGTTGGGATTCGTCCATTGCCGGCTCAAGGGCCAAGAAAAAGAAATGAGCGCCTCTGCTACATCTCATTTGTGGATGTGCGATAGTTTACTTTTTACTTTACTTGATATTATATCGAGATTCCAGTCCATTAAAAAGTACTTTAGCCCAGTACTCTGGCCAATCAATACTGCTCTTAAGTGCAATTTATATAACAAAAAACAGACACGAAAACTCACCAGTAGGAAGTAACGCTGCACAGGTTTTTGTGTCAATGCGCTGTTGATATGTCAGCATATAAATCGAACCTTACAAAATGAAAAACAAGGCAACAAAAACAATAAAAAATACACTAAGCCTCTATGACACGCTTCATTATAAGACAAATTCTGACATACTTCAGTTCAGCAGTTGGATCCAGAATTTAGTTCCACTTCAGAAGAACAGCAGTTCCTTGAGACAAGTGTGTATGAAAAGTTAGCAACTGCAAATTCTTAGCCTTGGCAAGCGAGGGTGGGTGGCCAGTCCTCTGCCTCACCAGAGATTTGAATCTTGGGCCAGCATGATATGTACACAGTGACTTAAAATGCATGACACCCAATTAAAAGACAGCGGTGGTAAAGGGGTAGCGGTGGTATGGTGGAACTATCTACTTAACAAATCAACAAACCTTTCTTAACAAATCCTTCAATGAATTCTTCATCGATCAGTTTTGCAATCGGTAGATCCTTCACAACATAGTGTGGCTGGACAACCATTAACTGTTCAACCTCTTCTGTTATCTGTTGCACATCTGGGATGGTAATAGAAACCTATAAACAGAAAAAACAATCAAGAACTAAAATAAACTTGTTTTACTCTGGCATAGGCATAAAAGCAATCAAAAATGTGACATCACAAGTGTCATAAAAATTACCTACAGTGAAAGTTAACACAACTTCACCTTTGAAAAGACCTTTACCTTACATGTGGCATCTGGCAAAAATTCATGTATTTTCACCATGTGAAGAGATTAATTCAAACAAAATCGTTAGGAAATCTTTGCAGTTCAGTGCTTACATAAGGAATGTTCCAGTACTTTCCAAGCACATGAAGTACACCCCATTTCAATGTAAAACAAGAGCCGGCAGAGTACACAGACTGAAGTCATGAAATGCTCAGAGTTTAGATTTTTGCGGGTTGCTATTATTTTATATGAAAGCGCATGACATAAAATTTGGCAATGAAGTTGACTCTGAAAATCACTGAGAATACGAAGCTTATATTTTACAAAAAAATCACATTAATAATTGCACCTTCTGGAGGCTACCTGTCCCAACATAAACTGACTAACCAACGCGCGCACAATCTGCTGGCTGGTTCTGTTTGCTTTGGGTTAATGTCTGAACGGAGTATACTCTGCACAAACTCCGACCATGTTAGTGGAGCATGCCTGTTTCTATGCATTTGTCCCGAATTTGACTCGTGTGCACTGTATTAACGTCCAAATATTCGATTTCTTGTAAGAAACCCACGATGAAAACAATTTCACACACCGCATAATTAAAGAAATGACTCTTTACGTGACTAGAAAACTTTTGCTTTGGATCGGTAAAATTAGAAGCCTCAAAAACTAATTTTTGTTTCGCAGACATGCTTTATTTATCGCTGTATTTTTATCCTAACAGAGTGCGATTTTGCATCAACAACAGTATGGTTTCAAATTAGGCAGTAGGTAAATTTTACAATTTTACTGCACATCTTAAAACTAAGCCTGTTTCCTGTAAAGTAGGAGGAATGTTATTGCATTTAATTAAAATAATATACTATAACATAGTGTAAACAGCCACAGTCTATCTCAGAGTGATGTTTTTTAGCATTTTGTCAGTGGTTTGAAGATTATGCACACAAATGTAAAAGCAGCCCAGTTCAGTGCAATGCTGAGCGACAGATAAAAACTATGCACCCATCCTTCAGCTTCATCCATAATTCTTGTTTAGTTCAGTTGTTGAACTATTATTTGTTAATGAAATATTGGAAATCATAATTAAAGCATTTATAAAGTCCATTTCTATCATCAAAAGTTTCACGTGTTAACTGAAAACGCATTTGTCACAACAAACATGGCGGTTTGTGTTGCCGTGATCGCGAAAGAGGTGTAAATTAAAGTTTTTTCTTTACTTGCTTAATCAAAATCCTTAGCATAGGAACGAATTGCGCTTGCATTTATCACTGATCTGGTCCATTTGTGATTGCAGATTGATATTCGGTATTATATTCATTCAGCAGGGTGTCAGACTCTCCCGGAATGCTTGAGACAGTCCTTGAATGGCTTTGTCAACCTCACTCGCGTTTTGTATACTGTAACGTGTATATGGAATGACACTTAAGTATACTGTGCTCCAATACTAGAAAGGCCAGTCCTGTCCTATGTCTCTGATTGTGCTCGTGTGCAATAGAAGTTGATATTTTCTGTCGTGACGGCTTCGTCGGATGAAGCGTAATTGCCCTTAAAATTATAAGATAGTTATAAGAAAATTTGTGAACCGCAACTTAATGTAAATTTATTGACCGCAAAATGCGCAAGTGTACAACAGTGGAGGGGGTGCTGAATCATGTAACAAGATCTGATTAACAGAGCAGTGGGAGGCTTAGGTGTAACAAAAACTGAATTGCTATGAAAATGTTATGTGGCTTATTTGTAGAATTATCCGCTGTTCCTGCAAACAGTTTCAACAGATAATGAGCTGAAGTTCTACTACACTGTACATACCTCGCTAGATGTCATTGAAGAAAAGATCTCCTCAGTTTCCAAAAATACGAATGACTTACGAGAACTCTATCTCGGACTTCTCTACCCAACAGAAGACTACAAAGTGTATCCTTTTTTCAAACTGCTGAGTTATGGTTATAACTGGATGTTTGACTGTGTTAGAAGAATAAGAGGAATAAGAGGTAGAGGAAGAGGAAAAGAAGAAGGGCAGTCCTTAAGCTAACTCTGATGGGGAGCCATGGATAAAGTGTTAGCGACTTCATTTTCTTAACCTTTGCATTTTTTGTGGGCAGCCAGTCCTCTCCCTTGCTGCCTGATCTTCCCAATATCAGTGAGTGATGTGCATACTCGTTTTAAAGCTGATTTCACTAGTGTGGACTGTGTAACCTGCTCAGACAGGCTGTACATATATGTGTGTGTGTTTGTATACGAGGATTTATATAGCGCCTTTTAGCACCTCTCAAAAATGCTGGCTTTCTTTTTGTTAGAATACTATTGTTAGCCAAGAGGTCTTTCAACCTGTGACAGTGTTCTGTAAATGTTGATAGGTGACTTTTATATAGTTATATATTTATATAATTATAATAATATAATAATTATATTTATATAATATTATAATTATATATTATTTATATTTTAATTATGTCATTAGATGTATAATAATAATGATTGTATAATGTTGATAGAGTTGATAGATTTAATATTAATTAGTAGAAAGATACCAAAGATGATGCCTTTGCCCAAGTTACTTTGCATATGACTTAACTTGGCTTCAGTTATGGTTACGTAACGAACACGAAGATCAGGTTTGTCATAATTGTCGAGTCTTCGAACACAGCGCTGAGAGATAACGAAATACGCGGGGTTTGTGGATTTATTCTTTGGCTGAGAGTCAAGTTTAGTTTAAACTTGTAGGTCTCCGTAGAATCTGCCAGTAACACGTTTTTAAAAGTAATTCTTACGGATAGAATGTATTGCCTGTTACCTGGTCTCTCTGTCCAAAGACTGTGATTTTGGAATGCAGTTTTGGTTTGCAATAACCATTGACTGATGCTTTGTACATTACAGCCATTGCAGTACATTACAAGTTTCCAGATTAGATTAGTGTTAGTCACAATTTGGCCTTCCAGTTATTGTACTGATTATTAAACAATGTGTGAATAGGCATTGATGAGCCATCATTTTGTGCGTTGTGCATTATTAGAATGGCACAATAGAAGCAGTAGATCGGTTTAGGCAATATACAACATGTTTCTATGATGGCACGTTTCATTTGAATTGTTAAAATGCTAACACACTGTTACAGAAAAGCCAGGGTTCCTGGTGCTTAAACTGTTTCTGTAATCGTAATCTCGAGATTTCTACAGCGCCCAAAGAAAGCCAATTCATGGTAACCAGCTTATTCACAAGTGCTCTGTCAAAACAAAGTCAATAAACAGGTTGGGTCAGGTTCGTTTGCAGATCAAGATCCAAGGGTCAGGTAAGCAGACAGATGGCTACAGTGGATGGTGTTTAGAATTGGAGCAATAGAGTGGTAGGGGAAAGAGGGGAAATCACGATAGGATTTATGGAAGAGGAGTGAAATAGATTTATTTGTTTACTAGATGTGGTCTTTGTTATGGTAACATAGAATCTATTGTAAATTGTTTTCCTGAAACAATTTTTTCCTAAAAAATGTGATTGGTCATTCTTAAAATGTTTGACAGCATTTTTCATTTTCCAGTTCCAACTGAACGCTCTGCTGTCCCACCTTTTTCTGAGTTGTGTCTGTGATTCATAAAGTGGCCGTTGGGCTCGACATTTAGAACCTTGGATAAGTTTCTTTCAAAATTATCAGCGTTTAATTTTCGATTTTATGATTTTCCTAAAATTCTTACAGTTCTGTTTGACTCTTTGAAAATTTTTCGTGGTAGATGTTCCGTCAGCTGCACAATGCCTACGTCGATATGCTGTGCAATCCTTTCTATATTCCGGGGGAAAGCATCACATCTAAGTGAGTCATCGTATCTTTATCTGTATCAATACAACTGGAAATTCATATAGCACCTTTTAGAATCTGTCAGAGACGTTTTAGTAGAAGTAGTTGTTTTTGTATCTTATTGTGTGTGTGAGTGTAGAGTGGTCAAATGGTTAGCCTGTTGGACTTTATATCTGCAGGTCATGGGTTCTGATCTCAACAAGAAGAGATTTTGAAATGTCTGTTTTATTTGAGCCTTTTATTTAATCCATTGTTAATTTGCAGATAAGGTAATTATGGATCGGATGGCAACTTAGAGGACAGGTTGTGCATTCTTGTATGCTGAGGCCGAGAAAATGAAGTTGACAGCACCAGTGTGAAGTTCAATGGACAGATCTTTTAGGATTCAAATGTATATATGTATGTATCTGAGCATTTATATAGCGCATTTTAAGAACCTCGCAGAGGCGCTGAAACTTGACTGAAACTGTGTAGTGTTGTGTTGTGTAATGTATTCTCAGTCTGGCCTGTGCTGCCCTCTACTTCCGTGAGCGAACTGTTTTGATTTGCGAGTTGCTAAATGAACTTGCTGTACAGTGTATAACTGTGCACATTTTTTTAATTTTTAGGTCTTTTCAGAAAACTGTTTCCAGCATGATGTTACCAGAGACATAGAATAAATGTTTGCTGATGACTCAGGATCAAGAGCTGTCATCTGCCAGCGGAGTTTCGCACTTGGAAACTACGTAGATGACTTGAGCCCCAACTTTCTTTTAAGTTAATTGAGAGAGAGAGAGACTTGTCCTGTAAATAATTAAGGAATCTCTCTCTGTCTCCTTCTGGCTGGAATTAATCCCTCCTGGGGGGGTCATTACACGGATCCTTCTTTTCAGTTTGTGTCTATCTCCATTTGTGTTTATCTCCAGTGTCCTCTTCTAAGGAATGCTTACTAGTAAATTTGGTTAGAAGCTGATGAAGTGATAATATTTTTAGCAGTGCTCTTGGAAATGCAGTGTAAATACAGTTTATCTGCTTATCGTGGCTGTTTAGACTATCTGCATAATATTCGGTTATTGGTAAAAGAGTTTCAACCAAAAGTTTGGATATTTAAAAGGGTGTCAGTGTTCAAAAAACGTGCCAGTTTGCTGTATTTGAGTTTGCAAATGCATATATAATCGTGCAGTGAATGAATAATGTTAATGAGTTCAGAACGAGTTGACCCTCAGTCCAGGTAAAACATTTCTACATTATTTATTTCCTTACATGTCCATGTCATGGGGTCGGTACCCTTTGTTGGCTACTAATATAAGCAGATTCAAGTTTACCAACTTTGCATGTAGCTTGAAGATGAACCGAGCACTGTGCACTTGGTTCTTTGTGAGGTTCATTAAAAGGCTCTATATAAATAGTTGTATACACGCACAGTTGAAACAACACTGCACATATTGCTTCAGTATTATGGATAGCATTAGGAAAAAATGGTTTACAATGGAAAACACTGAACATGAAAACGTTTAACTTGAAATATTAGTTGACACAAAAGGAATTATTAGTCGCAGTTAATTTATTTAACCACTTAAAAGGTCAGCAATGTTTACATTTATGCATGTTTGTGTTTCTCACAGCAATTACATAACGCCTCTAAATGGCCTCTTAAAAGGTCTGTGACGTCATACAGACATACACCTGGGTATATAAGTATGTATCAGAAGACATATAACGCTTTTTCTAGGTCTGTGGTGTAGGCCTGTTGACGTCACTAAAAAGAAGCAGTTTTCCAGAAGATCGCCGTTTTAGAATGTGGCATTTGGTTGGTTGTTGCAGCCCTTCACTACTCTGTCATAGGTTCAAATCCTGGGACGTTGCATAAAACCTACAGCCCCAAGGGAGGCTGTCGTGTCATTCAGTCAAGGGCAGATTTGTTATTTGGTTATTCGGGCCATGGCCCCAGATGGTTTGGGTGAACGCACGTAGTAAGTTGTGTGGGGGTATGCGTCTGACAGAAGGACAAGGATAGAGACAATGATGATAATTATAATTAGAAACTTCTGATGTATTGGTGTCTAATGCACAAGGCATCAACGGATGGCGCACCAAAGCCAAGCCGCAATCAGGTCAATATCCAGAAGGTTTACAGAGACGGAGATAATGAGACAGGCAGACAGAGGCAGTGAGATTCAGACCTACTGATAAATACAGAGACAGATAGAGAGAAAGTTGATAGATAAACGCATAGACAGAGATAGGCAGACAGACAGAGATAGGCAGACGGCCAGACAGAGATAAGCAGACAGACAGAAATAGGCAGACAGACAGACAGAGATAGGCAGACAGACAGAGATAGGTAGACAGACAGAGATAGGTAGACAGACAGAGATAGGCAGACAGACAGAGATAGGTAGACAGACAGAGATAGGCAGGCAGACCGTCGCTAGACTTGCGCCGGTGAAACGCCGGTGTTAAGTGACGTCATAACGAGCGGCGAATCGCGTAGCGGCACCTGCTGGCGCTTTCTCGAACAGCACACGGTACATGAGCTGGCGCTGACCATGCCGAAGTAGCGGTCAAGCTGGACGTGGCAATGCTTGACCATGTCGTGCACCTCGTGCATGCGCAGTCCGTATACGGCCGGCTCGAGCATCAGCTTGAAGTACGCCGACAGGTTCATGTAGTAGATGAGTGCGCCACTGTCCAGGCTGATACCGCCGTAACGGGTGAGCGATAATACGTGAATGACGACGTGCGACATGGAGTATAGGCTGAGGGCCGACATGATGGCGGCCACGGTCGCAATCGCCTTCATCTCGCAGCGCGCGTCGCTCGAGAACCTGAACCTCGAGATCTCGCGCCGTACGACGCGCATGCGCCGGTATATGCCGAGACAGAGCAGAACGATGGCGGCGTAAATGACGACGTCGAAGGCTCCGCCGACGAGTACGCCGTAATCGAGGACCTTGAGGATCGCGAGGCGTATCCAGCGCTGGCATTGGGAGTGGCGCGTCGTCAGGATCTTGAAGCCAACGGCCGGCATGGATCCGACAAGCAGTGACAGGACCCAGGAGAGGACAAGGAAAAGGACGAGCTTCCGGCGGACCTGGTCCTTGTGGTGACGCAGCGGGTGACAGACGGACACGTACTGAACGGAGCAGAAGCCAAGCATCGACAGCTTGCTCATGACGCCGAACGACGACGCGACAAAGATGGCGCCCGTCGGGTAGCTGAGAAACTGGCAGGCGTCACGTGCCAGCGCCGCCATGTGGCTGCCGAAGAAGAACAACAGGTTGTCCGACAGCCACAAGGTGGCGCAGCAGACGACGTTCGTCGCCGCCATGTGCAGGAACACGAGGCGGATGTTACCCGCTGACGATGAGGTACTCTGCCCGCGACGTACCATTCCGATCCCTATCAACATCAGGAAGTTCGAGGTGCCTGCCAGCACCGAAAATACGGTACCCACCACGAAACGGGTCGTCGAGTAGTACGTGTAGAAGAACTCCTTCCCGCCAGAAACGCCGGGAGACGATCGGTTGGTGGCGCCACTGAGGTTCCCGCCAACGGACGCCGACCAGACGACAGCATACGTCACGTTCGACGACTCCGCTCCCTCCTGCGAGTAGACTTCTTCCATCTACAAATCAGGACTTAGACAGATCAGGAAACTTTCTCGGCTTATCGGCGTTCACCGACCCGATGAGATCCGATTTTCCAGTCGGATTGGATCGGATCGGTGCAAGATACCCAGTTGACCGACTGAACCCAACTGACCCCTTACCGGGACGGCGAGACCGAGCTATAACATAACATAATATAACAAGGGGTTTTAACTGGTTCAAAAGACATGCAATCTGCCTTAGAACCACTTCAAATTAATGAGGGATGTTTTTAACAGTCGTTCTTCTTAGCTTGTTTTCTTTAAAGCTCTAATATGTTATGTTATGTTATAGATGAGACAGCACCAGCATCCAACAATCCCTGCAAGTTACTGTGTAGAAATGGAGGGGAAATCATATAATTATGTGACCAGGGACTGAGTTCTATTTGCCGATTCTATAAAATAATTAATATGTATATATATATATATATATATATTTCTAGGAAAAAGCACTATATATAATTTATGGAAATTCAGGAAATTCAAGAAATGAATATATATATATATATACATACATACATACATACATACACACACATACATACATATATATACACATACATACACATATCGGATCGGTGTATACGATACCTAGTGGGGCGATGGGTATCGTATGCTTCTAGAGTAGAACGATTGCACGAGGCTCGTAATTGGTGGCTTGCCATGCGTTGTAGTTTTATGGCTGCGCTGCCCAGCAGATTAACGGTATATACTATAGACAGCGTCTGGTTCTGCGCGCTATAATTCCTGCCGCTCATAACCTGGGCTTCTGTTCCTATTTTATTGCTGGATTGCCTGACACAGCGCGTGGGGAACTGGCTGGATGCCAAGCAACGTGCGTCGAATCCGACTAACCGTTGTCATGGTTTCCCTGCGGTGGATGTAAACGCGACGGGGCTTTCCATCAATTCGCAAGATCTGTGCCAAAATGGAGAGGAGATGGATTTTTCTTGCTGCTTTCATCTGGGGGACCGTCCTGCGTACAGTAGCTCCGCCCATACACCCTACAGACATGCAGACATTCATATGTGGCCGAACGACCACAAGGCTTGTCTGTAGACAGGATTTACAGATAATAAATATTTTATTTTTCGGTGATGCACTGCTTGTATAATAGTCTCATAAAAGTTATAGTAATCAAATCCTTGTTTCTTTGCAACGATCAAAAGCTTTATCAAAGCCGTCGCCAGCATTAAAGTTTTCCTACGAACGAACGATTGTTGGCCAATGTGTTTCCGGCGATAGAGTTAGATAGTAATGAGGTAGCATGGAAGATAATATGATGCGTGTGGCTAGACCTGGCTGACCCGCGAAGTTATGTACAGACCGCGGCTGCCATACATAGGTACGTACGTACACGTGTGTACACACATGCATACAGTGCTTTTTTTCTAGAAAAAAAGTTCCGGAACTGAACAATTATTTCATTTTGTGCTAAAATTTCATTATTTTTATTAATCATTAAACACCGAAAACAGTGTAAAGTTGTAAACACTGAAATTGAATTAAAATAAGTTACATTATATTACATAATTAAAATAACTTAGTAACAAAATTCTTTTATAAAAAACTGAATCATTTTTTATTAGCCGAAAAATGTTGCCGGAACGCCGTTCCGAAGCGTTCCGTCTGAAAAAGACACTGAATATATATCTTACAGAAAATGCGTGCACGAAGTCTTCAACAGAGATGAGTAAAATACTTTCGAAAAGCAGCGAAATGTTCAAATTTTTTAGCAAGCATTTTGTCCATCGTTGTGAGAGTACGATTTGTGGCAGGGCTATAGCATAGTGCGGGATAAGCCTACCTCTTTTGGCAGGAGCGTTGGAAGTGCGCAAGTCTGCCCCAATCTCTGAGGGGGATGAGGCAGAAGTTCCTCTTTTTTACTCTGTACGATAAGCACACTGGGTGCTATCGTTGCGGTTGCCCGAATTTATTAATGGGCAAATCAATACTGATATAATCAGTGACTGTTATGATTCGACTGCTGGACTTTGATGTATGTATGTATGCATGTATGTGCGTATGTGGATATTTGTATAGCGCCTTTTAGGAACCGCGCAAAGGCTCTGGAACACAGCTATCAATAGAATTGCTTCTTAGGTTAAATGAGGTGATATGTGGTGATATTAGACCAGATGAGATAACATGAACTGGTTTGTGTTAAGATGAAATAAGATAAGATAGCATGTTTAAAATAACACTGACTCACCAGTAGGCCTAAACTGAGGTCTTTAAGCCAAGCAAACAGAGCAATACATAACCATTTAGTCCGTAAGGCATTGGTGCTTAAGACAGTTACTGAAACACAGTCCAATCCGGTCGAGTTACCTCTATAGCGCCAGGAAATCTCTATGTCATGGGATTTCCGATTGCCGAACAAGACCGCAAAGAAAAAAAACTGCTATCCTTTGTTGTCCGTCAGAGCTGGTCTGGCCGTATGTATGCTATGGCGACAGTCGGTCCGTGTGTCTGTTCCAGGCGGGTTTGAGTCCTGTCGACGCATGTCAGCAAGAGCTGGCCATCTGGTGGGAGGAATACGAAACGATGCGTGCAGACGACAGCAGCAGAGACGCGTTACGTCATAGGAGGCCTACTACGGCGCCAGTGAGGTCAGCGACCCTGTCACGGTCAGACATATAGCAGCCTCATGAACTTCAACATCTACGATATACAAGAGGTCAAGATCTGCGATCTATTTGACCTCTACATCGTATATGAGATCGGGATCTCCGGTGTATCTGACGTCTGGAACTACAACACGGACCTACATGACATCAGGATCGGTGGCACATAGGCTCCAAAATATCTTTGTGGTCTCATTCACACTCGAGTGCCTTATCCCGTCCTCTACGTTCTCTAGATTGTCTGAATCTATTCGTCCCTCGTGTCAAGACTTCTCTTGCGCAGCAAATTGCTTTTGCTGTTATCGGTCCATTCCTATGGAATGGACTTCCGACTTCGATTCGTCCATGGGTTTCTGCTGGAAACAGAGCTGAGTCAGTTCGTTGTTTAAAGTCGTTCTTATTTCTCCAGGGTCCCCAAGGTGGAAGCGCTTCTGAGTAGTTCGTTCTAGAAGAAGCACTATATGTTATCAAATAGATACGATACGTTATACGTCATCAGGATCTGCGACATGATATAACGTCAGGAGAAGCGGCATATTATGAATTTTTTTTGCGTCAGGATTGACGTTTTATTATAAAAATATGCAACATTGAGAAATACAGCACACAGTTGTTATTTTGCTTTTATAAAAAATGTTTTTCCATTTAAAAATAGTCTTATCCCAACCCAGAGTAAATGAGCGTCGACAGCAGACACGTTGTGATTATATGACTGCGATCATCACTCATATTTTACTAGGACTCGGGGTAATTATTATGCCAGTTTTGCTCGCACCAACACTCGAATATTCAATATTAAATGTGCTGGTCCTTCAATCTGGAATGCTTTACCAATGAGCATTCGTATGTTGTCAAGTTTGAAATTGTTTAAAAGGCAGATGCGTCACTATTTAACAACATATGTTTGACTGCTAACTGAATTGTTCATACAAACTGTTGGTTTTTGCTTCTTGTTCTGAGTTTCCCATAGGACAGTCTAATGCACTGGACTTGTATATAGTTTATTTTCAGTTTCATTTATGTACGGATTGTGCATAACTTATTTAGTTTGCATACATAATTATACTTGCTTACATTTCGATTGTCATCTTACGTCACTGGTGTTAACAGGTGACATTATTTAAGCGGGACCCTGGTCCCTTCTGGGTTTTCCTTTTGTATCCTGGCAAACTGTGTAACCTGATATGTTGAATTTGGGATCAGTAAAAGAGTCAATCAATCAATCAATCAATCAATCAATCAATCAATCAATCAATCAATCAATCAATCAATCAATCAATCAATCAGTCTGTTAGAAACTTTTGTTGACCGTTGTCGTCATATTTTACACACACACAGCATATAGCATATTATAACATATTATATTATAGCATATAGCATATAGTAATATAGCATATTTCACGGTCAATCTCTTTCTATCATCTCCCACGAATTGACGCCTGACCTATATTACCGTTGCTTTCTTTTTCCAATTCATGGCGTTTCTGTTTTGACAGAAAAAACTTGGAGATACTGCAGTGGCGAGGGAGGAAATCATAGGTGTGCCAAACCTAAATATTGGAGGGACCTGTCGCCCTGTCACAGGGAGATGAACGCCTACTCTACGCCAATCCCAAACACCACCTACCGTAGCTGCCATGCTGTCTCTCTGCCTGACTGTTGGATCTTGACCTGGAACCGAACCCTATTGCCTATCGATTTTGTTTTGACTGAGCGCCTGTGAATAAGCTGGTTCCCGTGACGTGGCTTTCGTTGGGCGGTGTAGAAATCTCTGGATTACGATAGACTACATGAAGGAGTCGTATTTTTGGATGGACGGATGGACGGACGGCCGCACTGACCAACGGACGGATATGTGACATGCCAGAGTTTATAGCGAGGCAGATATAATGAGACAAGTAGGCAGACGTACACGTGTACCTAGGCGTGCATGCAGTAGGACTGACAAATCGATGTCCAGATGGCGATCCAGCTGAAAGAAGCGATCCGATTAAAAAGCAAACCCTAATCCCAGTTTACTGCTTCCTCTGCTAATGCTCCGTTCCAGTTATAGGTTGCGCTGCGTGAATTACGCGAGTCTTAATCGTAACCTCCAAATTTTTAACGCGCTACTTACAGCTAAGTGCAGGGCACCAGCTTATTCACGATCGCTGGACAGTGGCGCCACCTATATCTAGTCTGAATATAAATAGTCTGACGCTACTTAGAGGCACAGTAATAATTTTTGCAGCGTCAACCGATAGCAGCCACATATGCAATTCACTGTTCCTGAACATAAGCTCCACCCAAATAAGTCGCCTCCAAGCCATACAGAATGCTCTTGCTCGTGCTGTCACCAAAACCCCCAAACACCATCACATCACTCCTGTTCTTAAATCACTACACTGGCTTAAAATACCTGAACGAATCGAGTACAAAGTCCTATATAGCACTTACAGACAACACACTTCAATCTTCCCAACCCTCCTATCTTCGTCAGTTATTTACAATACAACCGCTTCGCTCAACCCGCTCTTCTTCTGCCCTAACACTTCTCCGCCCTCAAGTCACCTCATCCTTAAAATTTGGTAATCGCTCCATAGCCATAGCTGCCCCACCACTCTGGAATAAACTCCCCCAGAACTGCGACAGTTTTCTGACCCATCATACAAACTCACCGATGCTCCACCGCTTGCAATTTCTGCTTCGGCCTTTCACTCAAAACTCAAAACATTCCTGTTTCACAGATCCTATCCTGACACCCCTTCTTCCTCTTATCTGCCTCTGCTCTCCAACCCCAAACATCACCCACCGTAGCTACCACGCTGTCTCTCTGCCTGACTCTTGGATCTTGACCCGGAACCGATCCCTTTTGCCTATCGATTTTGTTTTGACTGAGCGCCTGTGAATAAGCTGGTCCCCGCAGCGCGGCTTTCGTTGGGCGCTGTAGAAATCTTGAAATTACGATTACGATATGAGAAACCGGAGATTTCATCGTATCGGACTATTTTATCTGTCGGAAGCTTGTCTTCTCTTGGCAAGCGAGTCTTCCTCCGCAGATCGGGTTACGATATTACTCCGCCTGCGTGATCAGTCCGATCTCCTGATTATGGCGAGATCAGTTTCAGCAACAGCATCTTATATAGGTCGTATAAATACAACAGATCTATACACCATATGTACATATGTAACATACGTATGTAACACATGTACATATCGTATGTATCGTCTCCCTCGAGAATTGCGACTTTAGCTCCTTTCTCTCCCCCTCTCAGTGTTCCGCAGGCGCCTGAAGACTGTACTGTTTAACAGTGATTTTACTTTTTCGGGTCGGAAGCACCTCTGTTGAGTTTATGCTCTAAGAGGCGCTTTATAAATCTAAAATTACAATTACAATTACAGTGCCTTTGAACACTTACAGCACATACCATCATACATATCGATGGAGCTTCTGTTAGCTTGACTTCACTTGACCTATTCACATAGTATTTCTTACAGCACCAGTTAATAAGTGAAAAAGCGAATATCGCGTCAGACTGCGAACTGGGTTCGAATCCAATATGCGTCAATGAAATAGACAGCTTTGCCTTTTGAGCTTTGACTTTTGACCCTTGCCATTTTGAGTATACTGGTGATCAGCATCTTGTATGCATCTCTGTGATCTCCAGTAGGCCTAGACCTATGCAAGACTTAGCCCGTGGCGTAGAAAGGATTACATATTTCTCCCTTCAATATCCTTGTCGGGGAATGTTGCTGAGATCCAGTTTAATGCTTAAAACTGGTTATGGAACTATGGCGTGTTGAAAAATGCGTTACTTACTTACTTACTTACATAAATACTTATGTGAGGCCATAAGTTGTAGGGGTTGAACTGGCCGTAGGTATGTCGTTGGACATACCTTCCTTTGTGAGACTGACCCTTTTGAATGCCATATTGCTAAATATCAACAATCCTAAGTGTGGATTATGTACGTATGTATATGTATGTTTGTATGTATGTTTGTATATGTGTATGTAAGTATGTTATGTATGTATGTGTGTATATATTATGTATATACATGTGTGTATGTATCTGTGTATGTATGTATTTATGTGTGTATGTAAATATGTTATGTATGTATGTATGTATGTATGTGTGTATGTATATATGTATATATATATGTGTATGTATGTATGTATGCATGCATGTATGTATGTATGTAGGTAGGTAGGTATATATGCATGCATGTAAGTGTATATGTACGTATGTGTGTATGCATGGATGCATGTATGAGTGTATGTAAATATATATATGTATGCATATATGTTTGTACGTATCTGGGCATTTATATATATATATACCTTTTAAAACACGACATCATCTGTAATGGAACTGTGTTTTGAAAATGCTCTTCGGACGGAAGCGGCGCCCGTGGCGGATCAGCAACAGGTGCTTGAAGCACTAAAGACTCCACTTAATTCTGTTTTCGCCTAAGTAAAGACAAGGTGATTTATATATCACGAGGCTTTGCAGTCGAATAAATCGTCCTCTTACCCGTCGTCTGCTCAATTTCAAGCCAGACTGGAACATCTGCCGATCGGCTGAGCCGAACCCCTTTTGGGGTGCCAGAGGGGGCGTAGCAATTGCATGCCGACAGACCAAAGCGAGGGTAACTACGCCCCCTCGCGATGTGTAACTGTAACTACTTTCGCCGCGTAGTAACGCATTTGTGTTGCAGCGGATAAGCCGGAAACGGCTGTGCGGCCCTGGGCGGAAATGCAGGGCATTTATGGGTGTTTCCGCTCTGCTCCGCCCGCTTCTGGAGCTTCTAGGAGTCGATGGTCCAGATGTCGAGGGTGCGGTGGTTCTTTAACCCCATTTTTTTGCTGGGCAATGGAAGTGGAGCTGGGCAGAACCGCAAACAACGCAAGAGAGTTCCTGCGGCAAGATCAAAGCATTCTGCTGCAGAAGAGGGTGCTACCCAGGTTGCACAGGGCGACATCTGCCGGCTTTTGCGCGGCCCAGAAACCGGAGAGGCAGAGGCAGAGACAAGAAGTGAGACAGTGACGTATACAGTGAGAAAGACAGACAGACAGACGGAGACAGATACATAGAGACAGAGAGACAGAGACATAGACAGAGAGACAGAAACAGAGACAGAGAGACAGAGACAGAGCGAGACACACAGAGAGAGACAGAGAGACAGGGAGACAGATGGATTCAGAGAGATAACGATAGATACAAGGCGACAAGGAGACAGAGACGTAGATAGGCACACAGACACAGATACAAAAAGACAGACAGAGAAGAGCTAAACAGAGAAAGAGAGACACGGACAAGCACATACAGAGGTACAGGGACTGAGGTATACAAGCACTCGACCTCACAGCTCTACAGGCTATCGTCTGCTTTTGCCAGCCCAGTAAACTGCTGCTTCTTTAGACGTCGAGCATCGAAGGTCAAGGTGTTGATCCTATAAGAAGGGAAAGAGTTCTTGTCACGCACGAATGACTCTAGCGTCTTGATGACGGGTCATGCGATAACGACTTCTGATGCGATCGGTGACTTCTCTAATCGCCTGGTGAAGCCGGATTTTATGCGTGCGACAGACAAGATGACCCGGAAGGCAATTCAACTCAGAAATATCTCTTTTTAGCAGCAACAGATCCACAGTCTTTAAAGACCAGTGTCCAGCTCTGAAGGACGGACGGATGGATGGAAGGACGGATGGAAGGACGGACGGATGATAAAATCAGTCAGACAGAGCTGCATTCAGTCAGGCAAACTAGACAGCTAAACGTGCATCTCGATCATTTGCTCTTTTAGGGGCTCGTTCGGTCGTTCGTTCGGTCATTCGTTCGGTCATTCGTTCGGTCTCTCCGTCGGACTTTTGGATCTTGACCTGGAACCGAACCCTTTTGCCTATCGATTTTGTTTTGACTGAGCGCCTGTGAATAACCTGGTCCCCGCCGTATACAGAATGTAAAAACGCGGTTCGAGTATTGATCCGTGTCTGACATCGAGTGGAACTGGTGTCTAAGTCGTACGGTCTAAGCCCGTTGTCAAAATCACCATCATACGTTCACCCAGAGAGGACCGAAGACGGTCCATGGGTTGAACAGCAATTCCGCAGAAGGTGCTAAGACGCGTGAACATGATCGACTGTGTCAAACGCCGCACTTATGTCGAGAAGAGCGAAAGAGTGTAACATGTCACCTGCTTCTCTGCGGGTCTGTCTGTCTGCTTTTAAGAAGCAAGCATCACACGCAAGTTGTATGTATGTATATAAGTTGTATATATATATATATATATATATATATATATATATATATATATATATATATATATATATATATGGGCCTATATAACTTGCGCATATAACTTGCACAAACATGCAAACACGTAAAAATACGTATAATTTTATGTGTTATATAAGCAAAAATAAGTTTGTTCAGGCGTGATTATACATATATTCAGACATTTAATTCTTGCTCTCCTCGTAAACAATCCCAGTTGCCAATGTGTTTACATTTTATTGAAACCTACAACGCAACGCGAATGCGAAGACTCGGTAATAAATACTTCATTTAGCTCTGTACGTCGAGGTATTCATAGATGTCGCACTATTAACAACAAACTGATAAATCTATATACACTGTGGCCAGAAAAAAGGAATCTTAGGGAAACTGATAACATGAGCTTAATTTCTTAAATTTAAACTGAACCAAAACGTTTCTTTTCTGACTTATTTTTCATTAATAATTTCGTTCAGTTTATGAAAGGTCCCTTTAAACATACGTCATATTATTGCGTAATTATTCTAGCTAGCTTTTAGTCATTAACGAGGTGTTCCTATTTACTGGATAGCCCAGTTAGGGCAAAACACAGCAGACGACAGGAGCGGTGTCGACTTAAGAAAATAAGTAAGTAAGCAAGCAAGCAAGTAATTAAGTAGCAAACCACTAAGTAAGCGAATTGCCTGTTTGCAACTGTGATGCGCACGTGCATATTATAGCCGGTGTGTTTGAGTACTTGAAAGAAGCCGGAGCCTCACCACTGCTAAAAGCAAGGACACCTCAGATGAAGTGATTCCTTCGATTCAATCGACAATTTATATAGCGCCCCTTCAACGCAGAAGGGCTCCCAGCCAAGCTTCGGCGAAAGAGAACGGTGCTGGTTCATTTTGCGCCCTAGCCGTAAGTAGAAGCAGGCGATAATTAAATAACCTGCCTCTGACATACAACTATTCTTATCACCTTACTGGAGGGGGTGCTCGGCGTCGTCGAAGCACAGAAAGAGAGCATCTACACTGCTCACATTAATACGTTAATTCATCAGCAAAAAATAACAAATAATTAAAAACCCGCAGAGACACTTTAAGTAAAGTGATATACAAAACTATGGGCGTCGTTAAATTTTGGGGCCCCAGACTCGATTTTAAACAATCTGTAACGTTGACGAATTTAGCACTGGTTCCCGTGCTAACAAATTATCTCGCCCAAAGAGGAAGTCGTGCCCTGTTTGCCGTTGACTAAAAAGTAAAAACCGAAGCCAATTCAATATTATTAATAGACGTAGCCGCTTTATCCCTTAATGGCTTTCAGTGACGAAGAAGGAACTTCTACTAAATTTTTACCTCAAACTAATCATGGCGTAAATTGTTTCCATATAGAAATACCGAATGAAGGACGGGCATTAGACGGAATTAGCAAACTACTGCAAATTAATTATTAATATGTATTACTTATATTATTGTTATCGTATTAATATGTATTGCTTACCCGCCGTAGCCTGGCTTCTGATTTCTCGTACTGCTTCAACGGTTTCATGATTTTTGACTGCGATTTTGACTTGAAGCGATGGGCCTTGGGCATTATGATAACGGCGCTACAGAAGTCTTTAGATTAGAATATTCAAATGTGTTATCAATTAGCAATGTGCAACCGAGTTACTGTAATTTTCTTGGAATTACTGTTTTCAGGGCACCGTGTAAGCCTATATAGATATGTACGAAAGCATGGAGATATATTATTACAGTTATTACTTGACTGTCAAAACATCGTTCACTTCACATTTGAAAACGATATGGCTATTAAAATCAGACATTACTGTGACGCTAAAGATAGCCACATCGTTGGGGTTTGTAATCCGGTACTGAAGGACATTGCGGTGTTTTTGCTGTGATGGGTTTGTAGAGTGTTATGACAAATAATATTTGAATAGTTTATCTATTTCCATCGTCGTCGACATTCGGCTGATTGCAGACAGAACAATCTTTTCATCATCAGCGCGAACGTCGTTATTACTTGACTGTGTCAAAACATCGTCCAATTCGCACAAACACATTTGAAAACGATATGGCTATTAAATCAGACATTACTGTGACGCTAAAGACAGCCACATCGTTGGGGTTTGTTATCCGTACTGAAGGACTGTAATTGCGAGGGCTTGTACGGACGTCCATAGAAATTTCTACACGAGGAGGCAAAACATGAAAACTGGAACATGGATAGGAGAGATGATCTATGTGACCAGCTGGGAGAAAAGCGACAAAGCTGGGGTTCGTTATGCCGAGACAGCAAAGTTGTATTATTATCATTATTTATTATTTATTAGTTGTATTATTATTGAGTAAGCTAAGCTTACCATTCGCGCGGAACGGTGGTCTATCGGTAACGCGTTTGACCAATGATCATGCGGTTGCGGATTCGACTCCGTGTAAAAACCCTGGGCAAGTTGTTTGCGCACACCGTGCCTCTGTCACCAAGCGGTAGAATTTGGCACCCGCGTAAGCTGGGGAGTAAACGGCAGGTCCTGCGATGCATTGGCCCCGTGTCCAGGACCTTGGGATTTGTCCATTGCAGGCTCAAGGGTCTGAAGTAAAGGGAATGAGCCACTCCCCTACGTCTCACTTGTGGGATATGGGATTATTTACTATTTTAAAGCTTACCATCCTTAAGTAAGCTAAGCTTATATATACAACAAACTTATATAATGGACTCATCTCGCATCTCCCAGTATTGAAAACTTAAACTTTATTTTTTACCATACACGTGTGGACCACCCTATAGTCTCACAAATTGTTTGGTTTCAAGCAACAGCTTTTGCGCATAGCTAACAATTGACTTCCTTGGACTTCTGGGCCGCATATGGAGGTTAATACAAAGCTGTCAAGTGAAACCGCAGTTAAGAAGTCGTTCGAAGCTGGAGTAGATCCTGTAATTATGTAAACAGCTTTTCGAGACAGCGTTTTCCAGTCACAACAGACGCATATATATAAATATGTATGTATGAGTATGTATGTATGTATGTATGTATGTAGGTATGTATGTATATATAAATAAATATTGCAGGCCTAATTTGAACAGGATCTGTTACTAACACCTGCTACTGACTCTTATTCTGTCATGTTTTCGATATTGGTCGACATGCAATGATAATTAGTTTTGTCACGACTGAAAGATATTTCAAGACTTTCTGATGTATATAGGCCTATTTATATAAACATATAAACATGCATATATATATATAAACACACATATATATATGCGCATAACTGGTTTTGTACGATTTCCTCGATGTCGACGAGCCAACCGACTGACTGACAGAGTACCAGAACTTGAATTGCAGGAGCCATCCCAGCATGGATGGATGGATGGATGGATGGATGGATGGATGGATGGATGGATGGATGGATGGATGGATGGATGGATGAATGGATGGATGGATGGATGGATGGATGGATGGATGGGTGCGTGCGTGCGTGGGTGGGTGGGTGGGTGGGTGGGTGAGTGGAAGGATGGATGGATGGATGGCTGGATGGATGGACGGAATGATGGATGAATGATTGGATGTATGTGCTTGCGTACGTACGTGTGTACGTATGTATATGTAGGTGCGTATGCATGTATTAGTGTATGTATCTGAACATTTCTATAGCGCCATTTATGGATCTCCCAATATTTACTCAATGTCACCGCGTTTGAGTGACACATCTCTGCAGTTGCTGAAGCTGATGACGTCTAAATGCAGATGCAGCTACGGGTTGAATGATGGATGCTTGAGCCAACTGAATGGATGCTCTTTAGCTACGACGGATAGGATAGATTGTTCTAGCATCAATCCTAAGGACGTGGCACTAAGGGAATCGGATGGCAAGGAAACGGAAGGAAAAGGTGGAAGACAGATGGAAGACAGGCTTTGCAAGAAATGACTAAGCAGCCGATCCAAATGCAGGTAACAGAGGCAGAGACAGAGAGACAGAGACAGAGACAGAGAGACAGAGGCAGAGACAGAAGCAGAGACAGAGAGACAGAGGTAAAAACAGAGACATAGACAGAGAGACAGAGACAGAGAGACAGATGTGAGAACAGAGACAGAGACAGAAAGGATTGATAAGAATGAACAGATGCATCAAGAGACTTCCAAAACACCAAGAAAGCTCTTTCATGAAGAATAGTTACCTTTTTTGGCACCAGCTGGAGAAAGACAATCAGGCGAAGAAGACGCAAAGGGACAGAGGTAGATACAGAAAGAGAGAGACGGAGAGAGAGAGAGACAGAGACAGAAAAAGAGAGGGAAAGAGTGAGGGAGACAGAGATAGCCAGAAACATTGGAGTGCTTTAGCGTTGGATGAAAAAGCGATTCCAGTCAAACCACAGTGGATTAATAAAAGAAAGCGGCTTATACAGTTCCAGCAATAAAGCGCAACAACAAAATATAGAAACAGACATCCAGACAGCCTTCCAAGAAAGAGGTAAACATGCAGTCATTCAGAGAGACAGGCAGAGCTACATGCATGCTGGCCGTACTGTAATATGCTTGTATAATAACTGAGAAGTTTACATGCCATGGATTATCGATTTACTTACTTATTCACTAACTCGTGAATTTTTTCGTCCGCACTTTCGGTCGATCGTTTTGTTATTGATTCATTGATTGATTGATTGACAGAGTCATTCATTCATTCGTTCTTTCATTTGTTTGTTAGGTCTTTCATTCGCTAGTACATTCGTTCATTAGTTCATTCATTCAATCATTTGTTTATTCATTCGTTCATTTGTTTATTCATTCATTCATTCATTTGTTTATTTCTTCGTTTGTTTATTCATTCATTCATTCATTTGTTTATTCCTTCGTTTGTTTATTCATTCATTTCTTTAGTCATTTGTTCATTCTTTCGGTGGTTCGTTCATTCATCCATCTATTCGTTGATTCTTTCCTCCATTCATCTGTTCATTTATTCTTTCGTTCATTGATTTGTCGCTGTCGAACAGATTTGTCTGTTTCGTAGCACGTGACCTGTCATCGGTCTGGCAGCCCAGCGATATCTTGCAGCTAATTCCAACACCTTCCGTTTCGCGTATTTCACGGATAGTTGCCCAGAGGACCAGCATTACCCGCATTGGCGTATACCCATAAGCCCCTTTAAGTCGCGTGTCCATCGGAATATATCGAAGTATATATATATTGAGGGACTTGTTTAGTCCATATATATATATATACTTAAGCATATATATAAAGCTGCTTAAGTATATATATACATGTATGGAGTATGTATGTGTGTATGTATGTATGTATGGAGTATGTATGTATGTATGTAGTATGTATGTATGTATGTATGTATGTATGTATGATGTATGTATGTATGTATGTATGTGTAATGTTGTAGGGTCACAGCTGCCCGGCCGACATGTCGCCTGCGAATATATATATATGCTTAAGTATATATATACTTAAAGAGCTATATATCATATAGCTGCTTAAGTATATATATATATATATATGAACTAAACAAGTCCCTCAATATAAATATTTCTTCGATATATACCGATGGACATTAAGCAGCTTTAGCTTTCGTGACACTGGCCTCTGTTTGACCGAATACCTGCATCTTATCTTTGTTACAAAGGTATCAACTTCGGCTATTCATCCCGTCGCTAATTACGGTTGTATTCGTTGCAGGTCAGCTTAGATTTTCCTTTGCAAGTGCTAAAGGAGAAGAGGAAATCATTCCGCCTTTCTTCCGCTGCGGGGCCCTGAGCAAACAGCTGCGAGCATTGGCCGATGGCGCGCGTGCGCAATGCACCGGCGCGTGCACGGATGACAGTGCCACGAACGCATCACTTCCTGTCTTCAGTCTTCAAGCATACATACATACATGCAAACATACATAAATACATGCATACACACATACATACATGCATACACACATACATACATACATACATACATACATACATACATACACACATACATACATACACACATACATACACACATACATACATACACACATACATACATACATACACACATACATTTTGCATCAGTCTGTTGGTTGGTTGGTTCGTCCGTCCATCCATCCATCCGGCCTTCCGTCCGTCCGTCCGTCTGTCCGTCCGTCCGTCCGTCCGTCCGTCCGTCCGTCCGTCCGTCCGTCCGTCCGTCCGTCCGTCCGTCCGCCCGTCCGTCCGTCCGTCCGTCCATCCGTCCGTCCGTGCGTGTGTTTGATTAGATAGAATTCTAATACAATATTCATATACACGTATAAAACAATCCCTTATTAAGACAGTTTTACATAAATGTAAATATA
Organism: Norana najaformis; assembly: GCA_964023275.1. NCBI lineage: Eukaryota > Metazoa > Annelida > Clitellata > Crassiclitellata > Hormogastridae > Norana > Norana najaformis. The sequence goes on along the minus strand of OZ029919.1, from coordinate 31,842,319 downwards.
TATAACATGCACGGTTTACTGCTCTTGATGTATGTAATATTGCGTGTATGTATGCATGTATGCATGTATGTATGTATGTGTGTATGCATGCATGCATGCATGTATGTATGTATGTATGTATGTATGTATACATGTATGCATGCATGTATGTATGTATGTATGTATTCATGTATGCATGTATGTATGTATGTATGCATGCATGTATGTATGTATGTATGCATGTATGTATGTGTGTATGCATGCATGTATGTATGTATGTATGTATGTATGCATGCATGCATGATGTATGTATGTATGTATGTATGTATGCTTGCATGTATGTATGTATGTATGCATGATGTATGTATGTATGTCTACGAAATACGTCAACACTCTAATCCTCCTTCTGACCCTCCTCCACGGCTGTCGTCCTTTATTCATCCAGCCCTCCTTCTTTCATTTTTTCCTTCTTTCATTTTCTCCTTCTTTCAGTTTCTCCTTCATTCCATACCTCTGCCCCTCGCCTCTTAACGATGTCGCTGTAAATGAGGCAAATTGTTGTTGGTCCGCTGGTCAGCGGCGATGGACATTGCATGGCTGGACATTTTGGCCATATGACCACAGTCGGCCAGGTTCTACGTGTGTGCGAGAGCCTGTCAGTGGAGATCTTTCCGGAAGATGTTCGATCATGAATCGATAAGACCGTTCATGCCTATTAGCGATAAACTCGCTTTCTATGCAAACGCCCTTGATCCATCCAGAGGACGTCAGCACGGTCCGCGCACGGGGACCATAAATGGCGTTTCGCCCATTCAAACGGGCAGCGGTGATGAAGGATCTCACCCGATCATTTCATTGAAAAATTAGCAGGATCGAGGCAATACTGTCGCTATAGAAAAACGTTTACATTTACATCCTATGGAAACGTCTCCAGTAACCATTACGCATTAGAACATGGTTCTGTTAATATTATTCAACGAAGAAATATGAATTTCTCCAATATTTTCAGCGGGTTGAGCAGTTGAGTTGTGTGTCGCTGAAAGGTGGTTTACTAATTTTTCATTTCCAACTAAAAATGCGAAACATACGACATGCGTCCTGCTCTAGAAAGTTCCCGGCAATTTTCTGCCCCAGGGACAAAGTTCTCCTTATAACTGTGTGTTTGACTCAAATTCTTGAATGGCTACGAAGTGACGGAGGTCACCTCTATCCACAAAATCGAATACAGAAGAATAGTTTTTGAAAGAAATAACTTTTGGTACTTAGTGACATACAGTAGAAACCTTGCTAAAAATCAACTACAGAAATAATAGTAATAAAACAATTTATATAGCGCCGTAGCACAACCAAAAAGAAAAGGGCGCTGTACATGGGTTCAAAAATCAACTACAGTCATAAGATATCCTAAAAAGGTATGTCTTGAATCCTGACTTGAATGTGTCCAGGGGTGGGGCATTCTTCACATGGTCAGGAAGACTGTTCCACACAGTGGGTCCGGCGACAGTGAAGGAACGTTCGCCGAACTTCGTGGAAGACCGCGGGACATGCAGTTGATTCCTCGATGAGGACCGTAGAAAGCATGTTTTAAAATCAGATCGAAGGCTCTTTAAATGAATGCGATATTTTTAAGCAAATGACTTAGTTTTTGTACCTCTGTGATACTTGATATAGAAGTCCAATTAACACTACAATCTTAATTACACCTTCACGTAGCACTAACTTGGGGGGGGACTCAGGGACGATTGAGATCACGTAAAGCCTGCAGCTGTACACAACGTATAAGCATGGAACCGGTTTTTATTTTATTAAGAGCATCGTTTGTCCTGTTTTTTGAAGAGTGATTCCCTGCTTTCTTGTTTTCGTCTGCTACTTGATCTACGTCATCCTGATGTCATTATCGTTCACTCGCCAGATGAAATTATCACGTGACATGCGAGCGAGCAGGTGTCGGTCAAGTCTGCTTTGGTCGCTTGAGAGATCTACTAACAAAGCCGCTTCTGACAACCTGTCTCGAGAAATCCGCTGGACAGACAGACAGACAGAATGACAGAATAACAGAATGACAGACAGCCACACAGACAAACATGGAGGCACACAGAGCACACAGATACACATACATATACACAGCCAGACAGAAAGATACACAAAGACAGACACAAACACACATAGAGTCATACAGAAAGACAAACAGCAAGACAGACACACAGACAGACAGAGGGCGCTGGGTGGCATGCCTTCACAGCAGAGTCGGCATCTGTCACCACTTGTAGTCCAAACCCTGGCAGCAGCACTCCACAGCCCCCTGTCACTCATCAACAACCTGTTCCACATGGCTTCACCACTTCTTCCCTTTCTCTCTCCCTCCTTCTTTCCTTCCTTTCTCGCACGCGCTCCTCCACAGGCAGCTGCCCTGCCAACCGCCACTCAACCCCCGACCCTTTTGGGGAGCCGAGCCGATTCGGGGGACGGGGCGGGCCCTCAAAGGGTTCGCATAAATCAATGCATTGTAATTTGGTAGCCTTTATAATTGGCCGGCTTTCGGCTGTCGGCATTTGATCGGACCTAAGGACCATTGGCATCTCCGAGAACAGACCAGAGCTGACCGCAGAGATCTCAGCTCCACCAGAAAACTATTCAGATCAACAACTGGACTTAGTGTCAAAAGTTGCAGAAGCGCTTCTTGTACTCACGATTTAAAACCGCACAGCTAAACCAAGACAACGAAAGGAAAACAATTTGTTTACTCAAACTGACCAGTTCTTTTGGGAGGCAAATTGTAAGAGATCATCGATTGGCGACAGACAGCTTAACATTTAGATTTCATAGCAAAGCAAAACTAGAGTTAACTAATACTTTGTTTATTCAAGAGGGACTTATCTTTCGGACGAATTTTGGGCGATATCGCTTAGCAACAGGCAGGCTTCGTTGTGCGGAATTGAGCTGAGAATGCCAAGGTCGTTTCTAGTCAAGAAGAAACATCGCAACGGAAGTGGAAGAGGTCTTCCAAAACTTGCGGCTGAACCTCCCGAGGGTTTCTCTAACGAACCAGCTTCTTCATCCACGCAGCCGGATGCGATTGAAGTGGAAGGCTTTGATGCTACTGGAGCAGCTGTGGGAAAGTCATCGGATTCAGAGCCTGAGCCCATCGTTGTGTCTTCAACGAGTGATGATCAAAAGCCTAGACAAGATGTGCTGTTACATCGGGCAGGCGATCGTGTCAACCGAGACCGAGAAAATGAACTCGTCAAGAGTAGTACATCAGAGGAAGATGAGGCGGAGGAAGGTGAGGAGGAAGAGGAGGAGGAAAAGAGGAACAACACGATGAGCAACGAATACCAATTCCTTTATGGTAACTATAGCTGTATATTATCAGAACATGCACTTTGAGAGGCACTTGCACGACGCTATATTATGAACATGGGCCTATGTATGGTATGTGTTTGAGTGTGAAAATATATATATATATATATATATATATATATATATATATATATATATATATCCTTTGAGTGATGAGAAACGTTCGTGCAGACCGTTGTCTCATGGGATGGCCAGCTTATGTGATAGATGAACTCAATTATACTGTGGGTCAACAACTTTGTTTTGTTGTCGCCAGGGGAGCACGTAATTCCAACGCAAAAAAACAGGTAATCCACGACTTCCTCTTCTAAAACTCGGATTATTCAGAGCGGCTTAATCAGCTGCTGTCAGAAAGATTATTCAACAGGACTTATGAACCTATACGTGTATCATACAGGACTATGTAGTATATTATATATGTATGATCCCCTCTTCATATATCCTCTTAATTATATGGGTATGATCCTCTTCATATATCATCTTAATTATGTGTATGATCCTCTTTTCATAAATCCTCTTAGTTATGTGTATGATCCTCTTTTCATAAATCCTCTTAATTATGCGTATGATCCTCTTTTCATAAATCCTCTTAGTTATGCGTATGATCCTCTTTTCATAAATCCTCTTAATTATGCGTATGATCCTTTTTTCATAAATCCTCTTAATTATGCGTATGATCCTCTTTTCATAAATCCTCTTAATTGTGTATGATCCTCTTTTCATATATCCTCTTTTATATATATGTGTGTATGATCCTCTTAATTATGTGTTTGATCCTCTTTTCATAAATCCTCTTAATTATGCGTATGATCCTTTTTTCATAAATCCTCTTAATTATGCGTATGATCCTCTTTTCATAAATCCTCTTAATTGTGTATGATCCTCTTTTCATATATCCTCTTTTATATATATGTGTGTATGATCCTCTTAATTATGTGTTTGATCCTCTTTTCATAAATCCTCTTAGTTATGTGTATGATCCTCTTTTCATAAATCCTCTTAATTATGCGTATACTATGATCCTCTTTTCATAAATCCTCTTAATTATGCGTATGATCCTCTTTTCATAAATCCTCTTAATTGTGTATGATCCTCTTTTCATATATCCTCTTTTATATATATGTGTGTGATCATCTTAATTATGTGTTTGATCCTGTATGTCTGTGTGTCTGTCTGTGTGTCTGTCTGTGTGTCTGTCTGTCTGTGTGTTTGTCTGTCTGTGTGTATGTCAGTATGTCTGTCGGTCTGTATGTCTGTATGTCTGTTTGTCTGTCTGTCTGTGTGTCTGGCTGTCTGTCTGTCTGTCTGTTTGTCTGTCTGTCGTGGACCAGGTACAGAACTTGGTGACAGCATTTTCGCACATAAATAATATCTCATTCACCGTTAGCTCTGCACGGTGTCGACTTACATCACATACCCGAAGGTGTAATTGGGCTTCAAAACCACGCACGGCGCATGTGTGCATATGTGCATCTATATTTAGCATCGAACGAATACTGTATTTATGCATATATATTATATGCAGACACACGTACGCGATTATGAATAGAAATGCATAGGTCTACGCGCGTGCGCTTTAGCCTATACATATCTACTGTACATATATATGCATTTGTTTGTGTATTACTTTATAAGCTGGAAGTATACGGGAATTCGACTTCAACGCGGCTTACATGTGGGGCTGCGCCGAGTACTCGAGTCACTCGATTCCAAATTGGAGTCGAGTATTTTTCCTACTCGAGTACTCGTTTGAAAATACAGGCGTGATAAATTTTAAATGCACACTTATAATTAGCGTAGAAACTGTGGCCAATTTTTAAATTTAGTTAACACTCATCACATCCGATGGTTTCTTTATTTCTTCGCTTTCTGACCAGCCTAATAGAAACTACCTATCCACGGCTGGCGAAGAAAGCAACCTGTTCTATGGTTCGTCATTATGACGTCACTGGCGAGTACTCGAGTAGTCGTTAAGCTACTCACCGGTACTCGAGTAGCCAATTACTTGGATACACCCTACTAAGGCCTTAAAACTCGGTCTATAGAGGGCAAGCTTTTTTTGAGAGGTGCTCAGTGATAATCATCTACGGAGGCGTATATGCACACGATAATCTTATAGCGAGGGATGCTGGTGGTCTTCCTTAGATCCAAGAGGATGAAGCGATGATAGTAGAGTTGCTCTCTGGAGGTTAATTATATCATCTCCCGTCAGGCGAAGACGCAGGCCTTCTAGGGATAATGTAATGTCCTGTTAATTGTAATTGCAACTGGACATTTCTGTAGCGCCTCCTATGAATGTCTCAGACTACGCATGGCCCTTGTGAGATTCGTTAAAGGCGCTATTTAAATATCCAGATCTGTACGTACTACTTGAGATACTTTACCATGGACTACATAACTTACATATACGCTCAGCCGATGGACACGTGGCGTGTTAACAAATGTCTTACTCACTCACTTATGTCATAGAATAACGACACAATTCTACCGTACAACATTACACATCGTAATCCCAAATTTGTATAGCGCCAATTGAAGAGAAACTCTTCAGAGGTCCTCCAGACATGACTAAGCAAACCACGATCGAACAGAATGGTGTTCCGGCGCTTACTGAAAAGAGGCAGACGGAGTCCAAGGAGCTCATGGCGTCGGTTACGAAGCAACTTATTTCAGAAAAAAGGACGACTACAGGACAGTTATCGCTTCGAGTAATCGTAATCGTAATCCCGAGATTTCTACAGCTCTCAACGAAAGCCACGTCAAGAGGACCAGCTTATTTACAGACGCTCAGTCAAAACAAAATGGATAGGCAAACCGGTTCGGTCCCAGGCCAAGATCTAAAATTCAGGCAGAGAGACAGCGTAGCAGCTACTGTGGGTGATGTTTGGGATTGGAGTTGAAAGAGAGATAAGAGGAAGAAGAGAAGCCAGGATAGGATCTGTGAAAGAGGAATGTTTTCAGTCTGAGTGAAAGGCCAATGCAGAAATTGCAAACAACTAAGCTACCTCTACCTTTAACCTATACTTTGAAACTTGAGTTGCGTCCTATCTCTGTCTCTGACCTCAACTTTGACATTAGGGCTAAGTGGTACTACCTTAATCTTTCACCTTTACTTTGAAACTTAGGTTACGTGGTCTTACCTCTATCTTTATTCTTTACTTTGAAACTTGGGTTACGTGGTCTTACCTCTATCTTTATTCTTTACTTTGAAACTTGGGTTACGTGGTCTTACCTCTATCTTTATTCTTTACTTTGAAACTTGGGTTACGTGGTCTTACCTCTATCTTTATTCTTTACTTTGAAACTTGGGTTACGTGGTCCTACCTCTATCTTTCACCTTTACTTTGAAACTTGGGTTACGTGGGAGGGTTGAAGTGACAGGTGTGCGTGAATGAGCGAGTAAATATATCCAATAGTAGCCTGGATTTGTGTTGGTATTTGACCAAATGGTGATGGGCTGATACGACATCTGGTTCGAATGTTTCATTTATATGATGAGAGGGGGTAACTAGGAGAAAGGAAACGACTGTAAAAGTGGACAGACTTTCCTAACACTGCACCGAGTAATTCCGCAACACGTCATCTGGTAAAAATGTTTCCCTGATATTATAATGACATGCGGTTACTGGGGAAAGAGAAAAGCGCCCTAGAGTGAACAGATTTCTCTAACGCCCTCTATTTTCGCAGACCGCACAGCTACAGTTCCACCCAATTATAACACAGCCGCCGAAGACGCAAGGTGGCGCTAATATCCGGTTGACAAATGTCGCTCTACTCCGTTGTAAGAACCGGGCCGGCAGCCAGACAGACGAGCGCTGACCACCCGACTGGACAATGGTCAGTATTGCCGGACATTCTGTGCCGTCCTTTCAGAGCCTTGTGTGTGTGGTTAATGGTCAGTGTAATTTGCTCGTGTGCTGGAATGTCGGCGGATGGGGGCTTGATGAAGGGAAGCGGTGCCTCCCGGTCTAGGGTCGCCATATGCCACGCGGAAACTCCGACCGGGCGATAGGGGGTGGTTCAGAGGGCGGGCGACGGAGCATTCGGGGTAACCAGATACGACCCGAGCGCCGCCCGAGGGGCGCACGTCAGACCTTCGCCGTAATTAGACCGCCTCGTTAGGCGTTTATGTAGGCCGAGAGACGTCTGCCTCGTCCAAGATGGTCTTTAGAAAGGCGCTACATAAATAATAAGATGCTGGTGTGCACCCAAGAAGAGACAAACGTATAAAAGCGGAGAAACAGAGGGAGGGAAATACAGAGTGATTGAGGGTTACGTTGACATTGTAAAGCACCCTAGAAGCAGCAGACATTAATTACTGTTAACAGCGTACACGATCTTCTATAATTAAACAGCCTAATTAATCTTGCCATGATTACGACATGTTTACGTCGATAGCGTCATCTTATACGTCGTCGGATGTTGTTGGTTCCACTGAGCGGAAGACCTAAGTGGCCATCGAACACGCATTTACTTCCTAGTGCTTCTTGATCACTTTAGGCGCCCAAGGCACACGCGAAAACACATACATACACGGACAGGCTGTATTCACACGCACAGACACATTCATACGCACGGACACACATTCACACACAGACATACATAGACTCAGCGAGAGAGAGAGAGACAGGCAGAAACAGACACGGAGAGACATCTACATACAGAGACAAATACAATCAGACACACACGCCCGCACATGCGTACAAAGCCACACATACATGTATGTACTTCTCATTAGGAATATAGACAGACAGACAGACAGACAGACAGACAGACAGACAGACAGACAGACAGACAGACAGACAGACAGACAGACAGACAGACAGACAGACAGATAGAAAAGCGACAGGGTCGGGTATTTGACACAGAAGAGGTTTTACCTGCCTAACTGTGTGACAGTGATTACCTTTGGGAGACACCTGATGGAATTTATCTTAAAACTTAATTAAGTCTATTAAGGTGTGCTTGATTTCAGATCGGCATTATCATACCTGTTTGCATACAGGTGAATGAATCAGCAGAGGTAGAAGAGGTAAAAGTAGCACACTTTTTTACATGTCTCCATGGAAACTCACCAGAAGCGTTATCCTGATGTCGAAAGATAATTAAGCTGAGGCGAAAACACAGCTAAAACAATCCAATAATATGACACCTTTTGACCTCGCATCTTGCGTTGGTGCTTATTTACCGATCATTACAAGACGAGGGGATGAATGGGTGCCCAGGAATGCGGTTTTCCACGGACGGTCACCATATAAGTACTAACCCTGCTCGATTTTGGTTTAACTTCCCTGCGCTTGTCAGCGATATATCAACAAGCAGCCATTCCACACAAGATCCCTTTAAACTGTTAATGAAATTTAACTAGAGTTGGTATTCAAATCTTTTCATTAATTTGCCACTGAATTTGTACATTTTAGATATCTACGATCGAAGAGTGCGAGCAGAATGCCTTTCCAAAGCTTTTCACTTTTCCTTCAGAACAGAGAACGACCTGTACCTACAAGCTGCGCAAACCCCGAAGATCAATTTGCTTCACGTTCGAAGAACAACCCCGAACTTTGCACCGGCTTCCATGGCTCATAGTGAACCTGAGAGCAGAGAGAACTGTTCAAGCGATTTATGGCATAACCAAGAACAATTCCACTCCCGAGGCTGCTGTCAGATTCCAACAAGGAGTGGTCAATCGCTGAGTGTTCTTCAATATCCGGTTCCACTGATGAAGACGAGAGATGACGATGGATCGATGCTTCAGCCCGGAAGCTACTCGGCATGGTGGGAAAATGGAATGACAGGGGTGCCCATGCCAGCCTGCGAGTCAAGACGTCAGCCGTTTCTATCGCCTGTCAATTCCGATTCGAACACTCGATCTCTGGTATCGTTTGAGGAAACATCGAACTCTCCAACCCCACTTCTGGTACCACTGTATAACTCCATAACCCCATCTCTGGCACAATCGTATAGCTCACCCTCCCCGCCGCTCGCTTCAACTCCCTCCCACCTTTACCCGCATAAGCTCGGAGACAAACACTCCCCCTTTCGACTGAAAGGTCCGTCACCGAAGCTCGGATTCTCCGTTCCCGAAATCCTCTGGGGCCGCGATGAACACCGGAAGTCGCTTGTGCCGGACTACACGTCGATCCAGAACGACCGGAAACAACCGGAAACGAACCCGTTCGAGTGCGGCACCTGCCGGAAGACGTACTCGACGTTCAACGGACTCGCTAAACACCAGAGAGCTCACTGCGCTTCGAAGCAGCAGACGACAACGGTTCGTCGCTTCGAGTGCCCACGTTGCGACAGGGTCTACACGACGGTCGGCGCGCTGAAGATGCACATTCGGACACACACGCTGCCCTGCCACTGCCCCGTCTGTGGCAAGGCGTTTTCGCGGCCGTGGCTCCTGCAGGGCCACTTGAGGACACACACCGGCGAACGGCCCTTCGAGTGTCCTCACTGCGCACGCGCGTTCGCCGACCGATCCAATCTGCGCGCGCACCTGCAGACGCACTCGGACGTCAAGAGGTACAGCTGCAGACGATGCGGGAAAACCTTCTCTCGGATGTCTCTCCTCATCAAACATCACGACAACTACTGCTCGGCGTAGAGCTTTCATCGCAACAACGACTGTTGCCATGTGCCATGCTTAATGTAGACTCCCGTATTTACATTCGCTAATCTATACCATGGGGCCTATATATGTCATGCCTGTCGTAATATACCTTACATAGTTTTACTAATACATCGAGTACCTTCGCTAATACATACCAAGGGGCCTATATATACCACGCCTATTGTAGTATACCTTACATACTTTCGCTAATACCTATACCATATATCCACCCAATTGTGGCCTACCAATCATACCTTCATTAATACAAACTATATACCAGGCCTACAATGGGCTACAATCCATGCCTAACCTTCACTAACACATACCATAATATACATAACGCTTATCATACAATGCCATACATGTCATAACTTCGCTTATACATATCATAATATACCATGCTTATTCTACCATACCTACCATGTATAATACCATTTTTAGATGTGTCACTGTTGTTTCAGTTCCAATTATCAAAAATTATTAATCTTAATACTGAGACCGAAGTTCGCTTAATAGCTACTCGTCCTAATCAGTTGTCGTTGTCGCCGCCGCCATCATCATCATCATCATCACCACCACCACCAGCATCATAAATTCGTTTTTCTTATCACACTGACAATATTATTCCTATTCATTTGCTTTTATTTTCATCCAAATAATCGAGTTATTTTTCTTTTCATAGCCATTTCTATTTTTCTTGTTATTCTGTTGTTATGAAAGATGAAGACTCAAAGAAGACAGCTGAGATGAAACTTAGAACGTGCTTTCCTGTCTTATTATTTGTGATCAGATATTTATATAGCGCTTATTAATGAATCCCCCAAAGAGCGCGGGAAAGCACGTCAGCTTGTTTTTAATTCTGTACTATGCCGACTGACATAGATCACTGCCTTCCTGCCTGTCTGTCTATCCCTCTGCTTTTCGGTCTTTCTGTGTTTGTATGTATGTTTGTCTGTTTCTATATTTCACCTTCTCTGTCTGAGTCTGTTTCTATGTATGGCTGTCTGTGCCTACCTGCCTGCCTGTCTGTGTTTTTGTGTGCTAGTCTGTGTGTTTGTCTGCTTGTGTACTACTAATTCTGTGTGTGTGTCTGTCCGTCTGAGTAGAGACAGACGGACGGACGGACGGACGGATGATGGATAGGTAGATAGATAAAATCGATAGACAGACAGACAAACAGACAGACAGGCAGGAAGGCAGGCAGACAATTGCAATTTTTATCTGTTGGTCTAAACTGCATAGGAAATCTGCTGCATGGTAGACCAAGATGACATTCTGGCCTGGAAATCGTCATTTTCTTAGAACTAGAAGTCGTGCAAAGGTTTCTCGTTATCAAGTCGTCTCTTAGGGCCTAGAGCCCCAACGAATCCATCTTAAAAGGATTGTTCTTCCCATAAGGTACACAATACAAGCGTCGTTAATAAGCATGATCAACATTCATGCGATAGCAGGTGGCATCGAGTTCTGAGTGTCACTTTGAACAATTCTGTTCGGCGTTCTTTGAAGGCATCCATCATTTGCGACGCTGTCGGCTTAACGTTTGACCTGGAGACAGAGGGGGAAAAGTAGTAGGAAGGGGATGAGGAGCAGAAGGAGGAGAAAGAAAAAGAGAAGGAGGAATGGAATGAGTGCAGGTGAAAGAGGAAGAGGATTAAGAACAGTAGAAGGAAAAAGAATAGGAGGTGGAATAGAAGGCAGCGGCCGAGTAGATAGAGAAGAAGGAATAAACGGGGTGGAGAAGGACGGAGAGGAGAAGGAGGCGGAGAAGAAGGGACAGAGGAGGAGGATGAGGAAGAGGAAGAGGAGCAAGAGGAGGAGGAAGAGCAGTGGAGGAGGAAGGGAGAAGGCAACTGCTTCGGCTGTTGCACACTTACTTCTTCGACTCAAGGGTGTATTGTGGAATGAGGTGCTCTTCTAAGTCATAGCTAACCCCACCGCAACAGAACAATCAGGAGCCCTGGTCATTTAACCGGGGCCTATATATGTATATACATATACACATATATAGACATGCAGAAGGAAGCAGACAGATAGATAAATCGACAGACAGACAGACAGGCAGACAGAGACATATCTATATATGATATGCATGCATATAAAGAAGGTCACGTAGGTCCTCGCATATCGAGACCTCGAAGAAGAAGCCGTTTATTAAGAAGGACCGAGAAACGGACAGGTGCTCAGTAGAATATGCGACGTTGATGATTCAGGAAACCATTATATACGTCCTTCCATCTGAATGTTATGAATGAATGAATGAATGAATGAATGAATGAAATAATGAATTAAAAGGTAGGCAAGATTCATAAAACCTTCAACGGTATTCTATCAAATTGCAGACGCACATCAGTTCAGCAATTATATGCACCGATTATATATATATATATATATATATATATTATATATATATATATTATATATATATATATGTTACATATAAAATTTATATTATTTAAAATTTATTTTATTTAAAATATGTATGTTATAAATATATATTATATTTTATTTTGTGTGTAGGCCTACATAGGCCTATATACCTGCATACAGACATTCAACCGTCTCATTACTGTCTCTTTATATATTTATAATATATTGTGACATACTAGGTATGTATGTTACACACGGCATATAGGATACGACTGAGTATACATACATAGGTTGTACGTTGTACGTGTTCTCTGCCTTTGGCGGGAAACATGTACGTACTTACGTATGTATGTATCAAGACAATTGATATAGCGCCTTTTCGGCTTGACGGTCAGTGTTGAACCAATAAAACCCTGTTGAGTAATGACCGCAATTAATCCATTAATAACCTGATTAAGGGACGGGGCCATTAATTAGGTCCGCGCGTTACGTGAGGGTCTTCCAACGGGCGACAGAAGTTCGAGAACGCTGCGTCGTAAACAGGTGATAACGAGTTTGGTGAAGCTTCGAGCGTTGACACCTTGTCGAAGATTCCACTGAGGTCATTAGGGAAAAGATGAAACAGTTCCGACAAAGGAGTCGTGGTGGCGAGCCCCGCACTTGAAGGGGCTGAGCGGCGGGCGCACCTGTCCATCGCGCATTAACGTCTATTGTCGCGCACCTGCTGTAGTTAGGTAGCCGATACAGAATCAAACAGTGAAGATGGTATATAAATCCAGCCATCTTATTACCGTCCCTTTATATTTTTATACTATTGTAACAACAGTATAACATATATGTGCTGGTATTTATAATAATTTTAAAAGCGACAGAACTGTGAATGATAGAAAACACCGTCTCTTCTTTTTGTAGATATGTATAAATTTGATTTACAAGACGATGCAGTTATCCCGAGACACCTATCTTAGACAGAAGTTGAAATTCGACTGCACCATTTACCTACAGAAAACGTTCCCTAATACCCCTTGCAGTCATTTCTGCTGACCGTGTGCTCAGTCCAAAGACTTCAGACGCGCGCACGCATACACACTATATATCACAATACACGATTGCATTACAGTTTCCAATTCAAGTAAACATATTTCATACATTATCTGCTGCACCAATGGCAATCTATAGTTGCAATCGTAATAGGTGTTGGTTTTTGTTATTTTTCCTGTTTCCTGCGCTCTACGATATGCTTCCTTTGATCTACAAAGCATCACTGAAACCAAGCAGTTAGTAAATTACCGTAACTAAAAGAAGCCCATGAACGTGATACATGTTGACCATAAAGAGACCCCCATACAGCCTCTGGGCCTCTGAGGGTAGAAAAGTCAGTGCCCACCGGCACGTGCTTTGCTGACCTGCACGACCTCAGAAAATCAAAAGTATCTGTCGACTTAAATAGCTTAAGATGAGTACAGTGCAAATCGTTTACCATGATTACTAGGGGACGAGTGTGAATAACTCGTTTCTTTTTACCGAATTTCGTTTCAAACAGTTTTTCAATTCCAGTTTTTAAAAATGTTTAATACACATATAAGCAAGTACTGTAGTGTTTACACAAAGATCGTTGGGTGTAGCAGTCGTGGTGGACTACACGCACTCAAACAAACTACAAAAGACTACACAAATTCATTTAATTCTTCCGTAAGTGATAATGAACTTAACAGATAACAAAAGATATAGCTGTAAAAATCTGAAGATACAACTTTACAAAATAAAGGTAACAAATGTTCAAATCCTAGTCCGATAGTATTGCCATGTTCGAAAGATGATTGTAATAAATGTCCCAACTGTCTCAGGCGCATAGGCTCCAAGCAACACACGACAGTTTCACATTGGATAAGCGGACCACATGTTGAAACTTAATAAAACTTAATAAAAAATAGCATAATAATAACATTTTGTCATCCAAGGTCTCGTATTTTATGTTCTTTCGCTAAACCGACCTTTTTGTGTTAAGCGATATTTTGTTATCAGTTTTGTGATAAAGGGACTAATTTGCATTATATATCGATGCTGGAAAGAACTAAGCATCCTTTTCATGTCAGCGAATATTTTTTAGTAAACGTTCTCGTGTTATGTGTTTTCCACTGTAACTTAACCAGGCCTACTGCATACGCTAAATACTGTGACTGAGTGTATTTAGATGGCTTTGACCTGCTTTCAACAGCAGCCTGTGAAAACCAGCCCACCAATCTGAACAAAATACTTGTAAAAAGAGACTTTTGTAAAATAAAAATGACCCTCCCCGATTTCATAAAGTCTTCATTACTACCTCATTCTCGCCGACGTTCGTTTGTTGGTTGTATCATCGCCCACCTAGAACTAAGAATAATCTCCACGGTTCAGTTGTTATGGTGTTGTGTGGAACTTCATACAGAATTTTATGAACTGCGTGCGACCAAGATGAAACAGCTCGCGTTTTCTTTTCGTTTCTGAAAGCGAACGCTTTCTTCTTTCTTTTTTCTGATCTCCACACTCTTAAAATTTATGTCCACTAAAAGCAGATATTATTGTGGCTACAGAAGAATCTGCCTCTTCCGCGGTCGCCAGATGGGCAACGTCCCAGAATGGCTTCTTCTCAGAACAGGGTAACAGTTGTTTCCTCAAAGATCCATGATTTTCCTCATTCATCACTCTCACCATGTAAGCTATCCACCCCTTAGACGGCCAAGGCATGCGTGGCCAATAACGATTATCCTCGGAGACAGATCGAACGAGTTATTGCGACGCCCCCAACAGGGTTGAGACGGCTGTCATTGGTGTTTATTCTCGGGACGATCACGCGTCGTTTACGGCTTTGCCATTCCGAGAGCTTAAGTCGGAGCATATAAGAAAATCTGAAGGGAGGATTGCTGATCTGCGATGCAACACATCAAACGGAACTTCTGTGCAGCGGAGATGTAGTTGGTCTACATTCTTAAATATTTTCCGAATTTGTTTGCACATAATATATAGTTTTCTGACCCATCATACAAACTCATCGATGCTCCACCGCTTGCAATTTCTGCTTCGGCCTTTCACTCAAATCTGAAAACATTCCTCTTTCACAGATCCTATCCTGGCTCCTCTTCTTCCTCTTACCTAACCCCAAACATCATCCACCGTAGCTGCCACGCTGTCTCTCTGCCTGACTCTTGGATCTTGACCTGGAACCGAACCCTTTTGCCTATCGATTTTGTTTTGACTGAGCGCCTGTGAATAAGCTGGTCCCCGCGGCGCGGCTTTCGTTGGGCGCTGTAGAAATATCGGAATTACGATTACGATTACGATATGATCACAGCTTTTAATGCCACACCTGTAAACTTATTTGAACGGACCCGGTAAAGTCAAAGAATTAAGGTCGATCTACTACTGTTAACTCATGCCGGAAACATGAGAGCAAATAGCGGTAGTCTGCCTCGTTTGGCTAAATCCGTTGTGATCTATTTTGCAGTAAGGCTTTTACTAGATATCAATAAAATTATATTTGTAGGGTCTACTGTTAACACTGCATGCAGTGCAATTAAATAATATATAAGTGTAAATGTAGGCCTACATGTTTTTCTATAGCGACCGTATGGCCTCGACCCTGCTAATTTTTCAATAAATTTATCGGGTGAGATCCTTCACCACCGCTGCAGGTCCTTGCCCACCGTATTAACTACACGTTCATCTTCCACGTTCACCTTTTAGACAAAGAATAGCTTGGTCCGTTTTATAAAACAGGACCTTTTGTAACAGTATGCTTTAATACTGGTTTTACCCTTTATTATAATCTAATACGACAGCTATAATAAACAGCAAGAGCTAGGCGATAGCATAGATCTCTCTAGGTCACCAGCCAGCAATGGGCTGTCTGTTGTGCTGCTAGTGTCTCAATGCCCCAAGCCCCTTCTTCCTGTTATCTTTCCCTCCTCTCCAACCCCAAACACCACCACCCCGTAGCTGCCACGCTGTTTCTCCGTCTGACTTTTGGATCTTGACCTGGAACCGAACCCTTTTGCCTATCGATTTTATTTTGACTGTGCGCCTGTGAATAAGCTGGTCCCCACGACGTGGCTTTCGTTGGGCGCTGTAGAAATCTCGGAATTACGATTACGATTACGAATGCGTCATTCGCTTACTGCCACAACATTTTTCATAGGTTTTTAAACATGAAACCTTTTAGAGCATTTATCGATGTTAAAACAGTCAGGGAGTCCAGCTTATTCACCGGTGCTATATAAAATCAAGTCCACAAGAGCCATGTTAGTTACTGCACGGACAAGAGCATCCTGAATTATTTGTAAGCGTTTTATCTGAGATGAGCTGATGTTGCAGAAGAAGGTGTTACAGTAGTCAAGTTTGGAGAGAACATTTGATGTGGCTAGTTTGCAGGCAAGGTCGGATCCTGGGTGTCAGCACAGACAACAGGGAAGAGTTCTTTGTCGTCAGTGTAGAGGAGATGATAGACAAAGGAGGAGGAGGAGGAGGAGGAGTAGGAGGATGAAGTAGGTTTGGGGAGTGGGGAGGTGTAAGAATAGCCAGGAAAGGACCAAGAACAGAACCTTGAGAAACAACACAGTTTAGAGTGTGAGGAAGTGACGAATGTCCGCCAGAAGTGGAAGAACGAGAGGAAAGGTATGACTTTGCATAGATTACTTTTCCAAAAATCTCATCCTGATTCTTCTTCTTCCCCTTATCTCTCTTCCCGCTCCATTTCCAAACACCATCCACCGTAACCGTCCGACTGCTTGCCTGCCTGCCTGACCCTTGGATCATCTGGAACCGAACACTTTCTGCCTATCGATTTTGTTTTGACAGAGCGCCTGTAAATTAGTGGTTCCCGCGACTTAGATTTTGCTGAGCGCTGTAGAAATCTCGAGATTACGATTAGGCCTACGATAGGACAGCTTCGTTGAAGAGGTGTTTGGCGTTAGCAGATTCGTTGGGATTTAGAAGCCTGCTAGAGTCAAGATAGCCAGTGAGGCGAGACAGAACGACCCGTTCTGAGAGATTTGAAATTGGGCTGTAATTAAAAATGGTTTCTTTGTCTAGGGACAGTTTTAAAGAAGTGGTTTAAAACTGAGTTTTTGAAAAGCATGGGTAATCTTAAAGTGCCGGTCGTCAGAGTTTCGGTAAACGTAAACTGAATTTCTTCAGCGCCGAAAATAGCTTTGTTAATAAAACTAACTAGCTTATTCACAGATGCACAACGAAAACAAAATCGATCAGGCTGATGATAAAAAATAGGCCTAAATATTACTAATAAGAATTAGCAATTTTATGGCGTAAGTGTCTAATGCGCTAGGCTTCAACCAGACTAGTGTCGAATCAAAATCAAGCTGGAAATCAGATCAATTCCCAGGTCAATCCGCTAAGGCAGAAGTACTGTACAGTCTAAACAAATTGAGTTAGATTTGATTCTAATGCTCTAAAACCCTGTTAACTGTGTGCTCGTTTACCTTCTTTCATCGTTCGCTGACTTTTTGAAGTGAATGCGAAAACGCAGCCGAGTTAGCGTAGGTCACGGCCAGTCAGCAAACAGGGTCACTTATAACTAGGTCAATCGCCAGTATATAGGTCATTATATTATATAATGATCAAAAACTCAACATCCATGGTAAAGTACATATTATTTTGATCACAGATCGATATTCCTGCCTGTATTGAAAACTGATTTTGCTCATTAAGCTTACGTTTATTGAATGGTATGTATTTCAGTAGGTGTCATGCCTCGCTGACTCTAATGTAAAGTTGTAAAACAGATTGATCGGTACTAGACGGGCGTCTGCTTGCTGCATTAAAGAATTGAAGTCATTGGGCAAAACTGGTTCAGCTGGAAAAGCGACTGCAAACTGTTGGCAGAAGAGCAGCGTTGCTGTAAAGGACGTAGCATTAAAATTCTGAGTTATTCTAAACAATTGTTGAATATTTAGTCAATTAAATCGTAATGGTAAACTCGAAATACCTAAAGCTAAATGCTAAGCGCATGGCACCAGCTTATTCACGAGCGCTGCGACAAGTCCGTGCGGTTGTCCAAAGATGCCATGTCAAGAACCATTTAAATTTCCTAATAGCTTGTAATGTATAATTTTTACTTTGTAAAGAATCAAGACATCGTCACCGTTATTCACTACTAAGCTTGGTCTGGTCAAACGTTTATTCATAAAATGATATATAAATAAGTATATATACATATATATATATAAGTATATACATATACATATGTATATACATATTTGTATGTATATATTTACATATATGTATGTATATATACATATATATGTATATGTTTATATACATGTGTACATATATATATGTACATATATATACATACATGTATGTCTATTTGTATATGTATATATATGTGTATATATGTATATATATGTATATATATGTATGTATATATATATATGCATATATATATACATATATATATACATATATATACATATATGCATATATTTGTATATATATGTATATATATATATATACACATATATATATAAATTGAACTAAGTACTTGTTTTGCACATTGTTTCTGGTAATATTCTATATTCTTTCTTTAGATTGGCCAGAAAATGTCGGCTGTATTGCGACTGCGGTCAGTTGGTTTTGGCCTTCTCTGCGCCAACAGGACATCATCGGCTGTGGGTTCAGTAAGTGGACAGAAGTCAGAGCGTGGATCAGCTGCAGTCACAACAAAAGCAGTTGTCTTTGACATGGGAGGTGTCATTATTCCATCTCCACTACCTTTCCTAAGAGGTTACGTTTGTAGATTATTTCGGCATATGCAGCTTGTACAGTGAGTTACTGGTTTCTGAGAGATTTAACATTTTGTGTTTATCACCAAGCCCTCATACTCTGCATCTTTAGGTTTTAGGATAACAGCATTTTAAATAATTTTGGTCCATTTTGTTACAAGTGCTTTTAAGAGGTTCTTAAAGGGAGCTATTTTAATTGTCGTTAGGCATACATAGGCATATACATACATGTACATACATACATACATACATATGAATGGAATGACTTACCTGCCGACTCTTCCTCTTCCGCAAGCGCTTGAAGACCGTATTACTTCCCAGTTCTGGGACGTCGGGCTGGGAGCGCCTCTGATGAGGCTACATACATACATACATACATACCTACATACACGAACATGCATTTTTAATTTCATCGGCTTTACTTTAATAAAAATGCACCCCTTGTGTTGACTTTGAATTTACACTGTGAAAAACCATCAAACATACATACATACATGTAGGCCTACATACATACATACATACATATAAATACATACCAGTCTTATTTAATTGTGGGAAGCTTTATGTAAAAGCTTTGCTATAGACCACTTCATTATTTGTGTATATAAGCATCTGAAAAATTGTGTAAAATGCATTAATTACAAGAACCTGTTGAGATACTTACAGGTGCTCTGCTTGTGGTAACTGGGCTTATTGCCACATTTTGCAGGTTAATTTTTAAAGATTTTTTGTAAATATTTTAAACATTTTCGACTAAAGCATTCTGACTACAGTGAGAAGTTTGTTTAACACGAATTTTACTTCAGCAGATTATGAGTCAAATCTGGGTTTACCGGCTGGCACCCTGGCAAAGACTGTTGTGAGTGGTGGAGACAATGGAGCTTGGCAGGAGATGGAAAGAGGAGAAATCAGTCTGAGCGAATTTGCCCAGAAGTTCAGCCAGCAGGTGGCAGCAGTTGTAAGTACTTCTTTGATAGAATGTGTGTTTTCTCAGTGTGCAGAAACTGTCCTGGCCTCAGGCCACCTCGTAACATATCTGGCTCACTGCAGGACTCCCTCATTCAATGGATCAGCAAAGCTAGTGTTTATTTCTGGTAATCGTAATCGTAAGCATAATCTCGAGATTTCTACAGCGCCCAACGAAAGCCACGTCATGGGGACCAGCTTATTCACAGGGGCTCAGTCAAAATAAAATCGATAGGTAAAAGTGTTCTGTTCCAGGTCAAGATCCAAGAGTCAGGCAGAGAGACAGTGTGGCAGCTATGGTGGGTGATGTTTGGGATTGGAGCAGAAAGAGGGATAAGAGGGGAGTCAGGATAGGATCTATGAAAGAAGAATGTTTTCAGTTTTGAGTGAAAGGCTAATGTGGAAATTACAGTGGAGCATAGGTGAGTTTGTCTGATGGTATATAACTTGATATCTTTTTAGCAGTTTGGACATTGATTATAGCATTTAATATTCATTGATTTATAAATTATGTAGATGTATTCATCCGAAAGTGCTCCTCTTGTATTGCCCTTGTGTTACACTGGGAAACCCACCACTTCTTCAAGTTCATGGCCTGAGAATAATCTGAAATCCGACAGTTGAAAGGGAATTATTTAATCCTCTGTTGAAAATTTTATTTGATTTTTCTGTTTCGTCTAAGTATACACATTCTTAATAAGAAAGTAAGCAACAATGTAAGTTCTTTTGTTGTGGCGATCATCTCTATTTTTGCAGTTTCATTGAATGGCATCTCTGTGTATATTTGCCTGATACATGTTGTGGTAAATTAAGACATGGAGGTGGCTTCTTATTGCTATAAATGTTTGTGTGTGTTTGTTATAGTCTGGTAGAAAGCAGATTGATCTGAGTCAAATGATGAACAGACTGGCTGAATCACTCGATCTGGCTCGGCCTTTTCCTGAAATGCTCGATGCTATTCAGTGCCTCAGAGCTGAAGGAATTAAGACAGCGCTGCTTACTAACAACTCTGAACACCCAAATGGTGGAACATGCCAGCCACTGGATGAGAAATTATTTGATGTTGTTAGTGGTTTATGTATTTCTTGCTTGTAATGAAATCAACGAACGCAATTTCTTTTGAGTTCACAGTGATTGTTAGGTTAGCATCATAGATGGCTGTAGCCCAACAAAGAATACAAGTTTTCATAAAATAATGTTGGCTTTCTATAACCAGATTACCTTAGAACTATGCAAAAATATTTAAATGAAAAACTCTTCCTTTGTTCATTACTTATTTCATATTTTCAGCTAGAAAGACCAATTCAAATAGTAACTATTTTGTGCCTGTTCTGTTTCTGTTTAAACAGATCGTTGAATCGGCAAAGGTGAAAATGCGAAAGCCAGAGCCAAGGATTTACCAATATACCCTGGAGAAATTGCAGGTGGCGCCACAGGAAACTGTGTTCCTTGACAATCTTGGAGAAAATCTGAAAGCAGCAAAGAAGCTTGGTTTCAGAACAGTTAAGGTATTTATAGTTTTTCTATATTCTTTTAGGTTTTCAGTGATATTTATTGATCATATTTACTGGTGTTAGTGTTTGACAGAGGTGGAATGGTGGCCAAGGAGATAACTCGTTGACCTTTAACCTCTGTTTGACCTCTGTGACACAGTTCTTCATCCCAGGCCATCATGTGAAATTGACACATGTAACATTGTTGAACTATGTGTAACCTTGGAGGCCAACGTCTAATGTACAAGTCCCAAGTCAAGTCAAATTCATCCAGTTTTTAACAGTTTGTTTTGATATATGTATGCCAATGGATATTAGTATCTTAAAAGACTTAATGTTACAGGTAACGAAGCCGTGCCAAGCTATCAAAGATTTGGAGAGAGAAGTGGGATTCCAGTTGAACGGTTATGTTGATGGCACAACAAGAATTCCGGATCAGCTGAAAATCTCATTTGACCGTCTCAAGTCATATTTAAATTCTGTTTTAAATCTTCATGACACAGGTAATTCTATTCTATTCCAATGACTTCTACAGCACCGCTGTCATAATGCCCAAGCCGTCAATCAGTGGTTGCTTCAAGCAAAATCGTAATCAAAAGCATAATCATTGAGGTTAAAAAATTATTGAGCTGTATGATTATGATTTAGGACAGTTTTGTGATGAAGTTTCATTTAAGAAATAATCATTAGCTGCTGAGAATAAAGAAGATGTGGCTGATACTTTCTTCTTTGCTCCTACTAGCCTAGAAAACCCCTTATTTTCTCTGTTTATGCATAAAAGGATTTTCTTGAGTTTTCCTTTCTGAAGTTTTCTAGTCGTCTTAAAGTAAATCGCAGTGTTCTTAAAATAGTTGTTTACCATTAAACTTTTTATTGTGGATTCGTATATGAATGCATGCGTCAGGGTCGTGACGGCTTGATTTGTAAGTGAGCACCTTCTAGTATGAAACTGGCGCAGGTAGTGAATGCTTGTTCAGCTTTTTCAGTTACTGGACTTGATTTTTGGACTTTGCTTCCTGCATATGTTCATTGTGCTCATTTTTGTGTGTGATTCTAATATCAACTGAAGACTCACCTTTTTCAGTTGGCTTATCCACCCTCTCTGTTTCGTCAGACTGACTTTCTGAATGATGTCCTGAGTGCAGCTTGATTTTGGTGCTCCACTGGTGCCTCAGACATCGGCGGTACAGAAGTTTCTAATTACAATTGCAATACTGTTCGTGGTTTCTTTTATAAATGACTTTGATTGATGTCTAGTCAAATAAGAAGAAGTGGCTGCAAAAGTCTTCAGATAAGACTACATCTGATTATGTTTTTTCTGTGCAACATTCACGGTTTGTTCATTTATTTTACAGTGGATCCTGTTATTCGATACTTTGAACATGGTCTGTCGAATCCTACTTATTTTGTCAAATATGCCAATAAGGACATGGTGCTCAGAAAGAAGCCAGTGAGTACATATGATTTAAGATTGCTTGTATCATTCCCACAGCTGATAAGAAATGCAGAATGCAATATTAATGTTTTGTCGTATTCTAAGTTTAGATGCAATTTTGATGTTTTATCATCTTCTGAGTTTGAGATTTTCAGTAGGATATCGGTATATTTGTAAAGACAGATGTGCAACATTGTGCACATTTTTAAGATATGGTGTTCCATTCAGCCTTAGTCATAATCTGCTAGTTGCAGGTTCTAGCTTGCTGAGTGGGCTCTGTGTATTGTCTTTGGGTAAAAGTTGCATGTGCCTCTATCACTAATTGGTAGAATTTGGTACTGGTAAGAGCTGGGAGGTAAACAGCAAATACTGCAATGTGGTGGGCCCGTGTCCACAACCTTGGATTCGTCCACTGCTTGCGTAAGGGCGTAAGATATGAGCGCCTTACACGGGTCCCCTGTGGTGTATGGGAGGCTTTACTACTAAGTGGCTTTGCTGTTTTCTTGTTAACAATATATTAGCCTGGGAAGTTGTTGCCGTCTGCTCATTCCGTTGAGCGGGAATACTTGGTCATGAAGTCACTCAAAGACCGTGGTGTTCCGCTACCCACAATTCTCGGTTTCTGTGAAGACAGCAGGTCATTGATTTTACTGTTATTATTGAGATATTTCATGTTCAAAACCAAATAATTTATGTGTTTAACAGTCTATCAGAGTAAGTGATAGAAGGAATTTTCAATTAATTAAACTCTCATTATAAGTGTTCAGGTTGTGAGACAAATTTGCTTTTGTGTTATGAGGTGATTATGACTGATTGTTTCACCACAGAAAACAGTCAAAGCACCAAAGAAATCGACCTTCAAACAAGGGAATAACCTTCAATAAGAGATCAGTTTTGCAATTTTTTCTAACAGTTTTGTCATTTTGTACATAACCATTTTTGCCTTAAGAGACTGTTGCATTTAACTATCAATTTCTGTTGATTTCTAGTTTTTATGTTCATCTTCAGTATTCTTGGCACACCTTTCTACGTCATGGAGTACGTACCTGGGCGCATTTTCAAAGATCCTTTGCTACCTGGATTGAGCAATGACGAAAGACGGGCAATTTATCTTTCCATGTGTGATGTTCTTGTCAGGATCCACAAAGTCAGCATCAAAGAGGCTGGGCTGGAAAACTTTGGCAAGCAAGGTTTGCCACTTTATTTACAATTTGAAATTTAAGCATACTTCTACAGAAATAACTGCATTTAAGTCTGATATGTGTGACTGGGTGTAATTCCCATAAGGTTTATTAAATGCAGTGAGCATTGTCAACAAAAACAGTCTGTTACAATATGTTGTTTGACACTCTCGGATGTGTGAGATATTAAATGCTCATTGATTTTGGAGTAGAATTTTTATGACTTACTTTTGCAACATTGCAGTGGCATTTTTAAAAACTTTCACTGTTACATATAATTTCTTTTTTATTTGCAGTTAAAAATTTGCGCTGGTTGAATTTGAAGTTAAAGTTACTATATTTTGTGGTGCAGAGATAAATGACAGTAAACCACTCCCTATCAAAATATTTAGTCTTATGTTATTGCTCAGATAGAAGTCTCCATTGATATAATTTTGTTCATGATAGGCGGCTTTGTGAAGCGTAATTTCAATCGGTGGGCAAAGCAGTATGAAGCAAGCAAGACGAGGGATATTCCAGCCATGGATGACCTGATGAAATGGTTAACTGAAAACATGCCAGCAGAGGAAGCATGCACTGTTATTCATGGTGATTTTAGGTGCGGTTTTTACATAAAGCGTAAAGAATAGTATCAACAGAATAAGCACAAGAAATACCTGTATGTAGGCAAGTCCTAATTACAGTACCAGCGTATCATGTAAAATTATAAAATTCTGAGCACCAAGTCTGTGCTAATAGTTGCGGATGGTGAAGGCGGTGTTCACAGTTGACGTTCAGGTGACAAGTTGACTAGTTGGTTCAAGCCTTTCCTCTGGAACAGTCACTGCTGAGGGACCTTGAGCAACTCTGAGAGGAAAACAATTGCTTAGTGGTATCAACTGATTATTGTTTATGAGCATGTAATGCTCTTTAAGTATCAGTAAATAGCAAATGTGTATATTCGTAACTTTAGCAAGCCTATTCATTTTTGTCAGATTACGTGGTGGCTCCTCAGTGTCTCAATGTACCACTGGTTTTGGATGTGAATATCTGCAGATATTTTGCTCTTAGAGTATAGAATCAACGTTTCATGGTGCACAGGTCTTGATGTCTGTGATGATATTCCTGTCTGAATTTCGTATTTTGATATTTACTTGATGTCTAGGTTGGACAATCTAATATTTCATCCATCAAAGCCTGAAGTGTTGGCCGTAATTGACTGGGAATTGTCAACGCTGGGTGATCCTCTTGTAGATCTGGCGAATGAATGCCTCAAATACTATATTCATACTGAGAAAGCAGTCCTACCAAGTGAGTCTTTGTTTTAAAGAAGATTTCATGAAAAAACAGTTCAGTTTTGCAGAATAAAGTGCTTGAATAATGTAATATAATTCGTTATAAAATTCGTTACCATGTGCACTTATTTCAATCTGTTATCTCTAGTCTTATCATTATATATAGTAGCATATTTTGTTGATCTGGATTTTGTGTGGGTGGTCAGTATTTACAAATGATTGCATGCAGCATATCTTCGGCATAAAATTCATGTCTCAACCGATGAAGTTTGTTTTGTTTTTATTAATCCCAACTCCACCTCTGCATCTTTGTTTCTTGATGAGCTTTCATTTTTGTTTGTATTTTGACTGAACAGTCATTAGCATGCCATCATGGCGCAGATCACTGCCAAATTTAGAACTTTTGTAGCCCCAGTTAAGTGCCGATATGAAATGGCTTCTCTGATTTGGGTTTCTATTTAAGTGCTTGCAGAGGGTTGGGTTACGTGGAAATGAAACTTCGGTGGAGTTTTTGTCACTGCCCGTTGTGGATGATTTTAGATCTGCAAGGAGTTGATGTCCAGTCGTATGGTATACCTACAGTTGAAGAATTAATTAAACGCTATTCAGAGCAGATGGAAATTCCAGGAATCGCTGACAAGTGGCCATTCTATATGGCGTTCATATGCTTTCGAGGCGCTGCCATGTTGCAAGGAGTGCATATGCGATATTCATTAGGTAATTTTAACTCACTTTTACTTTGTCATTTGATAGTATCTTAGTATCTTTGTATCATATTCATTTGGTCTTTGCAAATTTTTACTCTTTGTCCTAAAATATACATCTCTTATGCTGTCTCTTTTGCTGTCTTAGTGTCGTTCTTACTCTTTATCTCGATTCTGCTGTCTGTCTTTTCCTGTTATATTCCTCTTTCTTGATTTTTCTCCCAATGGATTATTCCAGCTTAACTTAATTCCTTCAACTGGTTACTCTTTGATCTGACCTTGAAATATTATTTGATTGGAGCAGATAAGTGAATTTTTTTAGCTCTACATAAATATATCTGTTATCTGCTTGTTAACTTGTTGCTTTTAATCTGTTTTACGTGAGGATGCCATTTCGCACAATGATCATGGCTATATTTAACGTGTACATTTACATTTACTCCAAATCCAGCCTGTGAGAAGTCTAACAGCTGATATACTTTATAAATTTGAACATTGTAACTTGTAACTGAGTGACCTATATCTCTACAGGTCAGTCTAGTTCTCCAAATACTGAAATGGCAGGACCTGCAGTCGACATGTTTGCCAGCCTTGGTTTAGAAATTGCTTTTAAGCAGACGTTGCTCGGTGGAAAACCGCACAACGTAATTACAGTTTTTGTACATCAGATTTGTCTATGACTTTATCCTAAAGATGTGTTAAACAAATAATGTAATTATCTAATCTAATGACTTCTATAGCGCCATTATCATAATGCTCAAGGCATCAGTCGATGGTCGCTTAAATTACCAATCCTTACATTTATTAAATTTTTAATAATTCACACTGTGAATAAGCGTTTAAAGGCTTAAAGGTGATGATTTCAATTCTTAACAACAAATTTTTTAACTGTCAACGGGTTCAGTTTGTTTTGGCTTAGTTTTTTTAACAACATTGTTTATGGACGTCTAAGGCTTAGTAGAGAGTTTTTTGTTTTCCTAAATGTTTTCTTTAAAGCTGTGTTGTTTGTGTATTTGAATTAGCTGCTGCTCTGGTATTTAATTTCAGACTAATTTGTTTGGCAAGACATCTGGTGGCAGTAAGAAATTTAGCACACTGGCGTCCTGTTCTGGTATGTATGTTTCTTAACATGTTTTAGGCTGTGTGTAAGCTTAAATATGTATGGCCTATGTATGCATGAATGTGTGTGTATGCACGTATGTATGTGTGTTTATTTGAGAGTATAACACTTAATATAGTACCTTTTAAAGTACCTCTCAAAAGTGTGTAGTTACTTAAATGTGCAGTGAAGTTGAAACTAGTGTTTTGTTTAGCAGTTGAACATGCTATTACTTCTTTATTACTTAACATATTATTGTAATTGTAATCTAGAATTGATAGAGCGCCACTTCAAGATAAACTCATCAGAGATGCTCCCGGCTGGCAACCCAGAACCACTGGGGAATAGAATGGTCTTCAAGAGCTTGCGGAAGAGAGAGGGAAGGTCATATTTATTTCTTTAACATGTTAAGGTTTTTAACATGTTAAGGTGTCTTTCGCTGCAGCTTCTTCATCTGTTGAACCAAGTAATACATCTGGCTACAGTGAAAGGAATATCAATACAGGGACCTCATGCTCAGATTCAGGATTCAGAATTCCTTCTGTTCGTAAATGTTCAACAGCACTAGAACACGCTATTCCCGGTGAGTTCGCGTTATCATCAGTAAAGTGACCTCTCACATTAAGATAAACAAGTGTCCCTCAAAAGCTGAAAAATCTGAGGTTGCAGACTTGTCTTTTCCGATAATTCGTTAGTATGCTGAAAAGTTGTGGTTTTCTGTTGACAAGTCTTTCCTCTTACACACAGGCTTAATTTTTTCAAATTTTTACCCAAAATGATTTGTAGTATGTTCTGCAGAGGAAGTTCTTTTAGGGAATAATCTAATCTAAAAACTTCAACAGCGCCACTGTAATAATGCTCGAGGCATCGGTCGATGGTCGCTGCTAAACAAAATCATTGTCCTTGCCAAAGTCCATGGTGAGTCCGGGTCAAAAAGCCAGAGAGGAGTCCAGAAGTCACAGAGACAGCCTACAAAGGAAATGAGTTCCGGAAAAGATAAGTTTTCAGTCGAGATCTGATGGCAGAAACAGACTTTGCCGAGTGAACATTTGCCGGAAGAGAGTTCCAGAGTCTAGGGCCAGAAACAGAGAAAGCACGCATGCCAAGAGCTGTTCTCATCCATGGAATAGTCAGATTTAAACAGCCAGAAGGCCTGGTCGAGTGGAGGTAATACTCATTCTCTTTGTAATAATTATTGTTCTTTTCTGTATTGGTGCGAGGAGGAACAGACCTTTGCCAAGAGACAGAGCTTCTGTCAACGAATTCGTGGGCTCAAGTTCTTAGCACGGCACATGGACCAGATGAAGTTCATTATCATGCAGTTGCCAAGATGAAAATACACATACAGAATATGGCCAAACTCTGAACGCATAAGTTATTTGGTATTTGATTATTTTACACTGATATGTATGGTTTCTTTCCATTAAGTTTAGACTGCTTCGTGCAAAAATGTACAGTTAAAGGAAATTTTACTCATAACCACTACGTGATTTGACACTGATCAGTATACCGGTAATTCCTGTATTTGTCTTAACACATTTGCAAGATTTCCTGACACTGCAACTGAAATTAATCAACCTTTTACTGTAACTCAGAAGAGATATGTGTTAGTACTTTAAAAATGCGCTGTGAATGTCCTGCAAATATTCGAGTGTACTTAGCTAATTAACATGCATGTACTTAATTAATATGCATGTAAGTATTACATACATAAACACACATATACATCCAGACGAGTTTTAAGTTTAGAACAAACTATATGCTGGCTCAGGTGACTGATGACAAATCGAAGACGAACTAAATGACAAACATCTAAGACAAGTAAGAGAAGTTTATAGAAGATTGATATGTGGACGGTTTGGACGAAATTGAAAGCAAAACAAACGATGATTGATATTCTGTTGCTTCCAAGAAAAAGAAGGAAGATGAGATAAGCAAAAGGAGAGCAGTGGCTTGGACTGATGACTGACCAAAAGTATATGAAATTCACTCATTAGCACCTACTGCTGTCTGTTGGCTTACATCAGACTCTGATGACAAAGATTGCAAAGAATTTGTTTGTGTTTATTTTGTAGAGGAACCGTTGCCTATTTGCCAGCATGCCTCTTCAAAGGTTTCAGACTGTGGCCTTCATAAATTCTCCAATGAACGATTTAAATGGATGCGTTTTGAAGCATAGGCCTACCAGTGGCTGGCTTAGGTGGCTGACCTAGATGAATCTGGATATCGATTGGAGGAGTTGTATGGCCTACTGTGTGGCCAAATGGTTAAGTTCTTATAGGGCAGTATTTGTCGCTGGATTGTCTGCCTGACCTTAAAGCATCTGTAGTTAATGGCAACAGTTTCATCTTGTACATGGCTAAATGAGCTGCTGTTAATTAGGTGCTGTTGTTACGCCCTCTTATAAACAGTAACAGGTTTGGTTGCCTTTATCTGATAGATGCACACAATTAGCCACACGTTACTAACTCCAGATATTTCTGACAAGGGCTGCCAACCGTCCCCGATTCGCCTGGACAGACCCGGAATCGGCCCTGTGCGTCCCGTGTCCCGGACTGATCCCAAATTGTCCCGGAACTTTGTGTAAATATCCACGTCACCAAATGTTCTTCTTTTTGCACACTAAACTCGAACAGCCGGCAGTAAATAAGTTTTACAGAGTGACCATAAAATAGAGGGTAGTTTCGATCCCCGTCAGTTCTTCTTAGCTTGCGTGCACTGCTGTATTCTGTCCGATCTCTGTTCGAATCTTAATCTCCCTTTCGCATGCGCGCAAGCCCTTTTATACAAGTCAACCGAATACGACCCCTTTCCCTGGGATCGTCGAATGTATAGGGTGTCTAGTCCCGTTTGTACAGCTGCATTGTCTATCACCTATACATGCCCCTCGCTGTCGGAGCCTGTGGGGGATTCACGTCTTCATCCCAAGAGAGGCTCATCGGAGGGCCCAGCATGTCACCCGATATCGTAATGGCGACCCCCGGCGGGTGTCGTAGTCGCCTTCATGTTGACCGCTGGTCTTGGGCGCGACAGCAACTTGACTCTTGATGATTTGAGTCAAATTATTTGACTGTAATTTTTAACGACTATTTGCAGTGATCATACATTAGGCTGATGCAAGATTTGTTACATACAGTGATGTGGACAGGGTAAATTGGTACTGGCATATCGAGTGACTATGCAGGTGTCCCGGATTGGCAGAATCAAAAGTTGGCAGCCCTGTTTCTGACACCAATCTACACATGCCAGAATTGTTTTCTATAACAGGTGTCTTCTCATTGTGAGACACCTGTAATTGGTGTTATATAATGATGTAATTGGTGTTATATAATGATGTAATTGGTGTTATATAATGATGTAATTGGTGTTATATAATGATGTAATTGGTGTTATATAATGATGTAAGATTTTGGATGAAATATGTTGTTGCAAAGAGTGTGCAGAATTTTCATGTGTTTTACTCTACACCAAAGCCCCAAAATAACAAACCTGCTGATTATTGGGGTGCAATTTGGGGTATGTGTGTGTCATTACGTGTAATGTACAAACGATTTATTATAATACAGTAATATGTTACAAGTATCCTACAAGCCATCATCGCTGTGTCTCCAGGCCATGAGCGTAAGCCGATGCGCATATATTGAACGCCAGAGATGTCCAACTCCTAAGACAGTTACTGTGTAGGGACCTTGAGCAAGTCCTTTACTCACAATTGCTCAGCGCCATCGACTGATGCCAAGGCATTAGACAGTGGCGCCTAACAAATGCAGAAATAAAAAAATAAATGTTCCTTGTTCCTAGGCTCTTCGTACGCTGACGATATCATGGGCGTGGTCTATGCTGACCAATCCCGTTACAGCGTGTCTTCATTGTGAGGGGGAGCTGAACCAGTGGGGGGAAGGTTACCTGTGATAAAATGGTCAAAGACGACTCTAAGGATGTCCTTTGCCCATAAAGCCTGGACATATATTTTGTAATGCAATTGGTCTCTTGAACTTTGCAAATTCTCCTCTTTTCCTTTCGCCCTTCACCCACGATCATCTGTCTCAACCCCCTCTGTTACTCCTCAGGCATTCCATTCAAAACGCAAGTCCCACCTTGGCAAGAAATCTTACCTTGATCCATACAGCCTGCCGCCTTCTGTTACCTCCTTCGCATACAATCAAACTTCCTTTTCGACTGGCATGGTTAGCACACTGGTTGGTTAATGCGTTCGTCAAAGCGCTCTGTGTTTGAGGATTCCGGTTCGCATACCGATTGTGGCTATAATTTATTTAACATCGGTCTAACACGGTCCGCACACGGGAACCTGAAATAGGGTGGCGCCCATTCAAACTGTTAGCGGTGGTGAAGGATCTGACCCGATAAAATCACTGAAAAATATTGAGTGTCCTATCGTAATCCAGAGATTTGAGGCCCTACGGTCGCTATTGAAAATGTGAAAATGTACTTTTCCCCCTACAATTAAATCGTCCATACTGTGGTTTCTGATCGAAAGCAAATCTAATGCATGGCTGCATTTTGCAGGAACGCGCATGTTGGGGCACGCGCAAATTATGACTAACCGCGCTAAAGGAAACACTTCCCAGAATACCGTTCGCCAGTCGACCATATTGAAAAGTACTGTTGACAATGACAACAAAATCTACTACGCGCTTGTTGAGGTTAAATAGAAATGTTATTTCACTGTCGAATGAAGTAATCATTGTTGACATGTGTAGGAATCGTACATCGAATTAGACGAATGGAGAAATTCTGTGTGTAGGCTAAACGGTGTCGTCATGATTTACAGTGATTTACGACCGGAAAACATTGCAATCTTTGTTAACGAACTCGGGCCGTCTGCTTCGATTGACTCCGGAGACTAATTACAATCGTGAAGTAAACCACTTCCCGAAGAAATTTGTGGTTGGAGTTTGGACTTAACAGAGCAAACATAGAAGACTGTTTTTTCAGAAGGATATAGTGTTTCTCAAGAAACTTTGCCAGCGACGCATTTTGATGTATATGCAATTTTCGCATTATGCCAAACGAAGATTACACGTTCTTGAGGCTTCTCGGCCGCGGCAATTATGGCGAGGCCTGGTTGGTGAAAAACACGAGGACCAAAAAGAAGGTAAATAAATCGTAAATAAAATATTGCCCCATTTTGAAAAGAATTCAGTGGTGATCAGCAGACCGGTGCAAAGCAGACTGAAATTAAAACTGTCAAAAATAAGCCAGCAGGACCAAACTGTTGTTTATAACTGAAATTGACTGATTATTTATTGGAGGAAAAGCAGTGTGTGTTTTCATTCAGCATGATGTAATGCTCTGTGTTCGATCTTTAGTTGATGTCACAGTATGAACTTTGGCAAATCCAAGAAACTATTCTGATATGGTATATTTTTTTATGCCAGAGACCTGCCATTTTTGCAATACACTTTTTCAGCATATGTTTTTCCGTCCATGACGTTGGACCTTTCAAATTTTGCCTTTGTTTTTCTCCAACTTTAATTTCTTGTATCTTTGATTTAGCAGATTTGTAAATAATGTTAATTATTGCAATATTTTAGTTTATGATTAACATAATTATTCCATGGTAAATCATTACTTGATTTAATGGATACTGGTGGAGTAGCAGTTTCCTCATAAAGGGTGATATTCATGAATGACAAGGACTATGATGGCAATGATAATGATTATAATCCTCAGTTACTGTGTGCCATGGACTTGGTCCCCATATCAACTCAGTAACCATCTGTGGGGACATAAATGAGAACATTCCCCTTTACATGGGGAGCCCTCATCCAATGCTCCTCCAACAATGCTCACCCAATCAGTCAGCAATCTCAGCATGCCAGACAGAATAACCCCCACCGACTCTGCTGCCGTGCTTGTGTTCCTTAACCTGACCATATGAATTACCCAGGCCTTCTGTTTGCCTTGTTTAACTTCTTATGGGTGACTAAGCAGACTAAACAAACATATTAGGTGGCAGAGAGAGATTACTAAATATCTTCTGATTCCCGGCTTCATTGTGCAGTTCTGAACTTTGTAAGGAGAGCATTATCGTATTACAGCAGTATTATATTTTCCTGTAAATATTTGACTAAGGCATTAAAATAAGGAACATTGGCTGTGGAAATCCCCAAGTAGCTGTCGTTAATAAGAGCTTAACAGCAGGCTTCTCATACTGGTGCTTAATAAGAAAGTCTTTGCATGTGGTCTGCTTAGCGATACACTTAATAAGAAGAGATCACTGAAGTACGTGCCATCTGACAGCCATAAATCGTCCTTAAACACTGGAGATTATCTCCTAGTTAAATAAACTATCTAGTGGTTAGCATGCTAAGCTGTCAATCAAGAGGTCAGTGGTTCAGATCCTCCCAGGGGAGAAATCGGCTTCCCTTGAGTCGCCTAGGCAACTCACCTCTAATGAGCACACTGGCTGTATGCAGTCAGTCAGTGGGAAGATCAGGGCGGAGAGGGAGAGGACTGGCCATTCACCCTCATATGCAGAGGCTAAGAAAATGAAGTCTCTAACAATTCATGCACAGGGCTAGCTCAAGGGGCTGCTCTTCCTCGTCTTACAAAGTGCAGTATATATTTTATTATATATTTTATTTATTTATTTATCAATTGCACATATTGTGCATGCATGGTAAGTAAATCTGAATCTTGCATTGTGGTCTTTGGTAGATTTTGTTTCATTGGTACAGTGCTATTTTATCTGATGACTCTATTGCATGCTAACTGTAAATTATGTATTTTCCTGTTCTGTTGTGTCAAAAGTTACTGCCAATTAAGTTATTTAAAGTGGCAATATATCAAATATGAATAGTAGTAGGCCTATTGCAAACAGTAGTATTCTGTGTTTAAGGACATGTTGTGGCTGCCAGGGTCATTGACAATGACATGACCTTATAATAACTTGCACCTGAAGTACTCTTTGTCTAATATTAGAAACACTTTATAGGGGGATAAAGTGTTTCTAATATTAGACAGATGAAAACAGTGAAGTGAAAAGGAAGTGAGTTTTAAACTTGCCAAGAAGTTCATATCCTTGAATTACCAGTGAGTAAATAAATGTCTAGGCTATGAGTAATCAATTTACCAGTAAATTTAGTTGATATAAATGTTTTCCCTTGTAAGAGAAATATAATGATAATGATAATCATGTCTACCTCGGGGAAAAAATGATATCAATAAGACGATTTATATAGCGCCGTATTATGGCTGAGGCCGAAGAAAGTGCTGTACATGAGTTCAAAAATCAACGACAGTCATATGATATTTGAAAAAGATAGACCCTACTGTTATTGCTGTTACCTGCTATTACTGTTACTGGTTGTTACTGTTGTTGACTGCTATCACTGTTACCTGTTATAATTGTTGTTAGCTGCCTGTTACTAATACTGTTACCTGTTAGTATTACTGGCACCTGTTACAGTAATATTATTAGCTGACACCTCCCCTGGAGGGATTAATTCCAGCTAGGAGAGAGAAAAACAGAGCAAGAGAGAAAGAGAGAGAGAGAGAGAATATTATTATAACCTGGTGTCATTGCTATATTATATACTGTTACCTGTTATTATTACTATTACCAGTTATTGCTGCTATTCTCCTGTTCAAGCTTGATTAGGTAGTTGATCTGATGCGAACCGCAATCCAAAGTTGAACTGTGCCAGTGAGAGATAATCAGAGATAAATAATCAGAGATAACGGAGCTTGTACATTTTCTTATCAGACTGCTCACGCACATAATCTTATCAAAATTTACAATGAAGGTTTGTGATCCATAGATGTCAGATTAAAGTCCGATTGTGGCAGGCACTGATTTGGCTATCAAATGTAGCATTTGTCAGATAATTAGGTAAATTTAAATATTAATTAAGCACCGTTGTTCCAGAGGATATTTAACTTTCTCCAGATAAAGGTTTTTAAGTCCTTAAGAATCATTTTTATCTCAGGTAAAACAGTAATAATAACAGCAACAACAGCAACAACAACAACAACAACAACACACTGAAACAGCTATCAGCAAAGTTTAACCTTTCCAGAATGATGCTCCCTAATTTTTTTAATTTTGAAGGATTATATGTAGCTCGGTTTAAAAAAATAAATAAGTAATAATAATAATAATGAAAACAGTAATAACAATAATAATATTAATTTATTTATTTTGTGAGCGCTGTAGTCGCCGAAGTCCTCAGCCATGCAATAGCATTCCTCGGCTCTGTGCAGGGCCCGTAGGCCGCCATCGAACCTAGTCATAGGGCAGGAACCGACTATATATTAATGACAATTGTTATTGTACTAATAAGATTATGAGTGAAAGTAGTGGTCTAATGGGAATTGTTTTGTTATCTTTGTGTGCTTAGTATGTGCTGAAAAAGGTGGACCTGCGCTGCGCTGATGAAACGGAGCGTCAGGCAGCTGAACAGGAGGCTCAGCTGCTATCACAGCTCAAACACCCAAACATCGTTTCCTACAAGGAGTCTTTCAACACGGCCGCTGGCTTCCTGTACATTGCAATGGTCTTCTGTGAAGGTGGCGACCTCTATCATCGTCTCCAGCAGCAGAACGGCATTCCACTTGACGAGCAACAGGTCGTCGAGTGGTTCGTTCAAATCTCCATGGCGATCAAGGTTCGTGTATTTGTGTTCCTATGGTGGAAATCTTATCTAATCCTGACTGCTGTGGTGCAGCTGTGAAATTGTTCTGAATTGGCACCATTTAATTTCCCTTTGTGTTGCATTACAAAACATTACACAAGTAATTTCAATGAGCCTTTCAGATACGTTCATGTCCGTTCTTAAACAGACACTTCTGTTTATTTCTAAGAATGTTCGTAATCAAGTATGTAAAGTAATTGCTTGTGTTTGTTCACTTCCAGTATATGCATGACAAGCGCATTTTGCACCGCGATCTCAAAACACAGAACATTTTCCTGACAAAAAGTGAAATCATCAAAGTCGGCGATCTAGGAATTGCACGGTGAGTCGTCTGCGCTTGGCTAATTTATTAGAAGTTTATTATGCACTAATTAACTTTTGCACGCATGAGAGGAGTTCTTAATGATTGAAGTGTAAAAGGGGAAGGCATGTATGAAAAAGAAGTAGTTAATGAACATCTCACGAAGCAGAGCTGGGCTGGCAGAGGCAGCACTTTTGTGAGGTATTTTTAAAACTGTGATATATTAAGTGACTGTTTATAGACATATACTTAAAAGGTGCTATAAAATGATGAGAAAGAGACATAGCAATAGAAACTCTCCAATAGAGGTTTCTTTTTATTTTTTGTTTTTAATGCAGATCTTCTTGTTCTAGGGTCCTTGAGAGTTCCAACGCCATGGCAACGACAATGATTGGGACGCCCTACTACATGAGCCCCGAGCTCTTCTCAAACAAACCCTATGACTATAAGGTCAGCCTCAACATTCGCCCTTCCAGAAGCCCTGTGTTAATAAGCCCTTACTAATAATATTTAATAATTAATAAGGAGAGGCTTCTGAGAGGCACGATATAAATGTGCAGTTATGTCCAACAATTAATTATGTTGTATATTGTATCTGGACATTTATACAGTGCCTTTAAAAACCTCTTGCCTATCTCTAGTGGATATATATATATATATATATATATATATAAATAATGTATGTTAAATAAAAATCTAAATTTGAACATTTGTTTCTGTTTAAGTCTGCATGTATGTCTGTATTTCCGTGTGTGTGTTTATTTATTTTATTTATATTTATTTTATTTATTTATTTTTATTTATTTATACAGAACACTTATATAGCGCCCCTTCAAGAAAACTACTCAGAAGCGCTCCCAAAACCAACCTCGGCAAAAGAGAACAGTCTTAAGAGAAGAATAGAAGATAGAAGTAAAATCCCGGGGCAGAAGACGTAGAGTAACAGTTTGTGTGTGTGTGTGTAAGTTTTTGTGTTTGTGTGTTTGCATGTGTGTGTTTGTGTGTCATTGAGTGCATGGGTGTTTGTGTCTGTCAGTGTGAACTTGTGTGTATGTGCCTCTGCATGTGTGTCTGTGTACAGTTATTTCTCTGTGTTTCTGTATGTGTTTCTGTGTCTCAGTGTGTGTGTTTGTGTGTTTGGTGTATGTATCTGGTTATTTATGTAGCACCTTTGATATCTTACAGGGCTGCTGTGTTGCGGCTAGAGATTATTTACATACTGATGCTGATCTTGTTGTCATTATTCAAAGGGAGTTTTTTAACCACGAACTCCCTCTGTCAACAAGATCTTTGTCCATGTTTCTGATGCCTCCGTTGTTTTCTGTTGTCCACAGTCTGACGTCTGGGCGCTTGGCTGCTGTGTGTACGAGATGATGACACTGAAACACGCATTCGACGCGAAAAGCTTTAACGCTCTTGCGTTTAGGATATTACAAGGCAAGGTAATATGCAGACAGACTCAACAGTACACAAACTGAATTAACAGTATGCAGACAGACTTAAACTATAAGCAGACAGACTCAACAGTATGCAGACAGACTTAACTATAAACAGACAGACTCATCGGCACACAGACAGACTCAACAGTATGCAGACAGACTTAACTATAGACTCAGCAATATGTTGTGTGACGTCTTTTAAGCAAAAATGCAATGGCAAGGTGTATGTGCAGGGGTGGTGAAGGATCTCACTCGATAAATGCATTGCAAAATGAGCAGGGTCATGGCCATATGATCTCTATATGAAACCGTGTACATTTACATTTAATGTCATGTATGCAAAAATGTAACAGTCAAATGCATTGGTCATACTGAACAGTCAAATGCAACAGTACGTGGAAATTGTACCCTTACATTCCTCATATTTTGATCCCAACTGATGACCATTTTTTCTCATTGAACTTCAGTGAACTAGCACATGCAGCAATTTTTCTGAGATACCTAGAAGGAACTATATTTAAAGTTTAGATACATACATACATACATACCGGTATATACATACGTGCATGCATACATACCAGTATATACATACATACACTTATGGTTCAGACTGTCTACCTCTGAAGCTGCTTTCTACCCATGCATATCACTCATTCAAGGTGTTACGATTGCTGTGTTGTGTTTTTACCCAGCTGCCACCGATGCCCGTGATCTATACCTCTGGGCTTCTGAACCTCATCAAAGCAATGCTCAAGAAGAATCCCGATAAACGTCCAACGGTCGATCGGATACTTGGTGATCCATACATCAAGAACCACATTGCTGTATTCCTTGAGAAAACGAAAACTAAGTACGTTCGTGAGGAATTAACTGCTTTCGATTGTATGTGTATGCACGAATGTAATTCCCAAAGTTTTGCTGCATTGATTGATGCTGAGAATTGTTAGATTGGTGCTACAGAAGTTCTGAGATTAGCTTAGAGCATCCTGATCTGAGGAACTTGTGCCTTATCTTTTCACTTTTGGCCACGTTAGAAAGCTATTTAGAATAGATTTTGCTAAAGAGAACTTGATGTCCAAATTGTGTGCTTCCTACTAACAAGTGATAATCATTTTCTGAGGAGAGAGGTCAATACAGAAAATAACAACATATTATCTGTGTAGGCCTACATCACACAGCCATGTACAAGCCATAACACAATAACCCTCTTGGCTCTCTCAGATGAACAATTATGTCATTCACTTGATCATTATCTTATGTTACTTTTTGGGGCATCATAGCTGATTGGTTAGGTTGCTTGTCTTGCAACATGGAGAGTATGGGTTCAAGCCTCCCCTGAGACG
Source organism: Norana najaformis (assembly GCA_964023275.1). Taxonomy (NCBI): domain Eukaryota; kingdom Metazoa; phylum Annelida; class Clitellata; order Crassiclitellata; family Hormogastridae; genus Norana; species Norana najaformis. The sequence continues at coordinate 31,803,332 of OZ029919.1, read as the reverse complement.
GTTACTGTGTAGGGACCATTTGTAAATCCTTCACGCACAATTGCTCAACGCCATTTACTGATGCTTACTCGTTAGTAAAGAACAGAAAAGTATCCCGTATCCCACAAGTGAGACGTAGGGAAGGCGCTCGTATCTTTCTTTAGGCCCTTGAGCCGGCAATGGCCGAATCCCAAGGTCCTGGACATGGGGCCATTGGATCACAGGACTTGCTGTTTACTTCCCGGTTTATGCTGGTACTGAAGTATACTGTGAAGCATACTGGTTGGTGACAGAGGCATGGTGTGCGGAGGCATGGTGTGCGGAGGCATGGTGTGCGGAGGCATGGTGTGCGGAGGAATGGTGTGCGGAGGCATGGTGTGCGGAGGCATGGTGTGCGGAGGCATGGTGTGCGGAGGCATGGTGTGCGGAGGCATGGTGTGCGGAGGCATGGTGTGCGGAGGCATGGTGTGCGGAGGCATGGTGTGCGGAGGCATGGTGTGCGGAGGCATGGTGTGCGCATACAACTTGCAAAGGGTTGTTACATGGAATCAAACCCACAACTGCATGGTTACTGACGAAACGCGTTACTGATAGACCGCCGTAGCAGAGGTGCTTAATAAATGCAGAAATAATAATCGCATTACCTTGGCTTGTGTTTGTCATAGACAACCATTTACTAACCACAGTCAAAGACCAGTCAGTGCAAAAGCAGCCGTGGGAGCTTCACCTGAGTCTGACGTTCCAAGTCATCCAAGACTTAAAGCCAAGATTAGTCCAGCTTTGGTGTCAAAGGTTTCAGTCCCTGTCTGCTCATTTATGTAATGTTAAGAAATGTAACTGGACATTTGAATAGGTTTTTATGGGGAAAATAGTAAGTAAGCAAACATTTGTCCACACACCAGCTGAACGAGGAATTGTAGGCTGAAGTATATTTCAACTACGGTAGATTTTAATTGGCTGGTTGCAAGTGTGTGGTAAATGCTTGATGTGCGAAGTAGAGAAATCATTTCTCCACCTCCTTTATCGACATTTGTAGGTGTGTTATCATTCTGGCTTTCTCCTCATCTTGTGTCCTGTAGGAATCTCGGCTACAATATGAATGCACTGACTCTACAGCGTCAGTGGAAAGATCAGGTGGCAATGGAGAGGACTGGCTGCCTGCCTTTACATCCTAAGGCTAAGAAAAATGAAGTGGTTAACATTTCATACCCATGGCTGCATCTTATGGGCAGCTTAAGAAACTGATCTTCTGTTTTACATCGTCTGATCTCATCTTTTATGATATTATCTTGTTTTTCTTGCCTTGCCTTGTTTTTTCTGTAAAGTTTTATGTAACAAAATTTATATGTTTTGTTATGTTGTGGGTGGTCTCCACAGATGCCAAGCATGTTATGTCCAGCAAGATCAGCATTTTATATTAGCTTGTAGAACTTCTTTGTTTTTTGCTCAGGAAAAGGTGTCTCAAAGCCTTGAAACACTTCATCTTGATCCTGATTTGGCACGAATTGATGAAGAATCGATACTGTGCCATGGTAGCATGGATGAGACAGTGCGTGCTAATGCACCTTCCATCAGAAACAATGCCTCTCGAGATGAGGTCAGCTCGGATGCCAAACAAAGTTCCAAGGACCTGTTGGACGGTAGAAAGCGCAACGTCGCTAAACAGACAAACGCAAGAAAAATGGTTAGCTTGTTTCATTTGTGTTCTTTCAACCATATGTTTGTGTGTACAATATGTACGTATGTACAATATGTGTGTACAGTTTGTGTGTACAATATGTGTGTACAATGTGTGTGCGCAATTTGTGTGTGCAATATGTATGCGTGTACAACATGTATGTGTGTACAGTATGTATGTGTGTGCAATGTGTATGTGTGTACAATATGTGTGTGTGTGTGTACAGTATGTGTGTGTGTGCAATATATGTGTACAGTTTGTGTGCAGTATGTATGTGTGTACAATATGTATGTGTGTTCTTCAGTATGTGTATGTGTACAATTTGTATGTATGCAATATGTATGTGTGTACAATGATGATGATGATGATGAGTTTTCTGCCCGAAGGCAGGTCCATTGGCTTTATGCCACCCGGGGATGAGATGAGTGAGGTGGTTTCCCGTTGCCTTCCTCACAGACAACTGGGGGTGAGCAACTTGTCCAAGGTCGCTACCCAGTGGCGTGAGGTAGATTCGAACCCGCGACCCTCCGATTACGAGGCATCGAACATACCATTACACCACCGCGTCCCACTGTGTGTACAATATTGTGTGTACAATATTGTGTGTACAATATGTAAATGTAATTGTGTATTTACATATTGATATAACACCTTTGAAGAGCCTCTGAACATTGCCTTCTTTATCAGTGCCAACCATGGTGGCATACACGGTTTGCAGCTTCCTTTTTCACGGCTATTTCTGTTACTTCTGAATGTTGTTTAACTAGGAGTTTACGTGGCACCTTTTTAGGCTCATTACAACTTTATATGGATAAGTTTCTACATTACATTATGTTATCTGTTAATGGTTTTCGTGACATATCTGATTTTTACCGGGGGTCTGCAGCGGATTGTAATCTTTTGAGCATGATTTCGCTTTAGTTGACCATTGCATTGCGTATTATAATAACACGATATTATATTATTTGTTACTTTTTGTGGTTTTATTAAACCAGGTTCAACGTACAAACTCTCCATTATCAGTTGCAACGGAAACGCCTTCAGAGAAAAAGCGAGACAAACGCAGGAATAAGAAAATGGATAAATTATCTCAAGCATCGAAAGTATCAAAGATATCTGATAAGAAGACCAAACTGCAGCCAGAAGAGACTGCTTCCATTAACGGTGCCAAGACGCCTGCTAATGGTGCCAAAATAGTTTCAGACCAAAGTCCCAAAACAGCTTCAGAAATCAGCGCTCAGATCAGTAGTTCACAAGCAGCAAATGTCGTTGAAAGTGTTCATTTTATTGGTAAGAACGTTTTATATCGCAAAGAGGTTCATCCCTATCAGTTTGATGATCGCAAAATTGAAAGTGCCTCAAATAACAATTTCAGTGAGCTGGGTATCATTCCTAATGACACAGATAATGCTGACAACCAGAAAAGCAGCGTTTCTCGCAAGAAGTCATCTGACTCTCTAGTTTCAGATAAAGGTGGGGCAGTAAGTAAGTTAGAAGATGATCGCCAAGACCATAGTAGTCCAAAGCCCAAGTTGAAAAACAAGCATGTCAGAAACTCAAGTGGTGATGCCAACATGCAAGCTTTTCCTATTGTTCTGGAATCTGTTTCAATCTGTACTAACGAAGCCAGTGAAAAAACTCGGCCTAGAGTGGAACAGATCGAAAACGATCTCAAAGAGAATGGAAGTCCGAAGCCAAAGTCAGGAAACAGACATGCAAGAAAGACAAGTGGTGATGCCAATATGCAAACTTTTCCTATTGTTCTGGAATCTGTTTCAAACTGTACTAACGAAGCCAGTGAAAAAATTCGGCCTAGAGTGGAACAGATCGAAAACGATCTCAAAGAGAATGGAAGTCCAAAGCCAAAGTCAGGAAACAGACATGCAAGAAAGACAAGTGGTGATGCCAATATGCAAGCTTTTCCTATTGTTCTGGAATCTGTTTCAAACCATACTAACGAAGCCAGTGAAAAAACTCGGCTTAGAGTAGAACAGATTGAAAACGATCTCGGAGAGAAGGGAAGTCCAAGGCCAAAGTCGGGAAACAGACATGCAAGGAAGCGTAGTGATGATGCCAAAATGCAAGCTTTTCCTATTGTTCTGGAATCTGTTTCAGACCATACTAACGAAGCCAGTGAAAAAACTCGGCTTAGAGTAGAACAGATTGAAAATGATCTCGGAGAGAAGGGAAGTCCAAGGCCAAAGTCGGGAAACAGACATGCAAGGAAGCGTAGTGATGATGCCAAAATGCAAGCTTTTCCTATTGTTCTGGAATCTGTTTCAAACCATACTAATGAACCTAGTGAAAAAACGTATGTAGAACATATTGAAAATGATCTCAAAGAGAACGGAAGTCCAAAGCCAAAGTCGGGAAATAGACATGCAAGAAAGACAAGTGGTGACTCAAAAATGCAAGCTTTTCCTATTGTTCTGGAATCTGTTTCAAACCACAGTGATATAGCTACTGAAAAAACTCGACCAAGAGCAGAACAGATTGAAAAAGATCTCGGAGAGAATGGAAGTCCAAAGCCAAAGTCAGGAAACAGACATGCAAGGAAGCGTAGTGACGATGCCAAAATGCAAGCTTTTCCCATTATTCTGGAATCTGTTTCGAACCACAGTAATGAACCTAGTGAAAAAACTCGACAGAAAACAGAACAGGTTGATGCGAAGATTCCAAAGACTATTATTTCAGGCAGCATTGCAGACAATGACTGTTCAACAGCTGACAGTAAGAATGTGAGTGGCTGACAGTGATTGTCATGTTAACTTTGACTAATTCTGTATCATCTTTGCACTTTCACAGTTAGCTATTTTGTTTTGTCTCATACATTTAGTAAAGCTCCCATGTCCCATGAGGACCATAGGGGAGGCGCTCATTTCCATTCCTTTGGCCCTTGAGCCGGCAACGGATGAATCCCAAGGTCTTGTACATGGGTCCAGTGCATCACAGGACTTGCCATTTAGTTCCCAGCTTACGCCAGTATCAAATTACCAAGTCACGTGCGCAAACAACTTGCCCAGGGTTGTTACACGGAGTCAAACCCACAAGTAAGTAAGTAAGTAAGTATATTCTTTATTAACCAATAGCTAATCGCACATTGGTTTACAAGTATTTAAGAACACAAGAAAACTTAATAATCATACAACATCCTAACAATAAAACATTTACGAGTTAAATTGTCAGCAGGAGGAATAATACGATCATGGGTGTGGGGCCGTAGGGAATAACTGCATGATCATTGACCAAATGCGTTGCTGATAGACCACCATGCTGCACTTCATCTATTTGGTGCAGATCAAGTTGCTATTTTAACTCATTTTCCTTGCGAAATTCTAATCACTGTAGTCGTTCTCAGTTTTCCTAGACATTAGCATTATTTAAAATTTTTATTTTAAGTTATTAATTTTCATTATTATATTCAGTAATGATTTAAATATTATTTTAAATTGTTTTGTGATTGTTTAATTGTCATTACACTGTATTATTACTGTTGTCATTTGTTATTGTTATGCATTGTAGTTATTTCTTGTAGTTATTGTTGTTTGTTAGTTGATTGAACACGTTCTGTACACATTCTGTACGTAGATGTCATTCAGGTCTTAACTAAAGATGCGTCCCTTTCGGCTTGCTTACCCATCGTAGCCTGGCTTCTGATTTCTCTGACCTATCACATTTTGACCCAGCTTCTCCTATGGATTATGATTTTGGATTGTGATTTTGACTTGAAGCGACCATTGACTGATGCCTTGGGCGTTATGATAACGGTGCTATATCAGTCTTTTAGACTAGATTAGTCCTTTGCTGCATTGCTCAGCAGGTTTTATTTTTTCGTCTTGCAAACATAATTGCTTGGAACAGAATTACCGCACTAAATTTCTTGACAGTCGTTTGAAATTTGAAAGTACTTGATTTGGTTTATGTTCTTTTATAGGTAAAGCGACGTGTAAATGTTGGACGGCCCCTACCTCCGCCTCCAAAGGTAGCCGCTGAACCAAAGGAGATTCAGTTTCATCGTAAGGCGGCATTGTCTGTTGTTAATGGACAATCAAAAGGTGATTCCATGCCGGTTTCGTCATCCTCCAGTTCATCTAACAGCAGCAAAGATGAAATGAACGACTATCCTGGGGTATGTATGTATATATATGTTTGTGTGTGGGTGGGTGTATGTGTGTGTATGTATTTACGTATGTATGAATGAATGAAAATGTACATATATATGGGTATATGCATATTTGTGTATGCATGTACATATACATGATTATGTATATACCGGGTATGGTTGGTTTTGTGCATGTATTGTATGTATGTTTGTGTATGTGTATATGTATGTACATATGCATACATATGTAGGAATGTATATACATGTTTTATGGATGTATTTATGTGTGAAGGTGTTTGTGTGTATGTATGTTTATGTTCATATGTATGTACTTATGTATGCATGCATACATGTATGTATGTATGTATGTATGTATGTATGCAAACTATATATAAACTAACAATCTGTGTTGATCAACATTACAAATGTTCAGTTATATTACATTACAGATATGCAGTTACATCACTGCATCACATATCAAACATTTGTATTTTAAACACAAGTCACAAGAGGTTGAATCTGTGATTGTTTGACTAAGCAGTCTTTATTTTATTTTTATTTTATTTACGCTTCGTAAATTGTTTCGCTCTTTGGATGCTTTGATAGTCGCTGAACAGCTCCTCACGACGGCGAAGACGAAAGTGGAAAGAGAAGGAGGGTGCTTCTACTGCCAAGAGCATCGGTAGCCTATCGAATCTAATTTAAATCCAATCTGATCTTGTATAATCTAATCTAAGCCAATCACTTCATGCAAAATGAGTCAAGGCTGATTATTATGGTTGTCATTGTTATCATTATTAATTACTCTTGTTATTATTATTACTGGGATAACATTATTGTTATTTTAGGTTATTTTATTTGAAGTATGTATGTAAGTATGTAAGTATGCAAGATAAAAATAGTGATAGAATTGTTCTGGAATGCTTAGTATTTGTCATTGTTATTATTATTACTATTATTATTATTATTTTTATTTTTTCCTGAGGTATATATGATCCTTCAGGATTTAAAATATTACTAATGATGAGGAACTGCTATTCAAGTTCTGACATATGGAATGTGCTGTGGAAAGCAACTGCATCGAAGTGCTGACTTATCAGTGCCAAGGGTTGAAAAAAATGTCATCTCTCTTGCATTATTATTGTTATTGTTGTTGTTGTTATAACTACTACTACTACTACTACTACTAATACTATTATTATTATTAAGGTGACAGCAGACACTTTCTTTCTTAACCCTGTACAACTCAGACTTCATGGTTATTGAATATTTCCAGAGCAGAGACTATTTAAGATTAATGGTTTAAACCTGGTTGTTATTTTCCAGATCTCATGTTGCCTTCCTCAGACAGTGTCCAGCAGGGTAATGTTCCATCAGAGGATTTTGTTAATCGGTTTATTCCTCAGAAAGATCATCCTCCAGTTTCTCGCTCATTCGATGACTTCAGGAATCCACTGGTGAGTCAAAATGGAAAGATCTCTTAGGTCAGGGCTTCAAGTCTCTGCCAGGACAGAAATATATTTTCCAAGATATCTGTTCCTTTTGCGCCCCCTAGCGAGTTCAGCTATAAAATGAGTGCACTGACCATACACTTGTTGGGAAGATCGGACAGCAATGGAGTGGACTGGACATCCGCCATCACATCCTGAAGCTAACAAAATGATGTCGCTAACACTGCTGTTCATCTGATCAGGACAAAATCATAAGTCAGACTCGTAATCATAATCGTAAACTCAAAATTTCTAAAGCACTACTTAAAATCTAAGCGCAGGACACCATCTTATTCGTGAGTGCTGCATCATGTCATTGGGTTGCATCGTGTCACTAGAATCTATGTTCAGCATAGTTTTCGTTACATGATTTTATGTTCGTTGCATTCTATTTCCATTTACAAGTCATATGAAGTGATTAAAGAAGCTGAATTAGTTCAGCATAGCTGTGCTTGATTCTGTTTTTCTCCAGCGTTATGGATTTTTGGCTGAGGACCCAGCGTATCAGAGTGAATCATCACCAAGAAACTCTCGACCGTTGTTTGGAAAAGAAATTATTCCAGTCATAGAAGACATGGACAGCAGTTCTTCTGAATCACTTGAAGAGGCTGAAACTGTGACACCAAAAGGACCCAGGTATTATCTGATTTTCTTTTATTACTAATCTCCGGATTTTATCAGTGCCCAGAAGCTGAGTCGTGGGAACCAGTTTATTCCCAGGCATGTTACCATGTTACCATTAGCATGTTACCATTATTCTGCAAGTAACTTTCTCTGGTCATAGCTTGGACTAGAACTGTTCTCGGTTAATGGGCTTTTTTGGTTGTTGGACCTAAATTTTGGAACTCCCTCCCTGTGTCTGTTCGTTTGCTCAGTCGCTTCTGCCATTTCTTTATCAACTTAAAACTTACCTGTTTCTCATTGATTATCCACCATAGGCTGCCTCTCTGTCTTGTGGACTGACCTTCTGGATATCGACCTGATTGCAGCTTGGCTTTGGTGCACCATCGGTTGATGCCTTGTGCATTAGACACCGGCGCATTAGAAGTTACTACTTATTATTGCTCAATCAAATAAAATCAGTGAGTATGGTCAGTTGTTAATAAGGTAATTAATTAGTTGGAAGCAAAGAACAATTAATTCATAATCAGTGAGTATTGTTCGTGTGACTAGAGATGGTCTTCACGGGCAATCTCCCACCATCGGTGGTAACATCAGGCAGCAAGAGAGACTAATGCTCATATGCCAAGGCCAAGAAATTGAAGTTGCTTATGCTTTATGCCCATGGCTGTCTTGCGGGTTTGATTAAGGGGTTGCTGTTATGTTTTCAGGTACAAAGAAATAAAAAGCTTTATTTCGCTGCTTTACTCAACGCTGCTTTTGAAAGAAGACAAAGTAGATGAAGCAGACATAAGTGATGATGATGTGAACAGCTTATCTGTCGCTCACAAGGTTTTGCCAAGTTCCGCGAGTGACACTCCTCTCTTTGTCAAACAACCTCTACCAGGTACACTTCAACAGAATGCCAGGTCTTTCACTGATTTTCGGCAAACCATGACTAACTCAGAAGAAAAGCCTTCGTACGACCGTAACGATTCTTATGGTACATTGAGTTTCTTGCTCCAAATGTTCCATTTGTCTATTTCTTTTTTTTATGAATTTATGTTATTGTAATATGAAGACAAGATTCATACATGCTCATCAAACTTTAAAATGCCCATATGCATAAAAATACATGTGCATGCATACATATATATATATATGCATACATATGTACTTATGTACATACATACATACATACATACATACATGTGTACTCGCAGGCATGCATGCATGCTGAATGCTTGCATACACAAATACATACATGTAAATACATGCTTACGTACTAAGTTGGTCGTGCTGTGTGTGCGTGCGAGAGCCTTCCAGTGGTGACTTTTCCATTTATCTGAGCTCTGTTTGCTTACGTTTTGCTGATGAACGTTTTGTTCTTAATTAACTTCAAGACCTCTTAGCCTGGCTTAGGCAGTGCTTTTGTAAGGTACTTAGAAGGTGCTATATTAAGTTCCTAGGTACATAAATACGTGTACATACAATCATACATATATGCACACATGCATGCATGCAACTACAATCAGCCACTCTGCCAGCTTTGATGCCCTGTCATCTTACATCACCATTACATTACTGTAAACTTTTCTATTGCAGAGTATCACGGAACAAGTGGTCGCCTGTTTGAGCGTATCACTGCCTTACGCCTGTAAGATTAACCTTCCCATGCTTCTGCCATTTAGTTTATTTATTTTCCATAAAACTCTTTAAAATATTCCTTTAACATATGTTAAAGTAATTTATTAGGCTACAAGATTTGTTCAACATTTTTCCTTAAATAATTCAATGAAGGGTCGCAATATGGCGACAATTGATGACACTAGTTGTGTCACTATTTACTTATTTTGATGACACTGTTTGTGTTGAGGACTTGCTTATGGTCTTTTGATGTGAAAATTGCCTGTTTAAAGCAAAGCTGATTATACTGTTGAGTTTTACATCCAGGTCAGATTTACGATAGGTCAGAGAAACCAGAAACCAGGCTACGATTTAACTTATCTATTAAGCACATTGAAACATGCAGTTCTAGAAAGTCACTTATGTATTCGCAACAGTATCTGAATAGCGAGAGCAGTGTTCTGGAATTCTGACCTATTGGAACTTGACTCGGCTTCTCCAACAGATTATGATGTTTGATTGTGATTTTGGCTTGAAGCGACCATTGACTGATGCCTTGTGCATTATGATAACGGTGCCAGTGCAGTCATTTGATTAGATTAGATTAGATTATTTGTCTGTATGTGGTAACTGATTTTGTTGTTGCAGTGACTGCGTCAATGGTATCGGACAGGATAAGCTAGACAGAGCTTTAAAGCTAATTGATAAGTTTGAAATGGAAGAATTTGATGTAAGGCAAAACTATTCCTTTACTGTCATTTTACAAAAGAAACTTGAATGTCAATGCAGATATGAATGTAATTGTCAGAAATTCATATAGCACCAGTTTTCATATTAGGTATATTGAATCGACATCTTCAGAGTTGGCTGACTGGTGTTTTGCTTGTTTTACCATGAATTGTGTAAAAGAGAATCTGGAAATGTTGGTGCCTCATTGTAGATTTGGCATTAGTCACCGAAGTTTCAGAGCTTGAGTGAGAGAGACCGAGACAGAGAACGGAAGGACAGAAAGAAGGCTGGAATGAGAGAGGAAGAGGGAGAGGGGGGAGAGGGGAATATAAAGACAGCTGATAGACAGACACACAGACAACATATAGACAGAAAGAGAGAAAGACACAGAGACCCCACTTCTCTTTCCTCAGCCTTCAGTCCTGAAGCTGCCCCCAGTCAAACTGAATACATTTTAACCCTTTCCGCAACATTACTGACAAGCCTAGTAGCGCTTTCTTTCTTAACCCTGTACAACTTGGACTTTATGGTTGTTGAATATTTCCAGAGCAGAGACTATTTAAGATTAATGTTTTTGTTATTTGAACAGTCGAAACTGATTGTGCTGCTTGGTGACGAAGATTATGCGAACTTTGCTGGAAAAATTTGGCAGCTGAAGTTCTGTTTAGACAATGCAGCTGTGGGATTGAGATAGAATTCATTTTCAACGTATAAATACATATTTTCATTCTTCAAGCAGAGGTGGAATTCATCTTAAATGCATAACAATTTCTACACTTTACGAACAGACATGAAATACATTTTAGACTATTTTTACTCTTTTGTAACTCATTAAGCATAACTTTTTGTTTTTACACGCAGACAGTATAGCTTGTGCATGAAGTTGAATTCTGACCAATGCTATCTAAAGAGCTGAAATGCAAATGCATTAGCAGTTTGCAATCATGTTGCTGGATGTTCTAGAGTTGATGGTGAAGACAGCAAAATTAGTAAATGGAGGAAAGAAACGGACAGAGGGTGGAAAGAAATTAACATTAGGCCTTAGAGTATTCTCGTCTTAGAACAAAGCTTGTTATGAAGTAATTTAGAATAGTTAATGTTCGTTTGTAACTTAAGACTTGTCGTAAGGGTACCAGTAACTTTGGTAGATGTAACCAATTTTGATAACTGTAAATTCTCGTCTTACTAAAATCGTAACGAATTTTTGCCAAGTCTACGAGAAATTCTCATAGTTGGATTTTTCTTTGCTTAAGGTGCAATACTGTATTGTTGATTAAATTTCTTAGACTTAATTCGTGTGACTTCTGCTCGCTTCCGTTGGCTTTCAAAATGAAAAAAATTCAAGTCCACATTTATGAATTCATGCATCTGGTCATGTATATAGCACCTTTAAAAATCATTATGTACTGAAAGTAATTAGTCTTATTATTAATTTATTGTCGGTTTCCTTGAGAAAAGAAAATTAGTGAAGAAGAACAATATTTCGAACGTATTATCCCAGGTTAAGTCTGCAAATGCTCCCACGAGAAAGAAATGCCAGAAATTCCTGATCCGTTTACCCTAGGTAGCAGTTCACGACTGACGGGAAATCTAAACTGAAATTTATCGACTACATCAAGAAGCAACATAACGAATGCATAGGTTCTTCTTGCCTATTGCAAATAAACACAACTGTTATTACACTTTCTATTACAATTATTTATTACAGTTTCTATGACAACCATTCAGATGGGAACAATAAAGTAGAAACATTATAGGAAAATAATTTAAGACAGACAGTAATGACCACACACTTTTAGTTTAATCAAAAAAATCTTGTCCCAGTTAGATAAAATGTGCAACAGTTACTGCATTGATCACAATAATAATTAAACCTTGTAACATTAAACTTGTTCTGCTAATAATCTCCTCTTCCCAACGGTTCCACTTGTAAGCGACTGTCGATTGATGCCTTTTGTGTTAAAGTGGTAGGAGTCATTAGATTCGATTCATTTCCACTGGGTTTCTACCAACACACAAGACCAACTAATGTTGATTCAGCCTTTATCTACTTTAGTTAAGTCCACTGGTCGTTGATTATAGGCATTCACAATTTTTCAAGTCCTGTATCACTGCAATGGTCTATGCTCGTACCATGTCTCCTATCAACTACACTCACTATAGCGCCTACTGACTGTACCTAGCGAAAACTATTAACCTTACCTTAATCATAGCTCCAATTAACCATCCCGTACTTTCTGCACAAAGACGACCAACTACTTTACTCTCTCCACAGATAGGGACCAACCTGCCACTTTCATACTACGTCCTACAAATACTGAAGCACCCGCAGCCCATCTGTGGTTGGTATAACAATACAACCCAATGAAAAAAGGCTGTAGAATTTTGTATCTAGGCAGCAACTGTTGCAGACAAGTTTACACCTAAACAAGAGTTTTGTCTCAAATTTTAAAAAATGTCTGTGCCTTTAATAAATAGCATAGTTTAATTATCATTTAAAATCTAAAACTTCCACACCAATCTGCAATCGAGAGTGATGAACTAATTATCATTTAAAATCTAAAACTTCCACACCAATCTGCAATCGAGAGTGATGAACTTAGAGTGTATTTTCTGCAAAATATATCACTAATTGAGTGGAACAATGCAATTCTTATTCATCCATTCAAAATTTTTGTTAAAATATAAAAACTCAATGTCACAAAATGAAAGAACAAAATTTGATTCAGGGCACTTTTTCTAACGCACAGAACACTAACTGCAGTGTACAGAAACCATATGCAGCAAATGTGGATAAAACAATACTAACTGAACATGTACATCTATCTGAACATTTGTATAGTGTCTTTTAAACCTCTCATGCATGATATTAAGCTCTCAGTCCAAATATACAAATAATTTGAAAACTCAGGACAGTTTGTTACCATGAACCAAAATACACAACATCAGAAGTTCAAAGTCCACTTTGCACAGCGTTGGTTTAAGTTTTGCAGTCTTGGCGACCGAGGCATGTAAATGCAACCAACTGGGTCAAACACATTACAATGCGTACCCTAGGTTGGCTTGAACCTGCGATTCTAAAGTCACTTGGTAAATGCAATAACAATTGGAAAACTGCATCACAGTTTAGCTTCAGCCAAGGACAGAATTTTGAAAGTGATGGTCTCCTTCAAATAAAACCGTTCCTTATTCACAGCAAGTGTTACTACTTTCTGTGAGTTTCTGTAAAAGTTTTACTGAGAACATCTCGGCCCAACAAGCAATCGATCGACAGCAATATAACGTCTCTAAGTAAAAATTTGACTAAATATTTTACCACATACTGTTATGTGGATTGTCTATTAAAAGCATCAAAGAATTACTGGAACCTACTTGCTTAAAGCCAGTCATTTGCAAGACATCAAATTGTGGCAAAGTTTATCAACGTCCTTAAAGAGCACACAAAGCGACTCGAAAGAGCCAGTACACTGATATTTATTTATATCACGTTATTCAGATAGTCAGCAAGAAATCAGCAATCTAGTTAAATCGACAAACACAAAAGCAGATGAACATATATTTGTGGGTGATCGGAAAATTACGGCCAGTAACCCTGAAAGTCATGTCCTAATTTCTCGTCCAGTGGCTGTACAATGGGTGGCATTATCGACCAATCATAGCCATCTGCAGTTTCAGCCAATCACCAGCTTTCTTATACACCGGTCGTGGCTGGAGTAATCTGTGGGCAGCCTTTTCCAGCTGCAAAAGGTTCTTGCGGCAATACATTTCCGTGTCCTGCTTCATCTGGTCCCATTTCTCCTCACGTATCTCATCAAGGAGAAAATCCTCCGACATGTACGGATTGAATCGAAAGTAAGTCGACGGCTGGAGAAGATCACGCAGAACAGTATGAACCGCTAGATAAAACACCAACACAACTGCGTAAGACGGATATAGCAACAGGGTTGAGTGTCTAAGTAATACGCAAAAACACAGCCTCAATTTTCAATACATAAAGACAAGGTTTGCATAACTAGACCTTGATCTAATTTTAGGCCTTGACTGAAATCAAACTAATTTTAGTCCAAATATTATATTATTAGAAATTATTTAAAATATTATATTATTAAAAATTAGTCAGTTTTCTAGTACAAAACACAGCCTCTAAAGATTGTTACAGAGCAAAATGAATTTCTCATTATCAACCTTTAATTGTGCAAAATTTAAGGTTCTCATTGAATTCCATCAAGCTAATTGATTTTCTGGAACAAAACTGAGCCACGACTTCTAAAATGAAATTGCTCAGACAAAGAGCAAGAGATAGTTCTGCATAATCAACTCCTGTCGCACCTTCAGTGTCTGTAGCACTCTGGATGACCTTATTGACCTTGGCCTTGAGGCTACTTTTTGAGACCGGTTCCAGTTCCTCTATAGTTTCATGCCTGCCAGTCCCAATGGAAACCACGCACTGCAGGGTTTCGTTGGGCCAAAGAAGCTGACATTCGTGAATAGCGATTGCTGCAGGATTATTCGTCAAAAGTCCACCATCCTAAACGCCAAAAACAATTAATTAATACAAAGTAATTGTATTATCAGATGAATGGGTGTGCAATAGTCTAGTGATTAGAGTTCTGGACCAGTAATCCCAAGATCAGAGTTTCAAATCCCCACCAGGGCAAACAGCAAATAATGCTCAGATAAATGGAAAAATCACTGCCGGTAGGCTCTTGCACACATGTACAGCCCAACAACGGAATCCAATCCACTGCTCTGATACAAACTCCCACCATACAGATCTTAGATTTGGGACTGTTTACGAGTTTTGCCTATCAGGTATCAGTCGACACCTTGATGCTGCAGAAGATTTTAGATTGGATAAGATTAGATCATGGCAGATTGGAACAGAAAGAAAAGTACGAATCGTAAGACAAGACGGACCTGGTGGACGTGATCACCGAGCTGAAATTCTTCGTAGTAACCGGGAGCAGCAGAGGAGGCGCGGATGCTTTCCCAAAGACGATGCTCGATGCCTCCGGTGTAGTGCGACTGGCGTCCAGGAGGGAGATTGTAGTTGCGGAAAAGGAAGTTCTGCACCCGAGATACGTTCATCAAGGTAGACACAGTGGAAACCTATCAAATCCACATCACAAAACTGCAAAATACAGCCAGCAAATGCCAAAGAACTTCTCACAACAAAGCTCAATATTTTGGTCTTTGATGTCTAGGTTTTTGTAATCCATAGGACTATAATTTTCTGTGCTAGACAAACTATGTCTTTACAACACTTCATAATGACATAGATTATGTAAAGTAATGTACAGTAAGAAAAGGTAAGGAAAAGCAAGAATAGCGAAGGTAATGAAGATAAAGAAAGGTAAAGTCACTCATTTATTATGCCATGCATTTATTAGCAACTGGTCTGAGGCCAAATTCTCAGATATCAGGGCCACATCTGAATCACAAGTCTTATCAGCTTTTCAGTACGAGAGAAACGTAAAGGATTCTTTGATCAAAATTTAATGGACAACGTCCTTGCTGTTTCATAGTTCTAAGTCTGCCACCAGTGACAAGCATTTCAATAAATGGCATTTCAATGTAATCATTAGATCACCAAAATTTAGAATCGTACTTTTGGACACAAAGGATCCCTCACAGTCTCCAGAAACGTCTTTTCTCCAATGTTCTCCCTGAAAACAGTTAAGAACAGGTCACAAAACTAGAAGTATGACAAAAAAATTAAAAGCTCTGAATTCTAACCAATTCAGGTACAGCTCCGACTATTGTCAATCCCAAAAATCTACACACTGTTATGAAACAATGGATCTGGATGAGCAGACATTTTTAACAAACCGTTAAAAGTTCCCTGTACACCTGAACTCAAAAATTTTACAGCAGAAGAATATCAAGACCAAATACTGCACACAATGCTGGAAACGGTCTTGGCTGGCAAGCACTCACAGACAAAGTCTGGGCAAAAATCCACAGCAATAAACCAGAAAAACATGATTAACAGCTTCTCAGAGGCCTGTTTTCCGGTTTCTGAGGCTTCAAACCTCGACTAATTCTATCCAATGGATTGTGATTTCAAAATGTGGTTTTGCTTTGCAGCCGCCATCGATTTAAGCCTCGTGCATGACAATAATTGCACCAACAAAGCTATCAGATTATATTAATTTCTGTTAAAAATTAGATCAGGTAAAATTCTTTACAAAATAAACTTTGGATATGCTCGAAAATGTTGTGATGAGTGCTTACACAAGTATCTTTTCCCAGAGCTGTGTATCGTAGTAGGCGTGCGACATAAACAACTTCCCAGCTCCAACCAGTTTGTTACGAGCAAACATCTGTGAGCTGAACTCCTTGTAGACCTGTTCAGACTCGGCAAGGGGAACTCTGTAGGCAGTGGCCATTATAGCGATAAGAGCGCCTGTACTGACACCGCAGACATAGTCGAAAAGGTCATGAATCCGCTGTTGAGTAAACTCCTCCAGTTTTTTCATAATCTCGATGGCAATAAGACCCCTGCAAAGAAAAAATATACAGAAATATAAATGAACCACCCATCGTTATTATCGTTATTATTATTATTACAAAAATCTTTAACGTGCACAAAGTCATACAGAAATGTAGGTCTGAGTGTTATTCGTACGCCAATGAGATCCTCACAAACAGATTTAAAAAAAAATACAATGAACCTTCTTTTAATGTTACATTATGCAGTATATTTTTATTTATTTAAAGCACTTATAATGAACACAGTGTCAGTACAACTGAAACTGAGGCTCGGACTCATACACACATACATATCACTCACACATACATACATACATGCATACACACATAAACACATGCATATACAATGCATACATACACAGAATCTCACATTTCTAGTATTTTCTACATACTTGGTGCCGCCCCCATCCAGTGCCAGAATCCGAACACCTCGTCTTCGCACAGGATCCAAGAATCCAATGAGTGCCAGTGCTTCCACGGCATTCCCCCGCAAAACAGGGTCTCGGCTCAACCGCAGACGCAGAAGGCAGGGTATCAGTTTGTCCTAAGTTAGAACATGAAACAAGTCTACACAATTCATCCACACACAAAAATTTGGATATTAAGTTCATGCCGACAATCAACATAAGCAGCTCGCAAACCTAACGAAACTACACGTAAATGTACGTCTTCCTATAGGGACCGTATGGCCACAACCCTGCTCATTTTTCAGTGAATCAATCGGATGAGATCCTCAAGCACTGCTGCCCGTCAGAATGGGTGCCACGCCATATCTAAGGTCCCCGTGTGCCATCCATGCAAGTTTGTTTGGGGGTAGTGCCAGTCCCAAGCCTGCATAAAGGAGGAGGGCAACAGCAACAGCCTTTGATGCCATAAGCTGTCGTTAAACTGAGGAACTACTACTACAACTACCATGCCAGCCCGAGATTCAAATCTCTTATATAAGCTGCAGTTAACTGATCTTATCTTACAACACGACTGCTATCTCAGTGCTTTAATGGAAATGCAAAATGCGCTATATAACTGCCTCGTTACATTAGTATTCAAACTTGAAATTGTACATAATCAAAAATTTATAGCTCCTCTTCAAGGAAATTACTCTGAAGCACCAGCAAATTAAGTTTAAACTACATTACACTGAACTACATTACATTAAATTACATTAAACTATGTTACATTAAATTAAATTAAACTAAGTTATATTAAATTAAATGAAACTACATTATATTAAATCACATTAAACTACATTACAATGAATTACATTACACTACATTATATTAAATTACATTATGTTACATTAAACTGCACAATACGAGCAGCTCATAAAACCCAAATGCAGTTAACAGCAAAACACAAAGCTACCTTAACCGCTACGTTCCTCGCATCCGGATACTGCAGCAGGTGCTTGCACAATTCCTCAAGTCGCACGGACTGTGAGATGTTAGTCTTGGCTTCCCTGAGAGAGACGACTAAAGCCCTCGTTCTCCGATCAATCGATCCTTTTGCCACCAAGACTCTCTTCTGTGGCACAGCAGTCTTCTTTGGAGAAGATAGCTCCTCCTTCCGAGCCTCCTTCAGCGTCACGCTACCAGACTTAGGCTCTTCGGGTTTCTTTTGTGTTGTGCCAATTGATGGCAGGTAGCTGGTAATCTGCTTCACAATCGTCGTGGTAACAGTTGTTGCCGTAGCAACAGCCTGAGAGGCAAAAGACTGGTTACTGGGCATCAGCTGGTCTTTGGCAACAACGCTTAGAGACCGCTCTGGTGAAAGCAGTGCAGGTTTCGAGTCTTTCTGCTCGGCTGGATGAGAGATAAGTTTATCCTGGACTTCAGCCTGCTCCGAGTTAAAAGTCCCAATGCTCTCGTGAGTGCTTAACATTGCCTTAGCAAAGTCATGCTGCTCGGTCTGTGGAGAACTGTAAGATTCAAACACGTTCTTAGTCGACTTATTCTTCACCTTGTCATCCGTGACAGCTATCTCCTGTTCCTTCATAGCATCTTCTTTTTCTTCAGCAACAGCGATATTATCACCACTACTCTCCGTTTTCTGCAGTTCTGCCACCGCTCTGGCCGCTTTCACCGAGAACCAACCCGCTTTGTACCGCGGTATCAACTTCGGAAGGTCGATGTGGAGTGGTGATAGGATTCGTGCTACACCCTGCAGGTCGAAGTTCGGCTTTCGAGCCAGCTGTTGCATCCACTCCTTGACCGTGGACCTCACTGTTGCTCTTGCTGGTCCAGTTGAACCCTGGTCTGCTGTCGAGAAGTGCCTTACACTCAAATGATTCACTGCATGTGCATTTCCATGGGTCATGGTTTGCAGTCCATCAAGTGATGGATGTCCATCTGTCGGCTGCTGACAGCAGCTAAGAGATCTTAGCCGAGGACGTAAAGGAGGACGGCTCACCCCACATATACACTTGCCAACAGACACTGGCATCATGTTGACTCACAAAATTAGTGTAATCTGTAGAATAACACAAAGTATACAATAGCAACAAATGACATTTATAATCGCTGGACTTCTATATATTAAGGGATTTTTCTACCTTGTGTTTAAAATGATTATAGCCTGAAGGATCATTTCCACCTCGTGTGAAAACTAAAAATAACAAACAGTGCTTTTATGGTGCTCATGTCCAATGCATAAAGCATCAACTGATGGTGCTCCAAAATGAAGATAAAAATCAGGTCAAATATTCTGAACGTGAGTCCACTGAGACAGAAAAACAGAGACATCAATACATCAGAGATTCCTCGCGTCATTATCTCATTAAAACTACTTCAAGAACTCATACAGTTGCACACCTGATTAACTATTCAGCACTCAAGCTACTAAATTGCAAAATCTCTGCAAAATGGTCAATGAGATCTCCATTTCTATAAGTGATATTCTAAGCAACTTTGCTTCATTGGGCTCTGTAGAAATCTCGCGTTTACGATCATGATTACGATTACGATTATAGTACTCCGAGGACGATGCAACTTCACAAATACTGCGCCCACCAAACAAACTTTACCGATACCAATCTTCCAGCATCATTTCCAGTATCTTGTTCAAACATAAATATCTCATTAACAAATTTACGCAACAAATCAACTAATATAGTAATGTAGGCCTACTTACGACTAACTCAGCTGGCACAGGCCCGATTAGTGCTAGTGCACTGAACCAACCAAAAACCTGAACGTCATGATTGTCAAACTCGGTATTCTGATACACCTGCGCAAAGATATTGGTTCTGCTTTCAGTAAAGTAACACAGATACGCAACTGATCACAAAAATAAATGACTCGAAAACAGAAATTCGTCACTCTTCGTCGAAATCAACTGGCCATCGCGTGATGATCGTTTGCAAATGTAAGCACGCAAGTGATTGGTCAGAATCTGGTTCATTCTTTAAATTGTCAATTTCTATTGGCTAGTACATGTAAACAACGTCGCGATTGGCCACACGTGTAAATCGCTGAATCTCAAGTAGGCCTAATTAAAGGAGGCTGAACGTGATCGTGACAGATTCACTGTTATTAAACTCCAATAAATTCAATCAAGGGCCAATATAATAAATCTGCCAAGTGAACCTACTGAGCAAAGAATCAAGCAAACTTATGAGGTAGTAGGTACAGGAGAATTATATACCAACGACTGAGGTGAACGTAAGAAAAACGGTAGACTCGGCCCTGACCTACAGTATATAATGCCCAACTACTATATTCTAGTGCGATATAATAATCCTTATAAACAATACACAATCCTTGACCTATGCCCTATAGGCTAGGTCTCTTACCCGAGTAGGATCACGTGGCGAATGTGGTTGGTTACATGCGTCCGGTACTGAGGTTTTTTTGAATGCCTGGGGCGCCTGCATCAGCGTCGTAAGTTCCCCAGAGAGGTCCGGGGCGGAACTCGGAAGCCAAGCATTTTGGAGCATATAGTATAAAATTGAACATTCTCATATGCATCGCCGAAACTTACTTAATTGTGTTTCTTAATGTATTTTCACCAGTAAAAGTATTTTGTGGAATTCTGTTGCTTATCGATTAATCACTTCATAGGGGGTTTTTCCGGTAGCATGCAATGCTCTATTTTTTTGCAATCTGGGGTGGCCATATTGTTTACAAGAAGGGTGATGGCAAGCGGGCGCTGAAGTTAAAAAACTTATCAAAATTTGTACATGAAGGTTATTTATTCCTAAGTTAATACATCTTTTCATTTAGTGTTGAAGCTATCATCAGTAGGTGCTTTGTGCATTATGTTAATGGCACTATAAAAGTCAGATTAGATTAGATTAAATAAAAATAGTATACTGTTGAAGGTTGGTAACGTGTTTCAGTTTTGCTAAAATGATCACGCCACACTTTGAATTGAAACAGACGGATGAAGCTGTAATTCTGGTTATTCGAGCTCCTTATGTGAAGGTAAGCGTACCAACTTGAAAATGAACAGTTGTAATTAGTTATTTGTCTAAATGGTTACCTGTCTGATTAGTTTCCTGACTAATGACTGATTTAGGTTTAGTTAGGTGACTACGGAAGAAATTAGAGCATTGCACACTATCGGAAGGACCCACAGTAAATAAGAGTAATCGGCAGGTAACAGAATGGCGCAGAATACTTTTAATTTGGTGTAAGCACATCAAGGAATTGGGTAAGATTCGGTATGCATATGTGAATGTTCAAGAAAAAGTTCTTACGAAATGGAATTTGCCCGACGAACTCCTGTAGATGTTTTGATTGCTTTAGTTTGCTTTGTTTCCATATTTAACCAGCTGCATCATCATCATCAGCATCTCTTTTATTGATCCCAAGTCAAGAATGACAATCTGACAAGTGCTTTGCATTGATTGGACTTTGATTTTATACAGTTATCTGCCGATTCAGAACCAGAAGTTCACATCGATCAACGCGTTGTCACGTTCTATGCCTCGCCATACTATCTGAGGTATGTACAAGTTAAACCAGCTAGAAAGTTCTGCAATGTAATTTTTATAACACGCAAGGCATCTGCACCATTTAAGATCAACAACTCTGAGAGGTTCGGTAAAAAGGTGTCGCGTAGATGGGCATTCATGCATGTATACGTGCACATGTACGTAGGAGGTACGTATGCACGAACATGCATATTGGGTACGTGCGTGGCTACATATGTACATTCCGAGCCATGTATGCATGCATGCGTGCAGGCATGCATATGTACATGGATACATGTATGCATGCATGCACGCTTACCTACGTGAGTAATCAATGCTTGCTTCAAATTGAACCAACAATTAGTAACTGTGTTCATTAGATAGATCCAAAAACGCAGAGACCCACAATACAGTCTGTGTTTAACATTTCTCATTTAAGTAAGTAGGTAAGCAAGTAGCCTTTATTTGCATCTGACAGGCACACATGCATTACATTGTACAGATCAGTTACATAGATATTTAAACTTGATTATAATATGGGCAAATATAACAGACAGACATGCATGATTAAAATTTACTGATGATACGCCGGTTCAGAAAAATGCTTTTATGCAGTTTAGATTTGACAATAGGAAACATGAAAGGGTGTCCTCTCTTATGAAGTGAGTTCTTGTCCTCACGAAGAAGTGGCAAGAGCTGACAAAAGCAACGCCCGGGAAACTGCAGTTTCTGGAAGAACTTCCAGTCTGCTTCAGCAACCAGCTCTTCTGCAGTATATGTCTTCTGACCTATTCGCCATCTGTGAACCTTTTTAAGAGCTGTACTGATGCGTGCGAAATCATGAGAAGTGAGAAATTAAGCATAAGCTGGTTGCGCAAAAGTGATTCATGAAATGGTGATGATTTTGTCGAATTGACACTGAATTTATTGCGGTGTAACTTCCGGAGTATTAGATGAACTGTCTCTCTCCTGGCTGGAATTAATCCATCCTGGGGAGGAGTCTGCCGCCTGCATAGATGAGCAGTCAGGAGTAAATAAATACTTGAATAAATTTTTTGCGAATGCAGGTTGACTTTGCCAGGTGAAGTCTTGTTCGATGACTCCGTAATTCCGGAATTTGATGTTAGCACTGGTATGTTATGACTGTCAACATCTTCTGTTTAATTTTCATATTTGTCCTGTGTCTAGTTGCAAGTGACATTTTGTATTAATCCATTATTAATAAGAGCCGACGATAAACAATTTTTGAAAGGACCTTTGTTACAGACTTAATTTATTTTGGAATTACTTTATTATAATATTATTTATTACTTTATTATTTATTGCTTTATTGTTTATAATGCATTATTTACAAGAAATGCATAGTTGTTTATTCAGATAAGAAAGTTCTTCATTGTTAGTTTCTGTGTTGTGCATTTTCTAAAAGAAATTTGGTTAAAACTGGTTTTGTGGCACTTGCTTTGCAAGCCTCAAGACAAGCAGCAGTGATCATCTTTTAGGAATTTTATATTTTAATAATTACAAATTCATTAATTCTGAATTGACAACACTAGTCTAAAATACTGTATGTTATTATTTTAGTGTGGTAAATCACATTACCTATTAAAGTTGTTATTTCAGTCACTAATGTTACTCCTACTAAAAAGAATAGCATACTACTGTGTTCTAGTTTCAAGTACAATTTTAAGTACCTTTGATGAAATAGGATACTGATTAAGTTTGTTAGTATGTATATTATGAAGCTGATGTTTAGTGATACTATTTCTGTTTTTTGAAAGGATGTTTCACAGTATATATGCCTAAGGCAGTTAAAGGTGAGCACTTCCCAGACTTGGATATGCTTACGAAACTCCTAGCGCCACCTGGTGCAACACATGCAAACCGTCCGCTGATCGAAGTGTTGGGTAAGAATGACTCAACGAATAATTATGGTTTAAGTTTGTTAATATATTTAAATTACTTTACAGTTACATGCACTTTGTCTTTATGGCCTGGAGTAAAATTCTTATTCACTTTTCTCACTGTACTGACCTGGAATTGATTGAACTGCAGATACTGCTTTGAAATAAGCTGAAGACATTGCGTTGCTATTGTTAAAATCCTTTTCTGGAATTACGGAATCAGTGAACAAGACTTCACCTGGCAAACCTGCATTGAAAAATTTTTTTATGCATTTATTTACTCCTGACTTTATATGTTTATGGAATGGTGGTGCTTTAAAAAGCTGTTTGCTTAGATTAGATGCCACATTGCAAGCATTCAACAAGTTTCCTTCAGGTCTTGTTATATTTAAATGAAAAACTGTATAAAGTTTTGACTGTGAAAACACCATCTTACATAGGAGGAATTTGTATTTTGGTTGACAGGGTTTAGCAAATACCAAACGCTTTGATGTTTGTGTATATTTTTTGCTATATGTTGGGGCAGATGAGGGAAAGGAAGAAGCAGAAGGTGGAAAGGAGGAGGAGGATGAAGAGGACTTGGACTTCTTTATTGAACAGGAGCCGTACACAGAAGATGACCTCCTGACGTTGAGTGGCCCAAAGTATGGGTTTGCAAATCAGCGTAGTGGAGTTCTGAAAAAGTTGCAGGTGTTACATCTTTTTCCAAAAAATTTAACTTATGAAAAAACTGACTAGGAAAGCCACCCAGTAGCGTAAATTAATTCTGGTAGTATGCAAGTTAGCTAGTTTGTATGTTGTATACGTTATGCCATATGCAGTAAGTTTTGCTTACCCACCATAGCCCAACTTCTCGTTTCTGTTGGGTATAGGAATTTGACCTAGCTTGTCCTGTGGATTATGAATTCAATTGATGCCTTGGGCATTATGATAATGGTGCTGTAGAAGTCATTAGATTAGATTAGATTGGTACATGCATACACTCGCATGCACACAGACACATGCACATAATAAATGAACATCATAATGTTTACAATTTTAAACTCTGGCTTCTGTGACTGATATTATTTGTCATATCTATTTGATCTGTAATTGAAGCAATTGCTTTCTTTTCAAAGTCCGAGTTGTGGGAAGTAATCGACCTCAAAGATGCTGATACAACGCCGGAAGACGTCAGACGACAGCTCAGAATCCAAGATGAAAAATGTCAATTCAGTGATGAACATTATCTGTTAGTTGCTCATTATTTTAACTGCCTTTGTAATTTTCAGCATTGTCATTATTGCTATTACTGTTCTTTGCTTTACTCTGAAGGTTATAAAGTGTTCTTTGTTGCTTTGAAGAAGGATCCAATCTGTAGGGGAGGTTTGGAAGCATTAAATTGTTATTAATATCAGTTGTTATTACTGATATCGTTAATATTATGCATTATTATTAATATTATGATGTTGGTAATGTATTATTATTGAGATTATTATTTTTACCTGTGATAGGAATGATCCCTCAGGAACGAAACATTACGTTGAGGATAGAAATTTTTGTTATTTTTTAACAATGAGTCTTCATCCCCAAGACCACCTGGAGAGAGCTGTAATATTTTTAGTATTCTAAATGTAAGTGGTTAATGCTATTATTTTGAGCAATGAATCTGTAAGGAATGGTCAGATTGAATATCATACTTTCTGATGATGTTTCTACCACTTAATTTCAGGGCTGACTTGCACGAGGACGAAGAAATCAAACGATTGTTGCAGTTCAAACCAGAATGGTCGAAAGAGAGGCAACAAATTGAAAAAGGTTGCAGTCCAGAATCTGTTGGTAAGTTGGAATGTAAACACAAGTGGACCATGAAAAGCATGCCTTTAATGACTCAACAGGTAGAAATTTACCTCTAGTTGAATGTTTGATACTATTCTGTCATTCTGTATATTCATTGGTATTTGATTTTACAGTCTGTATTTTAAAACTCTTCTAATCTGTGCAACTTTGGCATAATTAATAACACTTCTTACATAAGATGTCTGGTTTGAGTGCTGGCAGGTTCAAGACTGCTGCAGTGTTGACTGTGTAACGGCTCTGGACAGGTTGTGTGTGGACCTTAGACTGTGGACTGACCTTCTGGATATTGACCTGATTGCGGCTTGGCTTTGGTGCACCATCGGTTGATGCCTTGTGTATTAGACACCAGGGCAATAGAAGTTACTAACTATTATTATTATCCTAGATTCGGATTTACTGACCTCACGAGCATCAGAAATGCTGTATATAAATAAATAAAATGAATCTAATGCCTAACTGAAATGAGTGGAGATGCTGTACTGGCCAGCGTGTGGACTTGCAGAGAAAGGACTAAGTAAGTATAATCTATTTCTAAAGACTTCTGTTGTACAGTAATACTGCACAAAACTTAATGTTGGTTAATTTAATTTCTATTTCTGCTTACAGTCGAACTCACCACTGAACAGAAGGAAACGCTTCTGAAGCTGCCTCACAAGAAATATATCCTTTCAGGATCAACAACTTGTTGTATGCAGGGATCTTAACTGGAGTTTGACGTATTTCACAGATCTTTAATTAACTTCTACGAGTTACTGCACGTCCACATAGTGACTGACTGCTCTGGTTTGAAGTAATTCCCAATTTGTGTAGCATTATCTACCATAAGATGATAGGTGAAATGGTTGTGATTGTATTACGTTTTAGTCTGCTTAGTGGCATCATAATTTCTCAACAATATCGGCTTACACCCAAGTTAAATTAGCTACGTCAACTTAAATTAGTTGTTAATCATTTTTATGGATCTTTATTCTGCTTACTAGCATGTTCCAAGACTTTCTAAGATGATGCTTTAGAAATATTAAGTTACTTCCTTACTTTAAGAGTAGCTTGATTTGTCATTGTGGCATGACCTTAACCTGACCCACATCTTTTGAACTCCAAGGAAATGTCGTCTGCATTGATGGGTTTAGTTGACATTATTTTTGGATATGCGTACAACTATCAAACAACGGAAGGTGAAAATACAGTAAGATGTTCTGTTATTTGTTTGCTTATGAAAACTTAGGCAGGATTCTTCAAAATATTAGTAATGTAGTAACATCTTGCACTAGCCTATCCTGTGCAGGGCATCGATGAACTAGTATGAAAAAAATGTCCTTTCTGACATACCATTGCCTCCATTTCCCTCTTTCTCTGTGTGTCCCTGACTCTGTCTTTGCTCCTTTCATCCCCCTCTCTTACCTTCCCTTCCGAGCTTTCCTCTGATTTCATTCGGATCTGCCTTGTTTGTTGCTATACCTGGCATTCCCAATCCACCTCCAGAATAATAACTTTGTTCTCATTTTATTCGCTAGGTGTAGCTGATGTTAAAAATGCAGTAAGTGGATCAGACCTCGGCACTTCTAAGCGTATTACTAAATAGCTATAACCAGCAGTTGTTTAGATAATATATTTCCATCTATGCAGAACTTTTGGGAGATAAGTTCTTATAAGGTACTATGTGAGGTGTCTTGATATATTACATGACATACGTACGTACTCATGTTACAAGTAGCAGTATTGTAGGGTTGGGTTCCGACAAGGGAACGAGCTCTTTGTAAGATTTCTGAAGGTATGGTAATTATTAAAAACTTTGGAACATTTCATACTAATCATTTGGCATAAAGTGAATGTCACACAGTTTCTGTTTATTTCGTTTCTTTTTCAGGTATCTTCTGGATGGACAGTTTGCAAGCTCAGCGCCACTCTGTCTTGGTTTGATGTAAGCATTTAGTTAATTTACATAGCATTTTATACGATATGTAACTTATTGGATGTTTTCTTAGAACACACCTAATTCCTTGCATTTATGATTTCAGTTCGAGAATACTTTTATGGGTCAATAGTTTTTAATTTTTATGTGATTAATCTAATGAATAATTTCCTGTTGTGACGGAATTTCTTACTTGTTTTTCTTAAATTTGCCTTATTTGAAAATATCCTGAACTTCACTTTATTCATCAATTTCTGTTGCTTCATTTGTTATTAATAGGGGTTGTGTAGAACTAATTATTATCTTTATTAATTTAATTTTGTTTAATAAATTTTTAGTCAGTGTTCCCTGTTACTGCCTGAAGTGTTTTGATCCTTGTTAATTTGAGGTAGTGGAGTAAATAACTGCCAAAAATTCACTCTGAATTTAATCTCGATATTTGTTAAGATTTTTCGTTATTGCTTTTTATTTTAATAGACGTTTTACAATCTCAAGGATGTGACGAGGACGAGCTTCCGACGCAGTCTGTGCTATCCTCTTTATCGCAGTTGGCAGCTGTCACAAAAAGTCTTTTCTGATGTGAAAGACATTTTTGCTGTTGGTGGGTCCTTGTGTTTCTTCTATGAGTCTGACACAGTGAGAAGGTAGAGCACGAATGGCAGGACTGATCGTTTGCACGTCTATGAGTGATTGCTTTGTCTGCTAAATTTTTATGTACTTTCAATATTCTTTTGAGTGTACTGTGAGTCAATTTCCATCAGGAATGTATTGAAGGCAGTGCGACATTGCGGTGATGGTGGCATAATTTATGCTAAAAATGTAAAAATCTAAAATTTATGTGGTCGAGCTGTATGCCTAACGACCCCAACACCTGTGCTCAGTTTGCAAAGACTTTTGGGTGAGATGCTTCACCACTGCTGCCCGTTTGAATGGGTGCCACCCCATTTAAGGTCCCTGTATACTGATTGTACTAGCTCAATATTAAAATCTCTGAAATATAGCCACTATCGGTATGTGTACCTGTATCCTCACGGTGATTTGACTTATGGTTTAATCAGTTAGCTAACCACGCTAGCATTGGTAATAATAGTGTTAAGTCTATTGCACAAAATTAATATCAACAGTAAATAAATAGGAATAAAATAAGAATGTTATTAGTACTAGTAACTTTTGAATTGTTTTTTTTTCTTGGTAGGCAGACGTTGCCTGCTGAAGTGTCTGCTGGATGTCCACCAGATGTTGATCGATGCCGATCAGCATTATATTCTTAATGACCTCTACATAACCGATTACTGTGTCTGGATACAAAACGTCAGGTTAGAAACTGCTCTGTTGTCCAGATTAACTATTTCACAAGCACAGGTTACTTACTGCATGAGTTCAGAATTTTTGGAGGAAGTCTGGATCACTGTACTGATACTTTTATTTCTTATTTTGTTTTTTTTCTCTTTATTGGAAATTGTGTCTCCTCTCTCACTGGCAGTCTTTAACTTTAAATGATTTAATTTGCTCAGAAACTTCGGTCAATATGAATTATTTTTTAGAGGAGTTAGCTTGACAGTATGTATATGTTTTACTGATGTCTGCTTGAAGTCAGTAGGATATCATAAAAAGCGCATTTCTTTTCCCACCCCATGTTGCTTTTTTGGACATCTGAATAATTAATGTACAGCTGTTGCTGGCATTTCCCTGTACCCAAATACCAAAATACAAAATCCTACTTGTCAGAATCTTTTGTTCTGCTTTCAGTGATTCGTTGATCCAGAATTTTTCGAAGGCTCTCGATCAAGTAAGTGAATTCTGTTGCATGCCTTTATGATTGCGTTAATAGCATGAAATAATTTCCTGTATTAAAAATAGATTGTCTGTTCTGTTACATTTGTAATTGTAATTGTAACAGAATATTTAGGCAGTACCTCTTAAGCATCTCTCCAAAGGCCTTTTTTACCTGACAGCATTTAGTCACAAATGGAGGCTTCCACAGGCATGAATATTCAGTTTAAAGTTGACGGAATGTTTAGAGCAATGCGTAATACAAAATCAATTGCTTTGCTTGTATTCTGCAAACTGAGATCTGAAATACCACCACTGTATCTAAAGATTTATCAGGAATAGGATTTATGCGAATCTGAATTAAATGCCTGATTAAATGACGAAAACTAAGTCTGAAGCTGTCTTTTCGTTTTAGGTCACCGTGGAAAAAGCGGACGTAAACTTAGATTTGGATGTTATAGAACAAGCAGGTGAGATTGCTATAGCTGAAGCACAAAACCCCATAGACCGCAGCAGTTCTGACGATTCTAAAGACACCGAATCGTCCTTGAGTGATGAAGAAGAAAGTGACAGTTCAGAGGAAGATGGCAGCAGCTCAGAGGAAGAGAGCAACAAGGAAAGTGATAAAGAAAGCATTTTAGAAAAATTAAAAACCATTCATATTTCAGACACTTTAGCAACGAATGAAAGCTTAGAAAAGGATGAAAGTTAGCTCAGTAGAAATACCGGTAATAGAAATCTGTATAAATTTTATTCTAAGTCTTGAGTTAACAAATCACAGAAGCTGTGAAATGCTTGTGCACTGTTCGGTTTTACCGATACAGGTAAAGTCATTCAACAACAAATACAAATCTTGGAATCTGAGTAACATGATGCCCTCGACAAAATATTGTAAAAGAAATTGAAAAAGGTTTTGTCAGAAAATGCAACACAGGCTATCTTTTCATTAAAAAATCAGGCAACAATTGTCCTTTTGCACTGCCTTGCCTGGATTTGCCATCCGAAGTTTTGGAATGTTTCCTGATATGACAGTAAAGTTTAAGAATGTATCAAAATATTTCAAAATAAACAATTATGGTCAGTCTATGACTGTGTATACATTTGCTGCTAACACAAGACTCGATACATAGAAACTATGACTTGGGACGCATGATGTCGTCCTCTTATCTTTTAGTAATAAAGTTTAGAAGGCACAAAATCTGAATTAGAATATTAAGTCTAGCAACTTTTTAATATGTACAACACTCTAACAAATTGTAAACTAACTTCCCATGAAATGCTATCTTCAGTTAAAAGCTGGCAACTACAACCAATTTTAAGCTATCAGACATGCATGCGTTACCCGAATCGCTGACTTGCCACGTGCAAGGTGGCCACATTACAAAGTCTGTGTAATGTGTTGCTTATTTCTCTCTGCATGCATGCTACTAAAAAAAACTTAAGTTCGTGTCGTAGCCAGTCAAAGTGACTTTCTGATCAGTTAGAAGTTATGTACAAAATCAATAACATGCAAATGGAAAAAAATACATAACAAACCACTTGAAATTGTAGGCCAGTTTGATCCAAATTTCTTTGACAAAATATGCTTTATTAGTAAAAAATTCAAGCTATATCCTGTCCATGGTTTGTAAAAAAATTCTTTTAATAATAGGCAGTTATACAAGTAAAAAACAAGTTTTGCATTGAAATTCTTGGAATATCTGACAACCTCAGTACCTCCACTTAACTTAATCCTGCCAAAGGGTATTAACATACTTAACGTTATTTAATACCTGCAGCTGGAATGTAAACTTATCAAAATCATATGCATCTGATAATAAAGGAATGTGTCAGACAAAAATTCAAGTGTTTTCTGTCAATATTAACTTGGCTGAACTTGGAAAATGTCTTGTGTCTAAGTAAGCAATGCCACAAACATTTAAACTTACTGAACAACATACAGCTTGTAATCTTGCGGCTAATATTTCTTGTGGCTAACAGAGATTGAATTGACTTATTCAAAACTTGCAAATCCACATGAAAACAAAATCAAATGTTAACAGTACAGCACTGAGCTTCGTAACCATGATATTCTGTCGACATTTGCATTCGTTATTGGAAATTCATACTTTCAATTAACATAAAAGAATTTAAATCTGGTACGTGTATTGCCAGTTACTAATAGTTTTCAACTAAATTTGTCCACATCAGCTGAACATACACTGAGTTCTTTGATAATGAAACAACATTTCCAAAAATAGTTTGTATGGAAGCATTCAATTCACATGTTAATATCTCACTAACAAAACACAAAAACTACAACCTGATATGCACAGATGTTTTCAAGGCGGTTAAGGAAACGCCTGTCTTCAGATTGTTAGTAAAACGCTGTATTGACATAATTTTACAATTTGACAAAATATTTGCAGTCGTCAGAAGGCATGGGTTGCAATATTGCCACATTTTATGTGAAGTTTATATTACAGCTTGATGAGATTATCGATACGTAACTGCTAACTGCAATGACTGGTCTCTGATAGATGACTCTGGTTTAAGAGCTGTCAGTTTTCCTCTCATGGAATGCCAAAGTTTGACGTCAGAGACAGATCACTGAATAGCGATTCGTTTTCTAATATCCATCCTGAAGACAAAGTGTTGTCGCTGTCTCCCCAGTACATGTCCCCGATGTTGAGTGTTGGGTCATTGGGATCGTACTTCATGTCACAGTAGTCTTCGATATCGGGATACATCGATGTGCATGCCGGAAAGGGGCTGTTTGGCAGCAGGGGATCTAGGATAGGCAGTGACCCAGATTCCTTACTCTCTTGGTCTGTAAAAATGAAACCGTCAGCACCACAGTTAATACTTCTGTTGTCTCGCTGTTGACCCTCACTGGCCTTTTCTTCCCCTTCGGTCGAACTGTTGTCATCGCCGATGCTGTTCAGTTTTTTGCGCTTGAAGGGGACGGTGGATTTTGTGTTGGGTGTTGGCTGGTCATGGCTGACTTCTGAACTGTTATCAGAAACCGTTGTGGTTCCAACCAGCGAGTTCATCCCCAGAAGTCTGACCGAAGCCAGTGAGCTCATTTCGAGGTATTTCTGAACGGTGGGACATTTTTCAGCGACCGACTGACTTCGCATCCCTGTTGAAAAATCAGCTACAGTCTTAAGGAAGCTGTCAGTTAACGATGCCACTGAGGTTGAGATGTTTGCTGTTGTCTGGATTGATGCCGAGCCCGTGTTGCAGTTCAGTGCAGTGTTACCTTGCGATTTGATGTTCGATTCGACTACTTTCAGGTTAGTTTCTCTATTTGGTTGGTGGTTCATCTGGTTGGAACTGCTCGTCGACGACTGAACGCCATCCCGCTGGATCGGGGTCACGATTGCCGTCGGAAGGATCGAGGTAGGGTATGTTGAGGTGTCGCATGCACGCGGCTTGATGAGCCTCAGCGTCGCTACCTTCACCTGGCGAGATGTCTGTCCCGCGGAAAATTCCGGTGTGCTGATGACACAGGAGGGGACGAACTGTACCGAATGAGGAGTGCTCACGTTACCCTGAGTCGTCTTCAGCAGCACGGCTTGCATGCCTTGTGTCTGCAGTGAAGTTTTGTTGACTGTTCTACCGGCGTCGATGAAGGAACCGTTTGTGCTAGGGTTGGGCGGTAGACTCGACGAGACAATAGCCGGTCCGGAACTGATTGGGACACCGAGGATTGGACCGAACTCCGTGGAGCGAAACAGTCGGATGTTGTTGGCGATGAAGTCCTGAGTTTTCTCGCAGGGACCACGGTTTCGATGCCCCCACAGGTTTTCTCTTGTCTTGAAGCCTTTGCCGCAATGACATCTGAAAGGTCTGTCTGAGGAGTGGATTCTTTCGTGAAGGCGAACCGCAGAGGAGTCCTTAAAGCGCTTGCCGCAGATGCTGCACTCGCACGGGTACTCATCGCTGTGTCTGTACAGGTGGTGCTTCTTCAGGTGGACCTTCAGTTTGAAGCCGTTGTCGCACAGCGTACACCTGTACGGTCGTTCCTCGTTGTGCATGACCATGTGCTTTTCGAACGTCGCAGTCGAGGAAAACTTTTTGGCACACTTTGTGCATTCCAGTCCACTGCACTTTGCACTGAGGTCCTCGCTTTCTTTCGCCAGACCCGTGTCAGAGTCCGTCAGATCCGAGCTCGTCTCTTCCGTGGACGAACCGTCTTTGTTGACATCAAAGTCGAGGATCTCCAAGAGGTTTCTGAGCTCTTGGTCGTTCCGTAGGTACGCCTGGAGACTGGGATCGAACAGGTCGCAGTCTGGTTCCATTTTGATGGACATGACTGACGACTCTACTTCGTTCTTTATTAGCTGCTCCTGTTCACTGACAGGAACGTACTGTTTCGACGCGGAGTTACCGCTATGACCGATGCTGCCTGTCTTTTGTGATTGTCTGGGTGACTTCATCTTTGCAGCACCTGCCGGTGGCTGTCTCGGCTTGCGAACCCGTCGTAATGCCGTCGATCCTGGTTCGTTCTGCTGCGCCAGGGAAGCCGCGGCTGCTGCGACTGCTGTAGCATCGGCGCGTCTGATGGCCGACTTCCCGCAGGTCTTACTGCGGTTCTCGTGATGCCAGAGACACTCGCTCGTTTTGAACGTCTTTCCGCAGAGGTTGCAGCTGTACGGTCGCAGCTCGGAGTGGATGCGCTCGTGGGCACGCACGGCCGTCGAGTCTTTGAAGCACTTGCCGCAGACGCGACACGTTTCCTTGAGGTCGGTGGTGTGCTTGAAGAGGACGTGCTTTTTCAGGTGGTAGCGTTCCTTGAAGCCGATGTTGCATGTTTCGCAGACGAAGGGGCGCTCGTCTGAGTGCGTTCGCATGTGGTTCTTGTAATTCGAGTTCTGCATGAACGATTTGTTGCAGTACTGGCAGGTCCACTGCTGCATTTCGGACATGGCTGCCTTCTTCTGCTTAGCACCGGGCAGCCCTTGCAAAACCTGCACCTCCGCTTCGGCCACGATTGAGCCGGAAACGGGGATCTTGGTCTCGACCGTCGTTTCGACGTATGGCTTGTGCAGTGGCATGTGCATGCTGAGGTACTTCTCGCTGTCGAAGTTCTTGTTGCAGAGGGCGCAGACGAAAGGCGCCCGGTTAGAATTTGGCTGCCTCGCTGCTGACGCTGTCGACCCAGTTTCCAGCTCTTCAACCATTTCAGTATCCGCCTCTTCTGACAATCTCGATTGTCGTGCCTTTTCGGGATTCTTCTTGGTTTCTTGTCTGACTTTGTTAACCCGCCTTTGCGACGACAACTGCGAATTGACTGCTACGTCGATTCGTGGTTGACTTTTCGTTCTGGGATCGTTATGTTTGGCGTATTCTGCGTCAGGATTGAGTTCAGCCGTAGCGTCTGTCGTAGCCGTTTCGACGTGACATCGGTCAGACTGCGACCAGTCCAGGTTAGAGTCGCCTACTGACAGGTGGTCGGTGGGGTGTGAGAGCGACTCGGACACAATTTCTTCCACTAGCATCTCCGTAAACTCCATCGATTGTTGTGTGCACACGTTTGACAGTAGGTCACTGGACGAGAAGGACTGGTCGTGGAACAGGTGTAAGACTGCTCCCGCCGCCGAGTCGGATTGTCCCGAACACGGATCACTGGTCCAATGTTCGACCTGGTGGTTGACGTTGGACAAGGTCATAGGACTCCTACGACTGGGCACCGAGGTCGTGACCCTTTCGGAAACTTTAACAATGAAGTCAGGTTCGTCGGTAACAGGTCGACCGCCTCTTCTGGTCGAAGCGTCGGGATTTTCGTTTTCCGTGTCCAGCAGCCTACTCCGAGTTCTGATGATTTCTTCGTCTTCGGCGGAATTTACCACCTCGTCGTCCTGTTCGGCAGGATCTTCAGCGTCCATTTGAATGGTAGAACTGCTGTCAGGAGCCGATCCAAACGCCGCTGCGCTTACATCCGACTGGGGCAGCTGACCGTCGGAACCCTGACCCGCGTTGAACTCCCGAGAAGAGGACCCTGAAGGCGGGTTGTTGCGAAACGTCGTTTGAGTGCCGTGGACCGTTCGGTGCATAGTAAGCGTGTTACGGCTGCCGAACGTCTTGCCACAGATCTCGCACTTGTGGGACACGGAGCGGGAAGAGTGGTGGACGTCCACGTGCCGCTCCAGGGCCAGGTGGCGTCGGAAGACCTTTCCGCATACGCACGGAAACTCTTTCGCTTTGTCGTCGTGCGCCATTTTCGGTTAATTCGAAGGTAAACGTCAGTGTTCAATATCCGGACTGTGCGCGTAGAAGCCCGCGTCGTATGATATGACAAATTATTTCAGACTCTGAAATCGAAATCAAAGGACGGTTAGTACTTCAAACAGACAGAGAAATATCTACAGATTGCGGATTTCATTTTGTGTGTGTGATTCTGCCAATCACGTACACTGGGCCGACACTGAACACAACTGACCACCAGTGTGACACAGTGAGGGCCAAATGAATTGGGCTCTCTGAGGAGGAGTATGCAAAAGCAGATATGGTTATTGTGGAAGGTTTGACGTTTAAAACGTTTTAACCCACAACAAAATTTCCCCAGTGTTTTGTTTACGATGGCGCCAACGAGCTGGCAACACATATGCTCCGCCTTCCTTCAAGAATTCTTAAGCGTGGGTTTCGAGTGCTTAGGCCTACTTCAACTTGTGCGACGTTAGCGTGAACCGATTATTACCCATTGGTCCTTAAGCACAACTCCCCCGTGCTAGTCAAGATTTTCTCGGCAAGGTCTTCGTTTTCCCAAATTCCACAAGAACAGGTCAGATACGCTCCTAGGTGTTCTTAAGGACAGATTCCTGTATGCTGGTCAAGATTTACTGGGTATGGTGCAGTTCCAGATTTCACGAGAACAGAATGACAGGCGCGCACTCCCACTCAGTTCTTCAGCAGGGATTCCGTCAATCTACAGGCTGCATGCACATACCTATGACACACCATTGCTAACAGGCTTTGAAGTGCGGTGCAGGGTGGCAGCGGCGATCGAAGCGACAACAGGCAAATTCCGTGGCCGCCATGGCAGGTGCTTTGAACGCAGGCATAAAGACACGCAGGGCGGACCGGTGCTTTGTGGAGAGGTAGGCAATGCTTCAGGACGTCTAAGCCAAGTAAAGACGTCTTTAAGGTTGGCATGTTCGAGGTCTCACACGTGATGAGTCGCCCGATACCCATGCAAATGATGTTCAAAGCAAATATCCCCTCAACATCAAGTTTGTTGAGCGCAATATATGCCCGCAATATACAGTATATGTATATATATATGTGTGTGTGTGTATACGTGTATATATTGCATGCAACATGTAATATTGTATATATAATATACAGATATATCTTTAAATATAGGACCTAGTACAGTATATACAATGGGTGATAGTTTGAAACAATATAACCCCTTTCCACAAAAGCAATCAATATTTCATAAGACGCGCTTACATTTTGCAAATGTATTTCATAAATACTTTTTTCAATAACTTGCCCGCAACCTTTGTCCTACATTCCTGCTGAAATCTGCATACTATTAAAATAATACCCACGATCAGGCCTGCTCACACACTAGCTTTGTCTAGTATCATACAGCATACTAACCTCGCACAGAATATACTCGTGTCCCTGTAATGTATTCCCGAGAACACCCATTCTGCTATATGAATAAATCGTAATCGTAATTCCAAGATTTCTACAGCGCCCAACGAAAGCCGCACCGCGGGGACCAGCTTATTCACAGGCGCTCAGCCAAAACAAAATCGATAGGCAAAAGGGTCCAGTTCCAGGTCAAGATCCAAGAGTTGGGCAGAGAGACAGCGCGGCAGCTACGATGGGTGATGTTTGGGGTTGGAGAGCAGAGAGAGAGAGAAAAGGAAGAAGGGGTGTCAGGATATGATCTGTGGAAGAGGAATGTTAAGCAATGTAAAGTAAGTCAGGTAAGGGAAAGGCCCTGGCATGCGCAAATGTTAAACACTAGATACTATGCCTTCTTTGCCATATACACCTCTATTCATTTGCAACAATCACCCACCCCTTCCATGTTGATTCTAATAAAACTATAAAGTAGAATCACTGCTGCTCATCACGAGCAATGATTTCAATGCATAACGAACTCTCGACAATACGCCTGAAAGAGTAAGTACCCAGCCGCTTGCTCACTTACAGGCCTGCACCTACAAACACTACACGGACTACAGCTGGCAGGTACTTGATCTGATCTTCTGCAGTCTTGCAAGCACCTGTTTATATGGCCATGCTGTAGAGCGACATTTTAATGCATGCTTTTGATTGCAGTATTGTAACAATCACCCCAGGCCGTTGCGTAGGCTCGTTCAGTGAACTTGCTGTCTTGGAAGTAACTGTCCAAACTTCAAGTACAGCGACGTCAGCTTGTTCGACTTGCGTGAAACTATTAGCCTAATTTTGACATATAGGCCTATAGGAGGCCTATCTACTTAATAAATAATCTATACATATAGACTGTTCAACTTATCTAATATGCACACAGGAATAGATGCTACACAAAATATATAGCACATAACCACCACGATAGCAGTTAACTTTTAGGCATTGGCAATACCCGAATTGAATTCGTTGATAACAGTTACCGCGAGACTTGAATAACAGTAAAATCCTGTCATAATTTATATTGACTGTTTTAAAACGCTTAATCACTACGTTAAAACCTGTTGAAAATGGTTTCGACAGGCTATAGAGCGCTATAAAAATCAGATTGCATTTACATTACGCTGTGTCTTCGGGCAAGGAAGTCGGTATTTTTGACACAAGTATGCTCGATTGTTAAGATTAGTCACCAACATGAGCCGCCTGCATAGCCAATTATTTCAAGTAGAACAATATAATGTCTACGTGCATGTGGCATTGTATTCTACACCTGTAGGCTTGCGAAGGACTGGTTATGAGAGGTAATGTGATGTAATGTAACAAGCATTTATATAGCGCCTTTCAAGCATCTCTCAAAAACGCGGAGACGTATTAGTGAGCAGGGCACATCGCATTACTTAGCATGCTAAGGAGTGCATTGCACTCTGCACATGTATGCTTTGTCTCGTTAACAAGTTGCAGTTTATAGGATGTAGGGGTAAATTTCGCCTTAATAGGTTCAGAGTCCCTTCCGCTGGGATGCATTTTCCGCAAACATTTCCCTCTTGCCACAAGTCCTTGCCCCATAAATCGCGCCCTGACTAAGCAGAACGCGTCGGCCAGCTAGCTACAGTAGGTTATAGTTATCAGATGTAGTTTACGCCTGGAAATATCCATAGCGCCAATATGACAATGCACAATACATGATAAAGAATCGCTTCGAAGAAAAATCTTTGTGTCCAATTGCAGGGCATAACGAATTCCATTGTTAGGCCGACGATTTCCCAATGCAGGTTCGAGCTTGCTGTGTGGACTCCGTGTAACGACCTTGGGCAAGTTCGCGCACAAATGTCTCTGTCACGGAGCAGTGGAATTTGGTAGTCTATTGGCGTCAAGATGGAAAGTAAACGGCAAGTCCTGCGATGCACACCCCCTGTCCAGAACCTTCATATTAACCCACTCCCGGCTCAAGGCCTGATCAAGAGCGGGAGATGAGCGCCCCCCCCCCTACGTTCCACACGGGACGTGGCAGCTTTACATTTACTTTCTTCTTTTCTTCTTCTGGTTCTCTGCCCTCAGGCAGGTTCAAACGTTCGATGACGCCACTCCTCTCGGTGCTGAGCTTCTTTCAACCTGCTGTATCCATCCGTTATCCAATCCAGCAGCATCTGTCTGGGTCTTCCTCTTGTCCTCCTCCCCTCAGTTCTGCTCTCCATTTACTTTAGTTTTGCAATAATGGGACCAAACTGCAGAGTTGCAAAACTTTTGAACGAACTACCGAAAATGACAAGTCTATGGTGCAAATCTACTTCTGGGACAAAACTTCCGGAAAAAGCTATCCGTTTTTAAGGATCCTATGCAGCAGAAGAACAAAGAGAAATCTTAAGTACCTGGATCGATCGGAAAAGAAGAGTAAGCCACCCACTTCATCTTGATTTAACCCTCGCATTCAGTTCACCGCCACCGCCGTCCGTTTTATTGCATTTATCTGACAGCTTTGCAGGCCCGTCACGCTTGGCGCGCAAGCTGCTAGCGCAACAGAAGTCCAGCGCACAGGTAGGCAGGCGCCGCCCCCGCGGGCAGGTAAGCGCGTCGTTAGATGTTTACGAACGATAGCATAGGTACTAGGCTATATAGTTACATACATTAAGTTTATATATATATATATATGAGTTATAACTTTCAGAATATGCTGTCATTGTATATATAAATAATATATATATAGTGACTAATATTATGTATATATGCATATAGGCCTGGCTAAGTGCGTGTTTACGCTAACTGCCTCCGCTGTAGGGTTATTTACTAACGTGGTTGATTAATCATATAAAGGGCTATATATATGTATATGTATATATATTATATATATAAAGCATAATGACTATGTGTAACGATGTTTATATAAATGCATATATATATATATATGTATATATATATATATATATATATATATATATATATATATATATATATATATATATATATATATATATGTTGGCTTTAGCGGCATCCAGTGTCGGGTTATTTACTAATATGGCTTGAAAATGACAGGCCGGAGGACAGAAGGAATGCTAGCAATTCGCGGCCAATGTTCATCTGCTTGTTCTGCCGAGGGTCTAGTGGGAATCGTTGCCGTTGGAGTCACCATCAGTGACAGGGGTTTGGGAAATTCACATGCGGTCAGCCCGAGGAAACCCTTAGTATTAAACCACGCAGAAGACTTCTAGTGCCAAGCCAGAATACTGATAACTGATGAAGTTTTTTTGTTCTTAACGACATTCAGTATGTATGTATGTATGTATATGTGTGTATGTTTGTATCTAGCTAGCTTTGTATGTATATGTATGTATCTGGCTATTTATTTAGCGCCTTTTAAGAACCTCACAAACGAGCATCTATAGGCTTAGTTTAGACAGCTTCACCTGAAGCAGTGCTATATAAATTTGTAAGTGTTGCAACGCTAAGCCCGAATGCTTTTAATGATAAGCCAGAAGACTTCTAAAGGATGACCCAACCAAATTTTCATCATTAGTCAGACAATTTCAAATGATCCCAATGCTGGATTTTCCTCTCTTTAATTGCGCAGACGCGATGACAATGATAACTGACCAAACTGCAGAATTACTAAGTTCTGCTGATTGCGATGACCAAGCTTAAAAATTGACGGCTTTCCCACAGACTTATTCAGAGCCCAGCTGCGTTGCAGGGTTGTAAAATCTCCATGAACATGTACTGCCCTAAATAAATTATTTCCAGTCAGCTCCGCACGAATCGCGTGGGTCAAGAGAGAAATGCGGAGGTGTGCCAATCCCCTTAGACCAATGCATCAAAGGCCTTACCACTGACGGTAATTATACGCAGCTGACACACAAAGCATTTCCTTAAACACGGCCATTGCCAAGTTATTATCGAAGCTCGAACTGCTTTAATTCTGCCCCGGGCATATCTAGGACCAATATCCAATGCAGCCTACTAGGCTTAAGTTCTTTTGGCACCAAAGATGAGATTCATATATGTCTAATAAACACAATGGCTGGAAACAGCAGATACTGATGTAGCCAGAACGCTCATGGGCATCAACTATCTGGTAATCGTAATCGTAATTCCGAGATTTCTACAGCGCCCAACGAAAGCGGCGCCGCGGGGACCAGCTTATTCACAGGCGCGCTCAGACAAAACAAAATCGATAGGCAAAAGGGTCCAGTTCCAGGTCAAGATCCAAAAGTCAGACGAAGAGAGCGTGGCAGCTACTGGGGGTGGTGTTTCGGGTTGGAGAGGAGAGACAGATAAGAGGAAGAAGTGGTGTAATCATGCACAGTGAGTGTGTCCTATATCCATATGGCATTGTGATCTTTTGCAGTAGGGTTAACTAGACCAGAACTCTTTGGCTTTAAGAGGCAGTGAATGTGGACACCAGACAGCATATGTTAGAACTATCTTGCAATCGGGTACTTAAGTGTGACCTGCGATGGTCAAGAGCCGAGAAGGTCACTGAGGCTAATAACAAGGGTGGTTATTTGTGTTGATAAAGGAATTCATCTGTTTATCAAATGTCAAAATCTGCAAACGGCGATACCAATCAAGTCACAAGTGTCACACAAATTCAACGCACCCGGTCCGTACACAGGGACCTTAAATGGCGTGGCACCCATTCAGACGGGCAGCGGTGGTGAAGGATCTCACCCGATTAATTCACTGAAAAATGAGCATGGTCGAGGCTATAGGGTCGCTATAGTAAACCGTGTGCATTTACATTTTACCTTTAAATACCTTATCTTTCCTTGCCTTACGATGGTTCATGCACAGTTCGCATTTAGGCTAAGTTTAGACAGCTTCACCTGAAGCAGTGCTATATAAATTTGTAAGTGTTGCAACGTTAATTCCGAATGCTTTTAATAATAAGCCAGAAGACTTCTAAATGATGACCCAGCCAAATTTTCATCATTAGTCAGACAATTTCAAATGATGCCAATGTTGGATTTTCCTCTCGTTAATTGCGCAGACACGATGACATTACTTTACACGATGATATTACTTCACCTTACCTACCTGACGCTATCTGACCCAACTTTACGATACCGTTCTGGTTCTGGTTTTATTATGCATCTATCTATACAGATGCGCGGTCGACATTTTGAAAGGACCTCAGAGGCCTAGAAAGGCCTACAGAGTACCATGCAACACGAGGAATAGAAGCGACCTTTGACCTAAAGGTCTTTGGTTTCGACATGGACGAACGGACGCGTGTGCAGTCAAGCGGAACGCAGAAACCCAAGCCTGAGAAAACACGCACCCACATTTAGCGGTTTATTTGCTCCGAACACCGAAAAAGAAAAACACCTATAAAAGGCCTGCAGCGAATTGTATAGGCCTATCTAGGTCTACGACCAGACCTGTGAAACGGCATGGCCCGCATTTGGTGAAGATTTTTCCGGTGACCTAAGGGGTCAGCGCAACACGTGACTCATGCGAAGGATAATAATGCGTTCGGAAGATACCGCAATTCGATACAAAAGCCCCTGCATCCATTCCCATAATTTCTGTAGAGATATACACGAGTTGAGCGTGCTTATACAAATAAGGTGCACGG
The DNA here is from genome assembly GCA_964023275.1 of Norana najaformis. Taxonomy (NCBI): domain Eukaryota; kingdom Metazoa; phylum Annelida; class Clitellata; order Crassiclitellata; family Hormogastridae; genus Norana; species Norana najaformis. The sequence goes on along the minus strand of OZ029919.1, from coordinate 31,761,119 downwards.
TCACCAGACACGCGATGCAGGTTATCAAAACATTTCACGGATGGATTGGAATATTCTTGTCCTTTCTTTAAGGCCTCAACGCCTACCAGTCTTCTCTTAGGTCAGTTCTAATAGGCCTACGATGCACTAGGCACAGCTAGGCCTGATTTTGTAATGTAAGATAATAAAATATGAAAGCAGTGTGCAATTTTGGAACATATGCCGACCTTGGATCACTGCTAGGCAGCCTTGATCCGATCCTAAATGAAGCGGTAAGGTTAGGCAAATTAGGTCAGGTTAAGTTAGGTGAGGTAGGGTATGGCCTGGTAAGGTCAGCCAGGTCAGGTAATGTAATGCAAGAAAATGTAAGTTGAAGTGACCTGAGATAAGGTAATATAGGGTAAAGGTAACGGTAAGGTAAAGCAATGTAATCACTGATACTGTTACATGCCTCTCTCAGTAATCGTAATCGTAATTCTGAAATTTCTACAGCGCCCAACGAAAGCCACGTCGCGGGGACCAGCTTATTCACAGGCGCTCAGTCAAAACAAAATCGATAGGCAAAAGGGTTCGGTTACAGGTCAAGATCCAAAAGTCAGGCTGAGAGACAGCGAGGCAGCTATGGGGGGGGGTGTTTGGGTTTGGAAAGGAGAGAGAGGTAAGAGGAAGAAGGGGGGCGTAAAAGGGCACAGACACAGCAAATAAAGTTTAATAAAATTTATGGCGATCTCTTCCGAGTATGTATGTTTTCTGCCAAAGCACCGGTCGATGGCGCGCCAAATTATTATAGCTGTAACTCAGATCGAAGGAGAGGAACGAGCCCTGCGTTGGCCTTCATACGCGAGGGACAAACTTTCGAATTTGAAGAGGACGAATTTAGAGCAGACACTCAAACCTGAGGTTATCGATGCCTGCAGCTAAAGGGGTCAGGCCTTGAGCCAAAAGGCGCTATATAAATAGCCAAATACATACATACATGCATACACACACATACATACATACACACATATATATATATACATACATACAGACATACATACATACATACATACATCTTACATAAATACATACATACATATGTACATACATACATTCATAACATATTACATACATACATACATACGTTATACGGATAGCTCTAGGCCTGAGCTCCTTAGCATATCAAGGACTCCCGCAGGGCAAACCGTTTGAGCAAATAAATTTATTACACGCCTCACGAAAGGTCACAAACAGCAGCTTTACGCATGTATTTATATAAGCATTCATACAGCGCCTTTTAAGAAGTTTTCAAAGTCTCTGCAGCACGACTGTTGGAAGAGATCTGAAAAGGTTCATCCCTCACATCAGCATATCAGGTTTAGACTTGCATTGTGTTACATTACATTACATTACACTACATTACATTACAAAACCAAGCCTGTCTGTTCAATACTAGTGCGGCGTAGGCCTATTAGAACTGATCTAAGAGAAGACTGGTAAGCCTATATGCCTGTAGCAGAACTGACCTAAGAGAAGACTGATAGGCCTTTAGGCCTGTAGCAGAACTGACCTAAGAGAAGACTGGTAGGCCTTTAGGCCTGTAGCAGAACTGACCTAAGAGAAGACTGGTAGGCCTTTAGGCCTGTAGCAGAACTGACCTAAGAGAAGACTGGTAGGCCTTTAGGCCTGTAGCAGAACTGACCTAAGAGAAGACTGGTAGGCCTTTAGGCCTGTAGCAGAACTGACCTAAGAGAAGACTGGTAGGCCTTTAGGCCTGTAGCAGAACTGACCTAAGAGAAGACTGGTAGGCCTTTAGGCCTGTAGCAGAACTGACCTAAGAGAAGACTGGTAGGCCTTTAGGCCTGTAGCAGAACTGACCTAAGAGAAGACTGGTAGGCCTTTAGGCCTGTAGCAGCTGAGGCGCCCTCTGGCAGATTAGCAAGTGACAAGAAAGGACTAAGTTATGAAGTGGCCACGACGAAAGAGCTTTAGGCCTAAACCTCTCATACAGCGTAAGGCTAATAGAGCATACACATGCGCATGAGTAGGCCTATTTATTAGGCCTTTATAGGTCTACAGTGTAGATGGTCTACGTGTATAAGTAGGCATATTGCTGGCGCCTTAGTTTGGGATGTACGTTTTAGGGGATTCGTGGTTGCATACAGGATTGAAATGGAGCTCCACCTAGGGGCAGATGATGATCTCAGCCAGCAATTCCAGCTCAGTTATAAAATGAGTGCACTGACCGTACACTGTCAGTGGGAAGATCAGGCGGCGGAGGAGAGGGCTCGGCCTCGTATGCCGAGGTTAAGAAAAATGCAGTCGCTAACACTATTGCAATGGCTGCCAATCTGGAATGGGATAGCTTAGGGGACGGCTCTCCTTCTCCTTTTCCTTCTTCTGCTCCTTCTTCTCCTTCTACTCCTACTCCTTCTCTGTCTCCTTCTCCTCCTCTTCCTCCTCCTTATCCTCCTCCTCCTATTCCTCCTCCTTCTCCTCCCCTCCCCTCTTCCTCCCTCCCCCTACTTCTTTCTTTTTCTTCATCATTATTTTTTAACGCAACTAGACATTCACGTAGTCTTCTGAAATCTTTAAAGGCGCTATATGGGTTTTCTGATTCATATATACATATGTACTCGTAGATCGTAAAATATATTTTTGTGTGTCGGTCGGTTATTGTGGTCTATTCATTGGAACTTTTTGCTACCAACATTCAAATTTGAAACATCCAATTCAAATATGCCGCTCGCAGGCCGGCCACCTTGAAAGCGAAGCGCTCCAGCCATCCATGCATGGATGCACTGCCTTCGTCGTAACGGCTTCGTCTGAAGACTCAAGGAAATGAATGTGTGTCCACACGACAATGGTAGTCAATTTCGAATTGCTTTTTCATTGGACTCAGTCTCGGGAAAGATTCTCTTCGACAGCGTTCTTTGCGGGGCTTTAGTAGCCTACATGGGGGAAATTAGGATTTGAAATGGGGCGGGAAAAGAAATGTTTGGCTGTGGCAAGCAGGCCTAAGTGCGAAGTGGAGGGGCGAGTGATGTTAGGCTCTGACAGATTTTTTTATACTATTCTTCATTCAGTAAGTTCTCGTCTTTTACGGCCCCTATAAATCAGCTCATGACTCAGCAGCTCCGATGTTAAAAAAGTGCCTGATGAGTGTATAAATTGTCTGGTGTCATAGGAATATTCAATGTCGTGGTGTCCTAGCACATTTAAAGTCGTGGTGTCATAGCACATTCAATGTCGTGGTGTCATAGCACATTCAATGTCGTGGTGTCATAGCACATTTAAACTCGTGGTGTCATAGCAGATTCACTGTCGCCCACTACTAGACAATTTTGTTTAATTACTTCAAAAGGTCATAGCAATAATAACTCACAAGTGCTTATATGTTTATATGTTATGTTTATGATTATATGCTGTGTATTTGTTCACTTGTTAATTGGTGGGCCAAGGTGGCTCTACAGTGGAGGCCAGGCGGTCGTTCGGTTAGGGCTCTCGACTTCTAACGCGAAGAGCACGGGTTCGAGTCTACCCTTAGACGGTTACTGTGTAGGGACCTTGAGCAAATACTTCAATCACAATTGCTCAGCGCCATCGACTGATGCTTAGCCATTAGGTAGTGGCGCTTAATAAGTGCAGAAATAATAAAGTGTATGTAAGTAAGCTAGCATTGATAGCCAGCTTAAACAAAACTAGTCTTGCACGAAAGCGCGTAACATGAACTAAGTTAATCATGGTACAGTCTAAATAGATGAGTTTTAAGATGAGTTTTAAAATGAACCCTTGCTTCCCAGTTGCCCATCCAAAAATAACTATCGACCACTTCCTTACGTTGTTATAATATGCCAACGGAATTTTTAATGAACTGAAGACTGCCTTGGAAGCTTCTGGTAGCCTCATATTGGCCCATGTTGGAGAAACTAGGGCCCCAAGTAGGAGTTGTTTTGGTTAAGACTCCTGAATTTTCCCGTCAAAGTATATGGTTGAAACCCCCCGTCCTAGCAAGCGGTTGACCCAAAGCGAGTGGCTTATCCTACAGCAGCACATGGCTGACCCCAGTGAGATGTTCTCAGCGGCTGAGCCAACTGTCCAAGCTACGATTTCTGAGTCGTTACTCGATAGACCTTGTGACCTAGATAGGATTTGGCGCCCGTTTTTCTGTCTCCACTTGAGACACGACGGGCAGTAAACAGCCGCATATGATCACCTCATAAACAGGGCAGTGGGTCACCCGCAAAATTATAACACATACACACACATTTATGTGTTTACCTGGATGCAGAAAATCCATAAAGCTCTAGGGAGCGACCGTCACAGTGAATATATCACCTCAAATGATACAGGTGACTGCGTATAATACATCGTGGGCGGAAAAAATTTAGTTACTTTCTCAATTTCTGATATCAAAAAGTATTTTTATGTTGTTACGATTAAGGTGTATGTGTGTAGATGCATATGTGTATATATACATGTAGATATGAAAGATATTATAATATATGTATATGTGGTAAGATATAGAATTTTAGATGTGTGTGTAGTTTTACATTAAATATATTTCCACATTCCTATATAATATATTAGGTCAATTCAATGTATGACATGGTAATTAGAATCAGTTAATGACAGTGACCGCTGCACGTGAAAACCAATGTCTGCATTGGTATGAGAAGCCAATTCTGCATTGGGTGCGGCAGCGTAGGAAACCGCTCTTTTACACGGGTTAGGAACATGGATACGGCCCGTCAGTACGTAACATTGCATGACTGCATCCATCAATCTAAAATGCGTTGCCTAGTAACATGCAGCTTCCGCTCCTTGCCTTTTCCTTGATACTTTTCCATCACACGAAGTATAATTGGAAATGACCGCCTGTCCCAAGTTCCACTAGTGAAATGGGAGCTTTACTCTACAGGATAAAAGTGAGATTATGATTACAATACGACGTTTACTGCTATAGGCCTATACGACGGAAGCTCAGTTAGGTGTAAGTAGGCCTATGTCGACAGACTCAGTGTAAACCCATAACTCTTTTAATTTTTTCACAAGACGACTTTGATAAATGTATGACTTTCTTTGCGAGCGGAGATGAATTGAAGAAATATTTCACCATTAAAACTTTTTAAAAATCGTATCCAAACATATCTGAAGATATCCAAACATATCTGAAGATATCTAAACATATCTGAAGATATCCAAACATATCCGAAAATATCCAAACATATCTGAAGATATCCAAACATATCTGAAGATATCCAAACATATCTGAAGATATCCAAACATATATGAAGATATCCAAACATATCTGAAGATATCCAAATATATATGAAGATATCCAAATATATCTGAAGATATCCAAACATATCTGAAGATATCTAAACATATATGAAGATATCCAAATATATCTGAAGATATCTAAACATATCTGAAGATATCTAAACATATCTGAAGATATCCAAATATATCTGAAGATATCCAAGCATATCTGAAGATATCCAAACATATCTGAAGATATCCAAACATATCTGAAGATATCCAAACATATCTGAAGATATCCAAACATATCTGAAGATAACATGCTGAGCTGCATTCCTTATTCTTCGATACACTGAGTCGTATGTCAACTTAAAATTCTTCTCGCCAAGATTTTATCTAGAAAACATTTTTAGCCTACATAGCTTCCATCTTAGATATCTGTGGATGCACTTGATCTTCTCTTAAAATAAAGCTCACTACATAGACTAGAATGGGATTGTAATTGTAATTGTAATTGTAATTTGAGATTTATAAAGCGCCTCTTAGAGGATAAACTCAACAGAGGTGCTTCCGACCCGAAAAAGTAAAATCACTGTTGAACAGTACAGTCTTCAGGTTCCTTCAGGATCTTCAGTACCATTAGTTTAGGTAAGCAAAAGGCTATCGCAAGTCCAGCAGAGGCCTCTGCCATGGAAGTGTAGGCCTAAGTCATCAGAGGAGGTACAGAATATACACAGCAGTGGAATTGAAAGATAATTTGACTTAAGCGCAAACATGGCCACATCACTTCAGCAACTCAAACAGCGCTGTCACATGAATTGCAAGATTAAACAAAATATTGTCAATTCACTAATTTATGCAGTCCTCATATCAGTCAGCAGAGCCTTATCAACATATTTACGTCTAGGCTGTATGTGTAACATAATATTTATGTTACGTGTGCCACATAATATTTATGTTATGTGTGCCACATAATATTTATGTTACGTGTGCCACATAATATTTATGTTACGTGTGCCACATAATATTTATGTTACGTGTGTCACATAATAATCAGATGTGGCGATTGAGAACATCGATTGGGGCAGAAAGCTTCACATGATTTTTTTCATAAATTTATCTATCGCAAAAAAGATCGATCAATTGACGGAGGCCAGAGTTGGAAATTGGCCTATTGAAAGATCGCGTTTTGAGAGGTCCTGTGTTGTATGAAGGGAAATGCATTCATGTGCGCAGTTGTCGAGTTTGTTGCTACTCAGCCCAGCGTTTCAGGTTCGAATTCCAGTGCGCCATGTGAAACGGCAAACTCTGAAAAGCAGTCTCTTAAGATCAGGAGGGGTGAAGTGGCATTTAATGGCTGTCGAGATGGAACTTTCTGGCTTCGGTGCAAACACCCAAAGCCCAATTAGTTTAATTCACACCTGTTTAGTTTTGGGCTTCGGCGCCTTTGAAGAGTCCTTAAGAGGCGCTATATCAATATCTCTATACATGCATAATTACATGCATACGTACATATAGACAGACATATATGTATACATACACATATATATGCACACATACATAAGTACGTACACACATACCTTTATCTTTGCAGACATACATGCATGCATACATACATATGTGTAAGCATACATACACATATACACAAATACATTCATATATACATAAACACACATGCATGCATACATGCATACATACACACATACATGCACACATGCATACATATGTGCATGCATACATACATACAGACACAGATACATACATATATACATAAACACACATGCATGCATGCTTGCATATATGCATGCACACATACATACATACATAAATACATGCACACATACATACATACATACTTCGACGATTACAAAGAAACACTGACCCAACCCCGATATAAACAATCTCAGCATCGCGTGTCTGATAGGATGACCTCAGTTCTAGTTTCGCAATTACTAAATTTCGTTATCAGTTGATCCAACAATTTTTGCAGCTGATAAGGCAGCGTTCAAGCAGTTGCTATTCTTGGCAACAGAGTCCCATCTCGAACATCGATCCTCTTGACACTAGTCATATTGCAGTCTGTCAAAATCGATTTATCTGTAGTGATTGATTGATTGATAAATACACGGACACACGCAATACGAGCATCGATAACCAAATTCAAGTCTCAGCCTAGTTGCTCTTAGATGGAGTGCGCGATTTTCTAGTGGTTGGACTTTCAGTCGAGAGCTCGAGGGTTCAAAGCTCGTCCGGCTGAAAGACGTTCCAAGATCTCTGCTCCACTTGCGCACCCTAATGAATTCAACTATGAAATGAGTACATTGACCATACACTGTTAGCGGGAAGATCTGGCGTAACATTGCAAAGAGGACTGAAGCCACTCCACCTCATATATGCCGAGGCTAAGAAAACGAAGTCGCTAACATTTCATACTGCTCTTCTTCTTCTGCTTGTTGCTCACGGACGATGTACCATGACATTCCTCTTGCTCTTTCACAGATCCTATCCTGATTCCCCTTCTTCCTCTTATTCCTCTTTCCGCTCCTATCCCAAACATCACCCACCGTAGCTGCCACGCTGTGACTCTGCCTGACTCTTTGATCTTGACCTGGAACCGAACCCCTTTTGCCCATCGATTTTGTTTTGACTGAGCGCCTGTGAATAAGCTGGGCCGCGTGGCGTGGCTTTCGTTGGGCGCTGTAGAAATCGCGGAATTACGATTACTATTACGAATAGTACAGTGAACTCAAACACAATAGATTCAACAGAAACCAATATATATTAGAATTGGAGTTATATATTGAAGAAAGAAGGTTTTGTCATCTATCTTAAATTGAACTTTCTCCCCAGCATAGATACACATTGATAGTCCTGATGCCTCGGCTAAACTATAAATCAACAAACAGGCAACTGTATATCGGACTAGAAATCAATCAAGACCTATAGGCCTAGAAAACGTTGTTGGTTAACGTTCTTTTCATATGTTACACAATGAGGTTAAAGGCCTACATATTGCAAACCTACTATTTCAAAAGAATAGTAAACGAACTGATTTAAAATAACCTTACCAGGTCAACAAAACAGATAGAAAAGATTTAATTAGATTGTTAGTTAGTAAGTTAGTTAGTAGCTAGCTAGCTAGACACTTCAGTAAGAAAAAAGTGCTAGATAACTAGAAAAGTCACCTTCGTCAACAGTTGACTGCTCCATATGTGTGTGTTTGTGCATTTGTGTGTGTGCTTGTGTGTGTATGTATGTGTATTGTCTGCATACATATGTTTGTGATGATGTGTCGGTGCGTGTGACGTAAAAGCAAAAAAAGACGTGCATTGACAAAAATCAAAAACAGACTGCGCTTGCTGGAGCTAGTTGTCAATTAAGATGGAACCTAATTAGTTGTATTACCGATCTCAGATCTCATATAGAAACACGTGGGGATAAGACACATCAATAGATATGGATATGGAAAGAAATCTTAACCCAATTCCCAATCAACGAACGTGACAACTACCCACTGTAAACGCACGAATAAGCTCGTAGGTTATTTAGGCTGACTGTGCAAATGTTCGTAGAGGCCAACAACTAAATGCATTACAAAACAATGCAATAAAATACAATTGAAATGTGATAATGCTCTTTTACAAAGTTCAGAAGTACTCATTAAGGTCGGGTAACAGGAAAGATTAAGAACCGCAGACAGACTGGAAGAGGTAAGTTTTCAGTTTAGGGTGAAAGATAATCCCGGTGACTGATTTGCAAACTAAACTTTTTAACTGTATCCGCCTATGCAACTCAATATATCTTATTATATGTAGTTTGATTTCGTAACAGGACAATTCTAAAGTGTAACTGCAGTTCTATAACGACGACTTATGTAGCATTGTAGATCTAAATAGCTATTTGCGAGCTATTTTTGGGCACCTACAATGTCAACTGCCAGTGCGAGTAGTAGGAGTTAACTAATAGATAGGATTTCAATTATTTTCTGAAAGCGTGTACACTTTCGGTCTTCTCAGTCGATACCGGAAGATATACCAAAGAAATCTGGACCAGCGTTGTTCCGTTTGAGTTTTTTCTTGATACTCAATGCTAGACTTAGGTCTATTTCATCATTCGGATCGAGGTTAAACTGTCGGTGATCGATAAAGGTTTGCTTAGTTCGGTTCAACAATTACGATAGAGAACTCAGGAATTTCAGCTTTACATCTTAAGGGATTTGTCGGAACCTATTCGGCACTAGCTGATGTTTCGCCCACAGCTTCCAGGAATTCGAGTGAAGTTAGACAATGAGTAATCAAAGCTGTCTTCGAGTACAGACCTACAGACCTGTACACGAATTCATACCACGCATATATGCGCAGATCATTGTGCCGGTGTATGTATATATTATGCACATATATTATTCATATATTAATATACATACATTCCATATATTTCATTTCATATGTAATGTGATATATATGTATATTTATGCATATCGCGGCATGTGCTTTTGAACCCAAGCCATAAAAGAGAGGCATGCTTTGAAGAACTGTTCAAGAAAAACCAATATTTTATCTCGTCGCTAGATCTGTTAAGGCGGCAACTTATGGATAACTGGAGATTATCCAGCGCCATTTTGCAGCCTCCAAAACGCAAATGATGCGGATTTCTTCCCAGCATAAAACGAAAGCTCGTTGTTAACAGTCGATTGAATTTGGCCGACAAGGGAAAGTAAATTCCTTTTCGATTTATCGCTTGCATATTGGCTTTAGTACTTCATATTAACTCCGTCAATCAATCGAAAATCCGTCAGTCAATTAATCACTGAATTCAGGTGTCTGAGTGTTAATTTCGTTCACGTTTATCATTCTTATTCAAGCTTGTCATCTGGTTCCATCCCTATCCATATTGAGTCCGACTATGAGTTAATCTCTCTTTCACAGACTTTAGCCGCCTAAATTTGTCTAAGTAGCAGAAAATAGATCATTACATAAAAGTGCAAGATTGTTGATTAAGCTGATCATCTAATCTAATGACTTCTATAGCGCCGTTATCATAATACATAAGTCATCAAACGATGGTCGCTTTAAGTGAAACCGTGGTAGAAATCGTATTCCTTGGAGAAGTGCGGTAAAAATTACCGCAGTTCTCCAAGGAATATGATTTTCACAGGTCGGGAAAATCAGAAATCATAAGTCAGGGTACGGTTCGGTTGATAAGTAAGCTGGGTATCATCGAACTGCGACAAATCGATAAAAATTAAATGTTTTACAGTTAAGCAATGCACGAATAATATTTTCTACCGACTATTCTTAATAAACAAATAACCCACAGCGCACCAGTTAGAATTTATTTGAAAGGTGCGTGACAGTTGAACAGAACGTAAAATCAAGGCACATAGTCAGCTGTTGACAGTTCAATGGCCTGCATTTCAGAATCGATTGAATGGCGCTTTCAATAGTTCTTACCCGCCCTGTGCATGCACCCCATTGGGAATCCCCTTGGAAAAACCCCAAGTTGACCAAACGTCTTTCACCCTAGCAAAGCAACCTTTTGTTGAATCCAGAAATGTTTACTGAACTCCAAAAGCGCGTCTAATTATGAGTAAGCCAAGCAAGTGGTACAGTCTTTGAAAGAAGAAGGACTTTGGCCCGGCGTCAGTGAAGCGGATAGGAGTGTCAACAGGAGCTCATTGGGTCAAATGGGATCGGCCCACTGTATCTATACCCCAAAGACCTTATCAGATCCTTCGACTGAAGAGCATTACGACCCAAAGGAAGAACACTTACAGTGACGCAGTTCTATCCATACGCCACTGAATATATGTCACAAATTCTATTTACTGCATAACTCTTAGTACTTGGGCTGACTTTTGACTTTGTAAAGCACCCTTCAAGCATCCTGCTACTTACGATGCTATATAAATTGTCGTCATTACAATTACAGTTACAATTACAAAGGCCGCGTAAGGTAAATCGTTTTGGCTGTAACGTAAACAAGGCAATTAACCAGCTGGGCAACCGTTCCTGGACCGATTTCGTTATGACTCGACAGGGCATTGTCCGCAACAAAAGACGAGTGGGCTTCAAATTACAAACACAGCACCGAACAGCAGGTAATATTTACCACTTAGTCAATCAACACAAGGTGTACCTTGGCCGTGGCAATGACTCACCTGTGCAGTCATCTTAAGATCGGCATCTCGAGTATTTACAATTTCGACGCCCCAAGCGAGATTCCGACTGAGGCACTCGTTTAGCTGACCACTTCAAGCGGCGATCGCAAATGGGGGCGCAAGATTGGGATCAACAGAATTCTCGTGCCCTCCATCTTTCCTCCTCCTCCTCTTTTTCCAGTTCGTTGCTCCTTGAGAATGTTGACCTAATTACCCAGTGATAAGATGGCGAGCATCCAAGTTATGCGACTTGTAGCTAGAAACCCCCTTTTGGCCAAACGCCACAAGAATAAATAAATATCAAAGGGGCCTTTGAATAATTATTGCAAGTACACACAGTTCGACACGTTTTACATAATATTTTCTAAAGGTCCTATATAACTCTATGTATATATATATACGACATATACATAAGCAGGGAGACACATAACTTGCTGCAAAATTTAATGAAATAAGACCTAAACATTTGGGCCTAGGATTGTATTCTATCAAACGATAGTAATGTGAACTGCAAATACTATACACAGGGTGCGTTAGAATCTATTGTATGTATCCATTCATATTCATTAATGTAAGTATTTAAGTCTATGTGCGTTACATGTATGTATGTATCCATTGTTGGCATGTATGTATGTAAATATATATATATATGGGAATATATATAAGTATGTATCGACGTATATATTAATGCATGCATGTAAAAGCATATGGGATAGATCGATGGACGTATGTATGCATGTATATATGGGTATGTATGCCTCTGTATGTATATACCCATTTATATATATATATATATATATATGAATATGCATATATATGACAAATGTCATTTATATAGTGGCTTTGTGATACCTTTGGAAGCGCTACTACAGTAAGCCGACTAAGCGATAGAATGAAATGAAACTAAAACGACCTTCGAAAATAATATATTTTAACTACAATCTCAAATATTGGTTGCGGTATTGTTTCCCGCGTAGGCTGATGCTTAGTCATGGCCTGCCTGATGTGCGTCTAATTATGTATTTACGATTAGTCACGAGTCCTGCTTTAAAGTCCTCAATTAAAGTCCAAATGATATTGAACCAGTCACATCACTAATGCAAAGGACACCTCCGTGTTTTGCAGAATAAATTAGAGAACATTGACCCCTGTCAGAATTTTCCAAACTATTAGCACTGAGGATCAGGGTGATCTGTAAGGGAAAAATGTAAATGTAAATGTGTAGGTTTTATATAGCGTGTGCCTCGACCCTGCTCATTTTGCAATAAATTTATCGGGTGAGATCCTTCACCACCGCGAAAGAGAAGAAACTGCTATCCACGCTTTTACCATAAGTTTCGCTCCCCCACAGCCAGTGGGGGTTCAGCAATATGCGTGGGGGGGTTCGTCCCGCCGCACCCCTCTTAGTTATACACCGGCGCCCCTCAGACCTGACCCGTGCAAGGGGGACTGCCTGAATGTGGCGCCCCTCTGCTAATGCTGTCCCCACGCAAGAAATCCTGGAGCCGCCACTGCAAATTGCAATCTTCTTCAAACGCCTTCATTGTTACATTACATTACGTTACCTTGGAAACCACGAAGGGGGTAGAATCAGCCGCTAGATAAACACAACAACGGTACCGTATCAGGAGGCGGGGTGCGAAAGATTTCAACTGAAGAAGTCAGAGAGAAGTAGGCAAGGACCGAGGGTTCAAAATGGCCGTCGGGTACACACTCTGCAGAGGCATAATTCTAATCAATGATTTAATTTAGCCGTCGTATGCAAATAAGTCTGAACTTTGACCAAACAGCGGGAACCGACTGAAGGCCAAAGAATCGAGCGCATAACAGAACATATAATTATACATAACAAAATATATTAAATACGTACGTATATATCAGCTTATATCCAATGTCTGTCATAACATATATATTAATGAATATAACTTATAAAGAAATGTATGTACATATATATATATATATATATATATATATATATATATATATATATATATATATATATATATGGCAATGCCATAACACAGTGAATGACGATGAGGTCAACATTGGTCGGTAGATGTCGCATGTTGGATGGACGCTGCGACGAACAGCGCATCAGCCAAAGAACCTCCTATTTATATATGCTCATCGGTTAAAATTCAAAGCCATAAACCACATGGCCGATATACCTGCATGCACTTACAGGTATGCATACATCGCGACACACCTAAGCTCACTAGGGCTATATATATATATTATATATACATATATACAAGCACACATGCATACACACACGTACATACATGATGCATACTTACATGCATACATACAATACATACATACGTACATTCTTCCATATGTATACATACATATGTGCATATAACATACATACTTAATACATTCATGCATACATACATAAATACTTACATTCACACAAGAATACATACATACATACATACACACATACATACACACATACATGCATACACACATAATTACATACATACACACATACATACATGCATACATACATATACACATAAATACATACACACATACATACACACATACATGCATACGCACATAAATACATACATACATACATACACTAATATACACATTCTTGTATAGTCACTCCTTCACAGCGTATACAGGTAAGTGCAGAGCTATTTATATGAAGGCCTGTATAATAGTCTATTGTCCGTAAGCCTGAATAGCCGGGTCTACACAATGCAGTAGTGTTCAGCCAACAGAAGCTCCATTTCAGTGGATGCAATCAGCCGTTTTGTGTTGAATGAGGAAAGCTTAGTTGAACGGATTACAGAAATCCACTCAGAAATAATGCAACCAAGAAAAAATAAGACTGTCTAAATGAGTAAAATACCAATACACACGCATACACGCAAACACACATACACGCATACATACCTAGAGACATAATACACGCATACATACATACAAACTTACATATATATAAACATTCATACATACATACATACATAGATACTATATGTACACATACACACATTATGTGCATACATACATATATATAAGCATACATACATACATCCATGCATACATACATACATGCATACATACATACATGCATACATACATACTATATGCATTCATACATACATTAAGTACGCGCATACAAACATGCATACATACATACAAATAAGCATACATACATACATATATACATACATACATATATAACAGACATACAGCAGAACATACGCAAAACAGTGATCAAAACTTAAGGCCTCCCTGTATCGATTTCTTCGATTGGTGCGTCATTTAGTCGGCCTTACACGCGCACGCACACATACACAGGCCTAAGCCTAACCATTCAAAATGGTTAAAACCATAGTATAACTCTTTCCAAATGGTTAAAACCATAGCATGACTCATTCCAAATGGTTAAAAGCAACTTCTGGGAAACATTTCCTCTACAAAAACTAGCATCGCTATAGCACATTTATTAACTTCACAAAGTGCTTTTGAAATATTATCCTATTAAGGAAAGGCTTGTGCCCTATACACGCGTCATCAATTGAAGCCTTGTGCATTAGACACCGGCGTAGTAGAAGTTATTTATTACAAAGTATAGGCAGTCATATCTCATAAGATATATACAAAGATATCGCACAGTTCAACAAGGCGACCATTGCTGATTTCATATGACAGAGATCGAACCCTTATTGATCGAACCCTTATTGATCAACCGACATGTTAACCATTCGGCCACAACTCCATCTAAATAACGGACCGTGAATCCCAGAACCATGACACAGCGTAATCATAATTATACCCGTAAATAATGTATAAACCACTGTAGGATTTACGATAGCTATTGGCGCTGTAATCAATCTTCGATACATCAACGCTGCCATCATAAATTATAAAAATCGATTTATTTAGCTAATCGTGATCACAACCTCTGGAATACGTAATACATTGCAAGTAATACGGTTATGATTTGTGCTATCCATCGATCCATCCACCCACCCACCCATCCATCCAACCATCCATCCACCCATCCACCCATTCATTCATTCATTCAGAAGATTTAGATAGCGCCTTTTAAAGTCATGTACTCAGAGGGGTAACAGATCATCTCCGGGCGAATGAGAAATCATCCATCCATAACAATCACAACTAACATACTTATAAAGACGATCAAACGAAAGGCGTTGCTTATTTCGCTTTTGCGGTTTAACCCAGTGACACATTAAAAAATTTCACAATAGTAATCGTATTCGTAATCGTAAACTCGAAATTTCTAAAGCGCCACAATAGCATCAGATTGTATCCGCTTACCTTTCTCTGCCCCTTGAACCGTATGCCATAATTCTTTAAACTCCAGATACCAATCGCACTTTTCTCTCGCTACAAACTCCTCTTCCACTCTTTTCTGATTCGAAATGTCAACAGAATCGAACCCAAAACGCTCGAAGCTTTCGACTACGCCCCGCGCTTTTCCTCCACTGCTACCGTCCGTGCAAGGCGCGCTCTCTGTGCGTCCAGCACCGAATTCAATCCAAATTTAAACCGTTCCAACCGTCTGTGACCGTTATGAATTTCGCTGCGCTCCAGTGGTTTTTACTCGTACACAAAGAACTGCTCGATTATATCGCAAAATCTCACATACAGACTCCCGCTCTATTCAGAAACTGGCCTCCCTCGCCGCTCAGGTAACTGTGCTACAGGCGTTATTATTACCTGCGAGCGGCGCGCGCAATTAATATAGGTGAGCAGACGACCCTACCTGGCCGGTCCCAGGTGACGGCGGGAAATCTGGTGCTTAAAATAGCGTCCGTCCAATCAGCGCGTGTTTACGAGTCCATATTAGGCTTTGGCGGTTCCGCAGATGACTCGACTGGTCATGACTAGTTCCGGCCATGACGTCACGCGCATGCGCAGTCCGTCGTGATGACTCATCGACGGCGCTGATGGAAGTCCTAGGTAAACAATTCGAATTTCTTGAGATTTTTGACCGATGGTTTATGGCTGGATGGCTGCACGGCTAGAGGCGCACTCGATGCTATCAGCAGGCCTGACTATACAGGCCTGAGTGAGGCCCTAGTGATAGGCGGCCTAGATTTCCATGATGTTGTCTGAGCTGATTAAGCGAGAAGTCGTCTTAGTCTCCTACTTGCGGACTTATGGTAGGCCTATATAAGTTAGGCAGGCATGATTAGGCCCGGCCTATCTGTCTTCGATTGACCATTCCTTGTCTTATCTCCATCGCCTGCTTAAGTGTCCTTGTTATCGGGCAAATAGGGCAGCGCAAAGGTCTCTTCGCCTTAGAGAATTCGTGTACAGTGGCACTTCTGAGGCATGAGGTACTCCGGGGTGAAGTGGATGGAAGGGGGGCTATAATACCGTTAAGTCTACAACGCATTGGAACCCGCGCTGAACTAACGCAACTATGATTGTAATTCGTAATCGTTACAGTAGATCTAACCGTAATTGTAACATCTGTAAGGATGTCAGTCAACTCTCATTGAAGTTAAGTGTGAAGTGACTTATACGAGACACTTGATATCAGAGGCGCTGCGTAACTGTCTATCAGTCAGGTTCAAAAAGGCAAGCTTAATTGGTACTGGGGTTTTTATATAGCGCTACTAGTATAGTATGGACGTTTACATAGAGCTACTAGGATGGATGTTTATATAATGCTACAAGTATGGGTGTTTTTATAGCGCTATACTTGTATCGGTGTTTATATAGCGCTACTATAAAGCACTGTGAAAGTGAATCATTTCCTGTGGTGCTTTGAAGGTTAATTTTGGTTCCTGTTATATTCTACAAAGCTCTCTCTACGTTACTGTGCCCTGGTTTTCACGGCAACCAGAAGGACGACTGCCAAAGTATTTCTCGTCTACCATATACACCGGCGGATGTCTCTGTCTTGCCAGTGTACCGAGGTTCGAAGCCTGCCCTCGTGAGTTGATTTGCAAGTAATGTTGGGGCATTAAATGCACGAATTTGCGTCCAGCGATCAGCAGGATAAGGCGTCATTTGCATAGGATATCTCGTCTTAGGCCGATTACGAAAAACTCGGTGTCTTCAAGAAGGTTGACTCGTGAAGCAGCTACGGCTTCTGATTGGGTAGTAAAAGCTAGTTCGGAGTTTGAACCAGCTCTCTCTGTATAATATATGCTCTCTCTCCTCTCTTCTCTCTTCTCTCTCTCTCCTCTTTCTCTTTCTATTTTCTCTCTCTCTTTCTCTTTCTCTTTCTCTTTCTCTTTCCCTTTCTCTATCTCTTTCTCCCCCTCTCTTTCTATGTCTGTCTCTCTCTCTTTCTCTCTCTCCTCCTTCTCTATCTCTTCTTCCTCTTCTCTATCTCTTTCTGTGTCTACGTGTATGCATATCTGTCTGTATATCTGTCTGTTTGTATGTATGCGTGGAGCTAGACACTTAATATAGCGCCTTTTAGTACCTCATAAAAGCTCTGCTTACGCTAACCAATATGAATGGTGTTAAAGCTCTTTAAGAACAAAAAATCACCTGTAAGCAGGTAATGCTAAGATAACTAGAAAAGTCACCACTGGCGGCTCCCGCATACACGTAGAACCTAGACAACGGATTCTCGTCTGAAGTTAAGTCTTCATTAACTGACCGTCCATGAAAGGTCACTTAGAGCTGCTGACCCCTGGGGACCTTTGACCATTTGACCTCCGCGTCAGAAGTCCCCTATGCAGCCACTTCAAAGGTCACGAGGTCAACTGGTGTTTTCAAAAACAACCATTATGCTTTTCGCTATACATAATGCAGAGCCGTAGTAATTAGCACCTGGACCACGACAATATTATTGCATTTATTATTTAAGTATATTATATCTTCGTTGTGAAAGAAGTAAAGCAATTGGATATAAATATACATGTATAAATAAATGTGTATTGTATGTATGTCTATACAGGTGTTGTATACGAATGAATATAAATATATATACATATATATTTATATATTGTATTTGTGTTTATACAATTGTTGTATAGAGGCCTGTTATATAATGCACATTTCTTGTTGCATTCGTTCTCATGTATTATATGCCCTGGAGGTTTCAACAGCCAAAACAATGTCATACATCATTTCACACATACCCCATTCATGTCAGTATGTATAATATATATACACATATATATATATATTTCTTGAATATGTTCATTATGTATTCAGGATTTCAGTATAATTTAGCTTTCTTTTGGTTTGGCATAATGGAGACCCTATCTGGGTCTACGTGCGTCCAATGTGTGAGTTAAACAGAGCCCTCTTTCTTCGCCACCCTGCTTAATTAAGTAAACATGTTGGAAAGTCATATATATATATATATATATATGTATGTATATTATGTATATTTATTTATTGTTGGACGGTTATATATGTGAATATAATTTTATATATTTATTTATAGTTGGAGGGTTATAAGTAAATATAATATTATATATTTATTTATAGTTGGAGAGTTATATGTAAATACAATATTATATACTTATTTATAGTTGGAGGGTTATATGCAAATATAATATTATTTATTTATAGTTGGAGGGTTATATATGTAAATACAATATTTTGTATTTATTTATAGTTGAAGGGTTATATGTAAAAACGTGTGTGTGTGTACAAATACTTGGGTCACGTGGTCAAGATGGCCGCATGTTTGTCTAGCGTGTCGTTTTTGATCGATTGGTAGGTCATATGCGGATTTTGCTCGATAATTTTCGTTCGTTCAGACTTGTAATGTGACAAGGTAGGCGACCTTTGAATTATTCCTTTCTGTTGGCGTCGTTTTTGAGTGTTTTGGACGGTGATTGGAAGTGTTGTTTTCAGAGTCTCGTGCGCCGCCAGTGAACTCGTCCATCTTGAGGGGGTTCAGGTTATTATAGCTGGACAGTGTGAAGTTCCAGTTGGAAAGGCTAAGAGAGTTGTTGGATTGATGCTGACTGTTCTAATTCGGAGACGATGGTGCGCCATCGGTTGATGCTTTGTGCATTAGGCACCGGCGCATTAGAAGTTGCTAATTATAATTATTATTACTACCAATTGGCCGGCTGGTGAAGAATGCTGTCCTCCATAAACCTGGTGGGTGAGGGATGTCTGGACGCAGCGTGTTCTACCATCTGTTAGGGACTGCTTGGGGCTGGGGTTAGTAGGTTGCGAGAATCGTCGTACTGTATGTTGTCTCTTTTCTACTTTGATGCCAAGTAGTCTGGGAACTCTGAACATGGTGTCTACTGGACGAAAATCCGTCGATTGGCTCTACATGTCTGCGGGAGCTCGTCAGTAGTGTCTTTTCCAGTTATTTGAACACTGTTCGCTTATTGATTAACTTCTTGTTCTTGATGATTGACATCGTTAAAACTGGTGCAGGCAGCGCCTGTGTGATGTACTTTAGTGGCTCTGTACTAAGTGTCTAGCTAGATACAATAATTTTTGTTGTGTATGTGGGAGGGGCAAGTATTTATTCCCGAACAATGGCTGAGGGCAAGAGGTTGTGAGAAAACCGAGGAAGACTAAAGTTGCCCGAGCGCAGCGTAACTGGACTGTGACGGTATAGGGCGCCGAAAAATCGCTCTTCTGACATGACGGGGTGCGGAGCGGATTGGTGAGTCCGCAAGAGTCGTACTAGTGGCTGCCCAACAATGCGTGTCCGAGTGTGAAGGAGCTAGCCGACCGAAACCGTGGCCATTGTCGGGAGAAATTCCAGCTCATCTGATGGTTGACAGCCATGCGACAGCTTGGTCCACTGAGAAGCCACTCACATGAATTACGATGTCGCTGAGTATGTTCTGTGTTGAGCACGGGCAAACTATGGCCTCCTTTGTTGGTTGAATTACTGAAGTGCAAGAGGACTTTAGTGTAAGGGATGGAAAGTATGTTCAGTGTCTTGCATGGCAAACTATGGCTTCTTGCTGTTGGTTGAATACTAAAGTGCAAAAGAAATTCCAAAGACTAATTTCGTAGCACGGCTTTCAAGTTAAGCGGTACTTCTCGACGCCAGCTGTTGACACTGGCGCTATAGAAGTTCCTTCACGTTTTAAGGGTCTGCTTTTGTATTATATTGTATTTGATAACTTATATAGCGCTTCTTACAGAACAAACTACTCAGAGGCGCTTCCAGCATGACAGCCCCTGGGAAATAAGAACGTCTTTAAACAACGAGCTGACTGAACTCCATCACCAACAGTGGCCCTTGCACGAAACGATAGCGGAAGTTATTTCCATAGAGAAGGGCCAACAACAGCAAAAGTCCTCTGCTGAGCAAACGAGGACTTAACACGAGGAACATGTAGAACATATAACACCTTTCATAGTTGCTCAAAGGTTCTGGTAATAGTTATATTATCAGACATTTTGTAGAATATATTATCAGATAAAAAAGTGTCATAATGTATCCCTAGTCGTATTACATTTATCTGCATCTGCATAAGACTACAGTAACTTCAGTTGCTATAGGCTTGCGTTGCATTACATAAAATTACGCTCATAGGCGTAAAGGTCTATTTATAGACTCCGCCCACATTGTAAATTTCGTTTCTTATTGAAGTCGATTACATCATCAGAATGATGTCTCGTATATCAGACACACCAGCGCACGACTGTTATATCAGTGATCTGTACACATTTCCTGTATAATTTTATACGTCTTATTTATACATACATACGTACACACGGACATACATACATACATACTTACATACATACATACATACACACATACACACGTACATACATACATACACACATACATACATACATGCATGTATACATGACCTATAAGTGTTTACCTGCCAAGTGTACGTGCCCGCTTTGAAAGTTGTGTATGCTTACCGTAGAGTCGTAGACCCAGTGCTTCGTTGTTTGAGAGTCTTCAAGTGTTCCTAAGACATGACATGGACAATGAACTTATACAACACAGGCCTACGAAGACATTCCGCCGAAATTCCAAAGACTAATTTCATAGCACGGCTTTCAAGTGAAGCGCCACTTCTCGACGCCAGCTGTTGACCCTGGCGCTATAAAAGTTCCTTTTAGTGTCTGCTTTCTATCTTCAGTGAGCATTTGATGAAAAGTAAACATAACCCACGCTAACAGCTCCTTTTCCCGTCTCTCGTTGGCAACCAGACTTGATTCTTTACGTAGCATATTTGGACAACCCCACTGACTTGACGCAGCGCTCGTGAATAAACTGGTGCCATGCGCCTAGCCCTTAAGTAGTGCTTTAGATGTCGAGCTTACGATTACGATTATGAAAGTAAGCACTGTGTATAACATCAGGAGGCCTTTAAATCTAGCTCTATACGCATCCATAGCTCCACGCAGTTCCATCCATAGGTCCATGCAGTTCCATCCATAGGTCCATGCAGTTCCAGACCACCACACGGTTCACTAGCACCACCAGAGACCTCTTTCACGGCTCAGTTGGAGTCATGCTCTGGTTATTATGGGTTATATTTATAGTAAGTAAGTAAGTGGGCGGATGGGCGAGCAGGCAAGTACTTATGGAAACGCTCGCGGGTAAGTATAGGTACGTTAGTAGGTAGATAAGTAGGTAGGTATACGGGTAGGCAGGTAGATAAGTTGGTAAGTAAGTAAGTTAATCAGCAAGTAAGTAAGTAAATGAGTGAGTAAGGAAGGAAATAAATGCGTAACGTCAGGTAACAACAATACAGCAGCAATAACAATAATAGTAATGATAATAATAGCAGCTATAATAACAATAAAGACGACGACGACGAAGATCATGATGACGATGATGATGGTGGTGTTGATGGTGATGGTGATGATGGTGATGGTGGTGGTGATGATGATGATAATGATGGTGATGGTGATGACGATGATGATGGTGGTGTTGATGGTGATGGTGGTGGTGATGATGATGATAATGATAGTGATGACGATGATGATGGTGGTGTTGATGATGATGACGACGACGATGATGATGATGGTGGTGGTGATGATGATGATGATCATGATGGTGATGGTGTTGATGATGATGATGATGACGACGACGACGATGATGATGGTGATGGTGATGGTGATGGTGGTGGTGGCGGTGGTGGTGGTGATGATGATGACGACGATGGTGATGGTGATGATGATGATGATGTTGACGATGACGACGACGATGATGATCGTACAAATTTGACAACACCCTGGGACCTGGCGATGATAGAAATGACCTTTAGCCAAGATCGACTACTGTGCAATTCATACCATAAACGATGTCATGGATAGCTTTGTTCTTCTGATATGTTAACAGGTGCGAGAGAGGAAGACGCCACTGGCGCACGAGGCATAAAACTGTCACTAGCAGATTGTAACAGGTGTCCTCAGAAGCGATAGCATCGTCTGCATTATCTGGATATGTGCATTGCAACTCAATGCCTTACAGTTGCAAACTAACTGAAGGTCCTTGAACACCAAATAAATAACCATCTAATCTTTTATGGAAACTTCTGTAACGCCATTATCGCATTGCACAAGTAATCAGTTGGTAATTGTAATTGTAATTTAAGATTTATCACCCAAACATCACCAACCGTAGCTGCTACGCTGTCTTTCTGCTTGACTTTTGGATCTTGACCTGGAACGGAACCCTTTTGCCTAACGATTTTGTTTTGACTGAGCGCCTGTGAATAAGCTGGTCCCTGTCATGTGGCTTTCGTTGGGCGCTGTAGAAATCTCGGGATTACGATTACGATTACGATTGTGGACGGTATTTTCACTTCGAAGCGACAGTCATCAGTTGATGTCTCGTGTACTGTGGTAATGGCGCTATAGAAGTTCTAAGATCGGATCAGATTCCTTTAAATCAGACAGTCAAGACAGCAGGATATGGTAGCCGACTGGTTGGAACGCTCGGCTTGTAACGCGAAGAGCACGGGTTCGAACGTTCTGCCCTGATAGAGTCCCTACTGTGTAGGGACCTTGAGCCAATCAAATCCTTCACTCACAAATGCTCAGCGCCATCGACTGATGCTTAGTCATTAGATAGTGGCGCTTAATGAATGCAAATATACCACAGTATATGTAGCTACTAAAGTCTGCGAGCATATTGGCCACAATAGTAGGTCTATAGGCTGCCGACAAGCATTAATTTAAGAGTGCCGTCTTTCTCTTGGCTTGCTTTGTGAAGGCCTTGCTGTGAAGTGTTCAGGCCTTCGTCGCTCTGGGCTTGAAGTTGAAAGGAAGCAGGGATACCCATATGAATAACCTAATCTAAGAACTTCTTTAGCGCCACTGTAATAATGGCTCAAGGCATCAGTCGATGGTCGCTACTAAGCAAAATCATTGTCCGAGCCAAATTCCATGGTGAGTCACGTTCAAATACCTCATGCATATATAAACATTATTGCATATGTATGCAATTGTTTCTATTTATATATGCTATTATTATGCAACACTTATATGTACAGATTCAATATCGTTATAAGATTTTTTTGTTTGTGTATAAAAACGCACTCTGTAAATATATTTGGTTACAATATATGCACATTTGTGTTGTTTCTTGTTTAGTATAGGCCTAGCGCTAAGTGTCAACCAATTAACCCAAGTAACTTTATAGGCTTTAACCACGATAAAACCATGCCTCTGCGGAAATTCAAAGACCCAATCGAGGGAGCATGATTCACATACGATCTAAATGAAGGCCTAACTGCGCAGGTATAATATATAATAAAGCGCTTGTAGGCCTAGTATGTTGCTTAGGCCTAAAAGCCTAAACTGCGTGGGCGTATAGTAGGCCTATGGCACATGATTCTTAGATAGCAAAAGCTAAGGCTCTGCTTTGTATTCGACCGTATGTTTTATGGGCGTGTATAGGCCTATTCATGTGTATGAAAGTATGCAAGACCTGGGGACTCTATATATGTTCCAAATACCTATATGTACTTGCTATAGTGAGACGAATACTCAAAGTATTTATGATTTCTTCGCAACGCAGGGTCACTATAGGCCTACTTGTCAGATAACAGGTCTACACTTTCGTCCTGAATCTTTAAATAAAATCATTACGCTGGTCTTGTTGGATTCAGGCAAAGCAACAACCTCGATGAAACCTCAGTCTGCATAAACCTCAACATAAAAATGCATACAAACAACCAGATCGGTATTCAAAGCTTATTACTTTAATAATTCTAAATTCTGAATTCAGGTCTCTAATTCGGGTCATAGGTCATGGTCATTAGGTTATGGGTCAATCATGAAATACTGACCCGTAATGATCCTCAGCTTAACTGACCCGAACTGTCTTCATCGTGAGCTAAATCAACAATTTCTTGGACCCCAGGTCAATAAAACGTTACTCGACCAAATTCCTGTTGGGTCAGTTCGATCTGCGCCGACCTGACCCAGAAGATTATGACCCAACCTCGATAGACCGGACCAAAGGTCAATTATATTTAGTCTCCAGTGGAAAAAGTTCATTCGTTCGTCATTCTTTCCTTCATTACTGTAGCGCATAAAGATTGCGTGCAAGCCAGCACGGTGTGACACGTTACCCTGATTCAGAATGTTTTGTTTACAAAAACCAATGACTCTATGGAAAAATACTGGCTTCTGTACATGTCCTATAAAATCAATGCATCGTGGAAGCAGTCACCAGTCTATGCATGAACGTATCTGTGTATCTAGACACTTGATATAGCGCCTTTCAAGTATCTCATTGCGCTTGCTGGTCTAAGAGGTGTTTACGTTCATTAAGACAAAAGTTTATCTCTAATCAGATAATGCTAAGATAACTAGAAAGTCACCTCTGGCAGGCTCTCGCACACACGTAGAGTCCAAGCAACGGATTCTCATCCAGAACTGACAGTTGACAGTGACAGAGGGATACGGTAGCCGATTGGATAGAGCGCTTACCTTGCACGAGTAATAAAGGCAATAATAATAGTAATAATAATAATAATAATAACAATAACAATAACGCTATTGACAATGATAATAACAATGATGATGATGATGATGATGATGATGATAATGTTCAGAGTTCCTGGTCCGTACTGCACGGACCGCAAGGACGCTCGCAAACATAAATTGTCTGATATGAAAGTAGGCTAATATTTATTGTCGTCTGCAACCAGACAATTTTGTCGAAATGCTCCAAAAGACCACAGTAATATCTGCTCTAGGCTAAAGTGACTGTGCTTATCAGACAATTTATGCCCAACATCGTATTAGTGTCCGCTGTTTCCAGCCATTACTGTTAAGAGTGTATGGCGCCAGCGACCGACGTCGTTGGCAAACGAAAACAAAGACGTAAACTTGGATTAGTGTACACCTAGAAGGGAAATTGTATGAGCATTAGCATATGCTTTAGAGTGGTCCCAAAAGGCGCTATATGAATGCTCGCCACATGTAATACAAACATAGAATCCGAGAAGAGAAGATGGATGTAGGAGGAGTGACTCACGCCATCCATCACCCCTACGATTCCTCGCTCAGCCGAGGAACAGATGGCGTATTAACAAACACATTACTGTACTAACTTACTTTCTTTCTTTCTCCTTCTCCTCCTTCTCCTTCTCCTCCTTCTCCTTCTCCTCCTTCTCCTTCTCCTTCTCCTCCTTCTTCTCCTCCTCCTCCTCCTCCTTCTCCTTCTTCTTCATCATCTTCTTCTTCGAGAAACATGATCTTACAAGAGACTGGAAGACTTCGAACCGCAGCTGAACTCATCTGAAGAAACCCTATAAAATTTTACATGAAGCTGCAATGTAGGTTGGTTTGTGAAACGTATGTACTGAGTTTCGATTAATATGACCTGCTTTTATCTAGTAAGATCAGTGTTAGGATTGAATTTAGGATTTGGGATGGGTTTAGGGTTATAGTTAGGGTTAGAGCTAATAGGGTTAAAAATGGGGATATGGCTAGGGATGGTTATGGATGAGGTTAGGGTTAGGATTTAGATTATGAGTTAGGATTAAACGAGTTGTTTGTTTATGGACAGGCATATATAATATTTCCGATAAAGGATTATTTAGCTTCACGCAGAACTCTGGCCGTTGACTCTTCCAAGAGTTGTTCTGAGTGCGTTTTTACGGCGATATATCGCTCAAAAAGCCGAAGTCGTGAGTAGCTGAGTTCGTTGACTCGGCTTTCATGTGTGCTTTTAACGACATAAGTAAACAATACGAACAACGTATTATGTTGTCATTGTACATGTAGTTGGATGTTTACCGTGAACTGTTGCTTGTAAGTCCACAGACGGTCTCTCTGAAGTGAATTAATTGCCTGGAGAGCCGTTTTTAATTGATGTTTTCTTTTAAAGTATGTTAAAATTCCGTTTAGAATTATATGACGTTGTAATAACGATCTCTGCACGATTATTGGTGTATTCGTAATCGTAATCATGAATTTGTATAGCGCCGCTTCAAGAGAAATTCCTTTGAGATGAACCCGATCGGACAACGCAAGGCTAGATACAACCAGAACGTTGATTTCGACCTTTACATCATTGAGAGATTGGAGCAGAGAGCGCCACTGATGAGTTTATCGTGAAGTGGCGCTATCTAAATTTTAAATTACAATTACAATTGATATCGATAGCGGTTAATATGGACTACTACTGATTGAACCAATTTTGACGAGTGTATAGTGTAGGAAAACGAATTTAAGATGCCTAAAAAGAAACTCGATCAGTTCCTCTTCTTCTATCTTATGTGAGTTTTATCAGTAGCCACCACTGTGGTTAATGCTGTCAGGTCCGTTGACGTCAAACTTACACCTTAGACAAAGGCTCTGATAATAGTAGTAGTAGTGGGAGTAGTGGTAGAAGTAGTAGTAGTGGTAGTAGCAGCAGTAGTAGTAGTAGTAGTAGTTCCAATGTTTAACGACATCTTATGGCATCAAAGGCCGTTGACGTCGCCCTCCTCCTTTATCTAGGCTTGGGACTGGCACTACCCGACTAAAGGCAGTGACGGAGTTACTGCAGCAATTGCAATAAAAACTTAAATGAATTATATGTAGCCTAGCGTTGGAAAATACATTTTAAAGGTGTCTAAACAGACTCTAACATTATGATAGTAATAATCAGTGTTTAGCGAATCCGTGGCTGGGTTGCGGCTGTCCGTTTGTATGAGAGCTACCAGTGGTAATTTTTCTAGTTATCTTAGCATTATTTGATTTTGTTCTTAATGAACTGTAACACCACATAGGCTAGCATATGCAGCGCTATTCTGAGGATCATAAAAGGCGCTATATCAAGTGTCCAGATACCTCCCTCCCTCCCTAAATTCCTCTCATCTTCCCATAAATACATACATACATACACACATACAAACATACATATATACATATATACATACAAACACACATACATACACACATACAAACATACATATATACATATATACATACATACATACATACATACATACATACATACATACATGCATACATACATACATACATACATGCAACAACATCTGTTGCCGGCAAGGGTCACCGACGTTGACCTTAGAAGATCTAATAATGCAGCTCTACGTGAGTCTTCGATTTTGCTCTTACATTTCGTGCCTCTGTCGTCCTCTACCGGCAATCGAAGTCTCCAGCTAAATGACTAATTTGTATTAATAAGGCCAAAGCTTAATTTTGCCCAAAGTCTCGTAATCTGTTTGCTGACCTAAAGGAAAGTAAACATCCTGTTTCATGAGTCGCTCTTTATCTGGATTGAAATCAATGCGATTGGGCTTCATGGAAATATTGCAATCACGTCGCTTCCTCGCAACCGATGACCTGTGTACTTGGCGGCAACGTGCAATGCCCACACATGTCACGAAACACCGGCTGTCCTGACCTGACCTTTTTGGACTTTGACCTCGTACCGAACTGACCCAAAAACATTGCTGTGTGTAGTGCGAAGTTTTCACGTTACATTAAGGATTACGTTTTTAAGGAGGAATGAAATTAATGATGACGATTATGATGACACAGGCAATGAAGAACACAAGAACATAATGATGACAAAGACAATAATGATGACAATGACGACAACGCTAACAACGACGATAATGATGACAAAGGCAGTTATGATTACAAATATGATATCAACGACGATAATGATTCTTATTCTTAATTCAGGGCCTCTGTTCAAGGCCTCTGTAGTTGTCAAGGTCTCGCAGGAAAGTCGGGACAACGATAATGATTACAACGACGACAATGATTACAGCGGTGATAACAATAACAACTACGCCATTGATATTGCTTCGCTAATGAACTGCGATACATAAATTGTCCGGTCACATTACATTACTTTACATTGTTACAGTGTTATCGATGAACCTGAAAGTGAAGATGAAGACATAGAAGACAATGATTATGATGACGACGACTACTCTGATGATAATGATGATGACCGCGCTGATGACTGCAACAACGACTATCAAAAGAAAGGCTCTAGCAAACTAATAAAGCTAATAAGGAGAAAGTACTAAACTATGAAACAGAACAATGAAGTATTAATTGTTTCCAGGAATGAAGACTTTCTGCTGTGATCTGATTACAGAACAGCAACAATGGAACAACTTCTTACATTGTCATGGATTCATAAAAGTTTAGTGCTCACTTAAAAACTTGCATATACAAAACACTCATAGCTACTCTGAACAGACAGACAGACACAAACACACACATACACTCACACAGACACACAGAAATTTACACAAACACACCGATACACAGACAGAAAGACAGGATTTCTTATTCACTATCGTCCTCTAGCGAACTCGGCTCTTAACTGCATTCATCGACTGTAAAAGACTGTATGTATGTAAGTATGTATGTATATATGTGTCCATGTGTTTATTTATGTATGTATGTATGTATGTAAGTATATGTGTTTGTGTCTAGATCCTTAATATAGCGCCTTTCGCATATCTCTCAAAAGCGCTGCCTGCGCCAGCCCAAATGGGGTATATTTTAGGACGATGTAAACCAGACAGACAGACAGACAGACAGACAGACAGACAGACAGACAGACAGACAGACAGACAGACAGACAGAGCCTATGATTAGGCATTGAGTCTATCTGGATATTCCCACGTCAATGGTAGCTTATGGCCGTCGAGTGCTTTGGTATTGTGTGATGTGTGACATCAGATTACAAACAGTGGGATATTGTCACGATATACTGAAGGAAAATCGCCCGTAGAGATTATTAATCCAAAAGGAGGCAAGCACCTGCGGGAAAGAGCGGGCACCTGCTTGCCGCCATTGTAACAGTCGGAACCCACGATGCATAGCACGTTTTGGATTTCCGGCGCTCTTATATATTTGGCACATCCTCTTTGGTTCATTTTCAAACTGTACTTAAAAGACGTCAGTCGTTTTTGTATACACACTCTTGAGCTATGTGACCCTCGCATGGTCGGAAAGTTTAAAAAATCTCTAATATTGCATCGTATTAGGCTGGAAGTGTTGAATAATTTGGTAAAAACCGCATGTTTTTATTTATAAAAACTCAAAAAATTTTACATGTCTTAATATGTCTACCCGGAAATATTTTTTGAAAAATCGCGAGTTAAATGTTAATATAATTTAGCACTCTGATGCAAATTATATAGATCTTTTTAATGTTAAAAGAAACAATTTAACATAGAGTTTAAAATGGAATCTTTTGAGTGATGTAGTTGATACATCTCTGAAAATTATGTACAGAGCTATTTAAGACATTTCGTGCCTCATCACCTTCTGAGCTCTTTTCTCGTGAATTTTTCCGACTTAGGCCGGGTTTTTAAAAGCACTACGACATTAAATTTTGTAGCGTTCTTTGGAGCATTAAGAAATGTTCTCTAAAAGATGCTAGCCAATCTTTATAAAACATCTTGACTTACTTGTTACAGAATCTCTTACTAATGTCTGCTGACAACAGACACCCGTGGTTAAAGAAGTCTGGTAATAATAGTAATTGTAGGTCGTGGGCAGCAGCTTTTTTACAGGTGCTCAGTCAAAACAAAAACGATAGGCAGGCATAAGATTCGTTACAGATCGAGATCCAATTGTCAGAGAGAGAGAAAGACAGTCGGTTACGGTGCTATGGTGCTTAGAATTGGAGCGGCGAGAGATAGGGAGAAGAGGAGGAATCGGGATAGGATTTAGCAACATGTAAATGTCTGGTAGTAAAGGATTTTTGTTACTTACTTGACCGTAATGTAATTGTTGCTGAGTCATGCTGTGTTCACGGTGGCATTGTCAATATATTGGCCTCTCTCTAGGACCTTGGGATTCGTTCACTGCCCGTTCAAGGGCATGAAGAAAAGGAAATGAGCGCCTCTCCTACGTCTCACTTGTGGGATATGGGATACTTTACTTTATGCTGTGTTCCAAGAGACAACATTTTGCAGCCGAGAGAAATCGTTACACAGATATATTTTTAAAAGTATGACTACCTCTGCTTTAACATTATTTCTCATTATTTTGTTGTTCTTCAAGTAGGGACGTATTTGAAGTGCGGCATGGACTAAAGGTTGAACCGCCTGTTCACTACTCCAGACCCGAACAGCCCTAGGCCCACGTCGGTTCATCGTTTTTACCCTGGCTTTATTCTTTGCTCTGTCGATGCTTTTTCGTATGGCTTGACTTCAGTTCATTATCTGAATAGCTATAGAGCACAAAAACTGCACTCAATCAATGGACGCTATGACTTCTGTTGTGCCTTGTCCTTTGAAAATTCGCCGCCAAGTTCTATCTGTTCAGTTCTTTGATGTCATTCAGGTCTAAACTTAAGACTCGCTTCTTTCAACTTGCTTACCCACCGTAGCCTAACTTCTGGTTTCTCTGACCTACAGGGAATCCAACCTGGCTTCTCCAATGATAACGGCGCTATAAAAATCATTAGAATAGATTGGATCAGATGGTGTAAAATGTCAGACAGTCAGATATTCTTGCCTGATTCTCCAACGTAGAAGCAGTTGAAACTGTAGGACTAAATGAGAAACAACTACAAGAGTCGAATGAGGAACTACTTTGTTAATGCGCGTTCTACGGCGTATGGATCCACGTCTTTTCAACATAAAAGAAGTTCCTACACACAGTGCATCTACAGAATCTGCTCAATTTCACAGACACTCACTAAGAGGGAAGCTTAGTCGTAAACGAACATGTTTGATATGTTGATGATGACGACGATGATAATGTTGTTGTTGTTGATGATGATGATGTTGATGATGATGATGCTGATGATGATGATGATGCAACTGAGAACAGTGAGAAGAAAGACTTCAGCTTATGGGCTGCACAGTTGCAATGTATGAACCTTCAATGCGAGTGTTAACTCAAGAGAAGTCTACCTCTCGCCATAAAAAGCACACCGTAATGATGACGATGATGACGACGACGAAACGATGATGATAATTATGATGATTAGGAAGAGGAACAAGGTGACATTAACGAAGACAACAATTTTAGCGACAATAACAATTAAAATGATGATGATTACACTGATGATGACATTGATGACGACGATGATGATGGCGACGACGATTTCAACATCTCTCATAACAGCGATGACGAAACTGATGATTACGATGATAAGAATGTCTGAAATTCATTACTAGATAAGATGCGTGGAAAACAAGCGAAGCCATTTACTGTATACTTAGCTCTGATATGACGAAAGATTCACACCAATATCTTTAATCTCATACAAGATCACTAAGACTGCACGTGACATACGCGAAATTAAGCTCCCAGAAATCCCGGCATGCATCCGGCTTCCTGCCCTGCAGACACACATCCGTTGTTTACAGCGAAACGTACTGGTAGGTCACGTGACATTTTCAAACGAGACTGCTCTGCTGAAAACGTCACATGACTGAGCAACAGAAATTGCGATTTTCTTAATTTTGATTGGTTCTAAAAAATTTACTGTTAAAAAATGTAATGAGACCTCTGGCATAC
The DNA here is from genome assembly GCA_964023275.1 of Norana najaformis. NCBI lineage: Eukaryota > Metazoa > Annelida > Clitellata > Crassiclitellata > Hormogastridae > Norana > Norana najaformis. Next base: position 31,728,859 of record OZ029919.1, on the reverse strand, counting down.
AACTTTTGATTGACCTACATGTAGGTATATGAAAATTTATACAGCGCATTTAGCTGTCACGTGATTGAACAAAAATTCCAACTTTCGTAATTTATATTGGCTGACAAATGTCACGTGACGTCTTGTAATTAACTGATTTTTTTGTATTAAAAAGTCACGCGTGACCAACAAGAGAAATTGCAATTTTCTTAATTTCCATTGTCTGGCAAATGTCAAGCGATATAATTAGTAAACAAGGGATGTTTGTACAAAAGAGATGCTTTCTCGGCGATGTGCAGCCTTCGCTCCTAGACGTAAAATGGCGGACGTTAACCGCAAAATGGCGGACGTTAGCCGCAAAATGGCGGACGTTAGCCGCAAAATGGCGGACTCGCGGTTGCCGCAATCGTTCAGGTGGGTCGTTCGAGTGGGAGAATCGATCGAAGAGTGTTATAGAATGGGTCAGTCCATTCTTTGAATAAGTATGGTATAGAAGAAGTCCATTCTATGACTTTTCAGATCCGACGAGAGACATTTCGATGTTGCTGCTGTCGCTTTCGTGCTTCCGTAGGTACTTCACGTGCTGGACCTGCGGCGCCTGTCCCGGGTTCTTGCGAATGGCACACATCCGACACCAGATGAAGGATCCTTCCTGGCGCGCTGAAAAAATCAATCAATAAATAAATCAATCAATCAATCAAGCAGTCAATTTACCCAGTCAGTCAGTCAGTCAGTCAGTCAGCCGATTACAGTGAGAAAAGTAAAGCAAAGTGTCCCGTATCCCACATGAGAGACGTGGGGAGGCGCTCATTTCCTTTTAAGCCCTTGAGGCAGAAATGGAAGCATCCTGGACACGGGGCCAATGCATCGCAGGACTTGCTGTTTACTTCCCAGCTTAAATAAAGTAAAGTATCCCATATCCCACAAGTGAAACATAGGAGAGGCTCTCGTTTCTTTTTCTTTAGGTTCTTGAACCGGCAATGGACGAATCCTAAGGTCCTGGACACCGGGCCAATGCATCGCAGGACTTGTCGTTTACTTCCCAGGCTTACGCCGGTACCAAATTACACTGAAGACAAAGGCGCGGTGTACGCAAACAACTTTCCCAGGTGATCTATCAGTAACGCGTTTGGCCAATGATCATGCGGTTACGGGTTCGACTCCGTGTAACGAAAGTGAGAAAGGACACCATAAATCTATTCAAAACGAAGAACAAGCGGCAGCATCCACCAAAACGATATTTTACGAAATATACAAACAACTCAAAAAGTCAAATGTAAACTTAGAGAAAATAACAGCTTTGAACTGAATATAAAGTAATAGGGTTGCAAAGGAAAACAATTAACATAATACGAAACTTAGATAGACAGCCAATAGAATAGTACAAAATAGAATAGTACAAAATAGAATAGTACAAAATAGAATAGTACAAAAATAGAATAGTACAAAATAGAATAGTACAAAATAGAATAGTACAAAATAGAATAGTACAAAATAGAATAGTACAAAATAGAATAGTACAAAATAGAATAGTACAAAATAGAATAGTACAAAATAGAATAGTACAAAATAGAATAGTACAAAATAGAATAGTACAAAATAGAATAGTACAAAATAGAATAGTACAAAATAGAATAGTACAAAATAGAATAGTACAAAATAGAATAGTACAAAATAGAATAGTACAAAATAGAATAGTACAAAATAGAATAGTACAAAATAGAATAGTACAAAATAGAATAGTACAAAATAGAATAGTACAAAATAGAATAGTACAAAATAGAATAGTACAAAATAGAATAGTAAGCACGCATCCAGGCAAATGAGTCAAAGCGTTTTCTTGGCAACCAACAAAGATTTTACACTCAGCAGAATGTGCAGTCCTACTGTATATGCCTTTTAAAAAGCCGTATAGAAGCTCGTGTAGGCCTACCGTATTAGATTTGATTCGGAAATTAATTATAGGCCTACTGAATTAGATATGATTTGAATATTAATTATAGGCCTACTGTATTAGATATGATGCGGAGATTAATTGTAGGCCTACTTCAGGAGATTTCATTTCTAAATTAAATGTAGATCCACTTCATCAGATTTGATTCACGGCTATTAATTCAGCAAAGCTCCTTTAAGGCACCCATAGATGCTAGTTGGTGCTGCAGATGCGGCTGCTGGTGTCTAAGCATCTCATCCTCAGCAGCCAGATGGCTTCGCTATGGTAACGATGCTGCGTTTGAACGCACTGAATCAGGAAATTGATCGCAGTGTCGGCACTTGATGCCGTTATTTTTCCATGAGCATCATTCTTTCACATATCCAAAGGTAACTGAATGCATAGTATCCATGTATCCATGTTCCAAGTATATCCAATGTATCCTTGATTACGAGTGCACAATTATATGCCGAAGTATGTCATATTCTCCAATTGTGTCTATTTATCCGTTTATCCATGTACCATAATATTTACGCATATCTTTTATTTCGCGTATCCTTATTCGTGATGCCATGAACTGGATTTCAGCTTTCAAGTTCATCTGCACGGGCCATGTACACTGGTCAGTTTTGTTGTCCAGTCTAACTAGCCTTGGTCATCTATGGACAGAACTGACCGATCGTAGCTGCTGCCAGCCTGATGAACCAGAAGGACCTGCAGCTGTTGGAACTTTTGCTCTGAGTTAGATGAATTTAAGAAGTTGGATAGAAATGGCAATGTCTGTAAATAAGAGAGTTCAGTCCTGCACAACTATTCATCCATTCGTCTGTCCATCTGTCCGTCCGTCCATCAATCGATCCATTCAATTCATCCATCCATTCATCCATCCATTCTTCCATCCATCTATTCCATACCTCCACCTATTCATCCATCCATCTATTCCATACATCCATCTATTCATCCATCCATTCATCCATCCATCCATCCATCCATCAATTCATCCATCTATTCCATCCATTCAATCCATCCATCCATTCATCCATTCATCCATCCATTCATCCATCTATCCATTCCATCCATTCCATCCATCCATCTGTCCATCAATCCACCCATCCACCCACCCACACATCCATCGACCATCCATTCGTCCGTCCCTCCTTGCTTCTTTCTTACCGTCCGTCATTCTGTCCTTCCTTCCTATCGTCCTTTCTTCCGTTCTTCCTTCCTGTTTTCCTTCTGTCCGTCCAATAAAGTCAGTCGATCAGTACTTCTTAGCGTCTTTTATCCAAGAATTCATTCCCTTCTGCCGTAAGTCAATCCATCACATTTTGATCTTCCTCGATATCTTTTTATCCGTTCAAATTTTGCCTGAAGCGAAAACGAACTGAGAAAACAGTACAGAAACTTATAATTTTTGTCAAATTCACTTTTAAAAACAAAAAAAAAAACACTTTGAAAGTCCTCTCACACAACCGTCACGAAATTTTGCGGACAACTTGAACTTATCATAACTGTAGCCTTACCAGCTAAAACGTTGAATTGTTGACTTACAAGAGAAACAGAAATAAACGCTAGGAACCAACATTTAGAGTCCTTCCTGCGAAATAAACAGAAACGGATTGGACACAAAAAGCAGAACAAAACAGAAACTAAGTCAAAACCAGAAAACAAATTCAAGTCCGAAAAAATCTTAGATTTACAGAATAACAGAAATGATTCCAAAGCAAAACCAGCTACCACGGTACACAGCCCAACGTTACGGTAGGGTAGGGTAGGATACGGTAGGCTAGGGTATGGTAGGGTATGGTAGGGTATGGCAGGGCATGGTAGGGTAGGGCATGGTAGGGTAAGATAGGGCAGGGTATGTTAGGCTAGGGTAGGGTAGGGCACGGTAGGGTATGGCTTAGTATGGTATGGTAGGGTAGGGTATGGTATGGTATGGTAGGGTAGGATAGGTATGGTAGGGTAGGGTCGGTGGGCGGGGAAGAGGAAAAAAGCGATTCAAAGAAATAGCAAGGATATGATTAGAGAACGAACTGCCTATTTAATCTGTTGCAACGAGATCCTGACGCATTCGACTCGACGATGAAAGTTTTCATTATTCACTGGAATTGTTGCAGTACAGTTTCGATTCAGAAGCAGTTGAAATTATACTGATGTGTTAATTTTGCATGCAAGAGGCATTCATGTGCGATGGTCCAAGTGCTCACGTGAGACTCAAGTCGTTAATCAAATAAATGTTACTGATGTCATCTCAAAGGCTCTCTGCATCTTTTCGATCGAAACGCAGTAAAGAACTGGCGCTGTATATATTCATAAATCTCTCGGAACAATGTCTGATGCTTAAGAAACCGCCAGAGAAAATGAATAGGTGACGGACTGAGAGGAGACTCCCTCCTTAAGACCGTGTTATGGTGCTCTATAAATCGTCCTATTATTATTATTATTGTTTTTGTTGTTATCATCATCATCATCATCATCATCATCATCATCATCATCATATCATCATCATCATTATCATCATTGTTATTGTTAAAGATCATCACCCGAGGGAGAATAGAGGGCAAGTAAACAAGATGAAAGACCTAGACAGATGTTGCTAGTCATGATGATGAGAGATCAGTAGAGCAAAAAGAAGCAGGTGGCACAACATCGCGAGGAATGGTCCCATAGAACAAATGAACCTGCCCGAAGGCAGATACTTGATGAAAGTCTTTAAATATTAGGATTTATTCACTGGGATTATCAATCTGATAGATTTCCTGTTGTTAAGAAAATCGTATTTTTAAAGTAAAGAATCAAAAACATCGCTTCTGATAAATTGATGCTTATATTCGTGTTTTTAACATTTCATCGACCCAGCGATGGGCGAAAAATAACTCAAGATATTTTTGCAGGTTGTTCGGCTTTTCATGTCTTTTCTTAAATGTAAAAGCCGCAGTATTCTATAAAATGCATCGATTTCACACGATTCCAGCTTAGTTTTTGAACGTCATCGATGAATGCCTTGTGCATTAGACAGCAAAAGTTAATAATTGATGATGATGATGATGATGATGATGACGACGACGATAATGATGATTATGGGTGATGGGTTATAGGTGATGATGATGATGATGGTTATGGGTGATGGTGATGGGTCGCCGAGTCAATCGTGGTCGCCTTAGCCCCAAGCTGTCTCGCCCGGTTTGACCCCCGGATTCTGGCCTGGCGCCTAAACTGACCCGACAACCTGCTCTTGCGGACTTGATTTTATATAGCGCCCGTGAATAAGCTGGTCTCTCTTTTGTGTAGCGCTGAGATATTTCGGAGATTTACATTTACATCTACATGAATGAAGATGACCATTTTCTGGGGTGACTCTAATTCGTGCTGACATCATCGTTATCACCAACACTGTCGCTTAAGACGTCCAACGGAGTTGTCTCATTTACAATGCTTTTGTGACTGGGCGAGGGGAAACCTAGCAGTAATGATGACGACGACGACAACTACGACGACAACGACGAATGATGAGAATGGTTACCGAGATGTTTCGGGGTCGTTCGGCCGATGATCCAGAGACCAACGTAGACGACAACCGAAACGAAGCATAGAACATCTCCGAAGACGAGGAAACTCTGTGGACCAAGACTCACGAACATCTGTAACAGACAGCCAACCCTTTCACCTGCCGCAGCAGCAGCATCACCACCACCGCCACCCAAAGGGGCTTTTAACATCGGTGTAAACACGGAGTTGCCCCAAAAGGTACCAAGTACAACGGGCCCCAATCACGATTTATCAATATTCCAGTCGCCAACATCTTGGGGCCCTAGGAGAGCTTACACCGAGATAGTAAAATTGCAATTCTAATTGTAATCTGACATTTATAAAGCGCCGCTTCAAGAATAGACTCATCAGAGGGTTCCCGACCCGAACCAGTGAGACCACTGTCAAACAATACAGACTTCAGGTGCTTGCGAAACTGCGGAAGGGACAAACTGAGGAACTCAAGCCGCAGCTCTCGGGAAAGGCGATTCCAGCTATTAGGTCCAACATAGGCAAAGCTTCTAGACCATAAAAGCACCACCACCACCACCAAAATAAAACAAAATGTTGTCACGTGGTTCCAACCAGATGTTGCTATCCAATGTAACGGTGAATTTTTACAGCGAACAATACAGCTGCTAAGTGTGTGCCATTGGGCATTTTTATAGCTCCCTTGTGAACGTGTCAAAGTATCAAGTGATTTCTCGTGATCTCTACTTACATTTCCGACGACGACGGGGCAGATCATCTCACCGAGTGCAGCAATTACGACCAATATCGACGTAATTGATGCTGAAATAAAAGCACAAAAAACAGATAATTTATTTGAAATTAAGAGAAAATATTTCTCCTATTCGATGCAACGCGGTCCAGGAAACCTGCACATTGTGTCAACTATCAACTCAGGATGAGAATCCGTTGGGTGGGCCCTACGTGTGTGCGGGAGCCCATAGCTGGGGACATTTCTTGTTAATCTAATCACTGTCTGCGAACTGACGAAGTTTCTGTTCTTATAACGACATTCAGTACCATTTGGCTAAGCTAGCATAGAGAGCATTTCTTGTTAGTTTCTCTTTAAGCGGCGCTATATAAATTTGTAATTACAATTACAATTTTGCCATCTACTTTGTTCATCACTTTTCAGTGGTCAGCAGTATCGAAAACGTCAGACATATCAAGAACAACGAGAGCGGTCACTTTTACTTTGTCCATCGAGTTGATCACGTGATACATGTGCCCTGTATAGATTTCAAAAATACGGTATTGTGTTTTACCTTGTCGTACTTTACGCGTTTAATATATGTACTTTACCTGCCATATATGTTACAATCAAATACTGACACGGCGTTTAATATCATTCGTCCAATCAGGCTATCAGCGCAAAGCGCTTTATTTCTAAAAATGACTCTTCGGGAGATAACCTCTGTTGCTTCCCGTTGTCTACAACACTTTTGTTCTCATATTACTCGCAAGATAGCGCCGGCTTTATAAGTCGCCTTTTCTAAATGCACGCAAAAGACCGGGCACCACCCAAGTCGGCTGCTATTACATATTCGTAATGGTAATCCCGAGATTTCTATAGCGCCCAACGAAAGCTACATCACGGGGACGAGCTTATTCACAGGCGCTCAGTCAAAACAAAATCCATAGGTAAAAGGGGTGCGGGTTCAGGTCAAGATCCAAAAGTCAGGCGGAGAGACAGCGTGGCAGCCGCAATGTCTGCAGTTTGGGATTGGAGAGGAAAGAGAGATGAGGGGTCAGGTATTCGTTTCAGTCAGTAAAAGAGTTGTAGGCATGTCTAGAACGGACGGACGGACGGACAGAAGGACGGACGGACAGAAGGACGGACGGACAGAAGGACGGACGGACAGAAGGACGGACGGACAGAAGGACGGACGGACAGAAGGACGGACGGACAGAAGAACGGACGGAGAGAAGGACGGACGCAGACTTTTAGACGTACATGTGATGTCTATGTACTGTTCAGCGAGAGAGATGGTTGTTGGAGCGACGCTGCTGAGGAACATCCCAAAGACAGCCGTCCCCAGGTACAGTACGATGTGATTATGACGTAACAATAGCATCAACGTCATAGACAGCAAACAGCCCATCTGCAACACAAACATCACGTGACATATGACGTAACATTAGCATCAACGTCATAGACAGCAAACAGCCCATCTGCAACACAAACATCACGTGACATATGACGTAACATTAGCATCAACGTCACAGATAGCAAACAGCCCATCTGCAACACAAACATCACGTGACATATGACGTAACAGTAGCATCAACGTCACAGATAGCAAACAGCCCATCTGCAACACAAACATCACGTGACATATGACGTAACATTAGCATCAACGTCACAGATAGCAAACAGCACATCTGCAACACAAGCATCACGTGACATATGACGTAACATTAGCATCAACGTCACAGATAGCAAACAGCCCATCTGCAACACAAACATCACGTGACATATGACGTAACATTAGCATCAACGTCACAGATAGCAAACAGCCCATCTGCAACACAAACATCACGTGACATATGACGCAGCATTAGCATCAACGTCACAGATAGCAAACAGCCCATCTGCAACACAAACATCACGTGACATATGACGTAACATTGGCATCAAAGTCACAGATAGCAAACACAAGCATCACGTGACATATGACGTAACAATAGCATCAACGTCATAGACAGCAAACAGCCCATCTGCAACACAAGCATCACGTGACATATGACGTAACATTATCATCAACGTCACAGATAGCAAACAGCCTATCTGCAACACAAGCATCACGTGACGTATAACGCAACATTAGCATCAACGTCATAGACAGCAAACAGCCTATCTGCAACACAAGCATCACGTTACATATGACGTAACATTAGCATCAACGTCATAGACAGCAAACAGCCCATCTGCAACACAAGCATCACGTGACATATGACGTAACATTAGCATCAACGTCACAGACAGCAAACAGCCCATCTGCAACACAAACACCACGTGACATATGACGTAACATTAGCATCAACGTCACAGATAGCAAACAGCCCATCTGCAACACAAACACCACGTGACATATGACGTAACATTAGCATCAACGTCATAGACAGCAAACAGGCCATCTCCAACATAAACATTGTCGGGAACTGAAATGACTCAACCGGAAATCCGAAAATTAGTTTGCGCGACAAGTAAAGTCAAAACAACAACATAACAACACCACTAGCAACAACAACAACAACAACAACAATAACGTTAGTTCTAGAAAGCTTAGATTGTTCATTAGTTGGGTGATTATTCATTAGTTGCGTGATCGTAATCCTAATAATAATTCCGCGATTTCTACAGCGCCCAACGAAAGCTACGTCACGGGGATCAGCTTATTTATTCACAGGCGCTCAGTCAAAACAAAATCGATAGGCAAATGTGTTCGGTTGCGATATAGCGTTGCTTTGAAAGGTAGGTCCTATGTAGAAAAATACACGCAGAAAGAGACAGTGAAGAAGAAGAAGGCAGACGCACACATGCAAACACACATGCATACTGCCAGAGTACCCCACAGTTCAAAGCCGTTTGATCGATTTGAAAGGGTGACAGACGTCGAGTTAAGATCGCTTCTTCTGTCTTCACCGACTAATTAATTAATTATTCATGATTGACCCCATCTCGACCTTTCTCCTTTAAAATTTATCGAATTGTTGTCACTCCTGGTACAGCTCTGCGATCCCTCATTGGTTGAGGGATGCTGCCGGAGAGGCGAAAGCGTCCCATCAACCGGGCATCAATCAAAAAGCCTGGAATGGATGCGGACAACATAAAAAGAACTACTGGTCCATCCCTAACTTTACGCTTTTCTCAGATATAATTGAGAAGGTAGTTGCGCAGCATCTGTTGCGGTATTTGGAAACCTGAAACCTGATACCGAACTAAAATCCGGTTTCAGAGAAGGTCATTCCACCGACAGTAACGCTGGTCATTGAGTTCAACAACTGGCCTGGTTAGCCACACGGGTACATGAAGGCGCCTCTGAGCGTAGGGATGCCGGTTCGCGTCTCTGCGTTCCTGTCTCCAGCCATACACAAACATATATATATATATACACATACATACATACATATATACATACATACATAGCATACATATATACATAACATACATACAACATACATAACATAACCTACATAACATAACCTACATAACATACATACATCGCATACTTACATACACTTACATACATACACATGCATGCATACGTAACATACATACATTTATAAAGACGCGCATATGCAGACACTTAGACAAACAGAAAGGCATACAGGTCGACAAACACATAAAACGAAAGTAATGCAGACAGACAGACAGACATACATCCATACAGACAGACAGACAGACAGACAGACATACAGACATACAGACAGACAGATAACCAATCAAACAGACAGACAGACTTACGATGTTACAGAGCAGCATGAACGCTGAGGTGAACCTGGTGGCGAGAGGAATTGAAGCCAAGCGTCCGAGGGCAAACATCCCCTACAGAGAAAATGATTATGAAAATCACCACAAAGGCCGCTGCTCAACAAAACATCCGCTAATATCTGGTAAAGTCGAACAGGCATATTTACATTAATGAAATGATTTAACCCGAAAGAAGCAGATCAGATATGATCTGACCTGACCTGACCCGACCTGACCTCGCCTCGCCTCGCCTCACCTCACTTCACCTCACCTCATCTGACCTCACCTCACCTCACCACACCTCACCTCACCTCACCTCACTTCACCTCACCTCATCTGACCTCACCTCACCTCACCACACCTCACCTCACCTCGCCTCATCTCGCCTCACCTCGCCTCACCTCACCCCATGATAGATTCAGGTTGAACCGTAATCAAAATCATAATCCGTTGGAGAAGCTCGGTCGAAATTCGAAGGTCGGGGAAGTAAGAAGCCAGGCTACGATCGGTAAGCAAGTTGAAACAGACGAGTCTTAAGTTTAAACCTGAATGACTTTAAAGAACCGACAGAAAACACACAGAACTGAATAAGAATTCCGAAGCTTCGGACCGACCATTTCGTTGTCCGAAGCCTTGGAAATCACTTAAACTATTAGGTATAAATATAAGGTGTGTAAAAAATAAAAAGACCGTTGCAATATTTACCCAGAAGAGAGCATTCAAGTAGGCGCCTTCCGTTTTGCTTAGGTCGACAATACTTTTGACTGCGTACGAATAGACGTAACCGCCATAAGAGGACTGAAATAAAAACGAAGACGATTTTTTTCGTGACAGAATTTCCTGTCGGCATTCAGACATCCCACTGTTTCTCCCCTTGTGAATAGTCCTCTTATGTTACATTACGACACCCAAATATACGCACGTAATCAGACACAAATTTAAAAATTTTAATAAGTAAGTGCATCTATCAATAGATAGCTAAATTAACTAAAAAGTTGAAATTATGGCACACCTAAATACACCTACTTAAGTATAAATAAACAAATGTATATTAGCAAAGCACTCACACAAGCATACATATACACATTCATATTCACATAGATACGTACAAGCGTATCCATACATGCATACATACATACATACATAAATTCATACATACATAAATACATTAGTACATACATACATAAATATACTTACATATATGTACATACATACATACATACATATATACATACATATATACATAATTATATACATACATATATACATACATACATATATAAATAAATACATACATACATACATACATGCATACATACGTACATACATATACAGTGTATATACATACACACATGCATGCATAAATATACACACATACATACATACATACACATATACACACATACATACACACATACATACATAAACAAACACAAATACCCACAATACAATTCGATTAAATTCAAATTCAAATCCAATTCAAATCGAATGCATGCTTCAAGACACGTATAATGATGGAGCGCAATTCCTTCCGACCTGTAGCCCATCGTAGATGAAGAGCAGGGCAGCTGTGGCCGCCGCTATGATCGTCAGCTGTGTCTTCACAGATGCAAATGGAATCGGAGGTGGCTTCACAGACCCTCCTCCCTCCCCCGTCGACGACGCCACTCCCCCACCCTCACCCGACACCTTCACCCCTCCTCCTGCTCCTCCACCTGTTCCTCGTCCTGTGCCATTTTTCTCGCTTGTACCTCCTGCAGAAAAACCAAAAAGCAGTCTTCATAGAATTCAAACTATGATTTTAACTAATATCTATTTTCCTGTAATTTTACTGGACCATTTATATAGCGCATTTTCGTTTATTTCAACCTCAAGTCAATGTGCTCAATGTTCGTTGATGTCGATCGTCCATCTCCATTTGTTTCACCCATACTCCCCCAGAACTGCGACAGTTTTCTGACCGATCATACAAACTCATCGATGCCCCACCGCTTGTAATTTCTGCTTCGGCCTTTCACTCAAAACTGAAAGCATACCTCTTTCACAGATACTATCCTCACACCCCTTCTTCCTCTTATCTCTCTCTGCTCTCCAACCCCAAACACCACCAACCCATAGGTGCCACGCTGTCTCTCAGTCTGACTTTTGGATCGTGACCTGGAACCGAACCCTTTTGCCTATCGATTTTGTTTTGACTGAGCGCCTGTGAATAAGCTGGTCCCCGCGGCGCGGCTTTCGTTGGGCGCTGTAGAAATCTCGGAATTACGATTACGATTACGATACATAAGCATACATACATACATAATACATAATATCTGACATAATAACAGATAGACAAACTAATATCCAATGATATCCATTCTACAAATGACATCTTCATAATCGTCATTCGTCCACTGCACACTTAAGCGCTGTCTGTCATTCCTTCCTCCCTGTCTTATAAGAAAGCTACTTCAATGCAGATTTTAATATTCAGGTTGATAGTAGAGCAATTTCAGCAACTGATCTGAGCGACTGAAGAACGAACGAACGAATGAATGGATAGACTTGCCCAGGTTTGTCTTAGTCACGGTTCCATATTCATTGTTCAGTTGGACTCCGTTGGAGGAGAGGGAATGATTCGATTCGGAGTCTCTCAGCTCATGGTGACCCAAACGCCACCCTCTCGACCTCATCCGGAAAGTTAGACTAATCGCAAGAAGAGCGATTGGCACCTGTTCGTTGCAAACAGACAGATCGACTGACAGACAGACAAACTGACAACTAAACTCTCCATTTCATGACTGACTTCCGATATAGAGAGGATAGGATAGGATAGGAGAGGAGAGAAGACGAAAGGATAGGATAGGATAGGGTAGGATAGAATAGGATAGGATAGGAGAGAGGATAGGATAGGATAAGATAGGAGAGGAGAGGAGAGGAGAGAAGAGAAGAGGAGAGGAGAGCAGAGCAGAGCAGAGCAGAGCAGAGCAGAGCAGAGCAGAGCAGAGCAGAGCAGAGCAGAGCAGAGCAGAGCAGAGAGGAGACGAAAGGAAAGGAGAGCAGAGCAGAGCACAGGAAAGGAAAGGAAAGGAGAGAAGAGGAGAGATGTAGAATGTTATAAATATATACTGTGATGAGAGGGAATGAGTACTGCAAGTGAATACTTGCATTGAGTACTTGATAGAGTACTGACCTGAACGGCTGCCATAATCCAGAAGGCGTACTTGACCTGCGTCATTTCCTGGGCTTCCTTGAGGGTCTCTGCCGGAAGATTGGTGTTATTGATAAACAGGATTCCAGACGGTTCAAGGATACTACCGGAACTCGACGTGTCATTGTCGATGAACGGAGTGCAGTCTTCGTTCAGTAGGAACGGTTCAGCGATCATTGGGCTGATGAACGCCCCCATTCCGTAGCAAAAGTGCAACGCCTGCAAACACGTATGACCTGCACTGGATACGTACATACATATATGTTTGCGTGTGCATCCATATGTAGATTTATTTGCATCTGTGTATTCATCGTAATCGTAAACGTAATTGCACAATTATGTAGCGCCTCTTTAAGGAAACAACTGAGAAGCGCTTCCCGACCTGATAACATAAGGCCTACGCAGTACCCTCTCAGGAGAGGAAGCTCGAACCCGTACTCTCCGCATTAAAAGCCTAGAGCTTTAACCAATCGGCTACCATATCCCAACGTTTTTGGAACTTGAGCAAGTCTTTCACTCATAACTGTTCAGCGCCAGCGATTGTTGCTTAGCAAGTAGATAGTGACGCGTATTAATTGCAAAAAAATAATAATAATAGAAGGATGAAGAGAAGGAGGAGATAGGATAGGAAGAGAGAAGAATAAGAAGAAGAAGAGGAATAGGAGGAGAAAGAGGAGGAGGAATAGGATGAGGGGAAGAAGAAGAAGAGGAATAGGAGGAGAAAGAGGAGGAGGGATAGGAGGATGGGAAGAAGAAGAGGAAGAAGGAGGAGAAAAGAAAGATGTGTAATTGATCGAGTAGGAGGAGGGATACTGCGTGGGGAGTGGGTAGCCATGACTCACATGGAGGAAAGGAGCGACTGCTTCGCCGTAGGTGTTGATCATCTGTAGGTTTGCCAGGCAGTCGATGAATCCCATGTTGAGGCCCATGACAGCCAGAACGACGGTCAGAGCCGCCAGGACCTTGCAGAAGGGAATGACGAACATGCACAGCGGAAGGATGGTCGTGTTCACGACCATCATGTAGTTGGCATCACATCTACAACGACGACGACGATGATGACGATGACACAGTAAGTTAATAAGTAAGTAAGTAAGTAAGTAAGGAATCGTAGGCGCGGACAGACACACAGACAATTAAATACATAAGAAGTACACAAATACTGTGAACGAACCAGGGAACGAATGAGCAAACGAAAGAATGGATGGGTGGATGGATGGATGGATGGATGGATGGATAGATGGGTGAACGAATGAACGACCAAACAAAAGAAAGGAAAAAAGAAAGAAGGAATGAATGAATAAATTAAATGATGGATGGATTGATGGATGAACAAATAAATGAATGAAAGAAGAGATTCGAATCTCAGCCACTGCGGCAGAATTTCAATTTCCAAACGAATGAAAAAATCGTCGGCACAAGTTTTCCAATTGGTCTCTTCTCCTCTTTCTCTTCCTCTTCCTCTTCCTCCTCCTCTTTCTCTTCCTCCTTCTCCTCTTCCTCCTCCTCCTCCTCTTCCTTCTCTTCTTCTTCTTCTTCCTCCTCCTCCTCTTCTCTTCCTCTTCCTCCTCCTCTTCCTCCTTCTCTTCTTCTTCTTCCTCCTCCTCCTCCTCTTCTCTTCCTCTTCCTCTTCCTCTTCCTCTTCCACCTCCTGTTCCTCCTCCTCCTGTTCCTCTTCCTCTTCCTCTTCCCCTTCCTCTTCCCCTTCTCCTTCCTCTTCCTCTTCCTGCATCAAATGACACAAACACGTACGTTTATATATATATATATATATATATATATATATATATATATATATATATATATATATATATATATATATATAGACCTATACGCGTGTCTGCTTGGGTGTGCTCTTATATGTCTGCGTGTGTTTGTGGGTGTTTGCGTGTGTCTGCCTGTTCTGCTCGAGTGGGAGGCACAACAAACACATCCGGTGATCGAGTGCAATCCTTGCTGGTGTGAGGAGTGAGCAGGGAGCAGAGATATGACACCACTTGAACAACACGCTCCGACAGATGCCCATATATGGTCCGTACTCTATGATTTACCTTCACAGCGCATGCGTGTAGAGGACTCAGCGACACATTTGAAGTGTTTATGCGTATGTAGATCGACTTCGTCGTCGAAATAATGCCGCCATGAATTCTATCTCTGGATCCAGACAAAGGAATAACGTT